>CM053769.1:462538452-462688701 GCA_028658325.1 Potorous gilbertii | reverse complement strand
GTGTTATTTTCTTCAGCATCTTTTTGGGTCTCCTTTATTAAGGTATTGATCCATTTTTCATGCTTTTCTTGCATCTCTCTCATTTCTTTTCCCAGTTTTTCCTCCACCTGTCTAACTTGATTTTCAAAATCATTTTTGAGCTCTTCCATGGCCTGAGCCCATTGGATATCTATTTCAGATGTTTGGGATACAGAGGCTTTGACTCTTATGTCTTTACCTGATGGTAAGCATTGTTCCTCCTCCTCAGAAAGGAAAGGAGCTAACATCTGTTCACCGAGAAGGTAAGTTTCTATGGTCTTATTTGTTTTTCCCTTTTCTGGGCATTTTCCCAGCCAGTTACTTGACTTCTGAGATTCCTCTCTACCCCGCCTCCCCCCCCCAGATCTGCCCAGCTAGAGCTTGGGGTCTGAGATTCAAATGCTGCTCCCCAGCCTCAGGCCGCTATTCAGGGTAAGATTAAATCAGGTTCTCAGGTGGGGGCAAGGCTGCCTCCCAGGTTCAGTTCCCTCAGGGAGTTTATGCAGAGAGCTTCCTGTAATGGAGCTCCTGCCAAGTTGCTGCCTGCTCCGGGAGCCTCTGGTCGCCCGCTGCCTCTGCCGCTGCCTCCCGAGGGGCCCTGAGTTATGGAGACACTCCGCTCCCCTCTCGACCAGCCCAGAAGTCTCACTGACCTGTAGCACCTGTGGGTGGAGGGACCCCTGTGGCCAATGGAGATTCCGTCCCTGAAGCCTGCTCAGATCTGCTCCTCCCGGGGCTGCGTGGCCAAGGTAGGGCTGGGTTCAGCTGGTCCCCTGCACAATGGACCTTTGGTGAGGGTTTTTCAGGTCTTTCTGGAGCAGAAATCTCCTCCACTCTGTTGTTCTGTGGCTTCCACCCCTCCAGAATTTGTTAGGAGTTCTTCTTTACAGATATTTTATAGGCTGTGGTTTCGGGGCTAGCACAAGTGTATCTTTTTACTCCGCCATCTTGGCTCCAAGTCTTACATTTTTAAAACAAGTTTTACATTAGCTCTCATCTTCAGATAAAAAATCCCTGTTAAGCATAGTGCTTTACACCCAGTAGATCCTTAACAAGTATTTTTTAAATTGTGGAGCTGAAAGGACTAGCTGACTTTTTTTTTTGATAGGCCTATTGGTGTTGGGAGCTGCAGATGAAGAAGTTCCCTCTACTATGTATAGCTGCACATTTATACTGTGAGAGCTGTCCAATGTCCTGAGGGATTTTCCCTTGCCCAGGGTCCTCAATCAGGATGTGGAAAAGGCAGGGCTTAAACTCAGGCCCTCAGTTGATGCCTTCATCATTAGGCATTTTCATCATTAAACATTCTTCTTTTTGGCACTCACTTCTTGGACAATTCAATTTGATGTATGTTTATGGAATTGAACTGAATTATATGACTGCTTTGTTGTCTTGCATCTAAAATTTGACCACACACTTTTTTATTCAGGCTCTTTTATCATCAGCTATGGCTAATACCTCCTTTTTTTATTTTTAGCTCATTTTCATTCTCAAGCATCAGCTCTGTGACCTGATATCCACATTCCACGGAGCTCCTTGCCCACCTCTCCATGTGATCCTACCAGCAGTGAAGCCTTATGCTATTCATTAAGGTGTTAATGTGAATGCGAAACAAGTATTTCAGTGGTTTGATGAAATTAAGTATTTCATGTTGGTGAGGAAAGCTCAGGAGGACGCAATGAAAGCTACAACACTGGGCACATTGGAAGAATAGAAGGTGGCAAAAAAAAAAGCATGTGGCCTGTGCTAGCTAAGGGGACATTAGGGTGTAATATAATTTAGAAACAGCCACTTTACTGTGATGTCTCTGCTCAAAATGTTCTTCTCCCAGGCTAATGGCGTCACAGACTCCTGCCTTCACTAATCTCTCAGCTCTGATTAGAATATTCAAGCACGTCCCCCAGAAGCAGGTCAGGCAATTACAGGGACAAAGATAGAAGCCCAATCAAATTAAGCAGATGTTTAGGTCTGCACAGATAATCGATATCAGCAGTGTTCAGAGTGAGATGCATCCTAGTTTGGATTTCGGAGTGTAGTCCTTCTGGGCTAGCAAGAGCCCCAGGTGCAGCTGTAGGGAATGAATCCCCCACCCCCAGACGAAACTTTGCTTGCCTTTGCAGTGATGTTTACTAAGTGTCTTCTCAAACATCATGTGTGCATGGGCCCTGACTTCTGAGTAATTTATCACAGAATATTGAGATATGATGGAGTAATTCTCTCTCTCTCTCTCTCTCTCTCTCTCTCTCTCCCTCTTCTCTCTCACCCTCTCCTTTTCCCTCTCTTTCCCATTGGAGTGTTGTTTTTTAAGTGAATTGCTTTGCAGATGAATCCCAGTCTAAAGTAAGTAATTTGTAGACAGAAAAAATTATTGTAGAAGGGAAAAATGGCTCTGCAGGAAGTCTAGTGTATTCATTATTCCACAAGCACAAAAGGCAAATATATGGGGAGGTACCATGTGTCTGCTACGTGGTTAGCTGAAGTACAGGTTGGCTCTATGTAGACTTGAGGGATCTATATGTTTAAGGAGAGTTGTCCAGATATGGAATTGGCTGCCTAGAGAAATGGCCAATTCTCCTTTATGGAGGTATTCAAATTAATAAACACTCTACTAATCACTGAAAATATAAGTACAAGCTTTAAAGTCCCTTATTGGTGTGGAGCCAAGATGGTGGTGTAGAAGCAGGGATCCACAGGAGTTGTCCCCCCAAAGCCCTCAAAAAACCTGTAAAAAGGACTCTAAACAAATTCTAGAGAAGCAGAAGCCACATAAGGACACAGTGAAGCAAATTTGCAGCCTAAGACAATCTGGAAGGGCAACTAGAAGGGTCTATTGCACTGGGCTGGGAACAAAACACAGTTCAGGTCTGGCATGGACGGAGCTGGATCAGACCTTAGGGGACTGAATTTCTAGTGGCTGCTGTGGTTTTCAGACTTCTCAACCAAGAAATATCAAAGACAGCTTCCAAGGTCAGTGGGAAGGGTCTCTCACTTGGCTGAGTGGGGAGCATGACCTGGCCCAGGTGCTAAAGCAGAGGCTGCTTCTGGAGCCCTGCCCTTAACAAAGAGCTCAACAGTCAAGTAATTGGATGGGAAAATGAGCAAACTGGGGGAAAAGAAACAGACTAAAACCTCTTGATTTCTTGGTGAAGAGGTATTTTCTTACATCATTGGTGACAAGGAAGATCAAAACAGACAAGCAGTAGAAGACAACAAAGCCAAACTCTTGCATCCAAAGCCTCCAACAAAAATATGAATTGGTCTCAGGCCATGGAAGAGTTCAAAAGGGATTTTGAAAACCAAGTAAGAGAAGTGGAGGAAAAATTGGGAGGAGAAATGGGAGTGATGAAAGAAAATCATAAAAAAGAGTCTTGCTAAAGGAGACCCCAAAAATGCTGAAGAAAATAACTCTTTTAAAAGTAGACTAACCCAAATGGCAAGAGAGGTGCAAAAAACCAATGAGGAGAAGAATGTCTTAAAAAGCACAATGGACCAGATGAAAAAGGAGGTCCAAAAGCTCACTGAGGAAAATAATTCCTTGAGAATTAGAATGGAGCAAATAGAAGTTATTGGCTTTATGAGAAGTAAAGTAATTATAAAACAAAAGCAAGGATTGAAAAAGTAGAAGACAACGTGAAGTATCTCATTGGAAAAACAACTGATCTTGAAAATAGATCCAGGAGAGACAACATAAAAATTATTGGACTACTTGAAAGCCATGATACAAAAGAGCCTAGATATTATCTTTCAAGAAATTGTCAAAGAAAACTATGTTCTAGAACCAGAGGGCAAAGTGGAAATTGAAAGCATCCACCAATCACTTCCTGAAAGAGATCCCCAAAAGAAAAGTCTTCAGAATGTTTTAGTCAAATTCCAGAGTTACCACATCAAGGAGAAAATATTACAAGCAATTAGAAAGAAACAATTCAAGTGTTATGGAAATACAATCAGAATAACACAAGATTTGGCAGCTTCTACACTAAGGGACTGAAGGGCTTGGAATATGATATTCCAGACGTCAAAGGAGATAGAATTAAAACCAAGAATTTCCTACCCAACAAAATTGAGTATCACAGTTCTGGCAAAATAAATGGAACCTCAGTGAAATAGAGGACTTCCAAGTATTCTTGTTGAAAAGACCAGGGCTGAATAGAAAATATGACTTTTAAACACAAGAGTCAAGAAAAGCATGAAAAGGTAAATAGAAAAGAGAAAACATAAGGGACTTATTCAAGTTGAGCTGTTTACATTCCTACATGTAACTCATGAGACTCTCTCAGTATTAGGATAGTTGGAAGGAATGTGTGTGTGTGTGTGTGTGTGTGTGTGTGTGTATGTGTGTGTATGTATGTATGTATGTATGGAGAGAGAAAGAGAGAGAGAGAGAGAGAGGGAGGGAGGGAGGGAGAGAAAGTACAAGGTGAGCTGAATATGAAGGAGTGATATCTGAAGAAGAAAATTAAGTGTTGAGAGGAATGTACTAGGAGAAAGAGAAAGGGAGAGGTAGAATGTGATGAATCATGTCACATAAAAGAAGAAAGAGGTTTTACAATGAAGATTGGCTTCAGGAGGGAATAGTACACACACTCAATTGGGTATGGAAGTTTATCTTACCCTATAAGAAAGCAAGAGGAAGAAATAAGTGGGGGGGGATTTGTAATTGGAATAATTGGCAATAAAAGGGTAATTGGAAGCAAACACTTTGGTAGAGGGACAGGTCAAAGGAGAGAATAGAATAGTTGGGGGGTGGGACAGGAGAGAGAAAAATATAGTCTTTTACATGACAATCATGGAAGTATTTTGCATTACTACACGTGTAATCTATATCTAATCGTTGCCTTCTCGTTGAGGGTGAATGGGGAGTGGGGAAGGGAAAGAAGGTGGAACTTAAAGCTTTAAAAATGAATGTTAAAAATTGTTTTTACATGCAACTAGGAAATAAGATGTATAGGTAATGGGGTATAGAAATCTATCTTGCCCTACAGGAAAATAGAAGGGAAGGGAATAAGTGGTGGTAGTGGTGATGGAAGGGAGGGCAGATTAGGGGAAGGGGTAATCAGAATACATGCTGTCCTGGGGTTGGGGGAGGGGGAAGATAGGCAAGAAGCTTGAAAGTCAATATTTTGTGGAAGTGAATGTTGAAAATTGAAAATGAATAAATTAAAAAAAAGAAAAATGCCATCTACATCCAGAGACAGGATTAGGGAGTTGGAATGTAGAGAGAAGCAACCTATTTTCTTTTGTTTTTTCTTTCTCATGGTTTCTCTACATCATTATAGTTTGTCTAGGCAACATGACTAATGTGAACATGTGTTTTATGGGAATGTATGTGTAGAGTCCATATAAGACTGCATGCCATCTTGGGGAGGAAGGGGGAGAGATTTTAAATCTTATGGAAGTGAATGCTGAAAACTTAACATAAATTTTGGGGAAAAAAAAGTAAAAACAAAACAAAACAAACAAAAACATGACTGGCTTGGACATCCTCCCTAAAATAAAGCTTCTAGGAGGAACAAGCCAGTCAGATGAAGAGGCTACAGAGGGTGAAGGGTACTAGAGCATGTAAAGTTCAAGGGTGAAGTGAATTTATAGGATGAAGAATTTTCTGCAACTTGCTTGGTAGATGAAGTCTAGATTCAGGGCTGTAGTCTGGAGAGGAAACAAGTCTTCAAAGAAAGATTAGAGGATCATTTCTTAGCTGTTGTCAGGGAAATTTGTATTCAGTTACAGTTTGGATTATCCAAACAAATCAACATTCATTAAGCACCTACTATGTGTCAGGTGCAGGGGATCTAATTAATTGAAAGAAAGACAATCCCTACCCTCAAGGAATTTACAATGGAGAGGAAAAAGGAAGGAGAAAAACTCCAGGGGCAGGAATGGGGTGGGGGAAGGATGAGGGGTATCCTAGAACTTGAAAACTCTTTTGACTTTGAGTCCAATGTCTTTATTTTGACACAAACTAGATATGGGACCTTGGTCAAAACATTACACGTTTTAGGAATTTCCATGTTCATGACTTGTAAAATAGGGATGAGAATTGTTGACTTTGAAGGTTTTCCTGAGGATCAGATCAATAGGTACAACCCAAGCAAAACTGATAACCCAGTAGAAAATGATTAGCATCATGGCTGCTGAGCCACCACAGACTGCTCTAGTTTAGCTGATGCCACCAGTGTAGATGCTGATGTTCCAGAGGAGAATACATCAAAGGGCCCAATTGAATTGATGAGGGTCCATCTCCCTCCACTTGCAAAAGGGATGTGAGGCTATTTCTCCCTCCTCACTCTTTAAAAACCCATTTCTACCTTAAGGCTTATGAAGCCCTTCTCCTGAAACAAGACTTTCAGGGCACTAAGACATGGATTACATTTCCCATTTTATAAACAAGGAAACTGAGACTCTTAAGCCATTGAGCTCACCTATTAGCACATAACCAGTGAATGTCAGAGTTGGGATAATCATCTGAATGTCCTGACTCCAAGTCTATGGTTTCCTTGGCAACCCTTGTTGGGGGTTCTATGACTTGAGGAATTGGGGAGGAATGGAAAGGCAAAGTGGCTTGGATGAAATGTGGGGAGAAGGTGAGGAGGAAGAGGGAGAGACAGAGCCTCACTTGTAACAGGAAGAAGGAAGAGTTTGAAGCTTTTTCCTCTTTCATGACATTTTATTTATAGAGGTATCAAGGCTATTTGACAGGGATTGGTATTCACATTCTAGAGAATTGTTGTCTGTTACATTATTTTAATAATCATAATCTAGTGTTGCAGAGTGGCCACGTAGCAGGCATTAGAGTCAGAAGATCTGAATTCAATTTCTGCCTCTAATATCTATTGGTGCCGTGAGCACCCATAAATCATGTAAAGTATCAGTGCCTTAGACAACTTAAATGTCATTCAGTTACATGAGTGACTAATCTGCCTCAGTGGAGGGAATTCCCATGCTGGAATTTCCTCACACTGAGAAACAGGTCCAAGCATGCCCATGATTTTTCCTCCACAGACTTCTCCTCAGATGTCATTTGCTGTTTGTGTGCTGGATTGGGTCCTTGACCACCGTATTAGTGGAGTACTTGATCTAAGAGATTCTACTAAGCTAGGAAGGATTTGAGGGTAAGCCCAGTGGAAGGTCATGTGCCAGTCATCTAAGAACCAGCAGTGAGGGGCTAATTATCAGATTCTCTGTAGAGTAGTGAATTTTTCATCCACAACAGCTCTTGAAGAATGTGAACTAAGCTGTAGAAGGGCTGCAATTTGTGTTTATGGAGGGCATAATACTTACACTGATGAAATTAAAGATGCCTAAAAATTGAAATGTTATTGGTAATAACAGATCACATTCACAGAGCAATTTGTACTAAGCACTACCTTTGTAACATCCTTGGTAACTAGATCAGCAAAGTATTTTGATACCCATTTCACAATTGAGGAAACTGAATTTTGGAGAGTTTAATGTACTTACCCAAATTAGGGGGTCCTGGAGCCAGGATTTAAACCCAGCTCTCCAGATAACAAGCCAAAAACATTCTTGCTATGTTAGCATATTCCTTCCTGTTGATTGGCTAATATCATGACTGTTTCAGATCAGCCAAGTTCAAGGTTCAGGTCCTAGGGCACTCCAGTGTATCCCAGCTATTGAAATCCTGATTTTGTTTTTTCCTGCCTTGTTTTGAAATCAAATAGATGGTTTGGAGAAATTTCCAAGTTTTCCATGGACAGATTTTCTTTCACATTCTTTGCTGTATCCAAAATAATTGATTCCCCACATTTCATATGAACTCAGATTTGTGTCAATAAAGATGCCTGAGTACACTTTGATGCATCCTACAATTGCTTTTTCAATCTCTCCCTAACAAAATGAATCTAAAGCCAGTTCTTGATTTTTTCTGGCTACCAATTGCTTTTGACACAGGTTTTATACGAGAAGTGACTTGTCTTGTTTAGCAGAGAACTTACCATCCATTTCTTTGACCAGGTTGGCTTCTGGTCATTCAGTTCTTCTGTGTCTCTCACAACTCCATACATGGAGTGCAAAGAGCCTATTCACATTCAGACCAAGAAGCAGCTTGATCTTGTTTCCCTACAGTTTCCATGCATTGTCATGCTTGATTTAGGGAATCAAACAATTGAAAAAAACACTGAAGTGAAATGCCTTTCACCCACAACAAGCAGCTACCAACTCTACTCTTCACCTTGATGGGTGTGAATATATTATTTGTTAGCAGAGAACCACAGTATCACTTAAGAGTAGGTCCTGATGATTGCCAAAGATGAGCATAGAAAAACTGAACCTCACCAAGAAGCTCCCATGGGAATCCAAGAGCAAATCTCTTTCTCTCCATGCTGTGATGGAATGGGCATTCTAGAAAGTGCTACATTACAACTATAACAAGGATAGAAATAGAAATAGTGTAGTAGTAATGACAATACTAACAATTACCATTCACAGCATATCAGGTGGACACAACTCTTTCCAAATATTATCTCATTTGATTCTAACAATAACCCTGGCAGGTAGGTGTTTTAGTATTGTCTTTTGGACTCAAATCTTATATCCTTATCTTGAAGCTCAGTATGACAACTTTTAACTTTTAACTTAACTAGTATTTGACTTTTTGGGGTGCATGTGCAGAATTTTAAATGTTCTTTTCAAAATTTGCCAATGGTAACATCCACCAAATTCTATTGTTTCTCTGATCTTGTGGGTGTGGGCATTAACTCCATTGATGCTGATTTTACCCCATCTGTACCTCCCTGTCCTTGGCACTTCTCATTCATGTCCTTCCCTAAACAAATAGTGGGATCCTACCCAAAATGTTGGGGACAGGCCATGACATGATAACAATGGTACACATGGGTTGGTCACAGACTATCCATTGCTCTTACCATGCGACCAACTCATCTTTTTAACTCAAAAATTTTCTTGATGATATTTTTGCCTGTGCTGCTCATTTGTCTTATGTCTGTAATCTGTGCCTGTACACAGCCACCATGGGCTTCTCTGCTGCCCTTTGGATGATGACAACATTCAGTTCTTTGGAGATCATTGTCTTCCAGGTCTTTCTGCCATTCAAGGAAGCCAACAGCATTTTGGTATTTAGAAGACTATCCTTGGTTTCTGGGAGAATTATGAGAACTTCACAACCCTTCTCTTCCTCTTGTTCAGTTTTGTGGTAATAATACTTGAAAAAAAATAATATTTCTACCACTGGCCCATTAATTTAACATGAGGTCGCTTCCTCTTTGTCAAAGAAAGAACTAGAAATTGTTAGAAATGGAACAGGAAAACCCCAAGTCATAGAATCATAGCGTTTCAGAGTTGGAAGAGATTTCATTATTCATCTAGTCCACCATGAGCATGATGGGAAAGGAGAGGATGAAGCCTTTGGAGTTAGAGAACTTGCATTCAAATCTCAACTCTGCCACTTCCTTTCAGTTCAACCTTGGCAAATCACACAATCTCTTTGGGTCTATTTCTTCACCTATAAAATTATTGAAATAAATTATCTCTAAAACTTCCTACTCTCAGTCTGGAATCCTATATTTAGAGTTTGAAGGAATCTGACAGACCATCTTGTCTGAGGCCCATATTCTAGAGACAAGGAAATTGGGATTCAGAGAGGAGATTATTAAAGAGTTGAATCAAGATTCAAACCCAAGTATTTTGAATCCAAATTCAATGCTTAATTGATACCACCTCCTTCAGCCTGCTCTTCCTTTCAGTTCGAGCACTGGAGGGTGGAGCACTGAACCCCTCTGAATGCCTTCCTTTATTGAGGGCAGCAACTGGTATCTCAGTTTAGTCCACTTCCCATCTGCTTCCCTGCCTTGTTTCAACTCCATTAAACAAGATGTCTCTGCACCAGGTACCCCATGGTGGCTCATTGACCTTACCTTTCCTGTCTCCTTTTGTGTAATGTCTCCCTCCTTAGGTTGAAAGATTGTTTTTAAATTAATTTATCCCTAGTACTTATTACAGTGCCTGCTACATGTTTGTTGAACTTCTAACCTCTTCTAATTAACCTCTGCCTGCCTTAGTTTCCTCAATTGTAAAAGGGAGATTATAATCATACCTATCTTTCAAGATTGTTGTGAGCACCAAATGGGGTAATATTTGTAGAATGGTTAGTACAATGCCTGTTAATAGTAAGTGCTCAATAAATGCTTATTTACTTCCATTTCTTTACCTGTTTTGTATGTGCATAGACTATTCTGAAATTTCAATCTGTAATCACTACTTTGTTTCCGAACTCTAGAGCCATATCTTAGTACCTTTGAAAATGGGTACATGTCTCTTTTGAGGACTTTTCCTTATTGAGGGGATTATCAATTTAATACATTTAATTTTGTTTTTATTGCTTAAACATTTTATCCAATTTTTATCCATCCCCTTTGTTTTGATATGTGAATTTCTATATGTATCTTTTTTTCTCATCCAACCCAATGAGATTTCCTTTGTAACAAAGATCAAAAAGAGAAGTGAGGAAAAAAAATGTGACTCAGCAAAAGTAACTGACAGGTCCACCATGTTCATAGTTACCCACCTCTGCAATGGAGGACAGAAGTACATCTCCCCATATTTTCTCAACTCTTTTCTGGAGCAAGCTAGTTAATGAGAAATGCCCACAATAGTGTGTCACCCCATTTCATTTATGGTTCTTTTCACTTCCATTATTGTAGTTATTGGGGATGTGCATTGTATTTGTTCTCCGAACTTCAATATAAATCAGTTCATATATTCTCTTACCCCTGAGAAATGTATTCCTTCATCCTAAATACAAAGCATATAATAAGATGCCTCATGAGCAGTGTTGCAGATTCCTAAAGATTGAAGGTGCCATTAGTTCATGTTTTCTTCATGTCTTCTCATCCTCCTCTTGAGTTTCTTATATTTGCCAACCTTTGAGCCACTGGAATACCACATGGTTCAATGGATAGAATCCAGTCCTGGAAGAATACACATCTTCTTGAGTTCAAATTTGGCCTCAAACACTTAGTTGTGTGACCTTGGACAGTCACTTAACCCTGTTTGCCTCAGTTTCTTCATCTTTTAAATGAGCTGGAGAAGGAAATGGCAAGCCACTTCAGTATCATTGCCACGAAAACTTCCAAATGGGGTCACAGAGAGTGGGATAGGATTGAAAAGTAACTGAATATAAATATTCTGTGCATCCATGAGGGAAGAGTCAGCAATGAAGCCTATGGTGCTCAAGTAACATTTATCTATATCACCAAGTGTTTGATGCCAATGCACAGAATACGTGCAATAAATAGAATAAATACAAACTGACATGAATTATACTTCAAGGCTTAGAAATATGTGCATTTGTATTTCTTATTTGATTCTCATCATAATCCATTTTCCTAATTTACAGATGTGGAAGCTGAGACTGGGAGAAGAAAAGTAATATGCTTAGGTCAGTGAACCTACCTGGGTTTCAGTTTCCTCATCTGCAAAATAAGGGGGTTCGACTGGTTCATTCTAGCTCTAACTTTATATCTCTATTATACTTAAGCTAAAGGGATAAATATTTAACGTTAAAATTTCAGGCTTGTAGCCTGAGGAATTTTTGGATGTTATATGATTGCCTTTTTTTCAAAACTCTCAAAGACAAAATTCCCAGGTGACCAGAACCATTAAGAGACTAACACTTATGGCTTTGTTGTCATTCTAAATGAAAACAAAGGAACAAAAAGTCTGAGCTTCAATTGCCAGCTCTCTGTCCTGTGATTTGAGACTGACTCCTGACTCAGCTTCCAATGAAGGCTCTTTATATACGACATTCTCTTATGCCATGCTGATAGCATGTCTCCCCTTACCCTAGAGACACAGCAGTCAATATGTTGAGTTGTAATCATTGTTTCTAGTCTTTTTGATTTTGTAAGATTGAAGGCATTGTTTGGATCAGGTTTCCTTGAGCTGGGATGCATTCTCCCAGAGGCATTCTCTCCACTGGCCTGAGTCAGAAAGCATCCTTAATCCCTGCATCCTTTACCCTTAGTCCTGAGAATGTTGGACTGCTTGGAGTGCCAAACCCTATGACAGCTTCCTCCCTCATCTGTCACCCCACCTCCTTGTCTGTCACATTATTTCACGTTTCTTGTTTTCATTGAACCTACTTTAGAGGATGCCAGTCCTGATAATAGTTTCCATCTCTCCAGTGGTATCTTTTCCCCTCTGAGAGTTGGAATAACTCCTCTTGTTTCCCTTTTATCATCCCTTCATCTTCTTGGGCTTTTTATACTACACCCCAATTTGGCAGCCTCTACTAAATTCATCAATGAGCTCTTTATTTTCGAAAATGCTTTCGGAGATAAAGACCAGAACTAATACTCATTTTGCAGCACTCTGAGCAATGCTGTTCTGCAATTGGATTTCTTATCAATGAACCTTGTTTTTCTTTCTGTTTTTATCTAAGACAATTTAGACTCACTTTGCAAGTAAGATTTAATGAGATGCTACAGGCTCTATGCTTCCTCCCCTGGCTTCTACCAGCATGTATCACAACTTCTATAGGGCCTGGCTTCTATAGGGTGTATTGGCTGGCTGGGAAAAGTCATCATCTTGAGGCTAAACTTGGGGTAAAGTTCCCCACAGCTAGGGAGGTGATTTCCCAGTCCAATGCCAGGTTTGGATCTAGCTGCATCAGAGCTTAGATCCTACAGACTCAGCCTCAGACAGCTTAGGCTCTAAGGTGACTCAGCAGGAGAGAACTGTAGTAGAGGATTGGAATCAGAATACTCATTGATCTTCCAAGCCTTTGTACTCTTGGATAGGAATGTGAAATGTCTCTCACACGATGGTCTTGCAAACCTCATGCTGCCTTTTTAAGAAGCTTTTGAAAGGTTGTCAGTTCATCTACCAATGTTTGGATTTTAGCAGTAAATTGATGTCCAAAGAGTGAGAAAATAATTTTGAATCCATACAAAATGGCAGCTGCTTACTGAGAAATACTCGTATTGAGACCAGAGCCATGTGGTGGCTTTGATCTTTTATCAGTTTGTTTTAAAAGATTAGAAAGTGCTTAAAAATGGAAACACTTCACTTTCAGCTTAAGACCTTTATTGAGCAACTATTGTGTTGCTAGGCACTGTACAACCCAGGGTAATAAAGGTAACCAAACCCCAACTGCCCTCTAAAAGCTTATATTCTGCTGTGGAGGAGACAGCAGGGACAGAAGAAGTTAGTGCAACATGTCTGCAATGTAATAGAAAACCATTTGGAGTGGGAGAGAGTGCTAACAGCTGAGGTGTGAGGAGGGCTCAGGAGTATCATACCAGACTGTGCTTCCATTAACAACGTGCCTATTAGCCAGGCTTTTCAATGTTTTGTTAAATGACAGTGTAGTTGGTAAGTATTCAGAGGATGCTGGAATCTTCAAGGCTTCTTTTTTTTATTAAAAAAAGTGGACATGTCAAATTCAAGACACTAGACATTTTTGGAATAAAAAATAGAACACTCCTCATTAGCCACTTGCTTGGTTGCTTTCTGCCTAATGTGTTTCCCAGACCTTGAATTCTTATTCCCTGTATTAACTTAGTCTACCTTCCATCCCCTTATCTTTTTTTTCTGGGAGCCTTAAATAATGTGGCAATTTTTTTCTTTGCTTCTCTCTCTCTATTTTCATTTTCTGGGCAATTTCTATCCCCCATCCCCATTTCCTAGGCAATATGGCAGCAACTCTTTCTCAATGGGTCCATTTTCTTCTTTCTATTTCTATTTTTTAAAGACTCAGCATAGATGATGTTAAAATAATGCAATTCTTTTGTTCTTTCTCTCCTGGACCCAGAAACTGCTTGGGCATTGAGAGCAGAGGAGGAAGCAGCAGTATTCTTGAATTTTAAACCCAGGTAAGAAGGCCTGTATAAACAAAATACTTGGTAGGTAGGTTAGAAGGGGGAGACCTTTTGGGTAAGGTTTGGAGGGGAGACTTCTGAAAAGAACTTCCAATTCTGAAATGTATGATTCTGATTTATAAAATCAGCCTAATACCACTGCCAGGCTTATCTTAGGGAGGTGTTAGAAGAATCAAATTAGACAATACACCGAAGAAGTTGCTTTGTTGACTCTAAAGCATCCTGGAAATGCCAGCTAGTCTCTCTCCTTTCTCTGTCTTTGCTTCTCTCTCCATCCGAACAAGTTGCCAGGACCCTAATCGCCATCATCCCACTCCCTCTAGGTTTTGGAGAGAGGCAATGTGGTTCAGCAACCTTTTGTTTCCAGGCCCATTCTAGTTGTCAGAGCCTGGAAAATTGCCATTCACCCCCCCACCCCGATTATTGATCTTATTAAAATAGATAAAATTAGATAGAAAGTTTTCAAGATCTTCCTCCTTTTATAGGCTTGAGGAACTGATCTTCTTCAGTTTTCCCCCCTTTTGTCTTCCAGCTCCTAGGGACTTTTTATTGAATTCTTTTGTTAAAAAATATCCTCAACTTACTACGTCTATGTTGTCATGAGTGAGCTGGTATATTTCTCTTTTTGATGACATCTAAGGCATTAAGTGAAACGGTAAAAACCTTTGAAAGTTGATGGTGGGTTTTCATCCACAGGACCCTACTTGGGCACATTCCAATCCCAGTTTTCTTGCAATTAAAACTTGGCACTTCTTCTGACCCATGTTGGGATAGAGGTTTCACATCACTGCTCTGAGTGATTTAGCTCCTTCAGGAATGATGCGATCGGCAAATATGAGGGGCCCCTCCCTGGTTTCCATTATCTCAATGCCCTTTAATTTCCACTCAAAGTTTCTGAATCTCCCCTAGGCAGTAGATGAACCATTTTGGTAAGTATCTCATTTATCTCCATCCATCCTTCCGGCTGACTATGTTTAACTGCTTTTGGTCTTGAGTATCATTCTCTGAAACCTGATTTCCTGTCACTGAGTGACTTACTATCAGCAAACTTGAATCCTTGGCTGATCTCATAATTAATTGAAAGTTAAATGCTCTTGTTCTATATTCAACATTACTTCTGTGAAGATCGTATAAAAAGCAAAGTTCGGCAGATGAGTTATTCTATGGACTTTTAAAGTTTTCCTTCTGAAAGTTATACTTTTTCTATGATTTCATTGAATAGAATTGAATCCCTCATCAAACCAGGAGCCATTGTGGTTTCTGAGAAAGATTTCTGGAATTAGAGTTGAAGGACTTGAATTCATTAAGATCACAGGGATAATAGAAGTCTTAATTGTTAAACAGCTTAGCAGACTCCCTATCCTACCATAGCACAGGGAACTTAAAACATTTGCTCTCATTAGGTGACACTTCCTCTCATTTAGTGCTTTGCTATTTGAAGTATCATGGTTCATTGTCAAGTTTTTCCCAAGGTCAATATTAATCCTAAAATAATCCTCATTGAGAGAGACTAACAGAGGAGACAAAGAGTGTGGGCCTGGATTTCAGTCCTACCTTTGTCACATTCTAGCAGTGTAGGTAACTCTAGGCTCTTCTCCAAGATTATAGGATGGAGATGAGTTGTTGGACCTACGCTGGCATATGGAGTTTCCATACAGGGAGCATTGGAAAGTCACTACTCCAATGAAATCATAGATTCTGACAATATACACACATGCTCTCTTCATTTTTTCCTGGCTTGCAGTGTTTTTAAGCTCTCTCTGTGTATGTAGGATATATGTATACATCATACTGAACCATTTTTTTTGGTTCAGACATTGTTTCATTGACATCTGTATTGAAAGTATTTTTATCAGTATTTGTCTTTTTCATAAATTGAGGGACACTTCTTTTTGCTACACTAATATTAATTATTTTTTTCTTAATTTTTAAAATAACTCTAGGTAGTATTTTGGAGTAACTTAAGATATACTTTTCTAAGCATGAGCTTTGAGATTCAGTTTAGTAAATATGTTCTTTCTGCTTGAGTGACTTTGTAATTTGAGTTTTTGACATCATGTGATTACATCCTAGCCATAGTTGGGAAATGCCACCATGATTAATAAACAATTGGGTCTTTGTGGGGGCTCTTGACTTGGAGCCAGCTCAGAACTGCTGAACTCTTTAGATGTGTAATGGACCTGCTGCAAACAAAAAGAATCATTTTCATTAGTTGCTTTCCATCTAGGCCCCTACCTCCTTTATATGACTTTCTGCCATGCATAAGAAATTTTATGAGAATGTTTATCTCAATTATCAGCCTCTCTCCAGGTAGGCAAATCAAGCATGCTGTAGGATCTGAAATTCCCCTGGCTAGGGAACCGTGTACCTCCCAAAACAGTGGGAAGCCAAAGGAAGAAGCCAGGATCTCCAGAATAATAAGAGAATTTTAATGATCATGTGGATACTTACACACACACACACACACACACACACACACACACACAGGAGCAGTTTGGGACAATGGCCAGAAGAAGTATTGGATCCCTGCAAAAAGCCCAGAAAAGCACCATGGTAATAATGGAAATCAAATAGAGGAGGAGCCATAGAGCATCATTATATATGTCATAGGTTTTGACTTATAATTAGTTTATAATTCATACTAGGCCCAAACCCCAGGAATCAAAGCCAGCGCTGTTGGGCAAATGGAGGTCCTGTGCTGGTCCCTGTATCCTTGTTATGGCTTTTACTCTACGGCTTTCACCAACAGGGACCCACACGTGCCAACCTAGAAGTTGGAAGAGGGTGATAAAGCATCCAAGGCCTTTGCCTGAACTAGTGTACTTATTATCGCACCAGGGCCAGTGTGATGCCATCCTTTTCTAAATGGAATAACTCTTAAGTCTGAGCAACTTCACCAGTTTAAAAACTTGGTCTTTACTTTGTATTTTGACTACAAATCCTTGATGAACATGAACATCCTGGTAGGAAGCAGTTGGTGGGACCAAGTGACCTTGCTTGGGTGTGGTAAATGTCATTAATCTGGGTACTTGTGGATCCATTTACACCTTACTGAGAATAATCCTTACTATTCCTTAAAATTAAAGTCAAGGGATACTAGTACAGTTTGATTGGATAGAGACTACTACTGGATATGAGGCAGTGGGGATTAAAACAACAACAGCAAATAGTGAAATGATCTCTACTTGCAAAGAGCTTACATTCTAGTAGGGAAGAAAAGAGTACATGTAAACAAACAGAGAATGAGCATAAGGAGAAGGAACACAAAGTCAATGCAAGGTTGTTTGGAAAGGTGGGTGCTAGCAGTGTGGGGGAGGGGAATCTGCAAAGGCTTCTTACAGAGAGTGGTAGTTGAGCTGCTCAGGAGGACAGCTTCTGTTTTAGTGGTAAATCTGGAGCCAAGGTCATCTGCTGAGAGATAGGGAGGAGACAGGCTGTGCAGGTGCCTTGAGAAAAGAAGAGAAGGTTTGGAAAAACTATTATGAGAATTGTAATAGACAGGGAATTTGGGAACAGTAGAAAGGTCAGCATAGAGCAGAAGGAAGTGAGAGCACAGTGGAGATGCTGTGACTTACACTCATAGTGGAATCAATGGCTTCATTTCCCACCTGACTGCTTCCCTTTGAATTCTTCTTTATGCTATCAGGGACCTCATTATCCTGCAAGATCACATCCACTTTGGGACTCATGTCTCATCAATAGCCTCTGATTGAGGGGAGTGAAAAGCTCCTTCGTAAATTCCATTTACTAAGGGTGCTTTGGACAGCCATCTCTTCCTTTCCCACCTCACTGTACTCCTTTGGATGACTCCATTATACCTTTGAGCCAGGTATGTTGCCTTCTCTCCTTAGGCTATAAGCTCCTTAAAGGTTAGAAACTGCATTTATTTTTTTCTATCCCTAGCCCTTAGTTCACTGTCCAGCACATAGTAGGTGCCTAAGAAATATTTATTGACTGGCTCATTGCATGACTTCCCTCAAAGTCCGATAGCCCCCAAGAAGACCAATAGTGTGGGAACTTTGGGTTGGGATTTGACCAGGAGTTGGCAGTCACATGGCATGGTTTCGACCAATTCACTATTGGGGGTGGTACATAAGTGTGTGTGTTTGTCCTTCATTGCTGAAGAAGACTATGCCATCAGAGAAATAATGATACAACTTGCACTTGACTTTGGTTTTTCTTTTTTGAGTGAAAGAAGGCATTATTAAACACAATAATTCACACTGGGAAGGGAGGGGAATGAGACTGGGGGGCAATATACTGAAAGGGAGAGGAGAGACGCAATCAGTGGAGGTAGGACTGTGGTTGAAAAATACATTAGGAAGAGAGAGACACAAAGAGAAGATAGAAGAACATCTGATTCTGTTTAGAGAGACTTTTAAAGTTGCCAGTGACAGAAATTGAAAATTTGGGTGTTATGATGAGATCAAAGGTCTGACCCAACTCATGTGTCATTGGAGTGGAAGAAATATTTAGGTCATAGGAGGTAATGGGACTGAAGAACTTGGAGGCCAGGGTATTTGAGGAGACACGTGTAATGATGTCTACAAGTATGAGGTCAAGAGCTGGGATGAATTGGGAGACCTCTATCCAGGTTTTGGGGCTTTGTGTCTGTAACTCTCATTCTCTGTCTCTAAACTTGCAGCTATCAATTTCTTGACTTGCTTTAATGATAATTTCATTCCTCAGAAGGGAAAAGATACAAAGAAGAGAAATTCTCATGTGAACTTTGACAAATTAGAGAGAATAGATTAGTGAATTAGAAGTGATGGGAATTTTGGCAGTTGGTGACCAAACCATCTTAGCAGAGGAGAGGAAGAGTAACTCTCTCTCTCTCTCTCTCTCTCTCTCTCTCACACACACACACACACACACACACACACACACACACAGAGTAAGGAACAATGAATTAAAAAATTCAGAGAAAGGATAGGTAGGCATTAAGGGCCCACAATTTGGTAAAGAAAGTTTACTGAGAGCTGACAGGGTGGGGATAGGAAGCTCTTAATCATCAAAACCTGAAGACCCTACCACAAATGTTTCTGATGAGGTAGAACAGGGGCACCTGTCTAAAGAGATGAATGAAGATAAACAGAACTCACCAACCAACTTCAATTTTAAAAAACCATACACAGAAGATGGAAGCAAAGGCAAGAGACTGAGCATGAATGCAAAAGAGGCACTGTATGCTGTCCTGGAAAAACAGTGTCAAGAGTGCTAAAGCCCTAAATGATGTGAGCCTGGGACTGAATGCTAAGGATAGTCAGAAAGGCCTTTTAAGCAGTTTTCATGGCAAGAGGGAGATGCTGCATTCACTTAGCTGCCCTCAGCAGATTGAAGTGATCACGCTTGGACAAACTACATTTCAGACACTGGAAATACCTGTTGAGCGCCTCCTGTCTGTGATCTTCAGGAGACTGTGTAGGCTGGGGAGGAAGACAAGTCTTAGAGTGGAAGATGGGCAAATGTTGGGGTTTTCAAAAAAGCAAAGATGATGGCATTAACAAATTGTGACCACTGAGTCTGGCTTGGATTTTTATCATGATTCCATTATACTTAGTTTAGAGAGGACCCTTGAACACCTAGAAAAGGAAAGAGTGACCACCTTGAGAAGGCATAGCCTTATGAAGAACAAACCATGTCAGACTATTCTTATCTCCTTTTTGACACAGTTACCATCATGGGAAATGTGATAAATGTCATTGACATTGTGCATCCAGGTTTCCACGAGGCATTTGACCAGGTTTCTAATTCTGTCCTGTGTCTAGCTTCACGTTACACACTCGTCCTGTTCATGCACTCAATATCACAGGAAACTGACCAACTATACCATTTCATCTATCCCATTCCATCTCCCACATTTGAGCCTTTGCAATGACTGGCTCTCATACTGAGATGCCATCCCTCTTAACCTCTGCCTCTTAGAGTCCTTGTTGACTTCAAGAGTTATCTCAAGTTCCATTTTCTCTTGATTCCTTTCCCTATCTCCCCAGTTGCTGCTGCTGATTCCTCCTGAAATCACTTCATGATCATTTCTTATATATTTGCCTGTATTTAGATGAAAGTGGTTTCACCTCATAGAATGGAAACTCCCTGAAGGCAGAATGTGTTTCCTTTTTGTCTTTTTATCCCCACAGTGAATGCAGTGCATGGTGCATAGTAGGCACTTAATATAGTCTTGTTAATTTATTGTTGGACAAGATGAAGTGATATAGTCCAAATAATAATAAAATTAGGTGGTAGTTTAGAACTTGTTAAATAGCCAGAAGAAAAGGCAGCAATTAATGGAAAAATGTGGAATTATTTATATTATAAATGTATTGGGAAGGGACTACAAGGGACTGTGCCCAGTCCTTGGTGCATGGGAATTTGTTCTTCCTGGAGAGTTATACAGAATATGTGCAAAATTATCTTCTCCTGTTACAAATTCAACACAGAATTTTGGGGAACCATTTCCTGGTCATGAGTTTACAAAGAAACCAGAATGACTAATTAATGCTTCGACAAAGGCTGAGCCAGGACTTCGTTTGAACAATCTCTTGCTGTCTTCTTTGAGGGCTTTTTGAGCAGGTGGGCAGAAGGATAGCAGCAGGTGACTGTGCTTGCCTTCTCTCCTCACCCAGCAACCACCTAAATCAAATATCCTCTTTTTCAGAAGGGGAAATAGAAACAGAGAAGGGAAGTCAACCATCCCAAATTGCACATCTAATTAATGGGAGGGTAAGGAGTAGAAGTCTGGTATTCTACAGCAACTCATCACCTAACATCCTTTTCACTACATCACCCTTTTGCCTATTAGGTGGAATGACTAAACAATTTTCAGTATTTTCTGGATAAGAACAAGGAAATTAAATTGCTGCAAAATACTTTGAATTCTCTATTTTGCAGATGAACTGCTCCACTCCCTACCTACACCCTTCCACACCCCAGTCCATTTTCATAGAACCAGTATGCTCATAAGTAGCTTTCTCCAACACATACAACTCTATCTCCATGAATCGCAGGTGAGAATATAAAAGCAGACGCTTTCAGAGAGTATCTGACTCAAATAATAGAAAGTTCAAGTGGATCTATGGTTTTTTCCATGTGTTTATTTCCTCCAATGATGCAGATTGTGATCCTTTCTTGGTAGTTTATTTAGCCTGTGGAATTATTGTTTGTGTATTCCATGAAGTTCATCACTTTTCTCTTAGGGAAATACCAATGGAGTTCATGGGCTACTCCAGAGTGGCCTTTGCCATTAGACTGATCTAAACTCTACTAAATAGTTTTAAAAAAAGGATGTTATTTCCTGGTGATGTTTTATCACATTGTGTTGTGTACCTCTGTGGGGTAATGTATCGATTCAAAATTTAAACAAAAAAAATCTTTATTGTTAAAAATCCATCATTAGCAGATCAAAGGAAAGATCTCCAATGATTTACCTGAGAAGTAAAATTCAAAGATTTATTAGGTTAAAAAGAAAAAAAATAAATGTAATTAAGACTCTGAAAGAACCAGTTCCTTTATTAATTTTTCCAATAACTTGACAGATTTGAACTTAAACTCTTATGTGTGATTCTTGCTGTGCAAATGATGCCAAATGGGCAGGCTTATTTTTTATATGCTCTCTGAGGGTCTTTGGAAAAGGCAATCTGATTAGACAGATAAGAAAATGGAATTGGATGCTTATTCACTTGGGGTTTCTGTGCATTGATTCAGGCTGGAGAGCCTGACTTCTACCAGAGCCCCCCTTTCAGGACCTTGGGCAGCTCCCAGCCTTGACTGATTCCAGCTGGCTTCCTAATTACCAGAGAGATAAGATCTGGGAATCAAGGTGGTCAGGGTGTAGAGCAAGCTCATTCTGGAAGAAAAGAGGAAGGCGATCTGGCGGGGGCCAAATCTTTCCTTGGTGATTTCTCATCTGTCTCAGGAAGTTTGTTCGAGTTTTGGCAGTTTGTATAGACATGGGCTGCTTGTGGATCCTCAAGCTTGTATTAAATGCTTATGTGCCAGGCTTCATGTTTGTTGTTGGAGAGACACAGACATGCATGAAGCTGCAACTGCCATCTAGGGATTTATGTGAAGGATGCAGCATGGTATAGCACTGTCTTGGTATCAGTGAACCTGTTTGCTAACCTTGCTTTCCACACTAGCTGGGAGGTTTTGGGCCATTCTGAGTGTGTATTACATTTTCCTGTAGAATGGGGCTATCCTTGTACTTGGGATTATTGTGAGGAAAGTCTGAAGAAAGGATATGTAAGGAATCTTGGTTGGGAGTATTTGGTTGGCAGCTGTCCCCAGATGAGATGTGCTAATAGTCAGAGAAGACCTTCCGTTTCTCCCTCTCGATCTTTCCCTACCCCCAGTCAGTAGCAGCTCCACAGTCTTTTTCCAGATCATCAGTCTATGCTGCCTCATGTGGTCATCATTTTTTGTTGAAGTCTCCCAGGGAGGGGAAGCTAACTCCTTCTCTAGACAACCCATTCTTCTTTGGGGCACCTCTCAATTTTATGAAGTTTTGTTTACATTTGTCTAAAGCTGCTTGTTTGCAAATTTCAACTATTGCTCCCACTTCTGGTTTCTGGGATGATATAGGATTAGTCTTTCTTTTTTCTTAAGAAGTTATTAGATGTTCCTGGAGTCTCCTGTTATCCAGACTGACATCCCTAAGTGCTTTAAATCATCATAATTCATCCAATCCAATAAGCACCCACTCCATGTCAGGCACTGAGTCAGTCAAAGATAAAAATGGAAAAGCCCCTCCCCTCAAGTAATTGACATTCCCATGGCAGATTCTCATATGTGACATGTCAGTGTAGCAGCAAGCAGGGTGAGATTTGTTTGTTTAGAGTTGTTTACCAGGCTCAGGCTAGATTGTGAACACCTGAGGGTTCAGTCCTTTGAGCCCTGAAGGTTCCCTGCTGTGCTGTCATATGGGTTCCGTGCCTGCTGACTGAGTCAATCAGAAGCCAAATCTTCATTATATATACTGGGAGGTTAGTATTTTACTTTGGGGGTTTGCTTATGAGAAGGATCTTTTGATTACCTGGTCAAGACTCTGTGTGGGCATATGTTCAGACCCCAAGACTGCTCAGATCTAAAGGCTCTCTTGATTCAGAGATATAGGTAAATTGTATAGCAATATTGCTCTGATTCAGGCAGTAAGAGCCCTGTCTGTTGATTTTGATAAGGACAAAAGGGTTGTTTCTTGAATAGATGGAAGGCTTGGTAACTTTGGGAATGTAAAAGATAAAAAGTGTGTCTAGAAGCATTTGTTTGAACTGATTAAAGTGGTTATTCACCCCTCAAAAGTTGCTTTTCCTTTTATAAATGCAGATTTAAGAACCCGTGGTAACCCACTTTGTGTTTGTTGGGGTGCTTACTGATACAGATATGTTACATGAACATGAGGTCTTTCGCCATCCTCAATAGTCTCCTGTAGATGCTCTCTCACTTATTAATGTCCCTTTAAAAATATGATAGCCAGAACAGAACACAGTATCTAGATACGGTCAGAATCCAGAGGCACATCTGTTCCCTTATTCCAGACATTAAACATCTCTTTGATTCAGCTGAAGGTAGCATGAACATTCTCATATTGGGAGAATCATGTTGAGACTCATTGTAATCTCGGAATATTATGATATCAATTTGTATATGCAGTATCTCAGGTCATATAGTAGCTTAAGAATAAAATAACTTCATTGAGATAGGCTGTCATTTTGTAAGACATTTTATAAAGAATTACTTCTACATTTAAAGAATTAAAGGATGGAGGCATTGAGAGACCCTTATTACATATGAGTACTTGAGCTCTTTGTAAGTTTGCTCACATCTTATTTAGAAAAAAGATAAAATCTAGAATAAAGAAGTATGAAGATTATATAAAAACAGCCCTGAAGGGCACCCACAAACCACTGGGAGTAGGAGAATCCCAAGATCATCTCAATGATGGATTAAAATCTCTTCTGTTTCCTATGGGTTTCTCACTTCATCCTACTTAAGAAATGTTTGTGTGATATCTGGAAGGAGATTGATAACAGAAATTTGCTCATCTTATCAAAAAGGAAATTATTCCTGACCAATGTGGTATAAAGAAGCATCTATCATGAAGGCTATTATTCATGAGAATCATCTACAGCAGAGGTGAATAGAGGCAGTGAGGGCAGCTGGCTTTTGTGAGCCAAAGTGAGCTGTCAGATATTAGGTAGTATTGACAAAGATACAATCTTCACTTTGTCTAGAAATAGCCAGGAGTATTACTTTTGAATTTTATAGGATGTGGAGGGTCATAGACAAGATGCTCCCTTCAGCTGAGTATAGGGAAAAAAATCACTTCAAATCATCATGTCCCATGTCCATCATCTATTGGCTCTGCCTCTAGTTTTTACATAATGTTAGCTCTAAAAATAATTTTACCTTTCAAAGTATTCATCAGCTTTGTCTTCCCTCCCCAATGTGTAAAGCTTATAGCAGAAAACAGAAAATTCAGTGATTGAGGGATGAGCAAAATAATGAGGGGCTGCCTCCAGAGGGAGTGGACTGTGGGACTGTGGCACCATCCAGAAGACCTGGGACTGGGTGCCAATGGCTTGATTTAACCTCTATGAACTTCAGTTTCCTAATATATGAAATGGAGATATAATTTATATTACCCACTCCTCCCTTGCATTGTTGTGAGTTTGAATGTCTAAAGTTCTACGGAAACGTGAGTTTTCATTATCTAGTGGCCAAAACAGTAGTGATGTAGTGTGCATGCAGTGCGGGTATGTCTTTACATTTAATGTGTTTACATTAATAATTATTCAGTGGTTCACAAGCACCTAGACAGGAGGGTAGAGAGTGCCTGAGATTAGGTCCACTTGTCAGGTACCACTCTCCTCCAATTAGAACTAGTTTCTTCTGTGTGGGTGCAAAAAATAGGAGTGAACTGGACAGCTATTAAGCCATATGATGGCCATGGCTGATGGGGTCAAGTTCAGGCTAGATTACATAAATCTGAGTGGGGTACAGGTAGAGGGGTAGTATCTCTTTTAAAGGTAAGGTGCAAAGATGACCAGTTTCTTATGGACCCACATAACATGGTCAAGGCCCTATGCCAAACCAGGAGTTGATACTGGTACTTCCCAGGGAACATGGTACATCTCATTTTTATTCCAAGTGGTAAATCAATATGGTGGGATTAGAGGCCTCTCCTAGACTGGGACTCTCAAGTCAAGGTCTATTTTTGATTTTGTATCCCTAGTATTGAGTACACAATAGGTGCTGAAAAAAATGTTTATTGGATTCAATGGGAAAAGTATGAGATGAGGGGATTAATTAGGGAGCCCACGACCGGTTTCCTTGTTGTCCTTATGTCCTCAGCACCTAGGACAGGGCCTGAAATATAGTAAGCACCTAATCTATTCTAGTAGAAGGGTATTAAACTGAATCCCTGGCTGAATCAGACCCTAGGCCAATTGCTTCATTGTAATCCTTTTGACATCTGTCTAGAGGCAAACCCATGATTCAGGGAAAACCCCACAGAATTTTGAGCAAAGAAAACTGTCTCATATGTCCTCCCTGCATCACTGTGGAAAAAAAAAAACACAACAAAACAACTTTCATTGGAGGGGAACAAAGGTAAAAGCATTTATCAGGCACTGACAATGTGCAGCAATGGTCCTAAGTGCTTTATAAATATCTCCTTTGATCCTCACAATGACCCTGGGAGGTAGTTACTATTAGGAGCCCTATTTTACAGTTTAGGAAACTGAGAGTATTTAAATGACCCGCCAAGAATCACACAATTAGTGTCTGAGGCTAAATTTGAACTCAGAACTTCCTAACTCCAGGCCCACTGCACTGCTTAGTTGCTGCGGGACCCAATATAGCATTATCAGCAACAATGGGAGGGGAGGGAGAGGGAGAAGCATTGGACTAGGTGCTTATAAAGTTCCTTCCAAGTGTGACATTTCACAATTCTATTTTGGGTGGTTTTCCAGGACAATTGTTCTGTAAACAACCAGTTCTCCATCCCTAGAAGGCTTTTCTCAGAGTTAACCTGAGCATTGTTGTTATAAATAAAATTCCCACAGGGAAGCAAATAAGGAAATCAGATAAATTCAGTTCACTGAAATGCAAACAAAGGAAGGCCAGATTCCTCAAGAGGATTAATTGTAGCCTCTTCTTGACAAAGTACAAGACTTACGCTGTTAGAAGTTCCCCCAAAGCAGTTGGCTGAGGAAGTCAGTTGAAGTCCAACCTTTTCCAAATGGTTTTGTCCACCATTCTAGACTAATTGACTTTCAAGTGAAATGTGTCCTGGGAAGTGAAATTTTAATCAGATCTCTCAATTAGGAGAGATTGCATTCAGACAGGTGAGGCTTCTTCACTTTGGCCAGAATCAGGTCCTAGTTATTTTCTCTCTTCTGGGGACAATTTAAACACTGCCTGTCAAGAAGTGGGAAATAAATGAAGGGGTTAATGAGGAGTTTGAACTTTGTTGAAAATGGGGCATCGGTCTTTAATTGGCAACATCTCTTTCACTTGGCAATGCTGATAGCTTGTATAATAATTAGCATTATGGTCAGCACTGTCTTTTTTCAAAGCAGGAGAGTTTTGGGAAGGACGCAGACCATATTTTGTCTTACCCCTTCTTATTGAAGAATACAGATCAGCAAGTCACTCATATAAAAAAGATAACCTAGGTTGATTCCCTTCCTGATGCATCCAGTGTCTAGTTGGTCCTGCAACATTCAGTTCACAACCAAACCATCCGCATCCAGTCAAACTTCCTTGGATGCTGAAGGGAATGAGAATGTTGATGAGAGAGCGTATGTTGACCTTAGGGGAAGAGCTGTTATCTATTGACATTGGTGTAATCACAAATCCTCTGAAGTATTAAAGGAGAACTATTTTTATTTTCAGAGATGCCAAGCCTCCAAAAAGGGAACCCAATAATCTCTGTTCCCTATGGGTTCCCTATCTAAGACTGAGTGATGGTGGCCATGTTTATGAAACTGCTTCAGAGTCTGGGCCCACTGTACCACCAGAGAATTTTTCTATGATGAATCCATGCCACAGTGTTAGCAGAAGCCTCATCTTTAGTGGTATATTATAACCATTTCTCTCTCTTAAGAATGTCAGCACTGAGAGTCTGGGGCGTTTTTCTGCTTTTAGATTGAATGACATGACAAAGTCTCTGATTTTGCTAGGGATCAGACCAGAAGATACCAACTTCCATCACTATTTCAATTCTAGTAGAAAGTACAGGCAGGGAAAGAAGGGAAGGAAGAGGAAGAAGAATTTACTCTGATTTTTCAGTAATTACATTACAGAGAAGATAGAAGTCAGGATAAAAAAGAATGGTTAGTACATGGCGAGTTGCAATAGAGAACCACTAATAATTGACCTGGGCATTAAATGGTGGCCTCGTAGAAAGAACAGTGGTTCTGGAATAATGAGAACTTGGTTCTAGGTCTCATTTTGCTATATACTAGCTGAATCACTTTCTTAAGGCTTTTTACTTGGGGCTCATTTGTAAAGTGGGGATCACATTGCTTAGACTATGGGCCCCTTAGGGTTAGACTCCTTTGTGTGCTGTAGAAACAGAAACAGTGCCAAGAGAGTGCACTGGGGTTGGGGCCATACAGTGCCAGTCTCCAAGTCAGAGGATAACATGTTATTGTGCTTATTTGCTATTTCATTCTCTTACTTCTTCTCACTTAACTATGAAGTGTTTCATATTCATCTCAGCACTTCTTATACACAATGACAGTTAGATGGTACATTGGTTGAAACATTGGGTCTAAAGTCAGGAAGGCCTGAGTTCAAATATGTCTTGAGACACTGGCTGTGTGACCCTGGGCAAGTCATGTAAACCTGTGTGCCTCAGTTTCATCACCTGTTAAATGAGAAGGAAATGATAAGCTACTCCAGTGTCTTTGCTAAGTCCTCAAATGGGTTCATGAAGAGTCAGACAGGAATGAAATGACTGAACAACAACAAACATTCATATAATTAGTTCACCAATTCTCCGGTTGAATGGCATGCCATTAGTTTCAAGTTCTTTGCTACAACTAAACTGCAACTAAAAAAATTACTATAAATATTTTTGTACATATGGGGCCTTTCACTCTTTCTTTGACCTAATTGGATCTATTTGCTACTATGCCTATCAGTGGTATTGAGAGGAAAATGGCACCATTGCTTGACTTTTTTCATATAGATCCAAATTGTTTTCCAGAATATTTAGGCCATAACAGCTCTAGCAACAGGCCATTAGTGTGCCTGTTCTCCCACAGCTCTTCCAAAAGTTTATCTTTCCTAATCTCATTGGAGGGCTTCCATCAGTATTCATTATTAGAAGGGTTATTTTTTATTAGACTATGACCTCTTTCCTATACTTTACAAGATATAGGCAGATACAAAAAAACCACCACTTTTTTGTTATTCTCATCACTTAGTTCAGAGCTGGACACGTAGTGCTTAATCATACGTTGTTGATTAACTTTTAATGTCTTTAAACTTGTATTTATTTACTTTAGAACTGCCTGTTACCATGTTCATGTTATAGATGAGGAAACTGAGGTATAGAAAAATCGAGAAGTAAGGAGATTAGATGACTTACCCAAGGTCACATACGTAGGAAGTGAGAGAGGAAAGATCTGAATGCATATGTTCTGAGGATAAAGCCAGAACTCTTCCTTCCACTGTAGTATGCTGCCTCTGATCTAAGAGATCCTTACTTACCATAGTTAACGGGGGAAATTTGACTGACTGTGTACCCAATTTGCCAGAGTCCTATCTCAAGATTAAAACAAATCTTGCATTTTGCATCGCTGAAGGATTTAGGCTGCCTGAATATTTGTGACCTTCCAGGCCTGCCTCCTCCTTCTTTACTATTCAGTGATTTTCTTAATAATCTTGTTCCACTTCTGTCTAGTGGTTACTACTGGGCATACTATTGCACCAAGCCTGATCTTTCAGTCATTTGTGCCTCTGCCTCTTCAGAAGTCATAATGTTCCAAGTTCTATAACAATGCCACTCCAGGACAGAGTAGCATTTGTGGCTTAAGATATCTTTGTTTTTGTTGTTGGATTGCAGCATGAGACTGTTTCCAGCACAGTGAGATTCATCAGCTGTAATCCAGCCATCATGCTACTTTCTGTTCAATCTTCACTCTGACCATCTTTACTGTCTGTCTCAGAGGAGGTGTGTAAATATACCACTTCCTAGTGCAGGAAAGCAATAGCTAAAAAGGGAAATCATAACTCAGCAACCAGAAATGCAAGTGTCCCAATGGCTAGTAGCCTGAATGGAAGTCTTCCTTTGGTCTTTCTGTCTCCAAATCTAGCCTCAAACACTTGCTAGTTGTGTGACCCCAGGCAAACCACTGTTTGCCTTGGTTTCCTTATCTGTAAAGTGAGGTAGAGAAGTAAATCGCAAACCACTCCAGTGTCTTTGCCAAGAAAACCCCAAATGGGTCCGTGAAGAGTTGGATACAACTGAAAACAATTAAACAATAATAAGAGCAAAACTCAATTTTTTGGCTGTTCTCCAACATTGTGTCAATCATGTGATTATCAAGCTTAGACAAAAATTCAGTGCAAAATGTAAAAAGAGAAATAACTTTGGTTGATGATCTTCTGATTATTAATACAAAATAAGGCATCAACTAAATAATTTCTTCAGTTGTGCTTAATGCTAATGCTTTCTCTCCATGATCATCTTAAAATTTTCCTACATACATTTTGCTTGTACATCGTTATTTGCCCATTATTTCTCCTATTGGAGTATAAATTTATTGAGGGTATGGACTGTTTTTTCCTTCTTTATATATTCCTAGGGCTTAACATGTGCCTGGCACATAGCAGGGGCTTTCTACTTACTTGTTTACTTAAATTGACTTGAGAAGTATTTGTCTCTGTCAAAGATGGTGTCAAGTAGAGTAAAAATGGAAGAGGATTTCCTTACATAAATGATAAAATGCTATATGTGTTTAATTTTCAATGAAATTGCATTTATTATATCAACTATTGGAACACTGCAGTATTTCCTGAGTGAGAGCTACAATGAGAAGAAACGAATGAAGATTTCCTTTTTCTCCCTAACATGACACGCAGTTAGAAGGTCAATCCCTTAAGCTGGTCCATCAGTGCAAGTATCTTGGATAATTCCTGCAGGTAGATAATGGTCTGCATTCAGAACTGAATAGAAGAAAATCATATTTGGGAAATAATCAGCATTTCTTCCTGAAAGAAAACAATCTTTTTACACCAACATTCTTTCCATGGTGTTACATGGCTACAGACCGTGGAATATCATCTCCCAAGAGTCAAAATGAAGAGTTGCCCAAAGAACTACTGTGAGAGGTATATGAGGTGGACTAAGCGGGGTTATAGCAATGAATTACACTCAAGAAGTGATATCACCAAAGAGATGGTGAAGGTTGGGAAGGAAGACATAATAAGTTGAGAAAAATGGCAACCACAGAGTGGGCACTGAGATACCCATAGGTAGGTGGATAATGCAATGGACAGAGTGCAGAAACTGGAGTTAGGATGATTTAAATTCCAGTCTTGTCTCAGCTCCTGTTTGACCCTGTGTGAGTCATTCAACATCTATTTGCCTCTGTTTCCTCCTCTATACACTGAGGACAATCCTAATTTCTAGGGTCGGTGTAAGGATAAAATGTTTCTAAAGTGTTTTGCAAACCTAAAGTGTTACATAAATGCAAACTATTGTTAAAAGGTCTGAGATGATTAGAAAGATGTCATCATAATTGAAGTTTAGAATCAGGAACTCCAGACTAAAAGAAAGTCAAGATATAGGGATGTCTGTGGAATGAATGGTTTGTTTGACATCCTGATTCTTTGATTTCTAGTTATTTTTGTCATTGTATAGCTGTTCTACTCTGACTAGCTCTGCAGATGGCCATTGTGGCCATAGCTGGAGTCTGTCAAGTGTCTTGCTTATTCAGGAGCTCCACTGATTTGTGCTACTCCACATTCCAACTACTAGGAGAAAGGTGATGTCATTAATAGGAACAAGGGCCCTAAATTCTAATTTGTCTATTTGTGCATTTTTCCCTGTATATTGAGGAACATGATTGATAAATGAGCACCTGACCCAGAGCTGATGAAATTTGAGATTCTAAGAGATTGAGGGAAATCCATGCTTGGCTGGATAATGTAGAGGACCTTATAGGTACAACAGTGACACCTGCAAAAGATGAGTCACTTTCCTTACTTCAAGTCATATATCAGACATCTCCATCAATGTCACAGCACACGCATATTTCCCTAATAGATCACATTTTATCTATAGCCATTTAAAAATGACTTAAGACTATGTCTGATAGTGTCCTACTATGTTATACCAATGAGAACAGAAGAAAGTCAATTATCTTACACCTTTGGAGATTCACACTTTATAATTAGGAACCAATTAAAACAATGTTATGTGGCTGCCCAAACAGACGTACTCATGAGGGATGCAGGATGTTTGGATGGACGTGATGGATAATGGGAATGAGCCCTGCCTTTTGGCAACGTTAACATTGTGAGCTCATCATGCATTCAGCTGGGGGAGGCAAGGTAGAGAGTCAGGCAGGTGGGGAGCCACTCCTCTCATTCTCCTGTCAAATTCAAAGAGATTCTTTAGCCTTTCCAGGGGCCTGTTCTCCAAGGTGATATCAGGAGTGTTGAAACTAAATTATTGCTCAGTAGAACAGTATTATGTTACACCCCCCACACTCTGCTCATTTGCTGCAGCATCAACTTCCAGTTTTAGAGACAGAATCCATTCTCCTGTCTCCTCTCCCTTCTCCTAGCTTCACCCTACTGGTTTCTAGCTCTCTCTCCCTTCCTTAGCACTCAGACTGCTGTGCTCGTAGTAAACACTGGGTGGATTCTTTAGAATGTGAATAAAGACAATTCTGATTGCAGTTGGGGAGGGCTCCCTGTTTATTTTTACTCTCACATCTGAGAGGAGGTCTAATGTTTAGACTCAGTAAAAGTTATTGTCTGAGAAGTTTCTGCCTCCTTGCCTGCTCCTCCTTCCCCATGCCTTCCTTTGCAGTATTTTGACATTTTCAGAGCTATGAGGCCATTACTGTGGGTACTTTCTTACTGATACATGTTGCAAATGCCTCATATGGAGTGGATCTTCTTCACAAATTGCTATGACTGAAGAATTTACTCCTATGTGTCCAACTTGGTAACAGAACTCTCTGAATTAGTCTTCAACCAATAGGCATGTGGTCCATCATCAAATCCCCAGGCAGAGACTTTCAACCTCAGGAGACCTTGGTAGAGCAAAAATACCTTAAGTTCAGACTCTGAGGATCCAGGGTCACTTCCAACAACACAGTTGAAGGCTCATTAAACAAGGGCCAATTAGTTTTCTACAACATTTGACACCCCCCAATGGAATTCCACAACACCCCCCGCCTTTGTCCTGAAAGATCCAACCTATGTCTTATTTGGGGTACTGGGCTTAGTCATATGAGTGCACCAGTATCTTTGTTGGCAATGTATTCCTGTTATAGTCCTGTGTGTCTATTTTTGTCCAATTTAAAACTAATTGATTACCCAAGTCAAAATGATCAAAACTCATATTATATTTACTACTATTTCGCAAGAGATAGCAATGTACATCCCTCATCCCCAGCTCCTAGCACTTGGAACATTTCCAATTATCATTCATTCAGATTCAAATTTGGGTAAATAGAAAAGGGAACAAATATATTTTTCTCCAAATGAGACATATTATTTTAGTACATTTTTCAAATGTAAAAGACTATCTTATGTCCAGTTTCTTTGTCGAAGTAGTCCTAAACAATCACACCAGATATGACTTTTCTCTTAGGTAAGTGTTCTATCTGTTTATACCAGTAATGGTCATACTCAAAAAAGAGATGGATGATTTCCTTCCTCTTATCTCATGAGAGGGTGTGTGTGTGTGTGTGTGTGTGTGTGTGTGTGTTTGTGTTTGTGTGTGTGTGTGTGTGATATTGAGGGCCCATGTGGATAAAAGAGGAATATTTATTTGGAGAGGGAAAGAAAGTAAGCAATAAGACATTTTGGCAGTGGGGAAGAGGTATCCATTTCTGTTGTTCTTGGGTGACATTTACTTATGTTGTGTGTTCCTGGGACCATCTTATATCTTCATCTATTTGCAGCGAATGTACAAGGAGGGGGCAAAGATAGAAGCATGTCTTTGTTTGGCAGTAGCTCTGTCCTTGACAACTCTGGAGCATATCTCCCCATAATCATATATGCTTGTTTCAGTGGGTATTAGACTTTGGTGAGTAAATCACGTATCATGGCAAGCAAAGGGCTGATGTTAGCAGAGGCTCTATTAAAACAGGCCCAGTGTTTAAAATGAAGTAGGTGATATTACTATACTTTTCCTTTTCAGACCATATCTAGACCAATGTGTTCCATTCTGTTTCTCTCATTTTAGGAAGAACATCAGTCAACTGGAGAGTGTCTAGAGGAGGATAATAAGTATAGTAAAGGACCTTGAACCAATGAGCCAAATTGTTGTTGTTGAAGAGGACCAGTGGGTGATGTCTTGCTCATGAGTTGGATGTAAGTGGGGCAGAGTTGTGCAAAGTCAGCCTCACTCTCTCTTCCAGAATCATTGAAGTCCAATGGCAGGACGAAAGTCAAGACAACTAGTGATGACCCAGGTTGCATTGGAGTCTTTGCTGTCTGACCAAGCCTAAGCACTCCACAACTTTTGCTTCAGCTACCCTCATAGCCATTGGAACAAGTTGTTTTTGTCTGTCTGTTCTGCTGGGGAAGTCTTCACATCCTTGGGGTAGACATTCTTATAATTCACTGAAAGCTTTGAGGCCTATCAATTACTCTCAACCTGGTTTAGCCTATCTCCCAAGATAGTTTACTGAGGAGTGGATAATATGCAAATTGTTACTTCTTGGAGCCACAGGTGAGAGTTAGGTGATGTGAATGTAAAGGGCTCAGCAAGCCCTCATGCCAGAGGTGCTAGTGCTCCTCGATCATGCTCATGAGCTACTAAGGATTGGTTGAAAAAAGTGGGCCTATTTAACATGGAGTAGAGAAGGATTAGGGACATGATAGATATCTATGTATTTAAATGGCTGCCATGTGGCTGGGGCATTAAATTGTTTGGTTTGGCCTTGAAGGCAGAATAAAGTGCCATGGGAGGATGTATTAAAGACTAGAATTTAGGCTTGATGTAAAACAAAACAAAGCAAAACAAACCCCTTCCTAAAACTTAGAGCTGTCCAAAAGTGAATTCCCCTTTGGTAAAAATCTGTCTAACACAGAGACTGGATGGCCAGCCTGTACCAGCTATTCTTAAAATATAAACTCAAGTCCTTTCACATTCTCTGAAAGGTGATTTTAGGGGGGGGGATGGAAGGGAGGTACAATCTTATGTAACCTGCTATTTACAAGTGTATCTGAGACCTAAAGTGTGTGTGTGTATGTGTGTGTGTGCGCGCGCACTCATGTACTTTGCCTAAAGCAAAACTTTAGTATACAGTTTTCATATTAATGAACCCAGGATTTGAGTAGCCAAAGCTGAGGGGTGCTGTTTGGGAGGTATGTGGTTCCCAGGGTCTCTTCTGTGTTGTATATAGCAGGATATATGTTAATCAGACTCCTGGATACAGTACACATTAGAGACAGAATATTCACAGTTTATAAACTGAAGTTGGACTATTTATAAATCAGTAAGACTAATTAGTAAGTGAATAAGAAATACCCAGCAGGATAAAGAACAGAAAAAAGAGTACATTTATTCCATTATTTATCTTTATTTCATTTCTATTTTTTAATTTTCTCTTGTGGCTCAAGAACATCTCTAAACCCTGCTGTTGGGACTGCGCGTGAATGCAGTTTCCATAATGTCAGGCAGGCCCTTGATGCTGCTTGGCAATCCTTCAGCCACCTCATGGTGACTCCTCATTGTGATTCCACAACACAGTCCTTGCTTTCCTCCCTCTACTCAACACAAGCAGGACTACCTAGATCACTGACAAGATTTAGACCCTCACACATTTGCTCTGTGTAGATGATAGATATAAAGCACTTTGCCAACCTTAAAGTGCTAAATAAATTTGTTACTACAGCTGCTCTTCACCTGGCCTCTTTCACCTTTCTCCTCCCATCCTGCCCTTTGTGGTACTTTCTCTGTCTCTCTGATTATTAGCCTACTCCTCTGAGGTAGGTACTGTTATTTTTCCCATTTTACAGACAATAGAATTGAGGCTTAGTCAGTTACATGACTTGCCCAGGTCACCCAGATGTAATGTTTTGGAAGTGAGATTCAAACTCAGATCTTCCTGACCCAAAGTCCACTGCTTATCTACCATGTTTATTTTGTCCTTTGAACCACAGGATCGTAGATTTTGGAGCTGGATGAGACTTTATATGCAACTTGGTCCAATGGCCTAATTTTATAGCTCAGACGGGAAGGATTTGTTCAGGATCACATTAGTAAAAATTAGGATTTTAATCTAGAGACTCTCATTTAAAAATGCTCTCTCCACATTCCCTATGTTAAGTATCTCTTCATATCCTCTATCTTTGCTAAAGGCATCACTATTCTCCAAGTGCCCTATGTCTCATCACGGTCTCCTCCCTATTCCATGTTCTCAATATCTGACAAGGAGCCATAACTTCAGTATATCCTGTCAGTATTTGTTAGATCAGGGGAAAATGGAAAAGCATAAAGATACCAACTCTGATCTCCAGAATTTCTTGGAGAAGATTAATGGGAGTGAAGAGTTGTTTCCATGAGGGAGCAAAGTATCCATAGTATCTAGGACTAAGAGAGTGGCCACTAATGCTTCTATTCCAAGCACACAACTCTGCTATACTGTTCTGCCCATGCCTCTGGCCTGGCTTATGGCAAAGGTCTTTTATTTTCTTTGCCTTGTCTCTGCTGCAACCCATTTTGGATACACTGCAGATGAATTTTCTTTTTGTGCTGAGATGATCAGAGCACTCCCCTGCTCAAGGTCCTTCAGTAGCCTGGCAGTCAAAGTGTCCCTTAAGATGACCTTCGGCTACCTTTGCTGCCTAAGCTCTTACACAAATGTTTCCTCCAGTTCAACTAGTCTCCACATTGGCTCATGAATATCTAATATATTTCTCTCCCACTCCGTGTCCCCATTTAGGTCTTTGTTCATATCCTTTTGCTGGCATAGCCCCTTCAGAGGAAGATCTCTGAAAGCAGGACAAGTCTCCAGTGACTAACTGCATAGACCCATGGAGAATGAAGTTTAGTTTCTCGTTAGAGCTCTTACACAGTTTAAATACTAGAGTGAGAATAAGGTTTGAGGAAGGTGTGGATGGGCATTAGAATAGATGAAGAAAGAGGAGACACCAGGGGTCATGGAAATGATGTCAGGTACGGCTTTAGGAGGGCAGCCAGCATTACTGGAGCCTGGTAGCAACCAGAGTGAGATGCAAGCCTGATCCTTGGTGGACTTCCCTTCTGGTCATGAATCCAGGCAGCCAAAGGGAGCTTCACTTTTTTCTTCTACATTGTCTTTTTCTTCTGTTCCATCCTTTGGGTGGAAATTTAAAGTCAAAGTATCCTGTTCCCTTGAAGATGCATTTTACTTTTCAATGGCATTTTTGTTAAGCCTGATTTTGTTTACATAAAAAAGAGATTGATCTCTATGTGCTAAGTATTTAGTTACCCCCAGAGTGCGTAAGTAGGATGCCTCTGGGTGTCCTAGTTATACAGAGCTAACTGGTTGGAAAGTTGCCTTTCTGAGTTGGTAGCTAGATGCCACCTGGCTGCATATAAGTTGATGTTTTTATTTTTATGAAGAATCTAATCCATTTCCCAACAAACAGAATCTTAAAAATGGAACCTGGGCCTTCTAGAAGAAGCCAATTACAAAACAGACATTACTCATTAGGAGAACCAGGGACTAGGTGATTTCCCCTTCTATTGATCCCCCAAAGGGAAGCCAGTAATAGGAAGAAAAGAGCTTGGTGGCCAGAATGAAAGGCCCTTCTCCAAGATGGCATCAGTGGGTGCAGGTAAGTGTGGCTGGGAGGTTTTGGTTCCTGTCTTTTTATGGGGGAAAGGGGATTGAGGAATGAGTTTGCTAGGTAACCACAGCAACCTCTGGTGGTTCCATTGACCTGGTGTGACCCACTTATTCTCTCTGTCTTGCAATATCCTGGTCATCCTTCAAGACCCCACTTACACGCTCCTTATTGTCATCCCTATGGGAAGGGTGATGTTATTCTACATAAGGGCTAATGGAGGTAGTGGGGGGATTAGTCATCTGCTGCACAACTTAATTCATCAGAAGAATCAGAAGGTCCACAGAATTTGAAATTTAGATGAGATTTCACAAGTCATCTACTCCAATTCACACTCAAAAGATATGACACTTGGCAAGAGGCTGTTGATTCTCTGCTTGAAAACCTCAAAGGAACATGAACCACCCAGATCTTCAAACACCATCCAGCAGCACCTTGTGCTGTGAACTTACAAATATTATGGCATTCCCAGGGCTCTAGTATATTTGTCACTTTGCAGAGAACAAATATCTCCAGAATTTTCAAGATCCAGTGTTTTCCAGAGCATATGGAAGTGGATGGCAGGAGTAAATCAATGTTCAAGAGGCCAGCATGAGCACCTTGTACCAGTCCGACTTCCCTACTCTGCTTATTGGGGATGCTTGCTTCATTGTCTGGTTCAGTCTCATAGACCTTAAGACTAAATGTGGTAGCAGGGGGATGGTAACAGACATGCACATTTTGTTTAAGCATGGGAGGAAGTTCAAGTTTAACTCTGAAATATCAACATCCATCTAAAAGTGGAATTTTAGAAGCACTTAGTGTTGGTTATTGATTTGAAATGAAAGGGGGGGTTGTGTGAATATGTGTAATTATACCACTAATTGGACATTGGTGCCACAATATTTCAGAGATAGATGATAATGCCACTGGAACTCTCATTTATTTGGGGGAAGCTAAGAGAAATTATGGCATGTTTTATTGAAATGTGAAAAAGAAATCTTTACAACCTGTATATGGACCTAAATTCTCAGCTCCCAACATGTTCATACAGACATCTGGTGCAAAGCCTGTTCCCAGACCTTCCCTGACCACCTGGAATCTCCACAAACTAGCTCCAATTTACCTTTCCTCAGTTCTTTCCTTCACATGTTTACATTTCAGTCAAACATGCCCTTGTTGGTGCTAGGCTTCAGCACTCTACTGCTCCTCTCGGTGTCTTCCTATGAGTGATCTTTGCCGAAAGCTGGTTTGCTCATCACTTGCCTTCTGCATCATGTTCTTCCTTCACATCTCAGCTCAGGAGTCACTTGCTCCTGGAAGGCTTTCTGGTCTCCAACCTTGCACCTCCTAATCCTCTCTCCCACCTGAATGTACCTTGTATTTATATATTTCTGCAGGTGTCCATAGAGTGATTTGGCTGAGGTTGAGCAATTTGCAGAGGCCTTGGAGAGATACAGCAATGATCACAGTGGGGCTAGCTTTGTGAATGTCCGGTGAATTGCTGTTTCCCTTAGCCCACAGTCTTACCCTCTTTCTGAGAGAGAGAGAGAGAGTTTGAGACAGTTTTTGGCACTGATTACCAACTGGCCCCAGTTGAGGAGCCCTAGAGCCTTGGCATCGTGCAGTCTGTCGTAGCGCTTCCTTCTCCTCAATGTCCCCATGATGCTACTTTCCCTTCCCCTCTCTCAGCTATGCCCTGGTGACAGCCTCAGACCCGTGGCTGCCTCCTTGTTTCTCCAGCCCAAATTTTTTCCTGCCCAAGCACATTTCACAGGCAGCTGGGATGGCAGAGTTATTTCAGAGGCCACTACCCTCTGTTTATCTAGGTTAACAGAGCCAGAATCAAGGGTCAAGTGCAGAGACATAGGTCTCTACTTCATGAGCAATTGTGCCAGTTGCCCCAGGCAGTCAGGTCAGGTTCATCAGTCAAGTTAACCCTTCTTAGGCCAGGAGAAACTGGCTTATTAAACAAGATCCTGGCTGCATGGACTCATCCATGCAGCTTTAGATGAAACTTTCTGGCTCCTGGAATGTGTTTCTAAATCAGGAAATGTAGCTTCAGCTGAGCCTAATGAAGCACTGAGGGCATTCTGGGCCTGACTTGTGTTAAAGGCCAGGCAGCTGAGACACTCAGGCTAAGCCTGGGACACTGGGGGTCAAAATGGAGTTTAGCTGACTTCATTTAAGGTCAGGTAGAAATTCAAGGGATTCTGAACTCTCCATCCTGATTCCTCTTCCTACTGTTCCCAAGTACCCATCTCCTTCCCTGCTGAGCCTCTCCCTCCTTGTCTCCTATGCCTCCTGGCTCTCTAGTTCTTTTTAAATTTCCTGGCACCAGTATGTATTCATTACAAGTTGGTCTAGTTTGGCTTCCCCAGGAGGTAAGGACTTTGTTAATGTTGGATAGCCTCAAATACATGCATTTAATGTAGCCAGATGCAGTGAATTGCATAAACTCTGAGAGAGGGCAAGAAGAGAGGGTGTGAGAGAGGAGGAAGGAAGGGAAAGGAGAGGAGAGACAAAGAAGGCAAGTATTGCAGCCTGAGTCTCTGGCTTCTGAGGTCTTTCAGGGTCAATGGTTCCCTCCTTTTTCTCTTAAGTGCCCTCTAAATAGTGAACTTGACCAATCGGAGACTGAGGCATTTAGCTGGAGAGGTGGAAAGATGGGCACTGCTGTGGAGAAGAGCATGAGGAAGAGTGAGTCTGGAGTCTTCCCTGAGTGCTTCCTCTCTGGTAGAAAGGGGCTGGGTTCTCAGAGGATGACCTCCATATTGCCACCTCTGTCAGGCGCCAAGCTGGAAAGCCTGTAAATATGGCCAGGGAAGGGCCAGATGTTGGACCCAGCTGCAGGTAGAGTCTCATGACTTGGTTGGGGATAGGGGGATGACTTTTCCAGCCACTGCAGTTGTCTGGGAACATCTAAGAAGAGGATGGTTTGTCATCTGCCTGGGGGTGGGATACAGACAAACTGACATCCTGATAGCTAAACGGGCATTTTGAGTATTTGATACCAGAAGCATTTGAAAGTGACCACTGAGAGGTGAGCCCCATAGTTTTCTGTTTTTAAAGCTCTGTTGGGCTGGACTTTGGGGTCTTTTGGCTTTATACTAGGGTTCCTGATCATGGCAATGCATTATGGTTTGTCAGTTCATATGGATTCATTCATGGTCACAGGCTCCTGCAGCTCCCCGAGACCAGCCTCCAACCTTGACACAGTTGTCACAAGGAGTCTGGGGCAAATGTGTGTGTGTGTGTATGTATGTATGTATGTATGTAATATGGACAAAGCACTGTTCACACAGAACAGGTTTTCATCCTAGCTTTAGCCAGCTGAGTGATCTTGCACCTGTCATTTCTCCTCTATCATCTAAAGGCTTTGTACAGATTTCTAAAAGGAGGCAAGTTGAGGGGCTTTGGATTAGTCCTTTACCAAGATTCTGGAAATGTTTCCCTCCTCTTCTCCAACTTCCTACCTCCCTGGCTTCCTTTAAACCTTAACTAAAATCCCACCTTCTATCAGAAACCTTCCTTAACCCATCTTCATTCTAGTGCTTTCCCTCTGTTAATTATCTCCTTTTTATCTTGTATAAAGCCTTCTTTGTGCATATGTATTTGCACATTGTCTTCCCCATTAGATTGTAGGATTCTTGCTTTTGGCTCTTTTTGTATCCCTAATGCTTAATACAGTGCCTGGCACATAGTAGCTGCTTAATAAATGTTTATTGACTAATTGGGAAATGTAAAGTTCCCAATACTAGAAAGCTAGCTGGTTGATGATGGGGCTGCCATGGCAGTTTTGTGTCCATGTAGGGAAAATGGTGGGAAGAATTTAAGAGGTCATCTAGTTCAATCTCATTTGATTTTTTCTATGCCTTTGTTATTATTTATTTATGACTCTTTTATTTTTATTATCTTTTTATTATTCTTTTTTATTTATCTTTTTCTTCATAGCACAGTAATTTACCAGGCAAGGATCTCAAGATCTAACTCTTCTTGACCTGCCAATGCATGTATTTACTTATCTGCCACGAGGACAGAGGGCATGTTTCATTAGCTTGACTCCAGACACACAATTACCTAGAGTTCTTTTTGTGACCCTTTCATTTACATTCTTGTAGTCCTCAAACACATTATTCTCTTTATTCTTCTTCCCCTCATTTTATAGGTGAATGAGATGAATGGAAAGCCTGAGAGATGGTGTTTCTGAGTAATCACTAGTCAATTTTTAAAGAGGTTAGCTGATAATCAATAAATTGATGGTCAGTGGTTACTTTCAGTAACTAAAGACAAAAACCATGCAGATTAATGAATGCTTAAATACCTTTGGAAAAGGAGGTGTCCCATAGGTGAAAATCAACTCTGATTGGTGAACAATTAATGAGGGAGTAGATTTGATTTTCAAATGAGGAGATGAATTGAAAGCCTTCTGCTCCTCCTGCTGATTCAGTATGAGACTCAGCTGTGTCCAGCAATTTGGACAAAGAAATCGATCTCTAACCAGACAACTTTGGTTGGTTTTCTCCTTCATGAGCTGGGTTACCCTAAACTTCACAGGAGGGGTGCAAGGACATTGGGCATAGTGCATCTAGATTAACCTCTGTTGACACTCTAAACAGAAGTAAGGTCCTAGTTGGGTGGGGTCCCACCTAAGATCCAGGAGTACTTTCCCTTGAGGATTTGGGCAATTTCACCTATCAGCAATGTCCTTCAGAGACTGATTTACAGGGGCTGCTTGTTGAGTGAGGAAATAGAGAAAAGGCCTTAATCTTAATTTAACAATTGTTGTTAATATAATAGTAAACAATAATTTCTTTCATGAGGAAGCTGAGACCCAGAGAAAGGAAGGTTCTTGACCAGAGTAATCTAGGTAGCAAATAGAAAGAGGACAAATACACCAACTCGACTTGATTTTTATCACATGCCTGCTTGTTGGAGGAGAGATAAATATCAGATCAGGAGTGGTGTTTGTCCTATGACTCGCAGTGCAGTTGGGGGATCCAATACCAGTCTAGATGGTCTGACAGTAACAGTCAGTATTACACAGAGAGTGCCCCAGAGATTGGCAGACAGAATGATGTGTGAAATCTGAGGGGGCTTAGGAGATTTCTGAAGGGGGGGACTTTTGAGGGAGGGCAGAAAATCCACAGACAAAAAAGGGAAAGGAAGGAAGGAGGGCTTTCTGCACAGGACATGTCCTGAACAAAGACGGGGACAAGGAGATGCTGAGAGAGTATGGGAGGGGTAGAAGGGAGGAGTGTTGCATAGATGTACAAAGGGGAGTAATAGGGGTAAATATTGGATGGATAAGATAGTGACAGATTCCGGAGGACTTCCAATTCCTCAAATATCGGGCCAAGGAGGTTGAACTTAACTTAAGAGACAATAGGAAGCAACTCACAATTCTTGAATGGAGGAGTGATGTGTGCAGATATCCGGGTGAGAAAGAATCTCTTGGAAACCACATGGAGGACAGGGATGAAGAGGTGGGAGGACTCCACAGGAGATTTCTTTGTGAGTGCCCTCTGGGGGTGATGAAATCTTGTATCCTGAGGGCTTATCTTGAATTAAAACTGTCTGATCAGTCTCCTATTCTGGGCTCCTTTCTCAGCTTGGTGGTTCCTTCTTCCCACTACTTCATCCTGTATTGGGAGTGCACTGCCCCCATGCTTCTTTTCTAAGGATGAGATGTCTTTTATTTTAACAGGGAGCTATATGTTCCAAACCCTTTCAAAGTTCAAGAAGCCAGTGTAAAAGAGGGACACATAAGGCAAGGAAAGGAAGAGACCTTACCTACTCCCCTACTCATAACAGCAATGCTGACCCTAATGAGAGCATTTCGTTCAATGTGATCAAGGAATGGGGGCTCCAAGGCTCTATCTCATTCCAACATGAGTCAGAGCAATCTCTATGTTAGTGATTCCAATGCTAGGGGTCCCACAATCTCAGTCCATGAGCAGACAGGAAGGAGTATAGAAAATAAAACCTCCATATTTCAGTTATCTTGGCAAATCCCCAAGAGGACTCTTATTTGCTAAATTCAGAAATTATTTTCTGATATCTTCATTTGGAACTGCTTCGGATTAAACTTTGATCAGAGCACTCTGACAGGGAAGAGCAGGTCATTCAAAGAGAAGACAATTTTTAAAATTCAAGCCATTAAAAGAAAGATATTCCAGTGTTAAGGATTATGCTTTAATGAGTCCTTGTCTTTGTTAATTATTTATGTTGGATACCCTATATTCTTAAGGTGAGGAAATTCATTTTGACATGATGCTGTCAGACTTCCTCATAACTGTGTGATATCAGAAAGAATGCGGGAAGAATCTGGCCTTGTGGATTAATTGGAAGATTGGAAATTATTTTTTTCTTTGCTTTTGAGAGTCTTATTCACCTTTCAAATATCTAGGCCTTGCAGACATAGTAATATTATTATGTGAGTCTGAATTAAGCTAACTGGCATTTGGAAATAGATAGAGCTGTCTCATTTCATCTTTATAGATTGGAGTGGGAAATGAAGCAGGACCCATCGCTTCTTTGGCAAAGCATTGATGGACATTTTAGCTTCTATTTAGCAGAGAGCAACCCAATTATGCATTTCCTTTAGTGGTCACAGGCTGATCCACCCAAATGAAGTTGTAGGGATACTGAGCCATGAAATGAGCCTCACCTTCCACCTCTTTCTCATGCAGAATGGATAACTGTCAGAATTATTTATAGATGGTGCCATTGGCTGCTTCTGCTACCTGTGATGTGGAGATGAGGGGAAGAGGGCCCTTCTATTCTGTGCATTTGTGGTCACAGGCAGGTCACACCCATGTTATTTCAGCAGTAACTCTGGCTGAACAGAATGCCTCACTTTTCACAGAAGTGTGTTTAGGAAAAGTTTTGCATGAAACAAATTTGGAAATTGAACCACTCAAAGTACCTTTGAGAACATATGTTTGTGGTCAGAAGATCAGTCCAGCATGGTTATAGCAATTCTTGGTGACTACCTCAAAAGGCCAGTATTTAGTTTAGTGTCACACACAAAGATAGATACCTGATGAATTGGACTGAATCAAAGAGTTGCTGGAGGGAGTCTCCACACCAATAGAATCTCAGTTTTCTGATTTATTGAGATAAGGAGAGCTTGTAGACTACCATTAGGTTGGAGGGAATCATTTTGTAAAACTTGTGATTTTCTTGTAAAGAAAATTATCATTATATGGTTTAATGAAGACATCTGGATTTGGAGGCAGAAAGTCCAAGTTCAAATCCTGCTTCTGCTACTTAATTCCTAGGTGGTCTCAGATAAACCACTTCCACTCCTAGGTAGATCTAGATGTCCTTAAAGGTTCCTTCTTACTGGAAATCCTGTGCTCTGATTTTTGTAATGAATCTGAATTTGCATATGAGGAATTTGTTTTAAGTGAAACTCTATTGTAGTGCCTTAAAATGAATTATGATGACCAGGTAAGATGATGATGACAGATTTCCATTGCTCAAAAGTGCAAATGCTCAGTTAGATGTTTGGAGGGACAGGAGTGAGACAGAGAAATTCTCTCCAAGTCTTTTCACACTTATATGCAAAGTCCTCTAGATCAGAGTATGGTCTACCATCTCAACCTATTTCATGGTTTAGTCATATATTCTTTGGGTAGAAAGGTGCTCTGCTGACTCAACTATCAACAAGCTTTTCTCTCAGTCATAAACTTATTGTGAAAAAGTCAGAGGAAGTGGAGTTTGGTAGTGGAGGGGAGATAGCTATGGCCCTGGGTCCTTCTGAACCATTCCCACTCACAGCAGTGTGTATGTGGTACCTTCTGTTTGGGGTAAGGTTGGCAAATCTTATATCTCTGTGCTCTGGAAGGTGGCAGTGCCAAGTGTAGATACCAGTTGATGTGATATAGTGCAGATGGCTCATGGTACTGGACTTCTTGTCCAAAATGGGGCACCCCTTTCCCCCTGATGGAGTCACTAGGGGATGTGGGGGTGTAGTTTTATCTTTCTTCATACCTTCAGCCCCTAGCACAATACCTGGCACAGAATGTTTTGACTGCTTTTGTCATCACAGCTCTGGAACTGCTACGGCTGAGATGTTCTTTCTTTTTAGAGGATCTTGGGGATGGATGAAGACATTCTGCTGTTCACCTGGACCAGGCTGCTGAACTACTGGGCTATTTTCAGGAACGACTTCTGTGCTAGGCAGGTTGATCAGTTGATCTCTTGAATTCTCTAATAGTCAGCATCCATCTTTTCTGCCTTCAGTCCCTGTCTGGGTTTTGGTGATACTGCCCTCTCTGGAGAGGGGGCGGGTACTGAGCCCTTTCTGCCAAGATGATGACCCTAAACTTCGGACAGGCAGACGCTTCTTTCCTAAGACTTCCCTGGAGCCAGAGGTCTCAGTTTGTTTGTCACCTCTGGGCAAGAGAAGGGAGAAGCCTTGGATCTGCTGGGAGATGAATCGTGGCTCAGCATCTTCTTTCCTTGCTAAGCCAGTCCATCTTGCCCTAGGGATACAATCAATATTATTTCCCTTCCTCTTTTGGACATTTTATTTATGTGGGTATCTGGGAGCTGAAGGGTGAAGCTAGGCAAACCCTAGAAGGCAAGTTCACCTTTCATATTCAGTTGAAATATTTGAGTCCTCCACAGTTTCTAGGGGAAGAAGAATGTTTACATCCCATCTGAATATCTGTTACATCTCAATATCCCTGTTTCCAGCCCTTCAGCTTTTGCTGGCATCCCACTGGGTGCTGTCTCTCTTGGTCATAAATGATGGAAGCTCACCACCACTGGTTTCTCTTTAGTTTCTTATCCATGACTTCTTGCTAAGGTTCAGTTCAACGGAATCCAAGTTCCTTCTGGTGTTAGCCCATTACCACAAATGGGGAGCATCATCTGGTTTGACCAGTCTGGAGGCTCTCACTGTCAAGTTCCCTGAATGTAGGGCCACATCTGATGCTTGTTTCAAACTGGTCCATTTCAGTAGTAACAGAAGACAGAGTTGGGTACAATATCTACCCATATGAGAGACAGGTTTAATTGGAATTGTCTGGTTTCCCCAAATGACTTTGAATTCATTCTTATAGAGCTAGTCTTATACAGACTCTGAATTTTTAATCAGAGGTAGTGATTTGCATAAATGACTCCTGCAGATTCCCTATAGATAGTTAAGACACCAAGCCACCATGATCCCAAGGGGATTGATGGCTGATCTTGCACAGAGTTGTAATTTTCAAGTCAATCTAAAGTCTCCCGTCTTTCTGCGTAATTGTCCAAGCACACAGAATTAACTTTGTGTCATATTCAATTTTCATTAAATGTTTGCTTCAAGAACAGAAAGTCAGAATTTTCATTTCTGAAATGTTCAGCGAAACCTAATGGAATATTTGACTCTTTTGGCCCTTCAGCATTTTGATATGTGCCAATCAGTTCATTCCATTCATTTTTATGCTCAGTTGTGGGTGATGCTTATAAATGCTGAATATCCATTTAGGCCTTGAGTTACCCCCCTCAGGTCTATTTCTTTGCAGAAGTATCTGCTTCTCTTCCCAGTAAATCACATGAAAGGGAAATGGGAAAGTATTGGGCATATACAAAGAGAATAAAACTACTCCTAAAAATATGCCCCAAGAGGGACAGATCTATCCTTAGAGAAACACTTGAATCCTCAGAATCATCAATGATACTCTTTCCTTCATCTCTCATATCCAATAACTTTCCAGCTCAATCCATTAGTTAGTCAGTTGATAAACATTTAAATTTCTATTCTGTCCTAGGCACTGGGCTAGGCCCTGGGGAAACAAAAGAAGCCAAAGACAGTCTCTGTCCTCAAGTAGCTCACAATCTAATGGGAGAGACAGAAAGCAATAAAAGATAAACAAGTTACATACACAATAAATAGGAAATAATTAGTAGAGAGAAAGTTGGGGAAGACTTCTTGTAGATCATGGCACAATGTTATTCTTCTTCTGGAAGGGAACCAGGACCACCATGAGGGAGGTGATGGTATTACATGCAAGTAAATCAAGTGAATTGGATTTAAATGGAGGGAGGGGGCTATGCAAAATCACTAGCAGAGAATGATTTCTTTTATCTAGTAAAAACAAAATCAGTCTGAGAGAGGAAGACCCTCTAGGTTTCTGGTCAAAACAGAAACAATCACTATTTACATTCACTCTGAGCCAATCAGGGCCAAAACTATGACCAAGTGGGCCTTGACCTGGGACCTATTGTTGTCCACCAATGACAGCCAGAGTTATTTGGGTTTAAGGCATGGTCCTTAAGAAAAAAAGTATCAGTTGGGACTTGAAAGAAGTGAAGGCACGAGTTAGAGATAAAGAGGGAGAGCATTTTAGGCAAAGGGGATGATTAGAGAAAACATCTGCAGCTGAGAGATGTCTTATTCAATGGAATATCAAGGAGACCAATGTCACTGAATTGAAGAACACGTGGTGGGGAGTAAGTGTTAAAAGACTGGAAAGGTAGGAGAAAGCAAAACTTAGACAGGGCTTCGAATGCCAGACAAAAGATTTTGTAGGTGATCCTAGAGGTGATAGGGAGCCAGTGAGGTTGGTTCTTATCTTGACAGTTAACTCAGTCTTTCACAGAAAGAAATTCTTTTAGATTTTTCTCTCTGACTCAATTTCTTTAGGCAAGGCAGAGAATTGCATCCAACCTCTCAAACCTTTCTTTCATCTGTGCCCTTCTCACCACTAAAACAGCCAAAATCCAATGTCTAGGCCATTGTCACTCTTGCTTGGATTGCTATAATAGTCCCAACTGGTCTCCTGAAATCCAACCTACCTTTTGTCCCTTTGGTCCACCTCTCATAGAACTGCCAAAATAACCTTCCCCATACATAATTTGTCTATGCCACAGCACACCTATGGAAGGAAGTACAATCTCATTAGAGAGAGTTTATAATCTTTGACAAGCTTGTTCTAACCTCCTTTCATAATCTCATTTCATACTGAGCCTCTTTCTTACTCTTTGTGTTCCAAACAATCCGGGCTATTCAATACTCCATCTCTTACCTCAGAGCCTTTGCCCAGGCCATAAATCTTGGATCTGTTTGTTGTTGGAATGAATTTCCTCTTCTCTTCATTCAATCTTTCACATTCTGTAAAACCCAGCTCATGTGGCATTTCCTCTAGGAGTTTCCCCACCATCTGAAGATGCTCTATGTCTCTTCAATTTTCTTTTAAAATTTTATTTACTCCTAAAATAATCAATATTTTCCAATTAATTGATCCCTCCCATTCATTCATTAAGCAAAAATAGACCAAGCAAAAACCAAATCTTTTAGAATATATGCATAGAGTCTGGCCAAAGAAATCTCCGCAACAGCCACTTCTGAAAATCTATGGCTTTTCCTGCATTTTAAGCTCTTCATCTCTTGTCAGGAGAGGAGTGGCTTGTTACATATTCATTCTTCAGGCTCCATCATTTATCATTGTGTTGGTCAGAGTTCTAAAGTCTTTCAAAATTGTTTTTCTCTGTAATGTTAATATTAAATAAATTGTTCTCACTTCAATCTGCATCAATTCATGTTTTTCCTAATTTTCTCTAAAATGATGCATTTCATAATTTTTATGGCATCGGAATATTCTATCACATTTATAGATCATGATATGTTTAGATATTCTCCAATATAATACTCCCTTAATTTCCAATTTTTAGCTAACATTAAAAGAACTGCTATGAATCTTTTTGTGCATATAGATCTTTTCACTCTTTCTTTGATTTCTTAAAGCATAATCCTAATAGTTGTAGAGTTAGGTCAAACAGTATGTGCTACTTAGGTACTTTTGGATCATAGTTACAAATTACTTTCCAAAATGGATAGCAATTAATTTACAGTTCCACCAACAATGTACAAGTGTACCTGTTTTTCTATAGCCCCTCCATCTTTTGCAATTTTAAAAATTTTATTATCTTAGTCTGTAGATATGAAGTAGAACCTCAACATTAATTTGTACTTCTCTGATTATTAATGAGTTAGTATTTTTTATGCAATAGTTAATAGTTGGGATATTTTCCTTTTTTTTCTTTTTTAGTTAATATTCTTTTTTCTTTTTTAGTTAATTTATTTTAGTTTTCATCTCTCTCCTCTCCCCACCCCAAGACACCATGCATTCTGAATACCCCTTCCCCCAATCTGCCCTCCCTTATATCACACCCCTCCCTTCCCTTATTCTCATTTTCTCTCTTTTCTTGTAGGGCAAGATAGATTTCTATACCCTATTACCTGTATTTCTTATTTCCCAGTTGCATGCAAAAACAATTCTCAACATTCGTTCCTAAAACTTTGAGTTCCAACTCCTCTCCCTTCCTCCCTCCCCACGCATCCCCACTACGAAGGCAAACAATTCAATATAGGCTATGGTTATGTAGTTATGCAAAAAACTTCCATAATAGTCATGTTGTGAAAGACTAACTACATTTCCCTCCATCCTATCCTGTCCCCCATTTATTCTATTATCTCTTTTGACCTTGTCCCTCCCCAAAATTGTTTACTTGTAATTACTCCCTTCTCCCATTTGCCCTCCCTTCTATCATCCTCCTACACCCAACTTATTTCCTTCTCCCCTACATTCCTGTAGTGTAAGATAGATTTTCATACCAAATTGAGTGTGCATGTTATTCCCTCCTTAAGCCAAATGTAAGTAGAATAAGCTTCACTTTTCCCCTCTCTACTTCACCCTTTTCCCCTCCATTGAAAAAGCTTTTTCTTGCCTCTTTTATGAGAGATAATTTGCCCCATTCCATTTCTACCTTTCTCCTCCCAATATATTCCTCTCTCATCCCTTAATTTTATTTTTTTTAGATTATCATGGGATTTTTTCCTTTGAAAACTGTCTGTTCATATCCTTTGTTCATTTTATCTATTTAGAATGGCTCTAAGTCTTATACATTTTAATCACTTACATATATATACACACATACATATATGGACACAGGAATGTGTGTATGTTTGTGTGTATGAATGAGAATTTCATCAGAGAAACCTCTTACAATGATTCCCTCAGCTACTTGTTTCCCTTCTAGTTTTCTACATTAGAAATTTTTGTGCAAAATTTTAAATTTTATATAATCAAGATCATCTTTTTTTTTCCTTTTGTGATCCTTTTTATCACTTGATTCATCATGGGATTTTTCTTCTGTTCGTAGTTCTTAAAAGTAATTTCTTCTTTACTTTTCTAATTTGGGTTTATCTAATATGATGATGCTGTTTTTGTTTGCTTCTCTATGTTGCATACCTACTGTGTTCCACTGATTGGCTTCTCAGATTTTCCTAAAGATATTCTTTGGAATACTCTGTTGCTCCCAACATGCCTATTTTGTGCCATGCTCCCCTGTGTATGTATTATATCTCTCCTAAAAGAATGAAAGCTTCTTCAGGGTAGAGATTATGACATCTAAAATTGTTAATCCTTAGTACCATGCACAGTTACATATAAATCTTGATAGGTATTTAAGAAATATGTATCAAATGAATGCTGAAGAAATAGCTCCACAATGCCTTAGGGCATCTTCTATGTTTGACTAGTCTACATTTTTATGGGAAAATATTTTTTAAGGAGGGAGGAATACTTTTGGACTGTATCATCTATGTATGAATAAGTATATGTAGGAGAGACTGTTTCTTAAATTGATTGAAATTAGGAAGCCTCTATTTGTCTCACCTTCCAGAGACTCTTCACTGTTTGGAGATGGATTGGCTACACAGAGAGATTGTTCTGATCTTTTAATTGCAACTGACAGATGGGGGATTCCATGCCTACTCTGACAAATGCATGTAGTTTTTGATGTCTTCCCAATAAAAAGAAAAGGAAATCTATTATTTGAACCACATATTCCTTTGACTAGGTATGTCTGGGGCCAGATAAGATGAACTCTTAAGTCTCCTGCCTCAGGGAGCTCTCAGGGTTGGAGACTGATGAGTGGAAGAGTACTCTTCTTAAGAGGAGGATCTAAAAATGTACAGCTCTGCTATTTCATTTTACAGGCTGAATTGGGAAAGCCATGAAAATGGCTTTCAGTGAGAAGCATTCTACTATACTCCTGCTCAAATTCCATTATCCCAAGAATGGAAGGAAAGTGTGGGAAATTAGTTTCTTTTCCCCAAAGTTAGATTTGATTTGTTGCACTTGTAATTTCATATGAAGGTTAAGATGTCATTGCTCTTGCACTATGGCTCTGCATACAGTCCCATTTCTATGGTAGGTGGAAAGAAAAGGGACTCATGTGAAAAAGTTAGAGGGATTCAGTCATTGAGACCCATCAGGATGCATCCAATGATCCCATCCATTTGGACACAGGTATTTTATCTGACAACAGAATCATCCCACCCCCTGTGAAAGATGACTTGGGCCTAATTTGTATTGATGGGACACCCAGGGAGTTGAACATTCTATACTAGCAGTATAACATCCTGAAACTAATAGAGAAGAATTGTGTGTGATATTGATTGGTAATAAACTGAGTGAGAGCCAGGTCACCTGTCAGTGATCAGTGTATAGATGTTACAGAATACTCCCTGTGAGCGCTCAGACTGGTTGCTCATTTAATGGGATTTGACTTTGTCAGTCCTATTTTTTTTAAATCTTTATTGTTACCATAGGAGTGAGCAGAAATTCATTTTTACATGTGCTGAAAGGATTAGCCTTGAAAACAAAGGAACGTCCCTTTATAATCTTGTCTCCATGTTCACACTAGAGTGGGAGAGAATGCCACAGGAATTGATCTATCTGGATCCAAGAATGCATTCTCACAATTAATTTTCAAGCTATTCTAATTTCATCCTGCCATTGTTTAGCTTATTTGATATTTGAGACTTTTATCACACTTGGGTCTCCTTGGTCACTTGCATGCAGTCGTACAGGCTGTGGCATTATCTCCTGATGAGGAATTCATAGCTTTCCCAGTTCTGCTCATGGATTCTTGGTGCTGAGTCCCAGAGCTACAGAATCTCACAGATGAAACATCTGAGACCAGTTTCTCATACAACCCATTCCAAGGACATCTCCAATATGTGATAGCCTCTCCTTTACTTGAAAATTTCCCTTAACGGGAACCCACTCATGACCTTCCGATCTTGCTTGCTCTAGTCTCATCATTTAGAAACCTCTCCTGGCATCTGTCCACTCATTGCTTCAGTTGTTTGTCCTTCATTCTCAAACAGGACCATGATATCAGGGAGATGATTCCATGCCATGCAAGTGAATTGGATTTAAGTGAGGGAGGGCTGTGAAAAATCACCAGTCTCACTTTTGCTTCCAGAACCATCAGGGTCAAGTGCTCAGATATAGATCAGGACAGCTGGAGATGACCCAACATATAGTGGGAGGGAGACCTTGGCCTTTTCAAGCTAAGGTCTTTAATATGTCTCAGTTTGACTGATGCAGCTCCCATTTAGTGATTAAGACTAGGTAAGAAATGAGGCAGAGAATGGCTTCTTTATCTAGTCAAAAGAAAATCTTCTAGTTCTTACAGTAGGACCTTTCTCCCCCTTCTGCAGGCCAGCCCTTCAATTCCTGAAGATAGCTACTTTGTCATCTCTATAGCCTTGGTTAAATAGCTCTTCTCCATCCTGTCTGACCTTCTTGGGATGTCCTCCAGTTGTTTGATGTTCCTTACTAAAATGGGTGTTCTTTGTCCTTTACCTTCACATTCCCATTGGGCTCTGGTCCATTAGGCACATAGTAAAGCACAAAGTTTTTCATTCCTATGTCATCAAGACAAGAGAAGACCATTAGTTGGACTTTAAATAAGAATCTTCAAAATAGCAGATTTGGAGATGTACATGTCAGGCCCTTCCTCTTTTTAGTCTTCTGTTTCCTGCTCTGTATAAATGAAGCAGGAGGGGCAGATTCCATACTCTCTCAATTATCTTCCAGTCCTAGGGCTCTATGGTCCTGTGAGATTCTTCACAAAGTCCTTTCATAGGCCAATCATTCCCATATGTGTATCGACTCCCACTACTAGAATTTGTGCTTCTTGAGGACAGAGACTGTCTTGAATTTTGAATTTATATCCCTAGCACTTAGCACAATGTCTGACATGTAGTAAGCACTTAATATGTGTTCACTCTTTTTGATTCTTGTATCATGGCTTAGTGAATTGGCCAATTCTGGAATCAAATGCCAATCATTTGGATGTTCTCACTGGCCAACACAAATCTAGCTGTGCTTAAAGTTCCCCTTCTGCAACCCACACCTTATTTCTGGACCTTTTGAGATCAGAATGCTCTGTCTCATTTCCTTATGATTCATGGACCTGTTGGTGCAAACTATTGGATTTCCCATAATTTTTTTCTCCTTTAAGGTAAGAAGAATCCTCTTCCTCTTTGAAACCTTTTTCTGAGAAAACATATCATTTATCATTTCTACTTGAACTGCAAGACAGATTCTCTCTTTGAAGGCCAGATCACTGGTAAGCTCTGCTGTTTGAGGATGTCTTTGGTTGAACTTCCAAATCCTCATTTGCACTCAGGCCAGTCTTGGCTCTTGGGCTTCCTGGAGGCAGCTGGCACTTGGCCATCAAAACACTGAACTGTCTGAGGTCATGTGGGTGCCATTGTTCTCTGCAGTTTCATCTGCATTGTTTGCTTTCACCAAGCAGGGCTGATGGCTGCTTTCTTACTATCCCACTGGATTTCTCGAATTTCTCTTCCAGCACAGGGCATGAAGGTCATTTCTGAGAGTCCCATTTCATTAAGATATGGCAAGATGTGCACTGGCTAAAAGCAACTTTGAAGGCCTCTTCCATGGGTAGGGAATTACCCTTGTTATGCCTCGATTGATCTGCCATGCTTGATTTCTAGGCAGGTCTGAGGAGGAGCTGAGATTTTCCTCCTTTGCCTCTAGCATTCATGTTCTTTCCACAGCATCCCAGCTGGGGAATGATCATTTCAAAACAATTAGCATCTTTATGAGGCTTTTAAAAAATTTTTCTTCCGTGTAATTTTAGAAGAAATGACACACATGGTATAAACAAGCATTTCCTTGTTCTCGCCTAGCACTTTTCAATCAGGGCTACTCACCAGCTACAGAAACCAGCAAGTAAAGCCAATGAAATAATTGAGGCAGGGTGAAAAACCCAAGAGTTGACACTGAGTTTCACCATGGATTGACTGTTGCACTGTGGGCATCCTTGGACACTCTTTAGTTGGGACACTTTTGCTCTCCCTTTGTTTTCAGTCTTTCCTGTTGGATCCACCTCATCTCATTAGATTGTAAGGTCCTTGAAGGCAGGGACTCTCTTTTGCCCCTTTTTGTATCCCCAGGGCTTAGCAAAATGCCTGGTGCAAAGTAAAATTCAACAAACAGTTATTGACTGATCCTCTTGCCCACTAAGTGTAGGCAACCCTATGGGCTTTGGCTTGGACTCTCTCTTCTCTCTATAATTCTCCTCAGCTTCCACAGATTCTATTATCACATCCATTCAGAAGAATCCCAGGTTTATAGGTCCAGTCTTAGTCTCTCCCCCAAGTGCCAGTTCTGCATTAACAATTGCTTGGTCTGTTTTCTCTCTCTTCACTTCTGCCTGCCAACTTCCCCAGCTTCCTTCAAGACTCAGTTCAAATCTTTCTCTCTGCAAGGGATCTCCCCCTGATCTCCACTATGCTAGTTTTTGTTGTTGTTCAGTTGTTTTAGTCATGTCTGATTCTTTGTGCTCCCTTTTGGAATTTTCTTGGTAGAGGTACTGGAATGGTTTGCCATTTGCTTCTCCAGATCATTTTACAGATGAGGAAACTGAGGCAAACAGGGTGAAATGACTTGCCCAGGGTCATACAACTGGTAAGGGGTTGAGACCAGATTTGAACTTGGGAAGATGAGTCTTCCTGAGTCCAGGCCTGGCTCTCTGTGTACCAAATTATTTAGCTGCTAGTACCTTTCTTCAAAGATTACCTTTCAATACTGTATGTAACTTATACTAATTTACATATTGTCTCCCCAATTCGGATGTGAGTTCCTTGGTTCAGGGACTATGTTCTTTGTATTCCTAGGGCTTAGCATGTTGCCTGACATACTTTAAAGTGCCCAATAAATGCTTGTTACCTGATTGATTGTGGGACATCTACGCTAGATCCTCCATCAACATCTCAAACTAAACATGTACAAAACAAGATCTCACGATTTATACCTTCCAAATCACTCCCTCTTCTCCCTCCTCACAATAGAAGTCTCTTGGGTAAGATGATTCAAACCAATAGGAACAAAGCAACCCACGATTCACTTTTTTACTAAAAGGAGGGAAGGAAATGAAAGGAAAGGAAAACTGGAAAGGAGGAAAAGAAGGGGGTAGAGAGAGGAATAAAGGAAGGAAGGGAGGAAGGAAGGAAGACAGGCTAGTGCTTTCTGGGTCTGCACAATGCCCCTTGGCTACCTCACTCTTACTTATGAGTTGTTCTTGTGTATGCTCAGACCTCATAGTCTGATTTTAAAATATTTGTGAGTCTAGCAATATTTTATTCCATAGTCAAGCCTCAGGAAAGTCATTGAATAATTTTACATAGTTCAACACATCTCAGTGGCTTGACGTATGTGAAATTCTGAATTGTCAAAAGACTACTTTGGCAAAAATGGAAATGCCTTGTTCAGACTGTATGCAGATATGAGTGTGGAAGGACCTGTAGGTGGCCTTGAAGCTCTGAGTCCATTTTCAAGAACACACACACACACACACACACACACACACACACACATGCACACTCTGACTGCTTTGTTCCCTGTAAACAGTCCCTGAGAGATGAGAATAAATTCAATTTTAAAATTATGTCGATGAGATCTTTAACCTTGCTGATAGTCCAGCCTAATAAGTTTGCTTCAGAGGCCAACTCTGATATACCTCCTTCTTCATGAAATGCTGTTTGACCTCACTGAGTAAATGTGATTTCTCCTTCCTTGAATTTCTTCTGAGACTCATCTTTTACTGCTTCTTTGTATTTGTATCACCCTCCCTCATACTCTAGTTATTTGTGTGCATCTTGAGCCCTGCATTAGGGCCATTTGAGGCAGCAAGGTACCACGGAAAGACCACTGGTGGTAGAGTCAGAGGGCCTGAGTTCAAATCCTGTCTCCATCCCCTACTCCTAGTAATACCTTGAACAGTTATTTCCTGGCTCATAGTTCCCTCATTGGTAAAAACAGGGGATTGGATTACGTGGTTTCCAGAGTCCTCTCCAGCTCCGATGCTTTTCTCTTAAGGTAACATTTAACCAAGCATTGACAGGAGATTTTGTAGGATTAGCTCCAGGTGGCAACAATGAGCTAAAGAAAGTCACCCTCTTGGGAAAATAGTCCATAGAACTGGATTCTGTTTCTGTGGACTCAGAGTTTTAGGGGGCCCTGGACCAGCGCTTCTAAATCTTCATTAAATTGAATTAAGTTGGAATTTCATTCTTTCTCTCTCTTCCTCTCCATCTCCCTCTTTCTCTTTTTCTTTCTCTCTCTAGGAGTGGCTACATCAGAAAGGACTGGTCACTGGGTCAGGAGGTAGTCTTAGAAAAGGAATGACTGACTACTAGTATCATTTCCTCTTCTTCCCTCTGAAATTCATGGCCTGGAATTGGGTTTGCTGAGAAACTTCTGCTATGGTATTTGCAAAAATGGTGACCATTAATGCATGAAAGGTAGAGTAGGTGAGACTCTAGGTGAGCCTGAGGAGAGATCTTAAGTCCCTGGCTACCTCTTCTGCTTTGTCTTTCTTTGTTTGAACATAGGTTGTTAAATAATGATCCTGAAATGGACATTTCTGAAAGTTTTGTGAGCTTCTTGGAGGAGAAAACAATGACCATCAGGAGCTAAACCCCAGCCTGGTCACCAGACTTTTAGGGGATTGTTTAGGCAACCCAAAGACAAGGTAAGAAACATGTCTGTTCCAAAGTTACACTAAATGCTTCATGTTTTCATGTTACATATTTCAACATCCTAGGAAAATGTCATATGAATTCTATATTACTGCTTCATGTTTAAATCTTTCTCAATGTATTTCCAGCATGCTTTTGTAAATAGAGAAAATAAATGGCCATCCAATACCTGACTTATATTGTGCATTTAGTATCTTTGTTACTCTTTTTTGGGAATATCCTAGACAAGTGTTTAACCTAAGCTTTAAATGTGTTTCCCATCTGAGAAAGAATGAAAAATAAAGCTAAATAAAACAGTTCACTAAAAATTGCACATGCCCCATTGATTCTGACAATATCTTCCATATTCTACCATCAGAGTCTCCCACATCTGAAAGGTAGGGGGGGTGCATTTTTTTCATCTTTTCTTTGGAGAGAAGCTTGGTTGTTATAATTATGATGTTCAGTGTCAATTTGCTGATATTGCTATTACTTCCACTTTCAGTATTGTAGTCATCGTGTATCTCTTCCCCATAATCATGCCTATTCTACCTTCATCCAGCCAACATCTGGCTCTCTGCTTCTTCTGCTCACTGTTCCTATTTCAGGTTCTGCCAATTCCACTCTGTATCTATTCATATGAATCAGTTCTGGCTTCCCTGTAGTCATCACATTCATCATTTCTCATAACATTGTGATATTCCATTACATCCATCCATTTAGCCATTTCGTATTCAATAAAATACAGAATATTTGAGAAGAGGAAAGCAGGGAAATGACTATGGTTAATTGAGGCAAATGAAACATTTGCCTATTCAAGAAATGCTTAACCAAGGCTTATGGTATGGAAGACACTGAGAGGGATGGAAAATATTTTCAGGACACAGGTCCAACCTTCAGGAGATTGTAACTTTGATTAGGACCAATTCCAGTGATTCTCTACCATCTCCGGGATCAAATGTAGAATCCTTTGTTTGGCATTCAAAATCCTTCCTAACCTTGCCTCCTCCAACCTTTCCATTCTTCTTACTCTTCACTCCCCACCTTCATCTCTCTGCTTGTGCTCTCTTCCCTCTCCTTGCCTGGGATGCTCTCCCTTCTCACCTCTACCTACTGACATTTTGGACTTTGAGTCCCATCTTTTACAGGAAGCCTTTCTTAGGTCCTCTGAATTCTAGAATCTTTCCACTCTTAATTATTTCTGATTCATCCTGCATATAAACTTTATGTATCTATGTATGTACGTACGTATGTATGTCTATATGTCTGTATGTGTTTACATATGTGTACACATACACACATACACACAGTTAGATAGTTTGCATATTGTTTCTCTCATTAGGTTGTAAGTTCCTTAAAGACAGGGACTGTCTTTTGCATCTTTTTGAGTACCCAGTGGTTAGTACAGTGCCTCGCATATACTAAGTGCTTAATACATGTTGATTGATTGAGGAAGACGTCACCACCATCTCAGGGACCCAACTTCACCTGGGGACAGCTGTCATTATGACAAATCTTTGGTTTCCTTAAATCAACGCAATTTTTTCCTCTAAAACTTTCACCCATAGCTCTTGGCTCCCCTCTACTTACTACAACCTGGCACTAAAGAAGTCAATGCAATTCAGTTTGACAAATATTTATCAGGCAATTAACTGTGTGCTGAGCACTGTCATAGATTTGGGGGATTAAATGCACATGCATCCACTCAAACTCACACATGTGAACATACAAGCCCCAAACTCCAAACAAAAATTACTTTCTGTGAACATGTTGTCTCCACAATTCAAGTGTAAGCTCCCTGATGGCCGGGACTGATTTTGTTTCTATTTGGGCAACACTTGGCACAGCCCCTGACCAAAGGGTGAGCACTTAATTAATAAGTAAGTTTAAATAATTAATAAAATGAATAGTTCTGTATTTATTGATTAAAAGCAAAATAGACCTTGTCTTCAAGGGATTTAGTGGGAGTTAGAATATGAAACATAGACATATGACTGAATAATATTTAAGGTAACAGGACATAATTTCATGAGGAAGAGGTTAGGGGATCACGAAAGTCCTGATGTGGCAAGTGGCAGTTGAGTTGTGTTTCCAAAGGGAGTGCAGGATTTTTAAATGTCTTGAAAAGCAGGTTATTAATTGGCATTATTGTCATTATATTATCTTTCTGGTCTTATTTCATAGTATGCTCCCATCGCACTTCCTTTATTCCAGGCCAAATGCCCGGCTATTTCCTGTACACGGTCTTCCATCTCCTACCTCTTGTATAGGCTGTCTCTCATGCCTGAACTATCCTTCTGGCACTCCCATTGGAAATACAATTCAACAGCCACTTGCCACATCAGGCCTTTCCTCAAGACATTTAATATTACGCATCTTTGTATACCTTATATTTCAATCAAGTCCAAATTGACATTCTCTCTAATTTCCACATCTTTTCACATTCTATTCCCCTTGCTTGGCATTAACTTCTTTCTCAAATTCTTAGACTTGTTAACTTCATTCAGTCTCCATGCCATGTATTGTCTCTTTCATAAAGTTTTACCTTATAGTCATATTCTTATCATTTAATATGCTATCTTTATTTTCAAATTCTCTTAGATTTACACTTTGGTATATATGTTGTATCCCCCAGGAATGAGCTGATTGAGGAGTGGGTCTAGTTCTAGTTTTTGTCTTTTTATCCCCAGAACCTACAATATGTGCAATCTAATAATAATTTATTAAAATTTACTATATGCAAGGAGCTGTGGCTAAGTTCTAAATTTTCAAAGGCACATGCAAAGAGGAGTCCCTTACCTTGAAGAAGTGTGTCTTTGAGTTTTACAAAGCATTGTTATAATATCATAAAGTGATTCCTTTAACCAATAATAATGTAATATCCTTTTTAAGAATTAGCATGCTAAAAAAAATAAAAATAAAAAATAAAAAATAAAAAAAAAAGAATTAGCATACTGTAAACTTAGGGCAATATATTGGTCCCTAAGTTCTCCGTGGTTCCTTCTTCTGTGGCATTAGAGAGTTTCATTGGATGAAAAGTGATCACTTCAATCATAATTGCTCTGAGCCCCCATCATCTAGTTAGAAGTTGAACTCCATGCCTAAATTTAGATGTGTCTCCAATTAACCTATGGCCTCATTGCTGTTCAGGGAATAATCAGGTTATTGGGAACATTTGAGTACCAGAAGAGATTATAGTATGGTGTTGGTAGATACTCAGACCTTGGGAGGAGAAGTGGAAAGAGCAGATATTTTCTATAACCTTCCCTTGAGTGAATGGTAGCATTTGTGTCAATGTGGGTCTTCTCCTCTGAGATACCTATGCATCCAATGGCTCTCTTCAATATCTTTCTTCCTTAGTCTTAGCTTCTCTTTCTCCTTTTGCTGGCTACCCCAGGGTCTGCTAGTTTTTAGCTTAGTTCTCCATGGTACTACTCCAGCCTTTTTGCTTCCATATTTCAGACTATCTGGTTACAGAAAAACTCCTTTCATTTATACATATGCTTTTGGGTGTGAACCAAGTCCAAGATTGTTTCAAGGAGGTGTACTTAGTATGTTCATGTAGTTCCAGTGAATCCATCAAGATGTGTTCTTACCTAAACAAAGGGAAAGAATCCACTTTTACATTTTTGCAATAATCAATGAAACCCAAAATTACACTACTACTTTTAATATAATGCTTTATATATTTTATTTATCATTGATTTTTATAAGAATGCCATGATGTTGGTATTATTCTCATCCCCAATTTACAGATGAGAAACTGATACTGAGAGAGGCTAAGTGACTTGCTGAGTGTCATGCAGCTAGCAAATGTCTGAATCAGAATTCAAACCCAGATTTTCCTGACCACACTGCCACTCAACCAAGTCAGTGATAAACATAGCGAAACCTTCCTGAGGTACCTGTATTAGGTTGAGAGCCAAGAGTGTCCATTTACCTCTTAAGTGATTTTTTGACTACTAGAATGTCAGATATTCAACAGAAACCCCCACTGATGCTCTCAAGCCTCCACATGGTCAGCTTTATGTAGTCTCCCTAAAATATCAAGAGAAAATGAAAAGAAAAAAATCATTAAGCTTTTAACAGTGAGTCCAACAAAATCATCCTTTACACAAGAAATTATTTTACAGGAGATTTCTAGTTGTGATTGAGGTAGTTTGCATCACGAACATGACAGCTTAAGAGCCTTTTTGGGGAAGAAAAGCTTTTAGGGTGGAAGAAAAACATGAGACTTGTGTGATTCTGTAGCCAATTTGCTTCCCCAATAAATGCTTACCTTGCTTGCCTTGATTACAGAGAGAGAGAGAGAGAGAGAGAGAGAGAGAGAGAGAGAGAGCGCATTTTCCTAGGATCCCCTTTGCTGTTTACTCCATATGTGAGGCTGGGTTCTTCTCCTTTCCTTTTTGTTCTCCTACTTTCTATCTATCCTGGATAAATAACTTACCAGTTGTTTTGTCAGAATTGGAAGTAAAGCAAAATCCTTTAAATTTTGGACCTTGCCTCTAGAGAGTCAATGAACATTTGGACTCTGGTTCTGGTTTCCTTTACCTTTGACTGACTGTAGGACTTGGAGGATTTGACTTATGGACAGTGAGCATTCTTCCTTTTCAAGGCAGAGCGCAGTACTCTAAATTTTAATGGGTGCTCAGTAGGCTATTTTAGGACCTAAGACTAGCTAGAATGTCTACTCTGTCTAACTCAGCTAGACCTTATAGAACAATAGATCAAGAGTTGGGAGGGATTGTAAATGTCATCTGGTCCAACCCTTTCATTTTTCAGAGGAAGAGACTGACATTCCAACAAATTAAATGAATTGACCAGGGTTACACATTTATGAAGTATTGGAAGTAGGATTTGAACCTAGATTTTCTTGATTCCCAAGTCTAGCAGACTATCCATAGAGCCACGCTGATTCCTAACTAATCCCTTCTTCTCAACTTGGAGCCAAGCTTCATCAGGCCAATGCTTCCTTCATGCTAGCCCCAGTCTCAGGCAGACTGGTCATTGCCCAACTAGTAATTGTCAATTACCACAGGTTGGGGAAAGGATTCCTAATGAACTCCCCTACACCTCCCTCCACATAACCAGGTTCTTGGATCAGCTGCTCACAGTCATTTTTTTTCCCCAAACAGGGTCTGTGTAGGACAAAGTAGAAGAAATAAAGATATATAGGTTTAACTGATATGGCTTTTGTAGAGGGGCATTGGTGAATTTTAATCTACAAAGGGGCTCTTGTGACATTCAACAGGCATTGATCAAATGTTTCATGTATACAGAACACTGTGTTGGACACTGGGGGGAGACAAAATGTGTGTTTAAGACACAGTCTCTGCCTCTGACAATAATAGTCAAGAGTTAATAAACATTTATTAAGCACCTTGTACTATGTTCTGGGCACTGTGCTAAGCACCAGGGGTACAAATACAAAAAAATATGGTTCATGCCCATAAGGAGCTTATAGTCTAACATGGAAATGCAACACACAAAACAGATGTGAAAAGTGGTAGATTGGTAGGGAGGTACTTGGAGTCAGGGTAGAGGTGGAGGAGTGATCATGGTGCAGCCAGGTGGGAAATGAGATATGGGAGTAAATGAGGAGATGTCTGACTGGATTTCTCTGGTCTAATAGGGAGATAGACAAAGGCTCTATCCACCATTGGTAGGTTACCTGTAGCTACTCCCTTGAATTTGGTTGGTTTGCTCTGGAGTGGGCTTGTTCCCTGAGTCTGAAGTGTAAGGAAGTGTGATGTTCTTGTCCTTGAAGAAGGCTCTTTCCACTGAGTCTTACAGACCATCTCCATTTCACAGAGAATCTTCATGATGATAGGGACCTCAGCAGACAAGAATCCCCAGTACAACAGCCCTGGAAATTGGTCCTCTAGGCTCTGTTTGAAGGCTCTAGGACTAGGGAAACTTCTAGTTCCTGGAGCAGCCCATATTCCTTTGGGAAAGCTCTACCCATTAGACAGGTTGTCCATATGGTCTGAAGAAAACTGACACAGTGGCACTGCCTTGCTCCAATTGACCATCACTAACAACATTTCTGTCATTGTCTTTTTCAAGGGCTTAATGTCTGACAAGTTATCTACTTCTTCTCCAAGCCTTCAACTTTCACCTCTGGCAGCAGCTGCATAGTTCAGCAACAAGCTAATGGCTCCAGTGTTACCTTCAGCCACCCACAGTGGCTATATTCAATTCAATTCAATTCAACAGTACTCAATAATGAATAAAAAATAACCCAGTCACAATAAGACATATATGCAAGAAGCAGCTGATATAAAAAAGCTAAGAGAATCAAATGCCAGATGATATGACCCTGTGAGGCAGGTCTGGCTCAAGGCAAAGGCACAATGAACTAAAGAGAACAGGGAAATAGCTCTTCACAATTCAGATCCTCTATCTCTGCCAAAATGAGATAATATCTCTAATGGAGATATGTAATTGTTCATCTAAAACCCAAGGGAATCCACCGATTCCCTAAATTCATTTTCTAAGTACAAGTGTGCAACCCAGTCCAGAGCTTTCTCTTTTCTGTCTTCCTTTTCTCTTACTCACTCTCCTGACTACCTTGCTCCTTCACACCACAGGGAGGCAATGAGATAATGGGACTGTGGCATGAAAGGGGATCTCAAACTCCCTCATTTTATTGATGAGGGAACAGAGAGGGGACTGATGGTCAAAGCCACGCAGAAAGAATCTGATTATGTCCCCATTTCTTCTGAATGAAATGCAGTCGCTAACTCTTTTAATACAAAATAAGAACACATTTCATGGGGCTTTAAGGGTTAAAAAAGCTCTTTTCTCCCAATGCCCCTGTCCAGTGGGTATGTTTACCCCTATTTTATAAAGGACAAAGGACCATGACCAGGACTACAGTGTTAATGGGTATCAGACTTGGAATTTGAACTCAACTCTTCTGACTTCAGTTCCATAACTTCTGAATCTATCACATGCCTGTTTTTATAATCTACCTTCTTTCAAACCATTAAAACTTATTGTGAACAATTTTGCAATAAAAGCAAACATAGATTAAACATTTTTAAACCACCTCTGATACTGATGAATAGCCAAACATAAAATAGATGAAACAGAATTTCTTTAGTATCTCTGGAAATCACTGTTTCATAATCACAGAGTGAGAGAAGACTTTACTGTCCTTCTTTCTCCACCTCCACCTGCCATCCTTTTTAATCTCCTGACAAGTGGTCCCTCACCCTTTGTTTAGAGACCTCCAAGGAGTCTGAATCAATGATTCTCAGTACAGCCAGTTCTATTCAGGAATAGTTTTAATTGTAGGAAAGTTAGTCCAGGCATCTCACTACAGCTTCCACCAATGACTTCTAGTTCTGCTCTGTGGGGCCAAGTGAACAAGTCTAATCTTTCTTCCACATAGAATCTCTTCACATACTTGAACACAGCTACTGTGCTAATCCCTCTCTGTCTAAACCTCTCCTCTTCTGAACATTCCTCATACTTTTTGACAGTTGACATATATCTCAAGGCTCTGTACACTGCTGGTTGGTCTCTTCTTAACTCTCTTTTTCTAACTATGGTATGCAGAAGTTACCACAATACTACAAATATGTTTTAGCTGAGGGACAATCAGATGGTCCTGGAAGCAATACTTAGTTTAATGAAGCCCAAGATTATATTAACCTTTTCGACCACCATATTACCTATTAATTCAAATTGAGCTTGAATCCATTAAAATCCCATACTTTTTGGAGACAAACTCAACAATTCAGAGATTATATATTTGACCTCCTTTCTTAGAGACAATGTCCTTGGGAAGAAGAAAGGGGGATGGTAAGTCATTCTAGTACACAAGTGGCTATGTATATGCTCTTTGAGGCAGGAATGGGTGTGATAATCAGTGTTCCCTTTCTCATAATCTGCCTTTCATGACCACAGTATTGCTAGATAACAAAGTTGGATTAGGGTTGTAGCTAGTGTTTATCGAAAGAGACAAAACCAGATTGCCCACAGGAGTCCTATCTCACAGCCTTGGCTAACTCCTTTGGGAGACAAGTCTCTCTTGAGTGACTTGTACCTATTCAATGGAGCTAACTAGCTACTTTAGTGGATGCCAGAACTATATTTGTAGCCTTGAGAAGTGTGTAATTTAGAATGATGTGATGTTGTTTTTCTAGAAATTCCCTATTCACTACATTTAAAGCATAAATGCTCTCTTCTGCAAACATTGCACTGTAGAGAATCCATTCCATCAGAGCAGGTTGGCCACATGTCTCCATTTCTCATCTGCTGTTAGCCTTGTGTGGGAATTATTCAATAAAGAGTAGAGCTTCTTCTCTCCATTGCCAGGATTTCTTTCAGTGCTATAATGGATGCTATTTGTTCCACATCAATTTGAGTGAAGTTTATTGTGTTACCTCTCATGGAAAACATAGCTTTTCTCCCATCCCTTATCAGGTTTGCAGGACATGTTATCTCTATTGACTGGTGAAGGCAGTTTTATTAACTTATCCACAGATTTTTGTTATAATAAGTCCTCCTGATGTTATTAAATGTTGCTGTGTGAAGAGGGAAGGCAACATTTTCTTTGGAACTGTGAGCCTCAATCCAGGGAAAGGAAATGGCCATGCTCTTCATCATTTCAGTCTGCTCCATGACTTAAGAATTTTATCATATTTTGAATCTGAAGTGGTAACATAGAAGGTGCCCAGAGGCAAATACAGGCCATTGTTAACCCTTGAATTTGCCACCTCTGTGTCTTTACCCAGGCTCATCTGTATTTCTGGAATGCTCTTCTCCTTCACAATGTCACAGTATCTCAGAATAGGAAGGGACCTCAGTGACCATACAATCCAACCTGTATCATCCTGAAAATCCCCTCTTCAAATACCCCTGACAAGTCTATCTCTGAATGGTCTTCCTGTCTATGATTCTAAACTTTAGTGAGGAAGGAGGCCCTTGATTTACATGCTGAATTCTGGTGTATGTCTCAAACCTCCCAGAGTACTTTTATGTTTCTCTGAAACATTTATTATTTTCCAGAGAGAAAAAAGGATCTGTGTTGGCATCTTATCCCCTCCCCAATCCCCCAGACTTTAAGCTCTGTAAAGGCAAGGACCACTTATCTAAGCTTTACCTCCCACGTAACTAACAAAAAGCTCTGTAAGTAGGGGATTCGTAAATGCTTGTCAAATTGAATCCAGCAATGCTGTCACTATAGTTTGTCAATTACTGAAACTTTCACACATCCTTAACCAACTTTCTAAGACATCTCCTAAGTTGCAGATAGGTGAAGATCTTCATCAGTATGGGGAGTTCTCATGCTAGTTTGAATGGACCACAGAGTGAGCAGGCATTGTGGGTAGTGGTGAGGGTCTGAACTGCAGCATGGAAAAGGGAAGAGAGATGGAAGGAATTTAGGAGATGTGATGGAAATGCAGTGGATAGGAGGACTTGGTAACTGAAGATGAGAAATGGTGAGGGATAGAAGAAGAGACCATGGTAGTCCCAGGGTTTTGAAAAGGGATGAGTTGGTTGAATGGAGATGATGCTGATGGAAAAATAAAGATGCTCCTTTTTCTGTAAGAGGATTTGAGTTCAAATCCTGCTTCAGACAATGGACAGTATAACCTTAGACAAGTCACACTGCCTCTTTGGGCCCCAGTTTCTTCATTTTTAAATGAAGAGTTTCAATTAGATAGCCTCTAAGTTATGCTTTGTCTTTATAGTTATGATACTATACTGCTATGATTTTGTTTTCCTAGAATGACGAACAGTGGGGTGAGCCCCAGAAGTTTTGTTTCAATGAAAGACTGTCATGTTGAAGGCCAGCTTTTTCTGATACTAAACACATCAATATGTAAAATATGTCAGAATGATACTGTATGGAAATCCCTCTGCTGACATGGATCCCAATCTGTCTATAACTTAGTAGATGTTTTTGAGAGTTGCCTAAGGCAAGATGTAAAATATTTCTTTCAAAATCATTGATATTGAGCAGGAAGGATCATTTCATCACATGAAATACATTTACCCAGGTGGGAAAATATATTGAAATGCCTTGTGCAGGATGGTAACATTATATCCCAACATGTGGTTCCTGAGGCCCTTTGCTGATGGGCTAGTAGCACAACTGGAATTCTAGATCTTAAACCACCTTCTAGAAAGAGTCTTCTTTCAGTGGTTCTTGCACAAGAATTCTGATAGAGAAGAGAGAAGGAGATGGAGAGGGAGGAAGGGAGGGAGGGAGAGGGAGAGAGACTTAGAGACAGAGACAAAGAGACAGAGAAAGAGACACAGAGACAGAGAGAGAAGAAAAGGAGGAAGAGAGATGGATGGACGAATGGGGAGGAATGAAAGGAGAGAGAGTCCACTTCAATATAGACTGTATTTCAGTCTAGTCACTGGTTTTCCTGTTCTTTTCCACATGTGATTGTCTTATTTATGGCAAACACTTAGAATGGAACAAAATAATCAGTTTGTCTGGAGACAAAACTCATTATAAAAGTATAAACAACAAATAAGACATATTAAAAAAAACAACAGGAAACAGTAATTCTAATCCCACAGACAGCAATGGGACAAGGTGGTGAAAGAACTGAAGGTAGGGTGTGGGTGGGATTTTTCCATGTCCTGGTGAGTTAACAAATTCTATCGAGGGAGTTTATTTCTTTGTTTTGTTTGGTTTTGTTTTTTCCAAATTCAGTTTTATTTCATTTCTAGTACCAAGTTCTCTTTCTCCCCTTTTCCCTCTCCTGATCACTGAAAAGGCAAGAAAAACAAAATGCATTGCAAATATGTATAGTCTTCCAAAAAACAACAAAAAGCTCCCATTAGCCAAGTCCTGCCCCCCCCCCCAAAGGCAAAACAAAGAAAGAGAAGAGAATCCATTTCACTCTGCCCTGAGTCCATCTACTCTCTCTCTGGAGGTGGAAAATGTTTCATCACCAGTGCTTTACAATTGTTCTTGGTCATTGTGTTTCTCCATTACTAAGTCTTTATATTTTCTTCATATTGTTGTTTGTTTTTGAAGAGGACTGGTGTCATCTTGGGGTGATACCTTGATTTGCATGTGAACCAGATTTAAATGAAGTGGAGTTGCACAAACTTGACAGCCTCACTTTTCCTTCCAAAGTCATTGACGTTCAGTGGCAAGGCAAAAGTCAAGGCAACTGGCAATGGGTTGGGCTGCAGTGGATAACCTTGGTATCTTCAATGTCTGACCAAGCTCCAAGTGTTCCATAGTGTCTGAGTCAGTCACTTTCATGGCCCTTGTAACAAATTGTACTCATCTACCTATTTTGCCTGGAGAAATCTTCACATGCTTGGGGTAGACATCCCCAACTAACTGATGGGTTTGCTATTATTCTTAAACATTGTTTTTCTGGTTCTACTCACTTCACTCTACATTAGTTCATATAAGCTTTCCCAGGTTTTTCTGAAACCATTCCCTTTGTCATTTCTTATAGTACACTAGTATTTTATAATGTGTTGAACCATTTTCCAATTGATGGGGAATTCCCCTCAGTTTCTAGTTATTGGACACCACAAACATAGCTGCTATAAATATTTTCATACACAGTGGACCTTTTCCTCTTTTTTCTAAAGTCTTTGTGGTATAGAATAGAACTTCTTAAACTTTTTCCACTTATTACAACTCCTTCAGTGCTTCTTAAACTGTGGGGCATGATCCCATTAGGCCCCACAGTTAAAGAAGAGCTGGAGCTAGTAGTGGTATCATTGGTCAAAAGGTATGTTCCATTTAATAGCTTTTAGGACATAGTTCCAAATTGTTCTCCAGAATAGTTCAACTAGTTTACAGCAGTATCAACAATGCATAATTTTCCCATACCATCTACAGTATTTGTCATTTTTCTTTCTTGTCATTGTAGCCAATCTAATCGGCATGATGTAGTGCTGCATGGTTGTTTTAATATTCATTTCTCTAATTATTAGAGAGGAGCTCCTATCTCCCATGATCCTTTAGGTCAACAAGCAAAAACTTGATTTCTGATCAGCTCCTTTGCTGATAGAAGACTACATTGAAACTAGTTACATACCTAGGTAATTAAAAAAGAAAAAGCAATAGGTGGGTGCTCCCATGCTCAGATGATCTTACTTATTTTTTTTTTTAAAATATTCATCATCCAGATCCTGGAATCTTGGACTTGGGATGGAATTTAGAACCCACTGAGTCCCTATCTCCTTCCCCCTTTGAATTTCTCCTGATCCTTTCAAGTTCCAAAGCCAATGTTCTTTTTTACATAGTATAGCAGAGTGGTAGGTTTTTGAATTAACTGTTATCTCTTCAGGGGAAGATTGACTCCCTATAATGGGAGAGGGGAGAACAGAACTGGATTCTATGCACAGTCATGCTGGTCCCTAGGGACAGGTCAGAAAGAAGCAGGTTGAAGTGATCATAATGTACAAGTTACCATTTCTCTCTTTAAAGAGGGTATGAGGTAAGGGAATGGTAAAAATAGAAAATGTTGGGTAAATTCTTTCCAGTTAGGACTGTCAAAGACATTTAAATGTATATATGGACATAAGAAAAAATAAACAGTTTGGAAAAATGACTGTCTGTGCTAAAACACAAACAGCGTGAAACATCGATGGTTGAATGAAAGATGGCTTTTTTGGCTTTCAACATTGGCTTTTGGTGGGCCAGGGAGAGGTCAGAGGAGTGTCTGCAAAGCTTCATTTGGAAATCATACTGCTACAAATGCCAAAAATGCTGTTTCCAGATGGATTCATCTCTCTTCACACTCTCACTTTAATTCTGAATATAGCTGTATTATGGAGAGCAGACTCCACTGGTTGGCTTATATATATATTATATATACCACTGAACAGCTGGTCACCTGAAGATCCCAATATTTAGAGAGATCTAAAATTAGTCATATTGAAGTATCTGGAGCCAGACAGTCTCATAAAATTGTTTCTGCTTTATTAAATACCCCTTTGTGGGCATGAGTATCTCATACCACATTTATTATACTGAAATTGATGAAGTAGTCAATTGTTTGTGATATCAACTTATTCCCTATCCCTAAATCCAGAATTCCCTTCTTCTTCTTGACATCCACAACTTCACTCAATGTTGACCTCAGGAGCCACCTACTCTATGTGGTCTTTCCTGATTATACCCACTCCCACCAGTTGCTTCCTTTTCAGATTACTTTGCATTACACTGTTTTTATTTGTATAGAAACATGTTGCATCTCTTTCCTCTTTGAGGACAAGGACTATTTAATCCTAGTATTCCCAGTGCCTGGCCCATAGTAGGTGCTTTATTAAATGCTTATGAAACTGATTAGAATCCTGATGTAACAAAGGACTTCTGCTATTCCATCCAGTTTATGACTACTGTTGTGTGCAGCATTGTAATAAGGTAAAAGGAGCCCAGAGGTGCTCTAAGGATGAAACAGTTACTGCCAAGCACCACAATTGAGAAGATGAAGGTTACCTGAGAGCATGAAATTAATTCCAGTTAATTTTGTCCTGCACTCTTCAAGCTGATTAGCACAAATTACCTTTCATTGCATTTTGAAGTAATCAGCTTGATCCACGGGTGCAATGAAAAAGGCTATAATTACTGTCGATTGAAAGCAGTGTCCGTCCGTGTTGTAGGCTAAAGAAGTGAATACGGTATCAATGAAAATAACTGCCAGCCCATCTACCATAGGCATGGAAAAATTAAGGTAGGCCAAATGAGAAATTTCACATACTTGCTTTTGTTTTTCTTATTTTTCAATTTTCATGAAAATCTGTCTTAAGGAAGACAGGTGCTTATGTTTCATGTTAGTGAAATAGTGAACAATGATGGAACCTTGAAAAAATTACTTTGATTTGAAGTCAGTAATATCTGAAAAATTTAAATCTTGCCTCAGTTACTTGGTAATGACTTGGGTAAGTCATTTTATGGATTTATGCCTCAGTTTCCTTATTTATAAAATAAGAAAGTTGGATTTGGTGTGCTCTAAGATTCCAGGTATTTAGGTGGTTCAGTGAATAGAGTGCTCACACTGGGGTCAGAAAGACTTATCTTCCTGAGTTCAAATTCAGCCTCAGACACTCACTAGTTGTATGACCTTGGGCAAGTCACTTCACCCTGTTTGTCTCAGTTTCCTCATCTGTAAAATGAGCTGGAGAAGGAAATGGCAAAGCACTCCAGTATCTGCCAAGAGAACCCCAAATGAGGCCACAACGACTCAGATATGACTGACCAGCAACAAAGTCCAAAAAACCAAAGCAAAACAAAAATTCCAGCTTAGAATGTCCTATGATCCTGCTTTCATTTCTGGGTCTCAGTTTATGCACCTAGAAAATGAATGGGTCAGAGACCCTTCTCATTCTAAATACCATGAAAATGGATGGATAGGTAGAGGTCCAGGTATTTGGACTATTATACTATAAATTTATACAGACTACATTATTTTAGGACCTGAATCGACTCACATTTCCCAATAATTGTTTTTCATTATAGTTATGGAGACCCTCAATTTCTAGTGAGCTGGTTTTCTATTCTTTTCTGAGGCTGTCATTAGTTTAGAATCAGAATCTCAGAGTGAGGAGGAGCTCAGAGCTTAGCTAATCTCAAACCTTTTTTCTTAACCTTAGAGTTTCTAATTCAATTTCATGATTTCCATATCTCTTTCATATCTCCTTTAGTGTCCCAGACAAAGTGGAAAGGTCATATTCATTTAAGAGACAGTGGCTAGAGCATTGGACATGGAGTAGGGAGGCTCTGAATTCAAATTCTGCCTCAGACACTAACAAGTGGTATGATCTTGGGCAAGTCATAACTTTTCTATGCCTCAGTTTCCTCTCCAGGAAGATGAGGTGCTTAGCCTCCAAGCCATTTAAAGGTCCCACACAGCTCTAAATTTATGACCCTTGATTCCATTAATAGCCAAATGTTTACTGAGCACCCACTGCATGGCTTAGATAAACACAAAAACCATTTCTAGCCAGGATTTATGGATTCTGAGAATGTAGAAATTTTTTTCTACATTCTCTTTGTCTCTATCTCTGTGTCTGTCTCTCCTCATCAGTTTCTGTGGATGTCTCTTGGACCTGAGTTCTCAAAGTCCTTCATTGCCAGTTTCTCCTGGATGCATCACCACCTGGAGGCCTCATACACGTCTCTGACTCAATATGTGCAGAACAGAGCTATCATTGCTCCCACAGAGCCAACTCTCCTCCTGCCTTTCATATTTCTTTCAAGTCATTATTTTCACTCTTCTTTGAGCCCCTAGGTCACAACCTTAACTCTGTGTTCTCCTTCCTCCACACCTCAGTGGTTGAGAAGTTACTATATTCACACGTTTCTTCTTTCCATTTTTGTGCCACAACACTAGTTCAGGCAATCCTCATTTCTCTCCTGGGCTATTATAATGAGCTACATACAAAGTGGCCTCCCTAGCCCTAGTGTCTCTCTTCTCCCACCCATTCTCCACATTGCTACTAAATTCATATTGATAAAGCACTGGTCTGACCTCATGGTTCTGCTCAGAAAACTCAGTGACTCCCCATTGAATCCAGGATAAATTCCAAAAGCCTGTTTGCTATTTAAAGGCCTTCTCAAGCTACCTTTCCAGTTTAATTTCACATTCCTCCCACTCAGACAATCCACATTCCAGCTACACTCACTTACTTTTTGTGGTCTGGACAGAATATTCCACCTCTCATCTCTGCAGATTTGCACTTGCTGTCCACTCTCCCTCTTCACCTGGACTCTTTGAATCCCTGGTTCACGTTAGTCCTTGACTTAAGTAACACTTTTGATAGGAGACCTTTTCTAACTGCCGAAAGCATTACTGCTCCTTCTCGCCCCCTTGAAAGTGCTTCAAAAAGATTTTTTAATTAATGTGATCTCATGAACATATTTTATCCCTTCTCTATTGAATATAAGATCCTTGAGGGCACTGACTGTTGCCTCTGTCTTTGCATCTCTCATGCCCAGAACATAGTGGGTTCTTCAATAATATCTGTGGGACTGAATGGAAGAAAATTCATTTGACTTGAAGTAGAGATGGCTTGAAAAGATGGGAACTTGTCATAGAAGTCACTATTCCTTTTTTGAAAGCGTGAGAGAGGAGACAAAAGCCTGGCATCTACCCTCAGCTCTCATCTCTGACTTGTATTAGCTATACTTTTAATCATCTATGGGCAAGTTGGCTGATGATCAAGCATGTAGTAGGCACTTAATAGATTTTTATTGACTGATTGATTTGATTGAGAAGTCATGTTATCTCACTATTCTTCAGTTTTCTCATCTGTAAAATAAAGATAACAATACCTGTGAGTACCTCCTTCTTAGATTTACTATGGTAATACATGTAAAGCTTTCCCAAACCATACTATAATCATCATTCTGAGAAGAGCAGTGAGACTGGTGAAGCCGGGCACCATGAAGAGAGGCGCCAGGACTTGGGGAGGTTTACTTTGGAGAAGAGACGACTCAGGGTGATGTGCCAGATGTCTTCATGTATTCATAGGGTTGTCCTGTGAAGAATAGATTGGTTTCATTCTGCTTGATCTCAGAGGGCAGAACTAGGCCCTTTGAGTGGAGGAAACAAAGTGGTCAATTTCTCCCACATGTTTGGGAAAACTTACTTGCCATGGAGACATCCCAAAGTAGGATGGCTTTCTCAGAAGCTGGAGCAGCCCTCTTCTCTGAGACTTTTCTGCCACAGGTTTGAGTGGGCTTCTTATCCAGGTGTGGGTTGGATTGCATGGCTTTTGGGGTCCTTTCCAGCTCTGTTGGGCTGGTATACTAACAACTTGTCTTTCAGAGATGAGAGAATACGCAGGTTGTTTCACATCACCACACAAACCTAGCTTTGCAGGGCTTCAGGAGCCATTCCCCTCCCCAACTTTTTCTCTTCAATGGGTACATTCTCTTTCCTTCAATACTGAGTGCTTGGCATTTGTAGGTTGGCCATATTCTTAGCTAAGGTTAAGTAAAGGAACACAACCTAGTTTTCAATGACATTTTCACCTCTCTCAACAATGAAATGACTTATTGAATTCTAAATTATTTCTTGATTTAAAATGAAAAACCAACATGTTTTTCCATGCCACAACAGCACCTTTTATACCAGAATGTTCTCTAGCCAGACAGTTGTTTATAAACTGAGAGCCTTGAGGGGGCTGTAGCCAAAGAGAGGATTCTTCCTTAACTACTGTCATGTTCCTGATGCCTTTACAAATACGAGCTAATAGTGTCTGGAGAGAAAAATATATTCTCTGCTTTGGTGTAAGCTGCCAATGGCTAGTCATTGTGGAGGCTTCCCGGAGTGAGTTGGCAATGAGGAATTCCTTGGGGCCCGGTAATAGCCAGTCTTGCCATTTAAAACTGAAATAGTAAACTGTGAAAGTTTACTCTTAGAGAAAAGGAAGTAGAACAGTAGGGCCAGGCAGGGTGATAGACCTGGAGGGTTGGTTTGACTACCTGGGCTGGGGGTGGGAGTAGAATTTTCCATATCAGGTAGGAAAAGTGACAATAACGAGCATCAGCCTGAATAACCCTCTGAAGTAACCACTCATTTTATATTGCATGGACCACAGTGGCTTCTCCCCCATATAATAAAAAATGGGTCCTCATTCAATTTTGCTGTTGCCTGCAGACATGATGAGCATACCATCTGTAGATTTCTCTAAAATAGTTATTGGAATCAGATAGGTATCAAAAGGGCCCAACTTCCTGGGGAAAAGCTTCAGGAGGCTGTTTTCCAAGATGACATTAGACTATGGATGACTACATTTTGTGGCTAGTCATTCAAAGTATTCTGAATCTCCATAAGTTGCTAGTTTCTTGCCTATGGTACTCAGTCTCTCCCATAAAAATATCATGAGAAACTTTGTCAAATGCTTTGCTAACATCTATGTATGTTATAATGACCCTATTTGCTGAATACAAATATGTCTTTATCTCCATCAGTCTTTAAAACAAACACAAACCTTCAGTTGATCTTGCTATCGGCTCAAATAATTGCTCTTCTTTTTTCAATGATTAAAATCCCAGAATGGTTTGTCTACAGTAGACATTCCCTTTATTCCAGCTCACTTGGCTGAACCAAGAGGTCTCCATTCTTGGCCTTCATTTGCTCACTTCACCTTCTACTTTGGCTGTTTTACCACTAGATTGAAACTTTTCTCTCCAAGATTACCGATCATCTCCACTGCAAAAGAGCGGATGCATTTTTCTTGACCTTTTTGCATTGGAATTTCCCTTGTCCTGGACATTTCTCTCTTTGTGTCTTTGATGTTGCTCTCTCCTGGTCTTTCTCTTGCTTGTCTGTGAATCCCTTATCAGTCTCCTTTGCAGAATCATCCTCTTTCTGAGTAAACATTTACTCTATCCCAGGCTCTTTTAACTTTTTGCTCTATGTTCTCAAACCTGAAGAACTGATTAGCTCCCGTGGATTAAATGATCATCTTTATGCCTACTCCTAATCCTTCTTCTGGATTATAGTCATATTAAAAATTGATAGCTTCTCTCTCCATTTGGATATCCCATAGTAACCTCAAATTTGACCTATTCAAAACAGAATTCATGTTTTTTCCCAAATATATTCCTTTTCTACACTTCTCCATTTTTATTAGGAACACCAGCACCCTCCTTGGCAAACTTGCCGTCTTCCCTCTTCCTCATCTTCGACATTCAATCACTTTCCCCCTCTTGTCAATCTTCTCATCATATACCTTTTATCTATCCCCTTCTGCCCACTTACAGAGCTGCTATTCTAATCAAAGTCCTCCTGCCCCTTTTTTGGACTATGGCAATAGCCTCTTTATGGGCTTTCCTTCCTTCAGTCTCTTCCATCTTCAATTCATTACCTATGCAACTGTCAAATTGATATTCCTAAAACACAAATCTAATCATATTATCTGGCCCAGTATAAAAATTTTCACAGCTTAGTCAGTCAATCAATCAGTTCCCAATCATCCATTAAATGCTTACTCCACGCAGCCTCTGCACCAGGTTCTGAGAACACAAGCAGAGAAAATCAAACAATCTAACAGGGGAGGCAGCAAGCACCTACAGATATAGCATATAGACCCAGGTAAAGTTGTCCAATTCTCTGGGAAGAAAGGCATTAGTGGGCAGGGAATCTACAAAAGCTTCATGCAGAAGACAATGCTTGAACTGCATCTTAAAGGAAGGGAGAAATGATAGGAGTCACAGATCAGGGAGGAGGGCATTCTAGCAGGTACAGATGTGGGAGATAGGAAGAGGAATTAGGCCCAATTAGCAGGGTCACAAAGTGCAGAAGGGAGCAGTAATATGCAATGAGGCTGGAAAGACGAGAATGGGGCCAGGGTGGGAAAGGCTTTAATACTAACCTGAGGAGTTTGCATTTTACCCAAGGGGCAATGATCCGGGGCAGTTTATTAAGAAGGAAAGTCACCTATTATGATCTATCCTTAAGGAAGATCATGTTGGTCTCAGTGTGCAAGAAGGGGTAATTCAGTAAGAGACTTGAGGCCAGGAGGCTTTTACAGCAATGAAGGCTTTAGGTAAAGAGTGCATGAATAAAGCTGGCAGTTACATGAATGGAGAGAAGACTCAGATGTGAAGATGCTGTGGGCTTAGAAAAGGCAAGATCTGGCAACTGATTATCTATGTCGAATAAGGAAGAAGAAAGAATCATAGACAATGCCAAGATTACAAACATGGGAGACTAGAAGAATTTCTTTGGAAATAGGGAATTTAGTTTTGGACTTACTGAGTTTGAGATGTCTCTGGGGCATTCAGTTGGAAATTTCCAATAAGTATTTGGTGATCCAAGATTGCAAGCTGAGGGGAGAGAGGAGAGCCTTATCTCCCCACAACACACATTTACATGCATACAGGTATACATACATGTGCCTATATGTCTATGTACATATATGTAAGTGTGATTTGAATAGCCACACTGCCTCTTGGCTATCGTTGCTTGCTTGCTGTGGTATTTAATATCCATTACCTTCAAAAGACAATCTGACATTTTGTTTGTAAGTGGAACATAGGTCAGTCGTCTATAGTTGGCAGATTTCAGGCTCTCCCATTTAAAAAAAAATAGGATATTTTCTCATCTCCAATCTTGAAATGCTGCTCCAATTTTCCTTAATTTTGACAAGATTAATGGAGAATCAATGATTACATCAACAAGTTTTTTTTTAGTAACTGCATCTGGTTGACTTGAAATTAAGCACCATTAGCTACTTGGTTGCTACCTTGTTACTTAGCCCACATATAAACTCCATAGAGTAATTGTTTTATTCTTTTCAGTTCAATGATCATTTTAATTGGCAGAGAAAATGAGCAAAAGAAGATATCAGGAAGTCTTTCATCCTCTCTTTTCCAGTTGTGTTGAAGAACAACTTCTTTGGTTTTCTAAACCCTCATTCAGCTTGAGGAATGAGTCTTTCTTAAGTTCCCCCTTTTCTTCAGTTTAATGAAATGCCTTTTTGGTTGTCTTTAGCTTTCCTGGCTGGCCTCAGCCCACTGAACCTTGGGCGTTGCTGGCACTATTCTTATAGGATCATGGCATATGTTTTTTGTATCTTGCTATCTACTTTTGCTTTCATCAACTGGACATTAAAAAAAAAAAACCATTGGACTTCTCTGTGCCTCCACACCCTTTCTATTCAGAGTTTTTCTTTTGATGTTTGGAATTGTTCTTGAGAATTTCCAATTCTTCTTTGGTTGAGTTCCCCTCTAACAATCTCTCCCCTGAAACTTTTATAATATGACCTTTCCAAATACAGAGTGAATGGCACACTATGCTATTTTTTGTCTCATCTTCTTTATCACAAATCCAAGGTTTAATTTTCACTTCTCCTAAGATTCTCATTTCCTTATTAGTGACCAATTTTCTTTGTAAGAGTCAAATTCAGAAAAAAAAAACCTTCCACATTTTGTTTTGTCAACATTTTGCAACACTTTGCACATATATTAAGCAAATAATCTTGGCTTGATAAATATTTATTGGTTGATCTCTTTAGAATCAAATTATAATTATAATAAATAAACAAAAAAACCTATTAGTTACTCTACATGCGCAGAAAACTTCCAGTATATTCCAGGATGTTGGTCTCCAGTTATTACTTTCATAACTTCCCCTTGCAAGGTTTGTGATGTTTCTTTAATTTTTCACTCATTTTTCTTTCTGTTAATATACTCTTGTAATATAATCCATATTATTTCCATAATGACTGGACCAAGTCATAGCTCAGTCAACAGTGCATTAGTCAGCCAGTATTCCATAGACCTTCTGTTATTCTCTATTTCTCTTTTGTGTTATTACTATTTTTTTTTTGGCAATTTGTTTAGTGTGAGTTAAAATCTCAGAGATGTTTTGATTTGTATTTCTCTTTTTAATGGTTTGGGGCAATATTTCATTTTGTTATTAATAGTTTGTAACTAACTTTTGTAAATAGTTATTTCATATGCTTTGACCACTTCTCCATTGAGGAATAGTTATTGATCTTTTATATTAGCATTGATTTCCCCTATAGCTTGGATTTCATCACTTATCAGAAATATTTGATGCAAAGAATTTTTCCCCTCCAAATTAACTCACTTATCCTATATGTATTGTTTTTTGACTGTATGAAAGGTTTTAGATTTTATGTACTCAAAATGACTTATTCCAACAATCTAGGGAAGTTCATTCCTGGATTACACACATATGAATATATATTATATATATATATATATATATATATGTGAGTGTGTATACATACATGCATACATATATATTTACAAACATGTATGAGTGTATAATGTATATACTCATAATGTATATACATGCACACATTATTCCTAATTCTTCTTTATCACCTATTTCGCTTATCTACTGTTCTAATTTTTAATTCAATACCAAATAGTTTTGATGATTGCTGTTTATAATACAATTTGATGCCTGAAAGACCTTTCACTTTTAATTAATATTTTCCCATTATTTTCATTAATGATTTCACTTTTTGTTATAATGAAATTTGTTATTTTTTGGACAAAAATATGTAATCATTTTAACTAGCTTTATAAAATACTGTCATGGTAATTTGTTTGATAAAGCATTAAATCTATGAATTAAAATTTAGTAATATTTTTAACATATAAGCATATCCCAACCATGAATATTAAACAATTTCTCCAATTATTTAAATCATTTCTTTGCAGTGTTTTGCAATTGTATTTATTTCGTTGGTATGTTCTGTTGGGTTGACTACCATGTAACTGATTCTTTTGTAGTTATTTTGAGTGACATTTTATTCCAGATTTTGTTATTACTACAGAGGAATGTTGATGATTTTGTGGATTCATTTTGCATATATTTATTTACTTAGGTTGTTTATAATCTCAATCAGTTTATTTATCATTCTCTGGGGTTTTTTATGTAACTCACCTTGTCAATAGGAAATAGAGATGATTTTGTTTTCCTTTGCATTTCTTTTTTTTTTTAAATTTAAGCTTTCAATTTGATTCTCTTGTTTTATTGTTAATATAGCCATTTCTAGGTCCATGTCAAATTACATTGAGGAAAAAGGATACTCATTATATGCTTATATTTACAGGAAAAATCTTCTATAGCTGTCCCATTGAAAATAATGCTAGCTTTTCACTTGCAATATACAGGATTTTTAAAATCATATTAAAAGTGGCCCTTCTCTGGTATACTTCAGAATTGATTTGTTTGTTTATTTATGAGTGTTGTACTTTGCTTGGTTTCTTAAAGCATATACTGATATATAGTTTGAGTTGTTTGTGTTTTTAATATGATTAATTATGTGCACTATTTTTCTTAATGTTGAGCCATCATTTTTTTGTGCCTTTCTTTGCAGGCTTAGGGTCATATTCCCAGAATGTCCTTCCTCTTCATATCCACCTTAGAGTTTCTAGTTTCTTTCAGATCTTAACTCAGACGTCACATCTTACCTGAAGCCCTTACTGGCTTCCCATGACCATCCACCTGTTTAGCACCTCCCATTAAAATGCTTATTTATTTTGTTCATATTTCTATAGCACGCCCTCTTGGCCACCTCCTCTAGGAGGCAGCTACTCCTTCCAAGTTTTAGGATACACTATTCACCTGCACTCCTAAAACCATAGCTCACTAGTTGTCTTCCCTGCATCTATTTTTCATAGTCACTGTGCAGATACAACTAGCTCCAAAAAATCCGTTACCAAAATGGCGGTGTAAAAATGGTAGCTCCCACTACCCTCTTTAAGCCTGGGTTTCTATCCCCCAGATTCCCAGTGTCTGGGTCTCTGATGCTGGGGCTAAGTTTTTTTTAATCAATGATTTGCTCATGTTTTTTAAACCAGGGTAAACATTTCTTGAAATTGTTTTTTTCCCCCTATATCTATGTAACTGGAGAACATATGACTTGCTCCTTCTATTGTGCCTCAGATATCTCAAATTGACGGGCTCTGAAGCTTCTGTATGGGGTGTTTCCATTTGGGTTCTATTTATGGACAGCATGGCCCTGTCCTCTCTCTCCCAGTCCCTCCACACCCTTGTCTGAGATGGCTACAAACGCCACACTTCATAAAGCTGCTCCTAGTGTAGAATCACTTGAACTAATACTCTTCAGATGTCTTTTAAGGGTCACTGGAGGGGAAATCTTTCTCCCAGACAATGGCTAGGCTATCCTAATTTAATTCACACTTCATAAAGGGACTCACAGGGTATAGCCACAACTTTATAGTCAATTAGCCACCTGGTTGTATGCTATTGGATTGTACAAATTTGAGTTGTAAAAGACCTTACAGGTTGTTGAGTTCAATCTTCTTATTTTGCAGATAAGGAAATTGAGGCACAAAAACTATTAAGTGATTTGCCCAACTGGTAAGTATATGAGGTAGGATTCAAATCCAGGTACTCTTGAGTATAAGTCCAGGGCTCTATCCACTATGCCACACTGACTCTCAAATTAGAGCTAAGAGGGAATTCAACAGCCTTTCCTTGGTATGATTATAGCCATCCTGGGCTTTCTGGAGTGGATTCGTCAAAGGACAACTCTGCTACACTTTCGTGTGTTCATGTCCCTTTTTATAGACTATAAGCTCCTTAGGACTTGGTTGATTTCATTTTTTGTTTTTGTATTCCCAACACTTATCACAAAGCACTGTGCCTATCATGTAATAGTCACATGCTTGTTAATTAAATGATTGTCTGAAGACACAGAACTAGTAAAAAGCATATATGGGATTTGGACCCAGGTTTTCTGATTCCCCACTCAGTGATTTTTCCATTGAACTGCATTGACTTCTTTTGAATTAATTCAAAGACAGTTTCTGGGAGACTTTGGTCAAGCCACTTTCCCCCTGGGAGATGGCTACTGATGAAATTGATTTTGTTTGCCCTTGGATGAACAGAAAAAACTCTGTAAGGTTCTAGGTATGTGAATATATTCCATTTGAGACTTGAATAAAGCATTTCAACCAGCACCTCTTATAGCTGGAACACATAGGTGGAAAGAGTTAATAAAAAGCAATATAGGAACAGACTGTCATATGGAGGAAAGGAGTGGAAAGGGTGGTTTTTTTCTGACCAGTTAGGAGAATTGTGGCATTGTTTAGTCAAATTGTCTTTCTTCCCAAGGAGAAAAAAAAAGAAGAGAAGGAAGATTGGATGAAGAATGGATGAAAATCTAAACACTGAAATCTCATGCCCAGGAAAGTGGACTTATACTTTTCTTATCCTTTGCTTGTGATTATCCTGTGGTGGTGACCCACATACCCCAAAGGTCTCATTGGCAGAGTTGAAGTTCTTATCTAGCAGAGAGCTAGTGATGGGCTCTGCAGTCTGTCATCAGAAAAATGCTGCTGCTATTACTGTGTCTGTTTGAAGGTTCCAAAACCTAACCCCAGATTGCTGTCCAGCAGATGCTGAACATTTTTGCTATGACAGTTTATGAGAATATCTCCTAAGAAATGGCAGAGCTAGTCTCCTGAGGATAGTGTCCTGTGTTCCTGAAGGGCATGTCCACATTGATGAAACCACATTTTGAAATATTTGAACAGCCTTCAGCACACACACCAGGAACCATGTATGGCATTTCCAGGGACTATATAATCATTTATATTAAAAATTCAGAAATGCTAGCCTCCTAATTTCTTGTGTGAGAATAGACATTGTAAATCTGCTATTTTGGATAAGCTGCTCATCTAAGCCACCCTCCTTCCTTTAGGTATGACATAGGATGGTCATTACATCATCATTAGTCTGTCTTTTTCAATGCAGTACAGATAAGCAGATGTGACAGAGACAGCCTTTCTTAGTTCAGCATATCCTGTCTGAAGCATTCTTTGGAATGGATGCATTTTTGGCCAACTCTACTGAATACAAATGATTAATGGAAGATGAATAGAGTATGATGAGAAAATAGTCCTTATTTTGGAGACCGATAAAAAAAAAATTGGTCTTTGGCAATCATGGGTCACCCATGAACTAATGTTGTTCTACAGAGCATTAACTGTGGAATTCCAGTTGAGAGCTGGAAAAGAGCCACATTACATGGCAGACCAACATTTTATGCTTTGTAATGAGGAACAAGACTTGCTTTGGGAGTCAGGAGACCTGGTTTCAGGTCTTGCTTCTGCTATTAATTTGTTGCATGACCTTGTGAAAGATTCTTCACCTCTCTGGGAATTAGTTTTCTCTTCAGTAAAATCAGGAGGTTGAACTAAGGAATCCCTAAGAGTCCTAAGTTTGTTTCCAGCTCTGATGCAAAATCATAGCATATGTGATCTAGAGTTAGAGCTCAGAAGCTGTAACTTCTAAGCCCCTCATTTTACAGATGAGGAAACTGAGACCCAAGCTCTTTCCCAAAGTCATATAGATAGTAAGCACTAGAGGTGGGATATATCAAAGAAGAAAAGTCAACATATGAAGTGAAAACAAAACTTAAGGGATTTTGCCAAGGTCAGAATCTGCAACTTCTTGCAAATATCTTTCATTATTAATTAGTCTCTGAGGAGTTGCCTCTGGGAAATGACCCTAGATTAAAGTTTCATTGATTCATCTGGCCCCATTTTCTGATCTGGACAGTAGAGTCAGTTCCAATAACGTGCTGTTGGGAGCCTTCTCAGCATAACCTCTAGAGACCTTGGAGCAAGTTGGTGTTGCAAACAAATCTCTACTTACATGAACCTGGCATAGGAGAAGATAGAAGGACTTAGGCCTGTCTCTCTATTAGGAAATTGGGATGAGGCAGGGATAGGAGGACAAAGAGGCTTATGCACCAGGGTTTGCTGGGGTAGATTCCTTACTCAACTCTCATTGTAGGGCTGCAGGGATGGCTAAAGGGTGGGATTATAACTCCACCTCAGAAACTGGTCAGAGTCCTTGGTATGAGGAATGAAGGCAGATGTGAAGCTCACCTTGGTATGGAAAGTCCTGGAATATAGCAGGAGAGCCAGTTGTTGGAGAGCTAGACATTTTGACATGAGAGCAAATGGCATCAGAGCTGAACCTTCTATCTTTTCTCCTATCCCCCTGTCTGCCTCCCTTCCCCTTTCCTCTATCCTTCACTCTCCTCCCTCTCTCTCTCTACATATATCCATGCACACACACATACACATGCACATGTGATGTCATGCCAGGAAACTGAATTGCTCCTATTTGTCTTAGAAAGATTCTGAAGATCACTTGGCAACACAAGGTGCTAGACACTGAAATCCTTTCTCAAGGTAAATGGCCAAGCATTTAAACTCTACTACAGAGAGTGCAACTCTGATGTTCTGACCACACTGTATGAGTGTGAAACATATGTTTGCCTAAAAGACTGTTTTGTAGAGAATTCACACAAGGCAAGTGCTCATATGGAGGTCAGAAGAAGCAATACAAGGACCCTTTATCATCTCCCTAAGAACTGTGAAATTGATTGTGTAACATGAGAGGCACTGGCAAATGACTTCCCAATGTGGTGTGTCTGCATCAAGGAAGGCACTGTGATTTATGAGCAAAGCAGAATTGAAACAGCTCAAAGGAAACATGCGATTCACAAATTTAGAGACATTTACACTCCAAATGTTCAAGTGGACTATTTGTGCTCACTCTGTGGTAGAGACTTCTGAGCTCAAAATTGGTCTGATCAGCCACAGTTGGACACACCGTACCTTTGACCCCAACATAGTGATGTCATTTTAGTCCTCTTCAAGTACAAAGGTCAACAACCTACATATGTATATAGGTGTATGTGTGTACATACACACATCTACATACACATATACACATACTTGAACACACATATGCATATATGTATATATACACACAGACATATGCATATATGTATACACACACATACAGGTGTATGTGTATTCATATAGGTCCTTTCCTTCAGTCTCTTTGGGGTATAGACCTAGCACCATTATAATATGGTTAAAGTTTATAAACCATTCGATAACTATTAGGTCATAGTTCCAAGGTGCTTTCCAAAAGGGCTCTTAGAGGTATATAACTATGACAAATAATGTTGTATTCCTATTTAGCAAAGGAACATGTCTGCTTAAAGAATGCATATTAAAAATTCAAAACAACCTCACTTATACAATGGGTTCTCATCATTTCTTTTTTTGGTGAGAAACCATTTTATTCCTAATCCAAAGTCTTTCAATCAGAGGCCCTAGAGGCGAGGTGTACATACTTTCATTTAACCTAAAAAAATCCGTTTAGATATTTCACCCTTCTTTTCATTGTACATGTGACTTGATTACTGTAAGGAATTTCCAGCATGGAAATTCTCTTTACCAGTACAGATCAGAGAGTTGCCCCATTTAAGAAAAAAATTCCCATTGACCTTGCTAACTCATATGCTACTGTTCTGTGTACTTCCTCTACTTCCAGACTTCTACTGATATTAGCCTAAATGCCATGTCTGTATGTACTCACTATACTACTCCTCTCCCTCATCTCAATGCTTTGTTATCCAGCTCCTTCCAACTCAAATTTAATCTCCTTCATAAATCCTTACCTGATTCCTATTCCTGCCTCATCAGTAGGGATCTTATTCCTTGGATCTCACTAAGCATTTTGTTCTATAATTCTCTAGAGTATTTATCATTTATCATTGTGAAATATAGTCATTTGTGTTTGTGTCTTATCTATGTACAAGATTATGGGCTTCATGAAGTCAGGGACCACATATGAATTAGTCAAATAGTCATTATACTATATATTATATTTTGTGTCTCATTTCCCAGAATAGTACTCTATACACACAGAATTCTTGTAATGGAAGGGACTTCAACAATCTGATTCAATTCATACTGAGAAAAGAGTTATTCTGTAAAATCCCAATAAGTGGTCGTCCAGCCTTTGCTTGGTGTGTCCTTTAGTTAGGGGAGAGCTATTATGTCTGAGACAGCCCTACCCACTATTGGACCCTCCTAATAGTTTGGAAGCTCTTTTTCTCGTAAAACTGGGCATTTTCTTCTCTCTAAGTTGTATCCATTATTCTTATCTTTGCTGTTTGGAGGAGAGTTGGACAATCCTTCTTCCATGGACCAGACAAGGAAATATTCGTGGACAGCTATCATATTCTTTCTAAATGTTCTTTCCTCCTGCCAAATCATTCCCAGTTTCTTCAACTGATTCTCATGTGATTTCAAACTCCTCAAGTTTGAACCCTTTCTCTGGGTACTTTCCAGCTTGTTGATGTCCTTCAAACCACGGTGGACAACTGAAGGTAATAGGCACCTAATAAAGATTGCTGAATTCATGAATGATGTTAGTTAGATCGTCCTGGCCACATTCTGTACTGAGGAAGAATGAAAATGTTGAATATCCCTTATCCTGGCACTGCCTTTCTGTTCTATATCCTCCCAGTCAATGCTTTCAACCATAGGGTTGGGGAAAAATCCACATAAAATTATTCTGTAAGTACAAAGAAAGGAGATGATTTTGTTTCATATTGATAATAACCAAGAAACTCAGCTCAAAATTTCCTCTTTTCCTGACACAAATTGGAAACCTCTATGACATAGCCATTTCTCTTCTCTGGGCTGCATTCTGTTTTAGGACCAGAACTAAATTGAGGCCCATGATAGAAACGAAGGCAACTGGGCCCTGTCTATGAGAACCACATGTCTGTCTCCCTGGTGCTAGGTGGGCATCAAGAAGTCTCAGCGGTTGTTGATTGATCTCAGGAGCTTTTTTGTTCTAGACTGTGCAGACTGGATTAAGGGAGTCATTGGACAACTCATCTCTTCAGAATGACTCCTTCTCTGGGGTTTCCCAATAAACTAAGGTTTGGGAAGCTGCCTTTAAAATGTTTCCCCAGTTTAAATGGTTTCCATTGGAGGTACCGCAGCAAAGACAATGGATTTCCCATACAAATGAAAACCTTGAGAGTACCCTTGGCCATCATGTTTTCATCTTTCAGGAGCCCTGCTATTGAAATGGGGGTATAGCAAAACTATTGATTTTTACAAGATTTGATTGTATCTTTTTGTTTAACAAGGGATATTATGTACTTTCTTTCCAGAAATACTCTTTATTTTCATTTTAACACCCTAATAACTATGATCAACCCTTGACAGCTGTTGGTGGATCATGGGTAACCAGAGACTTTCAGAGCCATGCAATTAACAACCTCCTCATCAGGAATGAGGTTCAGAGTCACTCTTTTCCAGATCCTCCATTGGAACCCCTAAATAAGTCTGGTGAATGAAGAAAAACTGACCAGAAGGAAAAGCAAGAGAATAAAGCCATTCCCTTGTACTATTTGAGTTCCCAAGAGTACAACAACTTCTACTCTCTGCTTTTAGGGTAATCCCAAAGGTCATTAGGGTTCCTCATACTACCACTCATAAACCCCCTCCAAATTGGGGGATTGTGTTTTTTTAAACAAATGTCCCCATTATGCCTGTTTGTAAATATACTTTTTGAAAGCTAGGTGAGATTGCCTGATGATCATTGATGATGATCTTATTATACTACTATGTTACTATAATCACTGATTGTCAACAAAGCTTTTTAGCTTTCAGAAAGTAAATTTGCAAGTGGGCATAACAGGGGCATTTATTACAAAACTGATCCCCCAAACAGGAACTTAACTCCCCTTTTGAACATGCAGATTGATAGGGATTTGGTCTCAAACTTATAGAAAGTTAGATTGAGGCAAATGTTGAGAGCACATATATGGGAAGGTTTTGGGGAAGCTAGGTGGCATAGTGGATAGAGCACCAGTCCTGCGGTCAGAAAGATTCATCTTCTTGAATCTAAATCTGTCCTCAGACACTTCCTAGCTTTGTGACCCTGGACAAGTCAATTAACCCTATTTCCTTCGGTTTGCGATCTGTAAAAGGTGCTAGAGAAGGAAATGACAAGCATTTCAGTATCTTTGCCAAGAAAACCCAAAATGGGGTCCTAATGGGTGGGACATAAGTGAACATCAGCAACAAAGATATAGTTCCCAGTCCTAGTCACTAAGAGATATAAATATTGTGAGGCTCAGATGAAATAATGCATGTAAAACATCTTTCAAACCTTAAAATGAAATATATAAATGACCATCCTCCTCCTCCTCCTCCTCCTCATTTAACTTAAAGTTACTAGGCTTCCAGTCTGGTGTTGACTTCATTCAATTTACCTACTTCTGAGATCAAGCAGTATCTATAGATCATCATGTGTTTGATGCTAAATGTTTAATAACCAAGCTTCCTGGGAGAAAAAAAAATGTGTGCATACATTTACAAATTTTAATCTGCATTATCAACATTTTCTTAGGTCAAGAAAACAACAAAAACCAAGCCCCCATTTTTAGTGATTGCTGATTTTTCAGATGTACTCACGCTGAAAATTTAACGGTGAATTCCAGTAAGAGGGTTAAAGCTGGCTCCAGCACATCCCCACTGAGAGACTGTCTCTCTTCCTCAAGGATGTCCTCATAAGGTTTACCTTAGGTTGAGCTCTCTTTTAGGTCCCAAGGGTCAGTCTTGGTAATATGCATAACCAGTATTTCTCTTGAAGGGGTCATATATATTAAAGATGCCTTTCTTCTGTATGTCTGCTTGTTCTTGCTATATCTTTCAGTTCTCAATTCAAATGCTGTCATCTGACACTTATTCAAAGATACTGCTACCAGTCCTAGTGGAGACTAGATCTTCTGACCTTTTGAAGGACACAGATTGTTACTTGGTGAATGGAGAGAGATATTCTCTTTTCCCCAGGGCAATTTCCTTTTAGAAGTCCTTCAGAAGTGGTTTCATTCATTCCTTAACAGACTGGTACCAGGCTAGCTTATTTTTGTTGTGTGTAGCCCCAAAATGCACCATATTCTTTTGAGTAATCATAAGATATTGTTTGTGTGATTTCATCTGTCTTTCTGTCATGATCAAACACTTTCTTCTCCCTCAAATTTATGACTTATTTGTTCACCTATCTGGGTCTTCTGGGATTACCTGGGTATTAGGGTGGAGCCCCACCTTTACAAAGAGATGGAAAATATGGTTCATATTTGACAGCAGCTCTGACTGGTCTTCTTCCGCATCTACACAACGGGCATTGATAATATTTAGAGGAGTTGTGGAATCTGAAGCTTTTCATGTGCCACTTGTTCATTTGGATAAAAGATCAAGGATATATCAGGTAGCATAGCTGGCTCTCATCCTCAACAGAACTGCCTCTGGCATGGATAATGCAGAGTTGAATCAGAACATCCCAGAGGGAATGGCTCTTTGCTAGAGAGATTAGATGAGTGGGACTGAAGGAAGGAAGGATTTGCTTAGTACCTACTATTTTCTGGGCATTGTGCTAAGTGCTTTACAAATGTTATGTCATTTGATTCTTTTAACAACCCTGAAAGGTAAGTATGATTATTTTCCCATTTTATAGTTGAGGAAGTGGGGACTAGCAGTGACTTCTCCAGCATTATCCAGCTAGTAAGTATCTAAGGCTCCATCTGAATTCAGGTCTTCCTGATTCTTGGGCCAGAGCTCCATTACTGTGCCACTTAGATGTCTGCTAGCAAACACAGCAGCCTGCAGGCTTCCTCGTTCACTAAAAATAACAAGTTTTGTTGTTGGACAATTTTTTAAATTTTTTTACTTTTAAATTCTCTTCTTCCCCCACCTTTCCCTCTCCCATTGAGAAGGCAAGAATTATGTTACTCATTACACATATGAAGTCATGCAAAACATATTTCCATATGAACCGTGTTGAAAAAAGGGCAAAAAACCAACAACACAAAACCAAAACAAAAGAAAAATAAAGTAAAAAATAATCCTTCTATCTTCACTAAGAGCTATTTTGCTGGAAATGGACAACATTTTTCATCATGAGTCTTTTTGGAATTATTGTGGATTATTGTATTGATCACTGTAGCAAAATACTTCCCAGTTAATCACCCTTGCAATATTACTGTTCTTGTGTACAATACTCTTCTGGTTCTGCCCAGTTACTTCACTTTGCATCAGTTAACTCTAAGTCTTTACAGTCTTTTCTGAAACCATCCTGCTCTCATTTCTTATGGCACAATATATTCCATCACAATCATATACCTGTAAGTTGTCTAGCCAATTGCCAACTCATGAGCATCTCATCAATTTCCAATTCTTTGCCACCACAAAAAAGAGCTGCTATAAATATTTTAGTATAAATAAATCTTTGCCCTCTTTTCTTTTATTTCTTGGGGGTACAGACCCACTAGTGATTTTGATAGGTTTAAGGGTAAGAATAACAAATTATGACCAAATTCCTGACATAATCTTTTGCCCTTGTATTGGTTTCCACCAATGAGAATTTCAGAATTGGAAAGATCTCCTATCCAAGATGACTCTTATCTGAATTATCTCTAGAGCATATCCAACAAATACCCATCTAGCCTTTACTTAAAGCCTCCAGTGAGAAGAAAGGTGCAAACCATGCCATAACTTCTATCACTGAATGCTTTCCCAGACATCATAATTGCTTTTACCTTTTGCAAATTCTACCCATTACTTTTGATTCTATTCTTAGGAGCAAAGGGGAACAGGTCTGTTTGCTTTCCCTTATGTTAGCTCTTCAAATGCTTTAAGGAGATCATCTCAGTCCCTGAGTCTTCTCTTCTTCCATGTTAAATATCATTTCTTTCAATGGATCCTGGTAAAGCCATCAACTCAGGGCCTTTCACTATCTTTATGGCTCTCTTTGAGACTCAATTTGGCTTCTGAATAAATGAATAGAAACACACAGGTGAGACATTAAGCTAAGCACAGGCATATACACAGGCAGTACAAAAGTATGATAATACCTGCCTTCAGGGAAGCTTATATCCTTTCTTTCCATTCTTCTTTTTCTTTTTATTCTGAAGTAAATAAATAGCAAATACAGTGAACATTCCCATTGCAGAATTGAAGAACAAGGTTATATATCTCCAATAGATACTTTTTTGTTTTTGAACATATACATTCAATATGCATTTTTCAAAGATATATTGCTTATCTGTGATTCTTGCTCCTTTTTCTTGTTGTTTTTCTCCTCCTCCTCCTCCTTCTCCTCCTCCTTCTCCTCATTTTCCTTCTTCTTCTTGTTCTTCTCCTCCTCCTCCTTCTTCTTCTCCTTCTCTTCCTTCTCCTCCTCCTTCCCTATTTTTATTTCTTGCCCCCCTTTTCATCTACTACCACAATTAATTAGGAGAAAAACATTAAAATCCTTGTTATAAATGTGCATAAAAATGTACAAAAACACCCTTCATTGGTCATGGCCCCCAGTGCCTGGTTCATTGTGTCTTGCATTCCCCTTTCTGTCGGGAGGTTAGAGGAAAGCACTCTTATTTATTCATCATCCGGAGGTATGAGTGTTCATTTTCTTGCTCAGAAGTCTTATATCTTTCAAAGTTGTTTTTCCATACAATGTTGTTGTCACAGTATAAATTGTTCTTTTGGTCCTACTCACTGCCCTCTGTTTTGATTCACAGCAAATTTTTCAATGTTTTACTGGAACTGTATTGTTAGTCATAATCTTCTGGTCAATAATATTCCATAATTTTCATGCACTCTAAATTGTTCAGTCATTCTCCAATTGATAAGCGTCCCTTTTATTTCCAGTTCTTTGTCACTACACATACATAGGTATCCTTCTATTTATTCTTTGATCTTTTTAGAGGCTAGTTTTATAACTTGCATCTTTTTGGGGAGGGGTGGATAATTCATACAACCATAGGTGTCCAGGGAAGACAGTTTTTGGGATTCACAGAGTGGTGAGTTAATACATCGGGCAGACGATTAAACATACTTTTTCTAGAAATGGTGGAAGGATAACAGTTATTTCAATACTGAAACCAGAGAAGGAGGCAGGAAGTGGGATTCTCCAGTAAAATCAGACCTTAGATTTCTCTTGATACTGTGAAATTCAAAGTCAGTCTTTGTTAGAAGCTAGCCTATGTGTCTAATTAAGCAAGCATGGGATGCAGAAAGGAACAATTTCCACCTTGGGAGTTCCAATTAGAGCATGGGACCAGGCACTACCAGGTTTCCATTAGAGAACTGGAATCCAAAAACCAATTGATGAGCAAGAGAGATGGTTTTCTGAGTAGAGATTCAGGTCACGAAGTCAGTTCTGGTTCAGGAGGCAAAGAGAGGGCCTGTGGGGGAGCAGGTCTTCTGTCTCTCTAATTAATACCTTTTTCAGTGACCTATTTGAGTTACCTGTCTGCATCCTGTGATGACACATCAGTGCAGACCTGAAGATGAGCCTCCCCCAGCTATATCCAGCTGTGTTTGTAACTGAGTTAAACTGAGTTATCTTCTTAAATATTTGAACTACCTGAATTCTTGGTGGGTGGAGGGGCAGATTGATTTTTCTATTTTTTTTTCGGTCTCTCTCTCCTGGCAGAGCCTGCATCGTAACCCATGGAAACTGTGAGTAACACCCAATAAAGCATGCTCTTAATAGTGCATTTATTTCCTGGGGTCCTGGGGTAGGTTACAGAGGACCTGCAAGGAGCTACCCTTGTAGTCCTTTCCTCTCAGTTTTAGATTTTAAAATATATCAGGTTTCTACCAGCTTGCAGTGGTTTTAATTATTTCCTGACTATTTGTTCATAGGTGACTAAGTCGAATGTCTCTTTTAGAAGCTTTAGGAGAGGGCACATGCAAATCAAGGTGTGAATTTCAATAATCTTGGCCTTTGTTAAGGTGGAGCAGAGCAGGTGTAGACCTGGGTCTGCTCTTGGCAGTAAAGCTCTGCTGATGCTTCAAATAGTCCTTCACACACTGCAAAGCAACACTTTTTTTTCTGGTAATAGTGTACTTGAAGTCTATAAAATGTAATTTTATTAGCCAAATACAGTCTAGCTGGAGGAAAGTGACTTGAGCAGATCTGTCTTAGGGAGATGATTTTTGTTAGCTGAATGAAATACAGGAGCCTATGAAAAATGCAAGGAAGAGAGACCAATGAGGTGGCTACTGTAGCTGTCCACTGTAGCTGAGAAAAATAAGGGTCTCACCAAAGGTGGCTCAGAGGAGATCTGAAGATGTGGGAGAAGTAGATACAGAGACTCTTGTACAGATAAAGATGAATGACTTAATCTAGATTAATTCCATACCCCAGCCTTCTCCCTGCCATTGCTGTGAATTGAATCATTTTCTTTAAGTTGCTGACAGTCATAGGATTGGAAAGGCTTTCACCTTGTCACCCAGAAGTAGCAAAACTAATTCACATATTGTTATGAAGTCAGTTGAACTTAAATGACAACACCACAACCTCCACTGCTTTTCAGGTATATATCGAAGGGGTACCATAATGTGAAAGATTAACAGTTTGACATGCAAATACTAAAATATGCCAAATCACAATGGACTATGAACTCCCCTCATTGAAGGGAAACTTGGTGGTGAGTAATATGTGACCTCCTTGACACTTCTGGGCTCCAACAGTTATTTTCCTGTAGGATACTTTTGGCATTAAGGTACTGGTGGGATGTTTTCCATCCAGCATTGGGGCCCAAGAGCGTGACTGGATATATCTCTCTGTGTTCTAGGGTAATCTGAGGAGTTGGGAATGGGTTTTCCAAGTCTATAGCTTATTAGTCTCTATCAATGAATTTTCTTCATTGATTATCTGGTAGGAAGGAATAAGCATTTATATGGTATCTACTAGGTGCCAGGCATTGTTCTCTTCACTTTAAAATATTATTAGGGTGTAGGGCATGTTCAGGGAAGACTACTACCTCTGATGTGAGGGCTAGTTTCCACCTTTGGTGTCCACCTCATTCATTCAACTCACACCTGTGGCTCCTAGGATCTGGACCATATAGCATATAGCAGTCACACCCTGGTGAAAACTGTCTTGGCAGATGGGCTAAACCAGGCTGAGGGGAACCAAAGAGCCTCAAACTCAACAGTGAGTTTGGGGGAGTTCTACCTCAAGCATGTGGATTTCCCTAGTGCCACAGGCATATGTGAACAATTTTTTCCAATGAAACATGAAAATTGCTGAAGTTAGTGCTGTGGAATGTTTAGAGATTGGCTAGACACCCAGGATGCCAAGGTCATCCACTGCATCCTGAGTAATTACCAGTCATCTTGATTTTTGTCTTGCCACTGGTCTCTGATGACTCTGAAAGAGAGAATGAAGTCAATAACTTCGTGCAGCTCTGCCTTACTTAAATCCAATTCATGCATGAATCAAAAGACATTACCCAGAGCATTTTATCATTGCAACCCTGTAGATAGGTGGCCTAGACCATAGGGTCTGCTTTCCATAGAAGACAAAAAAAAGAAAGAAAATGAAAAATAGCATTCTTAATATCAGTTATTTCTCTGTAGGTGTATAGTATAATTTATCATTAATTCCTTAGGAATTTCTTGGATCATTGTACTGATGAGAATAAGTCATTCACGGTTCTTCATAATACAATATTGCTATTACTATTACTATATACAAAATTTTCCTGGCTTTGCTCACTTCTCTTTGCATCAGTTCATGTAATTCTTTCCAGGTTTTGCCAAAGTCACCCTGTTTGTCATTTCTCATAGCACAATAATATTCCATCACAATCGTATACCATAGCTGCTTTAGCCATTCATCAAATGTATGGGCATCTCCTCAATTTCCAATTCTTAGCTACCACAAAAGAGTTGCTATGTATATTTTTGTACAAATAGATCCTCTATAACCCTTTTTTACTCTCATATCTTTGGGATATAGACCTAGCAGTGGTACTGCTGAATTGAAGGTTATGTATGGATGGCCTTATAGTCCTTTGGATATAGTTCCACATTGTGGAATAGCCTTTTTGAAGGACTGTGTTGCTCACCTCCTGGCACCAAGAAAGGGCTAGAAAAGGTTTTCTAAAAATTGTCTGCTTCATAAACCTGGAGCCTCTCATCATTAATGTGACAAAAGAGTACAAGCTTATAATTTTGCATGACTTTGATGCAAGAGCAGTGACAGACTACCAGGCAGGTCATGGAGTCCTTGGAAGTAATAGAGTTGGAAACAATAATGGCAATGGTTACTACTGAAAACTTGTGCATCTCATGGCCTTCTCATCACCAACACTCTCTTCTATTTAACTAAATGCAATAAAACATTGTGGATTCACCCTTGCAGCAAAAATAGACATTTAATAGATTTTGCCATTGTAAGGAGAAGAGACAGGACATGAGAGTGATGAAGGTAATGTGTGGTGCAGAGTGCTGGACTGATCATAGACTTGCCTTTTCAAAGTTAAATATTTGCATTTTAAAGAAGTGTCAGCCCTAAGGCAACTACCAGAAGAATTCATGTCAACAGACTTCTCCAAGCAGAATAGTTCCTTGCTAACTTAGAGGGAAAGCTGAACCAACATACATTTGGTAACAGTGGAACATAACCTCTGAGGCTGAGATGCAATAAAGTATGAATTGATTCTCTGCTGCTTGTGCTAATTTTGGCCTAACAATTAACACTATGAAAACTCAGGTTCTCCACCAGCCAGCACCATGGCTTCCATATGTAGAACCATCAATGATGAGAAAGGGAGAAATTTTGAATGCTATAGATATTCTTACTTACCTTAGCAGTACACTTACCAGGGCAGTAAACATAGATGATGAGGTTGATATATGCCTTGCCAGAGCTAATTCATGGTTTGGGAGGTTCTGAAGGAAGGTGTGGGAGAGAAGAGGTATTAAACTGCCTACTAGACTGAAAGTCTACAGAGCCATTATGCTGACCTCATTCTTATATGTCTGTGAAACCTGGATAGTGTAGTAGTGTCATGCCAGGAAACTGAATCACTTCCATTTTTGAATTGCCTTAGGAAGATTTTGAACATCACCTGGCAAGATAAGGTCCCAGACACTGAGGTCCTTTCTTCAACTCCATTGCCAAGTATTTAAATTTTACTGAAGAGAGCACAGCTCTGATGGGCTGGCCATGTTGTTCAAATGCCCAACTTACTCTTGCCTAAACTATTATTTTATGGAGAACCCACCCAGGGCAGATACTCACATGGAGGTGAAGAGAAGTGATACAAGGACACTCTCAACATCTCCCTGAAGAACTTTGGAGTTGATTGCATGACATGGTAGACACTGGCACAGGACTGCCCAGCATAGCATACCCACATTAAAGAAAATACTGTGCTCTAGGGATGAAGCATAATTGTAATAGCTCCAAAGAAACTTGAGATATGTGAATTTAGAGCCATCTCCACTCCAAATGTTCATGTGAACTATTTGTGCCTCACTCTTGGTAAGGACCTCTGCACCCATGTTGGTCTGACCAGTCACAGTCTGACACACTGCCCCTTAATTCCTATACATTGCAGTCATTTAGGTCTTCCTGAATCCAGAGCCAGAACTTTATCCTCTGTACCACCGGCTACCTCTTGGTATCTGTTAGTCAGCCAGAGTGAATTAACTTTGTGGAAAGAATATTTGCTTATGTGGTAAAGTAAGAATAAAAATATCCTCCCAAGTTGGGGACCCTCTCTCACAACCAGGGTTCAGTCCAAGGGAGTGGGCTTTATCTTTGACATCACATGTAAGTATGGGGGTAGGGAAGAGTGTAACTCAAAGATCCCAGAAGGCCTGGTGACTGTAAGTCCTTTTATCACCATTATGGGGCCTTAGGGGAATCACACTAGTTCATGACTTAAATGTCTGTCTGCTAATGGGGTGCTGGGAAATCTTAACTTTTCCTTTCTTAAGTTTAGGTTTTCCTTCTTTTTTTGTCTGTTGCTGTAGAAGCTGTGGCTTGCCTGGCACTGTTTTCTCCTCTAGCCACTACATGCTTCAGTCTTGGATCCAGAAATGAATCCCTGTTTAGTAGAGAATTCATAGGACATGACTGGATCTCCTTGCTTAATACCAGTATATCTTCTTTGGGTAGTCATTACATTTCCTCCAATCTCATTAAAGGACTTCTTGAGCCAAGTCTAACGTTCTTTTTTTCCCAGAGTAATGTTCTCAATTGATTCAATAAAATTATTTTTACTGGCACTCACTTTCATTCAGGTGGAGTGATTGTTGACTGGTTCAATAATCCCTAACCTAACCTAGGAAGAACACAGAAGATGTATGGTGCTCAGTGGAGACTGCAGCTTTTTATTAGGTACCATTCACAAATGTTGTCAAGGATAGAAAGGGAAATGATATGACTGAAGGATGAGAACAAGGGTGAGAGACAATCTTATTGTTGTTTAGACACTTTAAACCATTAAAAGATCTAAAGCAAAGCCTCTAGAATTGGGGAGAATGGAAGACTTATGTGAAGACATGAACAGGGATCACATAGTATGAGAATGCATGATGACCTTTATCAGTGGAAATCATGCCCACCCAATGAGAAACAAGTAACAGCTAACATTTATAGAGGACTTGAGATATCTTACAATGTGCTTCATACACCAGTATTTAACAAACAAATATATTTATGCTATATTATAATTCTAATATGATAAAATACAGTATATTATTAAAATCTATAATTTTAGCCTCATAGCTACAATGTGCTATATAGATCCAGGACTTCAGGTATTATTCCCTGTACCTGAGAGATAAGGACTAAGGCTAGAGTGTTGAAGTGACTTATGCAAGATTATACAGCTATTAATTGTCTGAAATATCCTTGGATCCCATGTTCTTATTTCCAATTTAGCTCTAACCGTGATACCTTGATACGCCAACGTGGACAAAGGCCACATTAGTCAGGGTGCCTGTCTTTTGATGTATCTTTTGTCATCATGAATTGATCACTTCAAGTGTAGGTACATGAGAGATTTCTTTTCATTTGTCATACACCATCAATTCTTACCCTGTACATGCCAGGAAGGACAATATTACTTAAATCCTCACAACTGTGGAAGCTATACCATTCATTTTAAAGTTGTACAGTTTGGGCATTCTAAGGATCTTCTGAATGTCCCCTGCCATACCAATGGATCTCTGCTTGCCAATGAAAAGGCAATACTATTTTGCTATCTAAAACTAGTCCTGTTATCAAAAGGTGCCTGGTTCTAGAGCTTTCCCATGGGAAAACTGGTCCCTTTCACTGGTGAGTCTTCCATCTGCATATACAAAGGGATGATTTGTTCTCACCCCTTTCCACTGTCTACCTGCACAATGGTCTCTTCATTTTCTAGGCACTGAGCCCAGGGCACACCATGATTGGTGTATGATTGGCAGGGAATAGGAAGGAGAAGCCTCTGGGAAATGTGAGTTGCTCTGGCCATGAGTTTCTTCTGTGTGTGCACCTTTAGTTTGAGCCCCCATCCCTGAGTGCTGGGCATATTGGTGGGATCATGAGTGCTTGGTTTCTTCAAGGAAAGGTAATGCTTTGTAATCATTCTGCTCACTATGCCATCTTATTAAATGCTTCTACTAAGGGCTATTTGTGTTGGTTTCTTAATGGGAAGGATACCACTGAGGGCTTATGAGCTACAGTTTTAGTTGTGCAGATCCTAGGGTAGTAGCCATTCCTGAGGCCCCATCCCACAAGTGTGAGTGGAGGATTTAGCCCAGAGGAGGTACTACATAAGAAACATTAATTACATGTCTATACTGTTCAGTGAACCTTCACTGTTATTTTAAATGTTAGAGCCAGTTTTTAGGAAGTAGGACAATGCTGAAACTACTGGGCCTCGCTCACTGACCCTGAAGGTATGACCTGCTTGTGCTTCTGTCCTGTTACTCTTATGACTCTAATGCAATATTGTCAAACCCAAGTAGAAATGGGGCCACTAATGGTACTGAAGCATCTCTGTGGGTGATAGATTGACTCAGAAAACCATTTAATGTTATCTATGTTCCATTGGAGTTTTATTAATTTTGTTAACAATTTCCCAGTTACATTTGATTTTGGCTTGACAAGAACTGGGAATGTTGAGTGGGGGGTGGAGAGGATTGTGTTTGACACCTCTGTGTCTAAAAACTGTTGAAAAATAAAGCAAAAAAATTATTTTTCTACAGCAAAGCCTTTAAAGTAATTTCAGGAAGCTAATTTCTCACGATAAAATGGTTTGGGAATTCAGTTCATCAATGCCTTATTTCTAAGGGCCACATATGAACATAATGAGTTGAGTGGATGCATTTGAGATATTTCTCCATGGGGTCTGTATGATCAGTAACTGCAGGAGTGTTCAGACAAGTGTCCTGCTGGGATCACCTCCTGTACTGCTCCCATGGTGTGTCTCCATACACAGATGCTTGACTGCATTCTGGGGCTCCTATTTTTCTGGCACAGCTTGAACAACATTTGGCCTTCTCCCATCACCCTCTCCTTGAACTCTAGAGCTATAGGAGGATGAGAAAATCCCACAGTGAAATTAGAGCTAATTTTGTCTCAACAATTAACATTTGCATTTTAGTCAGGTAATTAGATGAGATGACATTGCATCTTCTAGCATGTGAGCGGCAAACTGAAGAAATTGCAGCTCCTCTTGAGAAAGGGCAGGGACCACAGTCACTTGGGCTGTCAGATTGTTAGACTCAAATCCCAGGGACAGTGATGAGAACCCTCTATGTCATCCTCAGTTGCTGTTGTTTGGTCATTTTCTTATTGAAAAGAGGAGGGAAGGTGGTCTTGACCACTCTTAAACCCCCTGTCCTGTGGAGGGGGTTTAAGTGTCCCCGAAGGACTGTAATGACCGTAGGAGCAGGATTCAATGGGTTCCATGGGGTCCATGTGTCAGAATTAGCAGAAAACAGGAGAGTTTTGGAGAACAGAGAGGACATTCAGGTTTAGGGAAGCAGCAACAGTAAATTGTTTAAGAATTTAAGCTTTTCCAAAGTGGAATGGGGTGCTCCTTCCCCTCTTTCCTTCTAGGACTGGTATTTAAGCAAAGACTCATTGGGTGGACCATAGATGGGATTTATTTTCTGGACTATGGAGCTGTTGAGCTCTCTTCTGTGGCCATGATTATGTGGTTGCCTTGGCCTTGTGGGTTCCAGATCTGGCCTTGACGTCATGTGAGGCTATGCCTCAGTTGTACAGGTGACCTGTCTTGGGTCTCTCACTTAAAAGGGGAGGGGGCTCAAGCCTGCAATAGGATACACCCGGGGTGAAGAACCTGAGGCCTCAAGGCCATAGGTTCTCTTCCCTTCCCCCCCCATACCCCCTGGGCTACACCATAGCCCTTTTTCTTCTTGACATTGTATTTATTTTGTATCTATTTTTATATGTAAGAAGTGAGTTATCTCCTCCAGCTAGAAAGTAAGCTCCTTGTGGTCTGGGACTTTTGCTTCTGTTTCCTGTAGGGTGGTGCTTTTAAGTGGCAGATGCCTAAAGACTCAGGGTTCTGAGTGCTCTGATCCCAATGATCTATTTTTCTTCCTCCAAGTACACTGCCCACTTTAGGCTCTGGAGTCAGCTTTTTTACGGAGACTATTAGAGCTGATAGGCAGCCTACAGCCAGCTCCGACAGAGAGTCTTGTTGATCCCTTGGGGGTTGCAGTGAGAGGATAACAAGCAGACAAAGTTATTTTCCAAATCGAATTCTGACCTCATAGATACTTTACATGAGCAGATCACAAGAATGAACTGAACCCCGCAGATTGGCAGGGCTATTTTCTTTGAAAAGGCCTCCATTTCACCACACTTTACATTGATTTGAAAATCCTCATCCCGTGAGGGTTCACCCTTTTTTTCCCCATATTGACTTCCCTGAATGTTGAAAGCTGTTCTTTAGTCCTACTGCAATTCTAAACCCTTACTTTGCAGGTAAAAGGATTAAGCTGATAAAAAGAAGAATGTGTGTGAGAGCCTTAAATGCATTTTCCTATTTCCTGACATCAGCATTGCAAATCTGTTAGAAGTGCCCAAGTGAGAACATACACATGAAAATACTCAGTCCCTTGGTGCTGAGCTGCTGCTGTCACCCCTGCAGCCTGACCACAGGGACCTTCATTTGCTGATGTCTTCTCCCTAGCTCATCCAATCGTGAGCCTCACCTGGGAATAGAATGTCATCTTTAACAAGCTCATGTAGTCCTAGGAACCCAATGACTGCTGGTATTTTCAATTTTCAGAGTGGCTGCATTAATGATTTCACTGGATGCCAGATGGTGTGTGGGCAGTAGGATAATGTCTTGTGTTGGTCCTGGCCAGCCTTGGCATCCATCTCCCCAGGAAGGCAGCACTCAAACACAAAATTGCTTCCTAGAATGAGGGCTTTCCCTACTGGCCAAATTATGCAGGGGACAGACGTTGACCTGTGTGCTATAGCTCACCTCACATATTGACTTCAGTTTGTCATGTCTGAGTCTCAATTTGCAGTTGACAATAATTGTTAGTGCTCTCCCAATGCTTGTTGAGCCAATGTTGTGTTTATGGGATCTAGCAGCCCCAGGTCCTGGGAGGGGGCACTGAGTGAATTTCTCTCCATTCAGACCAGTTACTGACAATTACAAAGGGGCATCTTGGACACAAAGCCCCAATGTTAGAAGTTCCAGCTGTTCTGGATCCATTAAATGAATCTTAGACAGTTAGTTTGCAATTGCATTCAAGTATCCATATTATATAGTCTTCTATATACATATATAGATATATAAATATGTGTATACATGTATATGTATGTGCGTGTATATATGTGTGTGTGTATGTGTGTGTACGTGTGTGTGTACACACATACATATACATATAGTCTTCTACTATGAGAGGCTTGTAGCTGTCCTCCACCAGAGGCTTTTGACTTTCTTTAGCCCCCTGGATGAGTTTTGACTGTGAAGTGCTCTTCTCCTTAGCTAGATGGCTCCAGGGACCTAGGCTAAGGTCCAGTCTGCTTCTTCATCTCTTGTCTTCTCTGAAATTTTTCTAACTGAATTGTTAAACTGTTTTCTCTTGTCCTCTCAACTTAATGGTCACCTAACGTGGTCAGAAATTCATTTTAATTCTTAGGTCTTATCATTTTCTATCTAATGAAAATCTTCCCAGGCTCCATATTCTCCTTCAGAAAAAGGACTGGGGCCACTGCAGAAAAGATGGTCTTAAACTCAGGCTAGCTGACCTGCTGGGGTGTGAAAATAGCAATAGCCGTGAGAGGCCTTATGGTCTTTGTCCCACTCTCCCATCATCACATAAGAGCCCAGCTTTTTAATCTGAACTCTCCTAGCTATTTTAGTCTAATGGAGCCCTTAAAGATCAGTCTTTCAATGAACCTGTGATTTCATTGTTTAACTTAATTTCCTTTAATGATGGGTGAATCATGGCCCATTCATACCTCCATTTTGTGAGATACATCCACGTTTTGCATTGGTCTCAATAATGAAGACATTGGTAAATTGATTCATGTAACAAACAATTATAAAATGCTATTTCATACATACTGTTTTGGGTCATGGGGTTGGTATCAAGTCAAAAGCTAGGATTCCTCCCTCACGGTAGTTTTCAATCAAGAGGCATAATAAGATATTTATTTTTCTCAGCATTTTTTTTTATTCTCCTTTAGTAAGTTGCTAACTTGTTTTTTAAGGTCTTCTATTGCCAGAGTCCAATTTAAGTTCCCTTTAGAGGCAGGGGCCTTAACTTCCTCTGACAGTCTGCCTTGTTCTTCAACATCTGAAAGAATGGGGGGAGACACCTGTTCCCCAAGAAAGTAACCTTCTATGGTCTTATTTTTTCCCCCTTTTTTGGGCATTTTCCCAGTCAGTTACTTGACGTCTCAGTTTCTTCTCCACACCCACCTTGCCTCCAGTTCTGCCAAGCCAGTACTTGGGGGCTGAGATACAAATGAGCTGCTCCAAAGCCTCAGGGGTTTTTGGTGGGGAAGGCTGCTATTCAGTGTGAGATTAAGTTCAGCTGCTCAGGTCAGGGCAGGGCTGCCACAAAGGGTTCAGTTCTCTCACGGGCTTTCTGATGAGACCTTCAACAATGGATGTGGGCTACTGCCTCCTTTGGGAGCCCTGTCTGCTGCTGCCTCTACTGCTGCCACCTGAGGAGGCCTGAGTTATGGGGATACCCCATTCCCCTCTTGGCCAGCCAAAAGACCCTCTCACTGACCTTTGGCACCTGTGGGTTGAGGGATCTGTGCTGCTGCTGGAGATTCTGTCCCTGAAGTCTGCTTGGATCTGCTCCTCTTGGTGCCGTGTGGCCAAGGCATGGCTGGGCTCTGCTCCATATCTAGTGTGCGACAGACCTTTCCTGTTGGTCTTTCAGGTCTCTCTGGGACAGAAAACTCCTCCACTCCATTGTTCTGTGGCTTCTGCTGCTCTAGAATTTGTTGAGAGTTCTTTACAAGTATTTTATGGGCTGTGGGGTAAGAGCTAAGCGTATGTACTTCTTTCTACTCCACCATCTTGTCTCCTCCCCCATAATAAGATATTTATGCAGAAAAATCTACTCCACATTAGAATAATACAAGCACAAAATCAGGACTGGGTATTTATAAAAGAGGTAGAGTAAGCTAGAGCCTAAGAATTTCTTTTATGGTGTTTTCAAAATGTGTTTGAGGTAAAATTTGCGAATCTGTCACCAAATCCTCTTTCTCAATGAAATGGAGTGGGGGAGCACATTTAACAAATAGTGGTAAATAGCTTTCCCTCTCATGAATGTGGCATGCTTTGAGCACTGTGATTTGTCCTGGTGAATGAATCACCTTTCTCCACAAAAGGGATGTTTCATGTCCTTTTGATCTTTTGTTTTCTTCTCTGCTATCTCATTCCAAGGCTTTTCTGGGCATTTGTGAAGATAAAGATGGAGGTGCCTATTTCTGGAGCACCCTTATTTACCCAAGAGAAGAGCTCAGCCTCCTCTTCATGCCACTCTGGGCTTATCCCAGGTCTCATTGCAAGTTCCATGAATTCAATGCAAAGAGTGTCCCTTGCCCATCTTGGGAGATTTGGCTACCTTTCACATAGGTACTTGATGATGAATATATTAAATAATTACACAAACCTTTATAAAATGCTCCTTCATGCAAGCTGCTCTTCTGAGCAGTGGGGTGGAAAGAAAAGGCAGTGAGTTCTCTACCCTCACCTCCTCCTCCAAAGGTCCTTTGTTTCCATTCATACACAACTTAAGTAGTCCTTTATACTCACACGATGCTTCAGCTGTCAGGACCCTACCTTCCTCCTCTCCTTTCTTGTACTGATTTTCTATTTAGTAGACTTTCTTAGCACCCAGGAAGATTGTACTACAGGGTGGGGGGAGTGCCTCGTCAAAGGACACAGGTACATCTCAGAATCTCTCTATAACACCCCCCTTTTAGGGTGCTGAGACACCCTACTTTCTCTGTTTGGCTTGCTCACTCTACTCTGCTCTCACATCAACAGACCTAAGTTCTTAGAGATAGATCACAAGGTGGGGTACAATGGAGCTGGGGCAGTGTTACTTGTTACATTTTCAGTGCTAGCATTTACATTCGAGAAATACTACAAATCAGAGCTTGATTTTCTAGACTTAAGAAAGGGAAAGGGAAAATGTTAACAATGCAGATGTATCAATATCATCTATACCTGTATTTGTGTATGTGCCAGTCAATGGATAGTCATTTATTAAGCACTTACTGAGTACCAGACACTATGCTAAGATCTGTGGATACAAAGAAAGGTAAGAGAGAGTTTCTGTTCTCAAGGAGATCACATAATGTAGGAGACAACACTCAAACAGCCTTGTAAAAGCAATCTCTGCATGGGAATAATTAAGAGAGGGAAGGCACTGAACACTGGAGGGATGGGGAAAGGTTCCCTGTAGAAGTTGAAAATTTTAGAACTGGTTGTTAAATGTTTACCAGCACAATTTGCAATCAGAATCTGTCAGGATTCTAGGGATAATTCTGAGGGGAACAAATACTTTTTCCCTACTTGTTAGTCTGGCTCTTGACCCTCCATCCCATGTGTTTCTATTGATGTAACCAACCACTCACAATAATGACATTTTTGGATTTGAAATATAACCATTCACTTTATAAATCAAAAGAAACAATAGTACTCTAGATGCTCACATATTAAAGAAAATAGAGAACAAATAAAATGTCACAATACATCTGTAAACCCGGATCACACTTTCCCTCCAATTGATTGCAACTCTATGCTGGAGAGACAACACATACACTTAACAGGAGTCAGGTAACAGGTAACAGAAAGGCTAAGTCTCCTACTCAGGATCCCTTATGGCTTACTGGTCCAGCCAGGAAGCTTTCAGCACCTGAAACTGTTTCTTGGGTTGCTACTCTTCAGATGAGCAAATTCTTTCCTCCCTCTATTCAGATATTTCTTTCCCAAGTCCTTTCAGTTAACTACCAATCTTAAAAGGACATTTGGAAGACGTGAGCCACCATGAACTTGCCAATTCAATTGTCTTTCTACCTATGAAGAATCATTTAGCTAAAGCAAATAAAGTCCTGAGGGAGTCCAAAGGAGGATAGATGGTTCCTTACTGGTGGTGGGATTAAGGGAAGGGGGGAAGGAACAACCAGATTTGACTTTCAAGGATGTGTAGAAATGAAACAGAAAGGGAAGGAAGACATTTCGGGTGTATCAAAGAGTATATCCAGAGGCAGGAGAAACCAGGGCAAGCTAGTTTTCTTTGACTTCTGTATTGATCAAGCACATGAACAAGCAAAGTATGAGAAGGTGGGAAAAGTAGGGGTCTGCCATTTTGTAGGAAACCTCAGATGGCAATATAGCTCAAATGTTGGGCTATATTAGTTAGGTGACAGGCATAGCCTGAAGGGGAAACTGGATCTGGTGCTCAAGATAATAAATGTTTATTCCCTTCTTCCAATTGCCTTCATTTACTGGGGCTCTGATGTATCCTTTGACCTAAACGTCTCTCCCCTTCCCTCTCCACACTCTTCCTCTCCACATTTTATTTTAGGTCTTTGAATATCTATCCCCCGTAGTAATGAAATAAGTTGTCATAAAAACCTATTGCTTGTATGTAGTTTTTTTAGATCTGGGACAAGTGAGGAAACCGAGTCAGGATATATTGCAGTAGTCTATCTGGGTGTTAATGAGGGGCTATAGTAGGGTGGTGAGTCAACATAAGAGTTGTTGAAACAGGCTGAATAAAGTCTGACTGGCTATGAACAGGAAGAGACAGCAAAGATAATATCAGGCTTGGGAATTAAATGTCCCCCATATGCCAGACCCATCATTTTCCCCAGTAATCCAATGAAAAATCTCTCTGAGGCACATTTCCACTGACCTTCAAGTTTTCCTCTTGGGGGGAGAAACAAGCTTCTACATGTGTTAATCCACTGCCCTCAGTCCCCAATCCATCATTCTGATGGAAACCTTTTAAAGAGCCCAAAAGGGGCATATGTTTCTGTTAGTTACAATAATGAAGCCCCACTGGGGGCAGCAAGGATGACCTCCCACTTGCCTATGTAAAGATGGCTTTGCCTCTGCCCTTTTCATTGGGGCTGCTTCCCCATTGCCCTTCCCCTTGGAGGCTGGAGAATGTCCGCAGGTGCTCACAGACTTTGATTTCTAAAATTGGAACAAATGATGATGAGGTAGATGTTTGCCCTCCAGAAACATGACCCTCCCCTTTTCTGCCTCCTTGCAAAAGCTCATCCTGCCTGGTAGTAGAGTTTTTTATTGATCCACACTTCAAAATGAAATCTACAACCCATAAAATACCATATTTTAAAAAGCCTTTTAATATACAGTCCCCTTTAAAGATTTATAGGGTCTTTCAAGTAGACTTTGTATAAGGAAAATTCTGAATCTAAATCTGCTGCTTGTAATAAGATCAGAGGACCTGATTTATTGAGTTCTCTCTTTTCTTTTTCTTTGATGTGTGCGCGTGTATGTGTGTGTGTTTATGCATGTGTGTGTTTGTTAATATAGTCAATAAGTACTGTTCTTTTTCTCTGGTGAAAGGTTCCTTTTTTGAGTCTCATATATACTTTTGAGTTCACATATACATTATGAGAAATGATTTCTTATTGAAATGATTCATAAAATGTGTAATTCAATAGGCTTAAGGGGAAGTCTTTGGGATAACTATACCTCTTTAATTCGGAAGACTGTCAGGCTGTTTGAATTCACAGCTCAGGTGTTTTGTTTTCAATTCTGTAGATTGCCAAACTGTTCTCTCACTTATTTAGCAGTAAGTTACAGAGGGGGCAATGGAGAAATAGTAACCTATGCTTTTAAAAAATGATGACAAGGCATTCAGCATAGCTCAGACCCTGAAAGGAAGAGGTCACCTGAGACAAGAATTATCTTCTGGGGAAATACAGCTCTGGTATTCATTGCTGGGCCTGTCCTCCATCAGGGAATACACCATAGACTGCGATGGTGAAAAGATGGCAGAAGAGGAGCTTGTAAATGCACAGACCAATAAAGAGAGCCTCCATCACTCTGAAACGTAAAATAGACATGACAGTGCATGTGATGTCCTAGGCAGCCTATAGGCTGGGCCCTTGGTGAGGAGGTGGGATGCTATGGACATGGCATGGGGAAAAGTGTCAGGGTTGAAAACCTTGCAATGAAGTGTGCGTGTGTGTGTGTGTGTGTGTGTGTGTGTGTGTGTATGTGTGTGAGACTTTTATTCTTCCAGGCAGCTGGCAGCCAGTGTAAGCTGTGGTCCTGGTCCTGGTCCTGGCTTTGAAGGTGCTTCTCAGACCCATCTTTGAGATCTGTTCTGATTTGCCCAGGGGTCTGGTCTTGATGATCTCTAGGACTCCAAAGCAGAGGCCCTTGTGGGGAACGTTTGTCTTCTATCTGATGATGAGTAACCCAAACCTACAATTCCCCCAGCAAAGCCACAGCTAGGGGATAGACATTTATCTCCTAGTCACCAAAGAGTGGCACATATCAGGGCTTTCCAGTCATGATCCTCCAATTCCTCATTTTAGTCTCATGCAGATTAGATACTTTGCCCATCTTGAATCTGAGCATCATTTCTTTGTGTCTGTTTCCTCTCCTGCCTATCCTTGTTTCTGCCTCTTTCCATTAGTAACTGGACAAATCAGTGAGGCAGACCACCTTCTATCTTCATTAGCTATTCACGCCACCTCTGCTTAGCACTGTGTTTTGGTCTTTGTCTCTGTCATCTGAAGATCACTAAGACATTCTTCCATTTTTATCTTTGACTTTGGCATCTGTTCCTGTGAATTCTCCACATTTCTCACTATCATCATAAACAGTCTTTAATATCCCCAGTGAGGATTCCTAATATCTCATCTTTACACTATTTTGTTATCTTTACACTGTTTATTATTCAGTGCCAGTTATGTCCTGAGCACTGTGCTATGTGGCCCAGAACATGGCTTCTCTTCTAAAGAGGCCATTATTGGATTATTGGCCCAGGGTGGCAGGAGGAGTGGGGATAGGGGTTTGGGGAGTGGTAGGATGATGAGCTCATGCAATACTTTCTCCCCCCTCACCCCAGACATCCCAGGCCAGTTAGGAACTCTGTTCTTTTTTTGGGAGCCCTTTAATGTTCCATGAAGAAAATGTCTTCAAAACCTAGAGATACGAGATGGCTGAGTAGAAAGATGGACCTACTGTAGCCTGCCTTCCATAGCCCATAAAATACCTGTAAAAATTACTTTAAACAAATTCTAGAGCAGTAGAAGCCACAAAATGACAGAAAGAAAGAGATTTCAAGCACAAGGCAGCCTGAAAGGCTGATAGGAAAGGTCTATGACACCAGGTTTAGAGCAGAATGCAGCCTAATCCTGGTCACATGGGTGGCAGGGATAGGACTGGTGCAGGCTTCAGGGCATGGAATCATGGGCAGCAGCTGAGGTTCCCAGATTTCTCAACCCACGAATGCCAAAGATAGCTTCAAAGGTCAGTGAGAAAGCTCTTTCCCCTAGGTGAGAAGAGAGCAGAGCTCTACCCTATCCCTGGGACCAGGCAGTGGCAGCATCCATTTTTGGGCCACCCCCAGACTAAAGATCCTGGAGGAATTGAGCTGCTGATCTGGATCTCAGTCCTGAGTGGCAGTCCTAGGGTGAGGAGGAACACTAGTTGGTAGAGCTGGTGGAGGCTCTAGACAGGGAATCCTACTAGAACATCCTGGGCAGGAGAGTGCTTATGGTTGCTCTTAGACCAGAGTGTAGGCCAGGAGAGGAGTAAATTCCTCTCCCTTCATTGTGCCACCTTGGAGGAACTGAGAACTTATAGGTCCCCAAAGTATGCCCCCAACTGGCCAAAGGACTCAAAAGACAAGTAACTGGCTGGGAAAATGACCAAAAAAGGGAAAAAATAAGACTATGGAAGGTTAAATTCTTGGTGAACAGGTATTTTCTTCCATCCTTTCAAATGAGGAGGAACAAAGCATACCATCAGAGGAAGACATAAAAGTCAAAACTTTTGCATCCAAAACCTCCAAAAAATATGCAATGCTTTCAGACCATGGAAGATCTGAAAACAATTTTGAAAATCAAATAAGAGAAGTGGAGGAAAAATTCGGAGAGAAATGAGAACAATGCAAGAAAATCATGAAAAGTGAGACAACAGCCTGCTAAAGGAGACTCAAAAAAATGCTGAAGAAAATAACACCTTTAAAAATAGATTAGAGCAAATGGCAAAAGAGGTCCAAAAAGTCAGTGAGGAGAAGAATGCTTTATAAAGCAGAAGTAGTCAAATGGAAAAGAAGGTTCAAAAACACACTGAGAAAATAGTTCTTTAAAAATTAGAATGGAGTAGATGGAAGCTAATGGCTATATGAGAAACCAAGAAATTACAAATCAAAACCAAAAGAATGAAAAAAATGGAAGAGAATGTGAAATATTTCATTGGAAAAACAACAGACCTGGAAAATAGATCCAGGAGAGAAAATTTAAAAATTATGGGATTACCTGAAAGCAATGATGAAAAAAAAAGAGCCTACACATCATCTTTCATGAAATTATCAAGGAAAACTGCTCTGGTATTCTGGAATCAGGAAAATATATTTTCAATATATATTGAAAGAATCTGCTGATCATTTCCTGAAAGGGATCCCCAAAAGAAAACTACTAGGAGTATTGTAGTCCAATTCCAGAGTTCTCAGGTTAAGGAAAAACTATTGCAAGCAACCAGAAAAAAACAATTTGAGTATTGTGGAAATACAATCAGGATAACACCAAATCTAGCAGTTTCTACATTAAGGGATTGAAGGACTTAGAACATGACATACCAGAAGTCAAAGAAACTGGGATTAAAACCAAGAATCACCTACCCAGCAAAACTGAGCATAATGCTTCAGGGGAAAAATGATTGTTCAGTGAAATAGAGGACTTTCAAGCATTCTTGATGAAAAGACCAGAGCTGAATAGAAAATTTGAATTTCAAACACAAGAATGAGAAGAAGCATGAAAAAGTAAACAGGAAGGAGAAATCATAAGGGACTTATTAAAGTTGAACTGTTTACCTTCCTACATGGAAACATAATATTTGTAACTCTTGAAACTTTTCTCAATATTTGGGTAGCTGGAGGGATTTAATATGTATATATGACACAGGGTAAGTTGAATAGGAAGAAATTATATCTAAGAAAATAAAATTAAGGGATGAGAGAGGAATATATTGGGAAGAAAAAGGGAAAATGGAATGGGGCAAATTATCTCTCATAAAAGAGGCAAGAAAAAACTTTTTCAATGGAGTGGGAAAGGGAGGAAGGTGAGAAGGAAAAAGTGAAGCTTACTCTCATCACATTTGGCTTAAGGAGGGAATATAAAGAGGGAATAACATGCACACTCAATTTGGTATGAAAATCTATCTTACACTAAGGAAAGTAGGGGAGAAGGGGATAAATGAGGTGTTGGGAAAGATAGAAGGGAGGGCAAATGGGAGGAGGGAGTAATTAGAAGCAAACACTTTTGGGGAGGGACAAAGTCAAAAGAAAGAATAATATAAATGGGGGTAAGGATAGGATTGAGGGGAATATAATTAGTCTTTCACAACATGTCTATTGTGAAAGTCTTTTGCATGACTACACATGTATGGTCTAAATTGAATTGCTCGCCTTCTCAGTGGGGTTTGAGGGGAGGAAGGGAGAGAAGTTGAAACTCAAAGTTTTAGAAACAAATTTTGAGAATTGTTTTTGCATGCAACTGGGAAATAAGAAATACAGATAACGGGGTATAGAAATCTATCTTGCCCTACAAGAAAAGAGAGAAGATGGGGATAAGGGAAGAGAAGGGTGTCATAGCAGGGAGGACAGATTTGGGAAAGAGGTAAACAGAATGCATGATATCCTGGGATGGGGATTGGGGGGCTATGGGGAGAAAATTTGGAACTCAAAGTCTTGTGGAAATGAATGTTGAAAATTAAAAATAAATAAATAAATTAAAGTTTTAAAAAAATCCCCTAGAGATACTCTATGTGTAAAGCTGCAAATAGAGTTTTCTTTAGTTCTAGTCATGCACAATGAGCTTTAGAGGCACAAATTCTTAGGAAGTGTTCTATGGGACTTCAGTTATTAAGACAGCATATAATTCCACCAGTCTTTTATTTATGCTTGAAGGGGGATCAATTGCATAAAATCAGACAATCACAGAAGCCCGTTTAGAGGAACTACCTTAACAAGGTTGTATCACCTCTCTTGAGTTAATCAATCAAGGGCATTAGATTTGATGAGGAAGCCATTGATCAATTTGGAAGGAATGAAAATTATTGATGAAATGGAGTTATCATAGGGGTGTACTGGAACTGGCTTAGCTAAAGAAACCCAGTGTTGTAAAGGTAGCAAGCCAGATCAGAATACAGAGGAACAACAATAGGAATGACTCATATACTGCTTTAAGGCTTACAAACCTCTTTGCACATATTTCTATTATATAACATCTCATTTACATATTACCTCATTTTTATCCTTATGATAACTCTGAATTAGGAGCTGCTATTATCTGCATTGAGGTTATCTAAGTGGCTCACTGGATAAAGTGCTGGGCCTAGAGTCATCAAGTCTTGTTTTTATGGGTTCAAATATGTTTGTGGTTTTGAAGTCCTTAAGTCAGGAACTGGGGCTGAGAAGGGAAAAACGCAAGCCAGGGATTCTAAGAGGCTGAGGTAAAGAGAGAGGATATTCCAGGCATGAGGAATAGCCCATACCAGGGACAGACACAGAGCATGGAGCATTGTCTGTGAGGAATAATGACTGATCTGAAAACCTTGCTTGGTGAGGGGCAGTTGGCAGATAGCTCTGTAGGTTCCCTTAAGGATGGAACGTGAGAGGTCTGTCATTGTTTCCTTGGAGCCTGTGATTTAGGTGGCCCTCATAGAACAATAGAACCAGGAAGCAGGTGGGAGCAGTGGCAGGAGCACTGACCCTGTGGACAGAACCAAGGTTCAACCATGCTTCAGAAGCACATTGCCCATGTGACCTCAGCAAGTCATTTAGAATCTCTGAGACTTGGTTTCTTCATCTGTAAAGGAGGTAGCTGAGCTGTCCAGCTGCCGAGGGGCCTCCCAGCTCCAGAACTATGAAGCTTCTGTGCTTCTACCCCATTTTGGTTAGCAAAGAATTGTTTTCACACACACACACACACACACACACACACACACATATACACACATACATTCATCCACCCACCCATAGCAGGGTCATCATGAGGCAGATAGGCAGAGACAATCAGCTAGAAGAAGTGTATGACTTGTCACAGGTTCAGCTGTTTTGTAAAAACCTTGTTCTCCACAAAATGCTCCTGCATTATCTATATTATTTCATTTTTTTTTTTTTTGCTGAGAACCATTAGTGACTTTGGCCTCCTAGTGGAAGGCTCCATTTTCCTGACCTTGCCACTCAGGGTGGGCTTCCAGGGGGTGAATGGTATTTGTTTTTCAACAGGCCTGTAAGTGGCAGATTCTAAATATCTGCATGGCTAACTGCACAAGGCTGAGTGTTCCAGGAGTGATGCCTGGCTGGTGTCTGAGCTCCACTCAGTGGGAAGAGGGGAGAGAGCTCTAGATTTGGGGGAAGGAGACTGGAGACAGAGAAGCAGCTCTCAACCTTGCTGAGTGCATGACTATGGACAAGATGTGTAACCCTTCTGAGCCTCAGTTTCCTCATTCATAAAATGGAGAAAAATCACATTTCTGTGATCTAGTTTGCAAGTCTGTTAAAAGGGAATCACTTCTTAAGTTTCACAGAGTTCTAAAAAGATCAGTCTATCTCTCCATATGTTTAATATATGTGCATATATTCTATTTTATCCTACTATTCCAATTTATTTAAGTTCAATACATTTTTATTAAATACCAACTATGTGCAGGCCATAGTAGTAACAATTACACATTTATTAGGCAACTACTGTGTGCACTATATTGCGCAGGGGACTAAGGAATTAGATAACAAAAAATATGGCACAGATCTTAACTCCAATGAGTTTCTATTCCATGTGGGCACATGTGACATATCTATATCTTTCAACTAGGTGGTGAAATTGTTATAGCACAAGCCCTGGAGTCAGGAAGACTCATCTTTTTAGTTCAAATCTGGCCTAAGACACTAACTAGCTGACCTCAGATAGTTGCAATCTATGTGACCCTGAGCAAGTCACTTTGACCTGTTTGCCTCAGTTTCCTCATCTGTAAAACAAGCTGGAGAAGGAGGTGACATGGAAAACCTCAAATTGAGTCACGAAGAGTTGGACATGACAGAAAAATGACTGAACAACAATCTATGTAAGTTATTTTTTGTTATTGTTACTAAGTTATTTCAGTTGTTTTCTTGGTGAAGGTACTAGAGTGCTTTGCTATTTCCTTCTCAAGTTTGCTTTACAGATGAGGAAACTGAGACCAACAGGGTTAAGTGACTTACCTAGGATCACATAGCTTGCAACTATCTGAGGCCAGATTTGAATTCAAGTCTTCCTTACTCAGGACCCAGCACTTTATCCATTGTGCCAACTAGCTAGATAAACATACTGTAACACGGTCTACCACCAAATTGCCTTTGACTCTCTTTTCCCATGGCTTCCATGACACTGCTTTTTCTTGGATCTTTACCTAATCAGTGAGCCAGTTAATATTTATTATGTGCTCACTCTGTGCCAGACATTGGGCTAACCATTGATGATCTGAGGAAAGTAAAAACCCAATCATCATCATCATAATAAACCTTGCCCTTGAAGGGCTTATAGTTTATTCTATGGGAAAGGACAGGCCAGGAACAATGGGAATATCTAATGGGTAAAATTCTGGAAAAACAAAGAGAATCAGTTTTGATGAGGAGAACAAGGGCTGTTTTGGGTGTGCAGGTTACTCATCAATCAACTGAGATTAAAATGAGAGAGAGAGAGAGAGAGAGAGAGAGAGAGAGAGAGAGAGAGAGAGAAAGAAAGAGAGATAGAGAGAGAGAATGTATAGAAGGTGTAAGGAGGGCATCAGGCAATGGAGGTTGAAAACCAAAGTGAGGCACACTCTTTTAATACTCATATCAGCAGGGCTGAAGTTCCCTATGAGTCAAGGATGGAAATGAAAACTGCCAAGAACACAAAGAGGGCATTGACATTCTCCCCTCCCCCATTCTCTTCTCTCCCCACACATTTTTTGCTGCTCCTTCCATAGTGTCCTTTGCTGGATCCAAGAATGGGCATTCCCCCAAAACTCCCTTTGCCCTCCATCCTTTCCTCCAGCCTCCCCAGGTCTAAGCTGGCTTCTGAAATGCTGGCCTTCTGGACAGCTCCAGTTAGATATCAATTGGGCATCTGTAGCAGCAAGCACCCTGACACATCCAGGATGACCTGCTAGCACAGGTCCTTAGATCTGCTTTTGTAAAAGGAAAATAACTTTTGAGGGGTCAACAATCTACTTTAATTATATATAAGAATAGAGAAAATAACAAGCAGAGAAATAAAGACCAAGAGACAGGGCTTCTAACTGTATGACCATAAGCAATACATACATCGAAGATCAACAGACAGATCCAGCTATCTGACCATTACATACATAGTTTCCAGAGAGAGAAGCACCAACACCTGGGTTTTCAAAGCAGAAGGAGCAGAGAGGATGCTCCTTAGTGGCTGCTCATCAATCTCATTAACATTACAACATCTCAACATCAACATGACCAGAAGAGAACTGCCTTTATGCTGTCCTCCTCCCTGAAAAATCTGAATCCTCTCCAAACTTACTTTTTCAATGGAGGGCACCATTATTCTGCCAGGTCGCTAGGTTGGCAACATTGAAGTTCACTGAGATTCTTCTCTCACTTGCATCACTCTGATTCTACCAGTTTCTGTCTTTTACCTCTTATCTCCACATTCCTCTCATTTATCACCTTTTTTTCTGACATTCTGCCATCACCAAAAGTTCAGGCTTTCATTACCTTTTGCTTGGACTCTTACAATTACCTCCTAATTGATTTTCTTGACTCTAATCTCTCTCTTTCCAACCCAACCAGGACATAGGTGCCTAAGTGACATTACTTAAACAAATGTAACTATGTTACACCCTTCTCAGAAATTTTAGTGGCTTGCTACGGATTCTTAGAAAAAACACACACACAGAGTGGGGAATCCATTGATTGCCCAAGCTCACTTTAAAAGGCTTTCACTTTTGCCAGGTGTGGACATTTCTTGATTAAATTGATCAGGACTAGGTGTGAACAAGCCCAACATGTTTCCTTGAATCCATAAAACATCAAAGACATTTCAACTAAGAGTGAAAGGAAGAAAGTCTGTTTTTATTGAGTGAGGGACATAGTAACATGAGGCTGGAGGGTAGGGAGGACTATCCGATTGTCTTTACCTATCCATTCCTCCATCTCTAAAAAATTCATTCATTTGACAAACATTTATGAAGTACTTCTGATGTGTCAGAGACAGTTCTGGGAATACACAGATAATATCAGAAGAGACCTGCCTAATTGACAGATGTCCCCATGATTTCCAGTCTATGGCAGCCATCTCTGTGATGGGAGGAGAGGGCCATGATAGCTTTATTATACATTTAAAAGGATTAGCAAGTTGTACATAAGAGATTTGAAGTTTTATGTATAATTTTTTTTATTCTGCTATGTTGTCAATATGCTTTTTTATTTCTTAAGTTCAGAATAAAATAAATAAAGACCTGCCATCACATAGCTGATGGTTATATTTTCACCCATCTAAACTCCATGACTATTTAGTATCAATTCCCTCCAGTTAGGAATGAATGCTGCTCTGATTGTTTCCTGAGAGCTGGTCTTGTGTCAGCAGCTAGAATGCACATTGTATCTGCTACCTTTCTCGGTTTCACCTTTACTGAATAAGACACCCCTCCCAGGATAAGTGCATCACTTCTGAACTCACCACCATGCTGCTAACTTAAGCTTTGACTGACACCAACTTCCTCAGCCTTCCTTCCTACCCTAACGTTGGAGGACCAAACTCCTCCCAATGCTTTCCTTTACAGAGGGCAGAACATGGCCTCTCAGCTCACACCACTCTACATCTGCTGCTCTGCCTTGTTTCAACCCCACAGAACAATACTCACTGCACTGGGCACCCCTTGGTGTCCAATTAATCATCCTGCACCCTCACCATCCTCCTCTTCCTTTTGTCTATTGGTAGTGTTAGTGTAGAGGGGGCAGGGAGGAGAGAAAGACTGGGGAGGTATTGCCTGAGGGTGGGGAGGGGGTACCACTTGGTGATGTTCCTAGCACCAAACCAGGGCTCCCCTTGCACACTTGGAGATACTTGGTGCATACCTGGTGAACGGATCTGAATGATATGGATCTCCTGGGTTTGAGGGGTTGAGATCACTTTCTTCCAGAGCCAGGGAGGTCTAAATGGTGCAAGAACAAATGCTTATTTTTTGTCGACGTGCTCCTATGTTGAGTTCTGAGAACAGAGATATAGTTCTTAATTTTCTAAGTGTTTCATATCAAGGAAGAACCCATTTTGGAAGACTACCTTGGATCTAGATGTTCAGTTCTCTCCCTCACTCCCCCCCCCCTTTATCTGTGACCTCGGTCTAATGGTCAGTCTTTATAACCTGCCATCAACCTCTGTGGTCCCTCCTGGTTCTAGCTCTGACAGCGTCTGATGATTCTGTGAATTGGGGTGGGGGCAGGGGTAGGGGGTGGAGAGAGGGGGAGAGAGAGAGAGAGAGAGAGAGAGAGAGAGAGAGAGAGAGAGAGAGAGAGAGAGCACTGTTCTTTAAATGGATCATATCCATGATGACTTCATACCCTCTTCCCCCAAGATTTGTTTTCTCCAAGATTTTTAAAAAGTCACATGAGAGCTTGGACTTATATCTGGTCCTCTTCCTCCACCCCCCCCCCCCCACAGATTCCTTTTGGTGAGTACTGGGCAGGTCTGTGTGGTGGCACAAGGAAACGTGCATAAAATGATCATCTAGCATGTTTACAAAATGATGCCCTTTCCCTTCGTTGACTGTCAGCACCACTTGACTTCCTTGAAGAGAAGTAGCTGATATTCCCATGATCCTGGGAACACTGAATACCTCACTCAACACTCAAGTGCTTTGCTGTTCAAGGTACAACATTCCATTTCCTATTGTTCTTCAAGTGATTTTCCTCTCACGAATCTGTCTACAAGCGTCTCAGAGTCAAAAGTCGAATTTTTGTGATCCCCTAGTGAAAGTTTTCTGGAGTTCTAGATAGACTTGCACAATGAGAGATAGAACAACTCAAATACCTGTGATAGAGAAGCCTGAGACTTGAGAATTTCCCTGAGTCCTTTGGAAGAAAAAGTGAAAATGTGTGTGTAGTTTGGTTCTAAAACACTGTTCTCACAAGGATCCCAGGACAGCAGCAGCATACCCATCCCCTCATGGACCTCTAATCATATCAGTGTGGGTGCTCCCTTTACTGGATCAGATTGCAACCCTTCATCCTAGGAGATTCTTGTCCATGTTCTCCCAGAGAACCTTCCCAGTGGCTCTTCCCAGCCTCCTCCAGTTCTGGTAGTGACTCTGGACTCCCCTTCTGTCATCCTGGGTGATACTTGAGGTTTCAGTGATATTCTGAGTGAGTCACCATGGACAACAGCATTAGCCTGCTTGTTTCCATCATGTGTCTCTCCATTGCCATTTGGTTGAGATGAGAAAACAGATTCTCAGAGAGATTGCATTCAATGTCGTCATGGGTATAAAGTCATATAACTGATTCTCTGCTCATTGGTGGAGTAGTGGTAGGGACTATGAAGACAGACTTAGGGAATACCAGAACTACAGACCCTCCTAGGGATCATCTAGTCATTTCTGAATAAGGGAAAGTACAAAGTACCAAATAAGTCATCAGGAGTAGAAGAAGTGGGGAATTTCTCATACTTGCTTTACCATGAGGGTGTTGTGTGGGACACTGAAAGGTTAAGGAACATTCTTAGGATCACACAGACTGCATATTTGAGAGGCAGGATTAAAGCACAGGTCTACTGGACTCTAAGACTGGGTTTCTGACCACTACTTCCCATTACCCCTCTTTCCTAACATAACTTAAAAAAGGAAAACCAATCTTAGACTTGTCCATGGCTTTCCCTGCCATGCTCCCCTTGATTCAAGCATTTCTGCCAACTAGGCCATGGCAGGATGTGTATTTATGACTTCTGAGGTTGAATTACAGACTCACAGTCTTGGAACTGAAGAGCTGTGGTATTCACATGCCCCCCAAGTTGCATACAGCTCCTGGCTCCCCTGGCTCCCCTTGCTCTAATGAGGGCTATGTCCTTTCCCCCAGACAACCCTTCTCACTGTGGGGCATTTCTCATTTGGGATGGATCGCAGGATTGAAATAATCTGATTTCCAGTTTTCCACTGAGATGCAAGTCCTCCCCAGATAATTCCACAAACCTTGATTGCCATTTTATGATCAGTCCGAGGCTGCTTTCCTAAGTCCTATCAGGGTTTCTGGCATACCAATGAATGGAGACTTCTTATTCCTTTCCTACTCCATAGAACCTTACAAGCTCCAGTCCTAGAGAGACAAGAGTTGGAACAGAAGCCTGAACATCTTTCCACTTTGAATTAGGTTAGATTTTCATTTTATTTCAGACTGGAGAGAGCTTACAGAAACTTCTGAGTGAGCTATGGCACTCAGTGCATCCTCAGGCAGATTATTAAGAATCAGGGCACCTCTACCAACATGGTGGATGGTTCTAACAGTAAATGCAGGTATTTTTGATAGTGAAATGTGAGAGAAAAATTAAAATATATATATATATATATATATATATATATATATATATGTATATATATCTGAAGAGTTCAGTCTCTAAGGCTGGCCCAGTTGCAGACAGACATGAAAGTTAGCTGGCAGAGGGTGGGCAGACTTATTGGGGGCAGAGGTCTGAGAAGATCACTGCTGGAGAGAGAAGAGGAATATAAGTATGTTTTCTTCCCACCTTTTCCTGTCCTTCATTCATGACTCTCTATGGTCAGCAAAGGAATGAGTGTTGGCTTTTGTCTTATGAGGCTCATTGTGATAGCTGGATCTTTCATTCTTGCATTCATTCCTTTGGCCAACAGCTACACAGAGGGCAATAATATGGAAGAAGAGTCAATATCCCTGCCCCCTGGAGTTGATAATCTAATGCCATTCTATCAGATCCTAGATGGAGACAAAACTGGTGGTCTGGGAAAGAGAATGATGAAGTTTGCATACCCAAATAATGTTTCTCCTCTATCCTAGGATACACATTGTGTGCTTGACCAACTCCTCCAACTCCATGTCTCTGGACATTGTGAATTCCACTTCAGACAGCTATTAGCTATGTGACAAGTCATTTAATCTGTTAATGACGGGTTCTTCATCTGTAAAATGGGGTTAATAGTAACGCCCCTGCCTCATAGGATTGTTGTGAAGATCAAAGGAGATAACATCTGTAAAGACACTTAGCATTCCCTAAAGTGCTATTTAAATATTAACTTTTATTACTATTTGTGAAATTTGGCAGCTAGGTGGCAGTGGATAGAGACCAGGGCATTGAGTAAGAAAGGCCTGAGTTCAAATTGGGACTCAGACATTTACTGGCTGTGTGTGACCCTGAGCAAGTCATTTGACCTCTCTTTACCTCAGTTTCCTTACATATAACATGGAGCTAACAGCAGCACTTGCCTCCCAAGGTTTTGTGAGGATTGATGAGATGGGAATTGTAACATGCTTGGCACTGTGCCTGGCCCATCGTACGTGTTCTAAGATCGTTGCTTATTATTATATTGCTATATGATGCATTAGACTCCTCCATGCCAACCATCCTCAGAAGAATTTTTAATGGATTCAATTAAATTCAACAAAAACTTAATAGGTACCAGGTACCTACCAATGGCAAAGAACTGTGTTTTGTACTAGGAGGAAAGGATAAAACAACAATCCAGTCCCCTTACCTCAAGGAGTTCACAGAATGAAAGCAATGTGACTGAGAGCTATGGAATTCCTCAATGGCGTGGAAAGTCCTTTCTCCTCCAGTTGTTCTTGGGGTGGCTTTGGACATGTTACTTCACATTTCTGGTTTTTCACATGACTGCTCAAGTGAGGCAGCAGGAGATGACTTATAAATTTAGATTCCTTCTGGGCACATGTGTTTGTCAATGTTCTCTTAAAATATGGTGCCCAGCACTGAGCCACCACCTCACTTCCAGTGTATCCTGGACCTTGGGCCAGTACATTGTCTCCTTTGTTCTGGATTCCTGCTGTTTATTAGAAGAATGTGGGCTTGGGTGAGCTTCTCTAGCTGCTGCAACACAGGCTGTTGACTCATGTGCTTTCTTGACAAGCTAGGCTCTCCTGTGCTGTTTATTTCTTATTGTATCTTTTTAACTGAAATGCAAGACTTCACACACTGCTCTCTCACATCTCACCCTGTTGATCCAGCATACTCACCTGCCAAGGTTACTATGCCTCTAAATTCCATCATCCATGAACAGAACCAATGACAGTTCTGTGCCATGCTTGGGGCTTCTTGTCTTCTCCATCTTTGCCCAAGTCATGGATAGGGAATGTCAGGATGTATGGGTGTTGCCAGATATGTGCTGAGACATTGTCCTATCTCCTGTAGCTTATTGTTCCACAAATCCTAAACCTACTGAACTCTCAGACATAAGTTTTCTGGTTTGCTCACAGTGATAGAGATTATGAGAGACTCAGAGATTTTGGAAAATTAGATGCTATGAATTATTGATAAAAGTAACAGATCTCTGCTGATAGGGAATTTGAGCAGGTTTGCCTGATGTCCTGCAAGCAGAGGTGGCCTTGTGGGTATGTCTTTAACCAATACTAACCTCTGCCCCCAAGATGCCTGACTAGTACTCAGGGATCATGCTAGGCTGGTGAAATGATTCCAAGACAATGGCTTTCAATAAGCTTGAAGGTTAAACGTACAGAACCCTGAAAGAATGTTGGACTTGGAATCAGGAAGACCTGAGTTCAAATCCTGCCTTGGACACTTGCTAGCTATGGGACCATGGGTAAGTTACTTAACCTCTCTGCTTAAGTTGTTCATGTTTAAGATAAAGGGTTTGGATTCAAAGGCCTTCAAGGTCTCTTTCAGGTGTAGATATATGACCAGATGATCTTCTAACTCTATTTACAAAACAAGTTGGATAGAATCCTCTGGGACAGACAGATGACTAGCTCATTGGTACAGTCTTGGAGGGAAGAGTATCTGTGATCCAGAATTGCTGTACCAAGTAACTCTGGACCAAGGCCAGTCTCTGTTCTAGAGCTTGGGTTAGTTGACTGGAGGTAGGCAAATATAAAATAAACAGCTTCATTTTGGGAGCCAAGGATATCTGAGTTCCAGTCCTAGTTCTAACTGCTACCTGTTTCACCTTAGGTAAAACACTTAACCTCTCCCAACCTCATTTTCCTCATCTGCAAAATGAGCAAGAGTGTAATCAAGTATTTGGCAGTCTCTTTTCCACCTCTAAATCATCGATATTATTATAATTCAAAAAATGTATTATCATTCAAAATAAAAGATCAGCATTAAAATATTTATTGCAAGAATGTTAGCAAAGATGATGCATGCATCACTGGGGCTGGAGGCTTTGAGAAGCTACTGCGGTCCTGCTGGCCACTTCTTTGGTGAAAATTCAATTAGTTGGAACTGGAAATTGGATGATTACATGCATCTAGGTGTTCCTAATGCTGTGTAAAGGACAAATCATCAAAATGTGCACAGGTTGGTGCCGTGATTGTTTTTTTATTATCTCAATATACAGAAAAGGAATTGGACTATTATTGCCACTGGAATGGTCAAATGACAAGCTACATTACCCACAGGGCAAGAGCTTTTAAAAATTTTTTTTATTGTCAACAGTTGCTTCTGAAATCTTCCAATTTAGAAAATGCAGAAAGAGCCCACATCCATTTCCCATTTGCAGCATCTGTTCAAAATCGTCTGACCGAATCTTCATGCCCATCCCTCCCCTCTGCTGCTGATCTGTTTGTCCTGTGTGTATAATTACATATGATTGGAGCTAAGTGAGAATGCAGAGTCTTCTGTCCTTTCTTTGTATCTACAGCACTTAGTGGAAGCCCAGTGCCTGACACACAGTAGGAGCTTAATGAATTCTTGTTGACTGACTAATGGATGATCATTCTCTGTCTCACACTCCCAGGGTCTGTTCAAACTTTTGCTTCTCTCCTGAAACTATTGTTCTCCCTTTCCACTTTGCTTTCATTGTAAGACCTCCTGTAATACTTCTCTGAAAAAAAAAACATTTTAAGCCATCTCTCATGATCTCTCTCTCTCTCTCCCTCCCTCCCTCCCTCCTTCTCTCTCTCTCTCTCTCTCTCTCTCTCTCTCTCTCTCTCTCTCTCCCTTTCTCTCTGCCTCTCTTCTTAGAGGCAGCTAGTGGGTGCACAGGACACTCCCATATGACCCTGAAAAATCACTTCTACTCTGTTTGCCTCAGTTTCCTCAACTGAAAATGGGTATAATAATAGCGCCTACCTGCCAGGGTTGTCAGGAGTGTCAAGTGAAATAATATGTGCAAAGCATTTATCACAGAGCCTGGTACATAATAGGTGCTTCCTTCCTCTTATTCTCTCTAATTCTAGACCTCAAACCCCTGCAGCATTACCTTCCCCAGCCCTCTCTGCCTTTGCACCAATCTTGGCCATGTGGTCCTTCTTGCCAACACAACCTCTAATTGTTCCCTGGATCCCACAGCTTGGTATCTCCTCTGTGAAATTGTTCCAGCACCATTGCTTTTCTCTCCCCAGTTTTGGATCCCTTCTTTCCTCCTGGTTTTTTCCTTGCTGCCTACAAACTCAAGGATGTGGTCTGATATTGGTCAGCAATCTGAAGAACCTCTCCAAGTGCATTCTCTTATATTTCTTTTTCTACAGTCCTGTAAAAAGTTGTCTACATGTTGGTCCTCCATTTTCCATTCCCTTCTCAAACCCTTCAAAGTTGGCTCCAATCCCACTCATCTGCAATAGTTCTCCCCCAATTAAATAATCATTTCTTGCTGAACCTCAGGGACTTTCCTTTCTCCATCCTGACCTTTTAGCAGAATTCAGTGTGCTTGACCACCCCTGCTCTAAGACCCTCTTATCTTCCCTGGGTTGCTGGTTTGCCTCTTCTCTCTTGGGTCTTTCTTTGCAGGATCAAAAGCCAAATCTTGCTTCCTCCCTATGGGGGTGCCCCATGGCTCTCTCCTGGGTCTTTTGCTTCTTCCATACTTTCCTGGTGATCTCGTTAGTTCCTAGGGATTCAAAAATTATCTCTATGTAGGTGCCACGCAAATTGACAGAAGTTACTCCAATCTCTCCTGTGCTTTAGCCCACACAATCTGTCACTATGGACTCTATACCCCAAAGCTAGTGTCTGGTAAACTCTCCCCTCCACCAAGGCTGGATGGTTTTTCCTTCTCACATCTTTTTTGGAGAGATTCTGATCCTCTTGAAGGCTCAGAGCCACCTTCTATAAATGGCTTTCTCTTCTTCCACCAGTTGTTAGCGTTTACTGCTCACTTGAGCAATCCTCCTGCCTTTATTTGGTATATTTTACACACTTATTACCATATATGTGGTCATCAGGTCTTTCTTTCTCAACTCCTTAAGGTATATGCCTCCCAACAGTATTTCTGGGTCAGAAAATACAGACATTTTAATGTTTTTTCCTCTTACCATAAATCTAAACATATTTCCAGAATGGTTGGGTCACTTGGTGACCCAAGAATATATTAGTATACTTGTCTTTTTGCCAATCCTCCAGTGTCTTCTCTTTCTCTCTGATTATCTTTGCCAATCTGCTTGGAGCTGTCTTTTATGCGATTGATAGTAGATTACAATTCTTCTTTGGGAGGATATTTGTTCCTGTCTTTTGACTACTTATCCATTGGGGAATAGTTCTTGATCTTATATATTTGTGTTAATCAAGGCCCATTCGTTTTATATCAGGGTTCTTCTGGTGAAGTTAGAAGGCCAAGAATCATGCAACACTATATTCTCAGAGAAATCTCAATTACTGGTGATCCAAATGGCAATGGAGAGATTCATGGTGAGTCAAGAGGGCTGAACAATGATGACTCACATGGGAAATGAGGCAAGAGAGACTTCATTAAGGACAAACTGACAGACATGGCTGGAAAGATGAGGTGAGCCAGGTACACAGTCTACAGAAATAACGCTAAATGCCCGCATGCTGCACTGCAATCAGTGAAATATTAATAGGCCTTAGCAAGGCCTCCAGTGTCTTACATGGGTCTTCTATAGCGGATCAACGAAACTGTGGATGAGAAACTCTTTATGGGAAGGAACAGATGGGCTGGGATGTTCATCTCTGAGAAGTGAGCATCCTCATCACTGAAATCAGAGTCACTCAAGCACTAAAGGAAAAAGCATTTCTTAATGACTTCCTATGTGTCAAGCCCTGGAATGAGCAAGTAAAGAGCTGAGCACATGGAAGAAGTTTTCAGAAAATAATGACTGATGTTTCCATTATTATGATTAAGCAAGAATTTCTTGCTTTACATCTATCAGGTGCTGAATATGCAGAAATGCATCTTCTGAGAAAATGTGTGATAATTGATGTCCTTGGTATCTGTGTCCAGTCACTCTGCATAACCAGCTAGTCCCTGGGACTGCATCAACACATTTGTCAGAGGGAGAGAGAGGAAGAGGGACAGGGAGAAGGAGAGGGAGAGGGAAAGGGAGTGAAAGAGGACAAAGGAGAGGGAGAGGAGGAGGAAAAGGGAGAGGTGAAGAAAACATGCCTGTCTTTTACTCTTTACCATGTTGCCATTGTATCCAGGGTTTCTTGAGATTTTGCAGCTGTCAGCCTCTGAGCTGCACAAGGAGTCTGAATTCTCTGCTTGGCCTTGCTCTAGTCTCTAACAACAGCGGGAAACTATGATTTTTTTTCACTTTAAGACATTTTAAATCCCTGATCTTTTCAGAAAATACCTCAATATTGATGTTACATTTTAATAATTGCCTTCATTGTCACAGCTAGATGCTTCCTTTGAGCCACTTAAACATCTACATTTTTTATTATATTAATATCTCATTTTAGACTTGTGTTTCAAATGCTTTTTTTGGTCTATCACTATTTTGCATCTTTATTTTTTCTGCCTAATTCTATCCATTTATTATTAATTTCTCTGTACTTTAGTAGATTTTAGATTTCTCTTCCTAAGCATTCATCCTTCAGCTTCTTATCTTCAGACTCTACCCTTGCAACGAGGGGAAGGGGTGAGGAGAGATGAAGGATGGGGCAAACTCCACTAACCAGGGTCCTGGACAACAGACACTTTAGCTAGTTCTCATCTTGCTTCGGGGCAGTTAGGGAGTGTAGTGAATGGAGTGCTGGACCTTGACTTGGAAAGACCTGAATTCAAATCCAGGCTCAGAGCCTTTCTAGCTGTGTGACCCTTGGTAGGTCACTTAACTATCTTTGCCTCAGTTTCTTCATCTGTAAAATGAGATGGAGAAAGAAATGGCAAATCACTCCAGAAAACCCCAAATGAGATCACAAAAAGTTGGACATGACTGAAAAAAGACTAAACCATCATTGAAAATCTATCTTTCAGATATTGTCAGATTGCATGCTTATAAATACTGTGAGACAACAGCTGTACTAGGAGAAATGTCTGGACCTCAGGAGGATCTCGTGTGTCTAGTTCATCTTGTCTCTCCTTTGCCATCCACTCAGTCCCTTCATTCTGGACTCTGTGTCCACTTCTCTGTTGAAACTGCCCTCTTTAGGACCAGGAGCTGTCCACCACTAATTGCCTGGGCCTCTTTTGAGTCCTCTTCTTGTCAGGGCCCGTCTGACTCATGTGCCATGTGACTCCATCCTTCTTCTGGGTTCTTTCTCCTCTCTTGCTTTTTGTGACACTGCTCTTTTTGTGTATTACCCTGCTTCCTGCCAGTCTTCTTGGCAGCATCATTGTCTGTGCCTTACCTCACATGTATGAGTCCCCCATGGCTCTCCCCTGGGGCCTCCCCTCCTTTCAGGGACCTCTGCAGAAGACTCCTCAGTCTGCCTTCCCAGAGCCCATTTCTTTTCTGAGCTCCAATTCTACATGGTTGGTTGCCTGCTGGACTCTTCCTTAGCTCCAACTCAACATGAGAAGCTGTGTGACTCAGGTGATGTGGATTCAAATCCTACCTGTGTGACATACTAGCTGTGTGACACCAAACCAATTACTTAGCATCTCTCAGCCTCAGTTTTCTCATCTATAAAATGAGGAGGTTGAAGCTGATGGTATCTAAAGTTACCCCCAGCTATAAATCTATGATTTAAGTTCAAAGAGAACTTAATTCTCCTCCTTTCCAAACCATACCCCTTCTGAACTTTTCCCTATTTCCACCAAGGGCAGCAATACCCTTCTAAGCACCCACAATTTCAGAGTCAACCCTGGATCTCCCTTCTCCCTTACCTCCCACAGCTAATCCACTGTCATGTGTAGTGACACCCAATCTGTCAGTCTAATCCCTCAATGACTCTGGTACCCATCTCCTCCTCTCTGCTAACATAATTGCTTTTGTTCATGTCTTCATCAGTGCCCATCAGCTGGACTATTACACCAGCTTCCTGATGAGGTTCCTTGTACTCACTCCCCTCCTCTCATTGATCTTCTTCACTGCTGCCAAGGTAGAATGTCTAAAATGTCTTTCTGTCTATATTACCTCTTGGGTCAAGAAGTTTCACTCCCATTTGTCTTTCAGATGAATACAGATTCTTCTCATTGGCATTTCAAGCTCTCAAATATCTGGCTTTGGGATCATTTCCCATTGCTCCCTTTGACAATCCTCTGCTCCACCAAACTGACTTGTTGTTACCCAGAGACAATATTCCATTTCCTTCCTCCAGGTCTTTGTCCAGGTTGACACCCATACTTCAAATAGATTCCCTTCCTAGTTTTGCCTAGAAGACCCCACACTCTCCCAGGTTCTCATTTCCCATACACTCTATTAATCAATCTCCTAAAGAGATTAATTTGGGAAATAGCTGGACCCCCAATGGGATGTGAGCTCCTTGAAGGGACAGGTGCTCTGTCTCTGGTGCTTGGCACATACCAGGCATGGAACAGATGTCTAATAAACCCTGCCACTTAGTCTTGCAGAATTCTTGAAGTGTGTTCATTTTAAGGGATTACTCAAGATCTCATAGTTCATATGTGTCAGAGGTGAATCTCAAAACAAGGTCTCTCTAATTCCAAGATTAATCAACCATCTCTACACTTGACCATGTTGCCTCTTTTGATGTTATAGATGACATACTGAAGCTCAGCAGAATTAACAACTTGCCCAAGGTCATGCAGTCAATAATAGAGTCATGACTTGAACCCAGAGCTCCGAGGTACAAATATGGCAGTTGTCCCATTACCCCACATCTATAGTTAATCAAGTTCCTTCCAGCTGTAAGTGCACAGAGATCTTACCAGAAGTAGTACCCCATGGGCCGTGGGCATAGTAAGAAGTGAGTTAGGTGGGAATAGACAAACTCAAATGTGTGAGTTATCAGTGGGGAGAGATGAAGAGGACAGAAAAATGGACTGTATCATAGGGGAGAGGAACAAGTCCTGAGACACACAGCCTTCACTCCTGTACACCCTCTTCTGATGAGTGCCTGAGAGACACTGCACTGTCTTTGGGGGATAAAAGTGAGTGTCAGGAGGGTCATTTGTCATCTTACCTACTGAGACTCTTGGCTGTTGTTATGGGGACCAGGGAGGAGTCTCAATATCGGGGAGGGAGTGCGGTACACAGAGATCATTAGCTGATGTCATTAATCTTGGATCCAATTTTATTACATGCTCTTTATTCTTGTATCCATTAAAATTGTCAGGAAAGGCATTAATTAGCCCTAGGGTGGAAGGATGTTGCTCTTTTTTAGCCAACTACAAAACTCAGGGCTGACTCATTGATTGATCTCATTATGGATGTCAATTTACCTGAATTCCAATCCCTACTCTGTTTGGAATGACTGTGGAGTCTTTCATTTTTACCTTCCTTTTTTGCCTCAGTAACATTGTTGCTTAAATGGGCAAGGACAAATGAGCTTCTTTTCCATCTTCATAAAGTCAGGAGGGTACTTTAGAGAAAAGTACTTCTATGTGGATGCATGCCTCTGACTTGTATGTCATCATATATGAAGTCTGAAGTCAAGAATTAAAAAAAAGTAACAACTATATGGAAATAATTCTGGGGTGAGAGCAGTACATCTGGTCATCCATTAGCTTGTGGGCCCAAGGGATCTTTCCTGTTTAAGCCCATCTGGACATGAGCATCACGCACTTCTGGGGCACATTGCCATGCTATCATTGGCTAATGATCAGCAATGTCCACCACTCTTCCTGGCACAGAGAAAGACCCAAGTCTTTCAGAAAATGTAATTCAGACACCCAAAGACTTATGTGCAGTTGTTGGTATTGCTTTGTGACTAATTTTGGCAATAGAAAATGGCCTTGTTGTTTCTTGTTAGAAATGATGTAATATCACTTCTGGTGTTTGGTTGGCTGGGCCATCAGTGTCTGCTGTGTGGGTGAGAATGGATGCTCCCTGTTATTCAGTGCTTCTGATTTCCCCAGTTAGATGCATAATTAGATATCTCTTTGGGCCACTGTGGTCTTTATAGAAAGGTAGGTGTCACCCAGAGATGACAGCCAGACTGGCAAAAGTCCTCTTTGAACATATTGACTTGGCATGCTCTGTCTTTGAATTACTCTGAATCACTTTGCCTTTATTTCATATTTAGCTGTCTGAGCCCAAGTGTGATCTCTAGGAGAAAGTAAAGGGCAGGGAATTTTTTTTTGTTTGGTATCAACAACAGCTCTCACAGGACCTGGGACATAGCAGGATTTAAACGTTTCTTGAATTGAATTGAAAACATGTGAAATTTGTTTGTGAAGTCACAGCACACACGTCTCATATTATTGCCTGCTTTCAATTCCGCTGTGCCCTCAAACAATGGATGTGGTCCTGAAGTGTCTCAGCCTGGATTGGATAGCCCCAGGTTTTAATGAAAAGATACATGGGTAATATTAATGAGCAATACTTGACTTAAAACCTTTGGTCTGGGCAAGTACTCAGACTCTCAGCTTATTTAGTGGTCAAGCATCTTTGGAAATAGTGCTGAGAATATGAAAATAATGTAAAAATAAGTGCCTGCATCTTTAGAGGTGGGCTGACTGTGCAGATGGAAAGAGGGAAGGACGTGGCATGAGGAAGAACTGGGTTCAGGTCCTGCCTAGGATAGTGACTAGTTATGGGGACCCTGAAGGATGACTTTACCTCTGTGGCCCAGGCTTGTTATGAGGAGAGTGAGGATGATAGCTCCAGGAACACCTTCTTCTGGGACTAGATCATGGACTTTTATGCTTGGCAATCCATCAAGCATCATGGAAATGTCAGTTGTTATGAAATTCTGGTGCAATAGAATGAGCCTCATTTTAAATGGTTTATGAGGTGGAAAAGTCCAATAATGAGTCACAGTAATAAATAACTATGTCTGTTTCCAGTGTGCACAGCATTCATAGGATGATAGACCTATGGCCAGGAAAGATTTCAAAGGCTTAGAATCTAGTCCATCCTTCTCATTTTACAGAAGAGGAAGCTGAGGCGTGGTAGGTTTAAATGATTGATTTGCCCTAGGTCCTGGATGGAGTGATGGAGCCCACCTCCTCTGACCCAGAGACTGTAGTCTTCCCATTACATGATGGAGCTTTTACTCCCTCCATCACCTCCCTTGGTACTCACGACAGTCCTTCAAAGTTTCCTCCCCCACCATGGTCCGAGCTGTTGTGTGTAGAGGACTGGGGAGGAAGGAGACTGGGAAGGTTAAATGAAGCACTGGCTAAGCTTTGCTGAGGCTCCAGTGCTGTCCGTGTTTTATAGTCTGCTGAGCAGGAGGCTCATTACCATCATCATTAATAGCTTACAATTAATCAAAATAATTTGATTTGAATCCTGCCCATGCAATTCATCTCCCACCTCTCATTTGAGTGGGACTGTTCAGCAGCCAATGGGATGGAAATAAGTTAATCTATGGGGCTGTGGACAATTGGAATCCTATAGGGACATGAGTCCTATTATCTTTGGATTCCATCTCAAGGTAAACAGCTTCATCCTCTTCTGGTGTCCATCCTGGGAGCTGAGGGAGTCAGTTCTGAGCATGACAGCACTTCCATGACAAATAGCCCTTGCCACGGGTTTATAAATAGCCTGTAAAAATTCACTGCAGGATGAATCATGGACATCAAAGACTCAGGTGGGGCCAACCATTTGTTGGTATTCAGCTTATACAAGTTGTAGCAACACGGGACTCAGGTAATAGCAGAGTAGACTGTGCTTCTCTGCAGTCTCCCAAGCCATTGCTGAGCAGGTGTGTCCTGGTCTGGTGTGTGTGTGTGTGTGTGTGTGTGTGTGTGTGTGTGTGTGTGAGAGAGAGAGAGAGAGAGAGAGAGAGAGAGAGAGAGAGAGAGAAAGAATAGATACACAGACAGAGACAGAGAGACAGAGACAGACAGGAGAGAGGCCAAGGAGAAGGTTCTAGAACTCTCTTGGGTGGAAATGGAAGGTTGGTGAAGATGCTGCCCACCTGAGTGGCTCAGGTCACACCAGTGAGAAGTTTGCCCTCAGAGAGAAGTATCATTAAACTGATTCCAAAAACTCTTTAACTGACGTAGCTAAAGCAGGGAGGTATGAAAGAAGAGACAAGTGAGAAACAGAGAGACAGACAGTAGGATCTGGCAGCTGCAGAAGAACCAGGTGGAAATCATAACCATAAGCTAACATTCACATAGTGTTAAGGGTTTACCAAGGGGTTTTCAAACAGCATCTCATTTGGTCTTCACAACCACCTGGAGAAGTTTTTAATTTCCATTTTCATAGATTGGTAAACTGAGACTTGGGGGGAAATTCAGCTGAGGTCTTTCTGACTCAGTGTTGGATTCAAAGAAAGAAAAAACACAATCCTTGTCTTCCAGAAGTTTATTGTCTAATGAGGGAAACAGGATGTAAACATCTCTGTATGTACAACACACATATACATTACAGGCACACACATTTCATTCATATACATATGCAACCACACATGTATTACATATATGAACACATATATACATTACACACATAACTATTATACATGTTACATAATATATTATGTATCTTCACATACTCATATTGCATATACGCCACAGATATATATGTGTTACATACACACATGTGGAAAGAAAGAAAGAAAAGTAAGGAAAGAAAGAAAGGAAGAAAGAAAGAAAGAAAGAGAGAGAGAAAGAAAGAAAGGAAGGAAGAAAAATACAGATGTTGTAGTGGATAGAACATTGGGCTTTGAGTCAGGAAAATCTGAGTTCAAATCTGGCCTCAGACATTTTATCAGATGTATGAACTTGGACATGTAACTTAATCTTTGTTTCCATCAGTTTCCTCATTTGTAAAATAGGGATAAAAACAGCAGCTACCTCCCAGAGTTGTTGTGTAGATCAAATGAGATAATAACTGTAAAACATTTAGCCCAGTGCCTGACACTGTGAGCACTTTATCATCAATAGCATCATCATTATCACTATCACTTAACCCTTCCATTTGTTACAGGTCTCTTTCCCCCTCTTGAAGTCCCAACTTAAAAAAAACCAAAATCACTTTTTGGAGAAAGGGGAGCAGGGAAGATGTGGTCTCTGATCCTGGCATCCTACTGTTTGATGGGAGCATCTTGTGGGCCCCCAACCTGGCCCTGGCACAGTGAAGGTGCCCTGTAAGGTCACCCCTTTCTCCACACCCCATGAAGATCCAGTGTCTGTCTCCTCTCCCAGTCTCCCCAGGCCAAAGACTGGGGGATGACTGAAGTCAGGGCTCTGGACTGAGTCCTGGAGCTGCTTTTTATAGCCCAAGTGAACTTGGACGAGTCTTATTTCCTTCTTGGAAGGAGAATTTTTCATTTGTAAGTTGAGGAGGCTCTACCTTTTCCTTAAGTTGCAGGCCAGAGGAAGAGAATGCATGAGTTGGCAGGGACCTCACAAGGAATCTCCCTGATAATGAACCTCCCTGATAATGATCCTCTGCTTGGATCCCAGCCCCTCTCCCTCTGGAATACTTTCATTACCAGAGTTTCTCTTGCCATAAAGCCTAAATTGTCTCTCTACGAGTTCCACTCTTGGCTCCTAGGCTTTACCCACTGGGGCCAAATGAGCTAAGCTCAATCCTTCTACACCAATTTGCTGCACATTGGAGGCTTCTCTCACACCATCTTTAAGTGTCATTACATGGATGCAACACCTTCAACGATCCTAGATGCCCTCTTGATCCTTCGGTTTATCAATGTCTATCTTGGACCCAGATGCCAGGAACTGAGGACAATTCTTTGGATGGTGTCTGAAGGCAGCAGAATACATTGGGGTCACAGGCCTATTCTTGGGACCTTTGCTCTTCAGTAAAGCCTAGTATTACATTAAGTTTTTTGTTTTCCTAGCACATAAACAACTCAAATTGAGTCTGCAGGCCACTAAAACCTCTGGATCCTTTTTTCACTTGTGAACTTAACAAAACCCAACAAAACTGAAAAATTTTATATACAGTTCTTAGGGGGAAAACTCCAATATTGTGTAGGAAATTGAATGTTATGATATGTAGCTTATTTTTAAAGTATATGTTAAATTTAACATTAAGTACCAAAATTGTCCTTTTCATGGGTTGCCTTTTGAATCTCTTTCAGTTGCATCTATACAAAGATAAAAAAGCTTCAGGGAGGCTCTCTCCCTTGATCCCTCCCTCAAAATTAGGGATATCGTTTCTCATACCTCCATACTCAGGACATGGATAGATCTGCATTGGATGTTGAGGAATGATTCTCTTTTCTGTCTATAAAATTTGTTCTCTAATCTATTTCATTTATTTTCCTAATAAAACCAGCTCCTACTTTTATTGATTAGTTAAGTAGTTTTCTTTCAAATTTATTAATCTCTCCTTTGATTTTCAGGATTTCCAATTTGATATTTAACAGAGGATTTTTAATTTGTTCTTTTTCTAGGTTTTTTTTTCATCGCATGTCCAATTCATTGATCTGTTTTTCTTTTATTTTGTTGAGGTTAGCATTTAGAGATAAATTTTCCAGTCAATGCTGGTTTCCTCTCACAAATTTTGGTATGTTATCTCATTGATATCACTCCACTTAATGAAATTATTTCTTGTTTCTATGATTTGTTCTTTAACCCACTCATTCCTTAGGATTAGATTATTTAGTTTCTGGAGTGTAGGGATGTTCAGGAAAGACAAGTGCCTCTGGTGTGACAGCTGTTGAGCCTTTTACAGGGCTGCTTCCACCTTTGGTGTCCACCTAATTCACCAAGGTCTTACATGTGGCTCCAAGAAGATGTACCATGTACAATGACTGCACCCTGGTAAACTTTCACACTGCTCAATTACTGATGTGAAGAAGGGGCAGGAAAAGGTACCTTGAAAAATGAATGCTTATCCAGCCATGGTCTATTTGCCATGGCAGGCAGGGATCCTACCATGTGGTTGAAACAAAAAAATTCACAAAAACTACTGCAAAGATAACTTCACTCACCATTCGTGCATGAAATGTGGACACATTTTTGGACAACAAAAAATCCAGGAGACTCCAAAGATGAACAGTTCTTCCTGAGAGAGAACTCAGCAGGTATTGCATCCAAACAGAATTCTACCAGGGCTGGAAAAAAAAGGTCAACTTACTGAAGTTAGTGATTATACACATTTTTCTGGAGTAGCTGCAGTAAAGGAGAGCACCATGAAGCTGGCACAGTTTTGAAATTGAAACTAATCTAGTTAACAAGCTTGCATGTCTCCCAAAAGGAGTGAATGACACGTTCATGACAATGTGATTGCCACTTATAAGAAAGTGCCCTGCCACCATTATCAGTACCTTTGCTCCCATGATGATGAACCCTGATGAGGTGAAAGAAAGATTTTATGAAGACCTGGAGACCCTCATCATTAATGTGCCAAAAGAGAACAAGCTTATAATTCCAAGTGACTTTAATGTTAGAGTAGGCTCAGTTTACCAGTCATGGCAGGGAGTCCTTGGTAAGAATGGAGTTGGAAACAGCAACAACACTTGTAACTTAGCACTAAGGACTTGTGCATCTCGTGAACTTCTTATCACCAACACTGTCTTCCGTTTACCTAAATGTGACAAAACTTCATGAATGTACCCTCAAACATTGGCACTTAATAGACTGTGTGATTGTAAGGAGAAGAGACAGGATGTGAGAGTGATGAAGGTTATGTTTTGCAGAGTGCTGGACTGATTATAGACTTATCCTCTCCAAGCTAAATATTTGCATTCAACAAATTGGCAGCCTCAAAGCAGAATAACTATCAAAATTAATGTCAACAGATTAGAGCTCTTCTCTGAGAGAGAACAATCTGTTATTAATTTGGAGGGAAAGTTGAGCCAACACACAGTCAGCAATAGTGGAGCAGGAAAAGAGTGTAAGCTTTCAGAGATTTGGTATACAACACTCCATTTACTCACAGGTGTCAGAATGCTTGCAGACATCAAGACTTATTTGATGAAAATGATAGGGAAATTCAGAAGTTGCTAAAATAACAATGAAAACTCCACAGGATTTACCAGCAGGATAGTTCATCTGTCTTTAAGAAGGCAACAATTAACTCCATTAAAAATAAAGTACAAGTGAACCTCAAAAGGAGTGAATGACAGGTTCATGACAATGTGATTGCCACTTATAAGCAAGTACCCTGCCACCATTATCAGTACCTTTGCTCCCATGATGATGAACCCTTATGAGGTGAAAGAAAGATTTTATGAAGACCTGGAGACCCTCATCATTAATGTGCCAAAAGAGAACAAGCTTATAATTTCAGAGAGACATAGAACTCTTGGCTCAGTAAGAAAGCAGATGAAATTAAATTTTATATTGATAGTAACAATTCAAAGCAATTTTATGGTGCCCTGAAGGCTATTTATGGGTCAAATTGTGGTGCATCTCAACTACTCAGTGTTGATGGTGTTGTATTGATTAGTAATAAGGACATAATCCTGGAAAAATAGGTTGAATACTCCCATAATGTTCTCAACAGACTGCAATCAATAAAATGCTGGAGCCATCGGCTGTTTACATCAGGTTGAAGCCAATCCCTCTCTAGCCTAGTTTCCAATTGAAGAAAAAGTTTTGAATACAATTAGGCTCTTCTCCTGTGGCAAAGCACCTGATACTAATTTTATTACAGCTGAGATTTACAAGATGGGGGGGTCCACTGTTTATATAAAAGTTAGCTGAAATTTTCTGGGTTATGTGGTAAGAGGAAGTTATCCTCCAGTAGTTCAATGATGCCTCCATTGTCCATCTCCATAAAGGAAAAAGAAATAGGTGGTTACATGACAATCACAGGGGTGCCTCTCTATTAGTCATTACTGGCAAGATTCTTGCCAGACTCCTTCTCAATAGGCTGATCCTTCACCTGGAAGATGGTCATCTACCTGAGAGCCAGTGTGGCTTCAGGAAGGGCTGAGGAGCAGTTGATATGGTGTTTCCTGACTGACAACTCCTGGAGAAATGTCAGGAGCAGAAGAGGGGTCTGTACACAATGTTTGTAGATTTGATCAAGGCCTTTGACACTGTCAGTTGTGTGGTCTTTTGGAAAATTGTGTCAAAATATGTTTGCCCAGAGAAATTCATCAGTATTGTATGTCAGTGTCATTGTGGCATGCTTTCCCAGCTCCTGGAGAAAAGATGATGCTCTCATACTTTCACAGTCACCAAAGGAGTGAAACGAGTCTATTTAATTCGTGTGCTTACTCGTATGCTTTTTAGCATGATGTTTTCAGTGATGTTGTGAGATGCTTTCAGTGAGAATGAAAACAGCATTAAGGTTTACCACACTATAGTAAATTATTTAACTTGAAAAGGTTTCAAACTGAGACTGAAGTGGAGGGAAAATTTGTGCATGATTTTTTGTTCCTAGATGATTGAGCACTCAATGCATTCTCTGAGACTAAGATGCAATGAAGCATGGATTGATTTTCTTCTGCTTGTGCTAATTTTGGCTTAACAATTATCTCCAGGAAAACACAAGGGTGCTCCAGCAGCCAGCACTATACCATTCAAACAAGGAACCATCAGTTACAGCAAATGAAGAGATTTTGAATGCTGTGGATCAGTTCATTTACTTTGGCAGTATATTTTCCAGGGGTGTACACATTGATATTGAAGTTGGCTCATACATTATCAGAGCCAACTCAGTGAGGAAAGTGTGGGAAAGAAGAAGTATTAAACTGGCTACCAAACTGAAAGTCTACAGAGCCATTGTGCTGACCTTATTGTTGTATGCCTGTGAAACCTGGACAGTGTACCAGCACCATGCCTTGGAGTTCGATCACTTTCATGTGAGTTATCCTAGGAAGGTTTTGAAGATCAAGGTAAGATATCAGACACTAAGGTCTTTTATTCAAGCTAAACTGCCAAGCATTCAAACTCTGCTGCAGAGAGCACAACTCCAATGAGCTGGTTATGTCATTCAAATGCCAAATGTACATCTGCTTAAAAGACTTTTATGGAGAACTCACACAAGGCAGGTGCTCACATGGTGGTCAGAAGAAGTGACACAAGGACACTCTCAAGGTCTCTCTGAAGGAACTTGAAATTGATTTTGACACATGGGAGATACTGGCACAGGACTGTCCAGCATGATGTACCCACATCAAAGAAGGTGATGGGCTCTATAAGCAAAGCACAATTGCAGTCATTTAAAAGAAATGTGAGATGCACAACTTTAGAGTCATCTCCATTCCAAATGTTCATATGGATTATGTGTGCTTGACCTGTGATAGAGCTTTCTGAGCTGTATTGGTTTGATCAGTCACAGTTGGACACACTATACTTTGACCTCCACATAATGATGTCATTTTGGTCATCTTTAAGCCTGAAGAACAACAATCAACTGTTCAGCTTCAAACTAATTTTTGATCTATGTTTCTATGGCCCTTTATTGAATGTAATTTTTTATTGCATTTTCACTTGAAAAGGATACATTTGATATTTCTAGAAAAATTACTTTGAAAATCTTCAAGTGCTATAAAAATATCATGAAGTCAATCAAGAGGCATTTATGGTTTATTTTGTGCTCTACACTGCAAAGTTCCCCAAGTGTACAGTTTTTATTTCTGTCATTAATAGAAGCTTCACTCTAACCTAAATTGAGTAAATTCTCTCTGGAATTAAAATGAAAATTTTTTGAATAAAAGAGTTAATTTTTAAATGCATAAGAGAATTGAAGTTTGTTCTTATCATTTTAAGTACCACTGCACTTGACCCAGTTATTAGCTAATAAACCCCTTTTCAATGGACTCCACTTTGCAGAGTCTCTCCTTCAGTGATGACACATTTTCTGACTGGCTTATAAGCTGATTCTTTTATAAATCTCCAAGAAGGTAAGATGAAAAGTAAAAAAAAGCCCATTGCATACTCAGGGAATAGTAGCTGGAAGATTTTGTACTGTTTAATATTTATAAATACTTTGTGAATGCAGCTTTAGTGAAATAATAGAATAATCCCATCCAGCTAGGGTGGGATTGCCCTTCATCATAAACCCGAGTTAATATTGGAACTCTTTCTGAGCACCGAAGACATAAGTAGCACCATGGGTAAACATGCCAGCCAAACTCATCACTTTTTCATCCCTGAAGACTGACCTGTAAGATGGCAGAGATAATTGGTTTTAGAGACAGAAATACAGGATCTTAAACATGGAGATGCTGGGAGTAGTTGAACTAAACCCTGTGTGGCCAGTCCTGCTCTGCCTATCCTTTATAAACAAGTGTTGGCTTGGCAGTGTGTGGCAAGGGGCTCTGTTGCTTTTCACTGTCTCCTTGGGGGAGATCCACTATAGAAACCTCGTGGAGCAATTGAACTCAAGAAGCCCATTGGTGCCAAGCTCCCCACCCTGCCATGTAAAGTGAGACCCATCCCTCCTCGTGTTCTGCTCTAGCTTCATAAGTTCAGTCATTATTTCCTGATGTAGACATTGCATTTGCCTTTCCCTTGTCCTTGGCACAGCTGATTCTTGGAATGGCATTCAAGGCCCCACCCAGGCACCAGTATTTATAGGCAGCCCTTCTAGAATGCCACAATTATTAGTGGATTTGCATATTGAATTCTCACACCAACCTTAAACTTCTGGAGGGGAGGGACTCATTTTTATTCCTCTGGTTTTATCCTTACCACCTAACATGCAGCAGGCGTTTCACATATAGTAGGTATTTAATAATTATTTATCCGATTGGCTTGGGGGAACCAAATTAATAGGTTGTCCTTTGCAGGATCCCTTCCTTGTATAGCTCTTATTGAGCAGTGAGACAGTCGAGAGTCAGGAGGACCCAAGAATGACTAGGCAGGATTTGAAGTGTGACCAAATTGGGGTGAATAAGTCCTTTCCTCACATGGCTCTGCCATAATGCGTCCTCCAACCTGGGAGATGAGCCTGAATCTCTGAAAATATGCTGCCTGACCAAGCTGGAAAAATTCTGGTCTGGTCCCAGAGTCAGAATTCTCTGCTGGTTGGCTTTTCCCAGCTGGGATTCATCATATGGCTTCAGCGCTTTTTATGCTCTGGCAGTACCCAAAAGAGGGGACTGGACAACACTGGGTAAGGGAATGCACTCAGGAGTGGAATTGCAGATTCCTTATAGACACAACCCTATAAGCACTCTTAAAAAGTGCCAGGTGGAACAGAGGATAGAGCACTGGATCTGAAGTCCAGAAGACCCGAGTGCAAATGCAACTTCAGGCACTTACTAGTGGCATGGACTTGGACAAGTCAATTCACCTCTGTCTCCTTCAGTTTCCTCATTTATAAAGCAGAGTTGATGATAGCACCCATCTCCAGAGTTTTTATGAGAATCAAATGAGATTATATTTTAAGGTACTTTGCATACTTTAAAATGTCATATAAATGCTAGCTGTTAATATCAATAATGCAATATTATCCTGCAAGGTCACCTCAGCCCTGGCACTCATAGCTCATTCATGCCTTCTGCCCCATTGAAGTGCCAGTTGAGTTCAGATAACCTGAATTTGTAACATACCCATGCAGTAAAGCTGGGAGACGTACTCTGGGTTTGTTCAGTGGCTTGTGATCAAAAGTGGAGGAGCTGAAAGGTTGCAGTAATCTGTGGCTGAGGTTTGGCAATAGGAGAGTGAGGATGGGAAAAGGGGGCAAGGATTTGAAAGCAGAAGACAAGGTAGAGTCATACTTTCTAATTAGAGGTTCAAGCTTGTAGAGGGAGAAAAGCAACATCATAAAGGCTAATGGCCTGAGGAGGTCTGAGGGGTGGAAGGAATAGAGACCTCAGTGAGGACAAGGAACAGTGTAGAAGAGAGGACCCTTTGGGAGGGTGCAGATGACAAGAATCAGGGAATGGCAGGTTTCTCAGGTTTTCATCCCTCAGTGACAAAGGGCCCTGGGCCACAGCTGGGTGTGCTGCAGGCATGTAGGAAGTGAGGCTCACCCTGGAAGGGAAGGGTTCAAGTGTGCTCCCAGGGGTTCCAGGAGAGTCTGGCAGAGGTGACTCCATTCTCTTCTCAGAAAGCCTTTGCTTTCCAACTTCCCTTTTCAAGGGAGAAGGGTTTGGCCCTAAATCTGAGTTGGCCTCTGATCCTGTTTTGACCTTTGATTGGATCACTGGCATCTCAGCTACCAAATTATTTGGTATAGAGAGGAACATGGTAGCTGGAGAAGAAAGGACTTGGGCAGAAGAGAAGTGATCATGGACATGATCCAAGCATATGGACTTCCAAGAGATCAGATTTGTTTGGTTGACCTCAGGACAGAGCAAGGAGCAATGAAGAGGAGTTTCATGGAGTAAAACTGCAGCTGATCATAAGAGAAACCTTCTTGACCATGTGAGCATCAAGCAGCTGCCCCAGGGGGCAGTGAATGTCCCATTACTGGAATGGACCAAGGGAAGGTCAAATGGTCCCTTTCATGGGACTCTGAGTAGGCTAGACTCCAGGTGAGGTCTCTTCTACATTGGGAATTCTGTGACTCTGGGAGATGAATATATGTATGTACCAAAGCATGCCATTAAAATATGCTGAGATAGCTTCAGTGCATTAAAAATCAATGTTATTAAAATGCATTCGGAATCAATATTCTTATTGTTGGTAGATGATGAATATTGATCACTGGTGTTAGAAATTGTGGATAATCAGATTTTTTTTCCTTACTCAAGTTTGGCTGTGGTAGTAACTTTTCACAGACAGACTTTGAGCAGTTCTGTCACCTGGGGCAGAGGGAACATTAATGCCTAGCCCCGACTGAAAGGAAGGCAGGCTGGTGTCAGCACCAGGACAGTTCCCCAGAGCAGTAGAAATAGTGATGCAGCCCCAGGGCCTTAAGGCTGCCCATCAGATGGGCCAAGACCATGCTATTACATGAGGGGGAACCTTGCCTACTGCTAGTGGGGTCAAACACTGTGTCTTCCATCTCCTTGGCTCTTTGCTTCCTGACCTTCACACCCTTTGCAGGTGCCTCTGAAGAGTGCCCTGTTTTAGATACTCTAGCTGGGGCTGCTTTTTCCTCATTCTAGGTGTTGCTTTAGGTGTGCCTGAGCAGACTCACTGTGGATCTCTTCCTTCTGAAACCCCTGTTTGAGTCTTTGCATATCTGTTCACAGTCATTGTCTGTGAGTCAGAATTTATTAAGTACTTACTGTTTGTCAGTAACTGTAATGAGCTGCCATTGAGGGGTTCACAATATAAGGGGAACACAATGTGCAAACAACTTTGACCATACAAGGTGCATCCAGTGCTAATGGGAGGCCATCTCAGAGGGAATCATTAGCAGCTATGGGCTTAGGTTTTTCCTATAAAATATATGCCAAGGAATGATAGATTCAGCCTGGAGCCTCATTCTATGCCAAGTAAAGAAGATTCATCTGAGAACATCATACTTCCAATAGATTCCTACTAGCATGGGAGAGTGGGGAGGGACCTGCTTCAGTGACCAGGGGCTGGGATCAAGGCATTCCATTTCTGGAGGCCTCAGTTTTCTCATGTGTAACAAGATGAGATCATGCCAGTTGGCCTCATATGTCTTTGGGGCAGCTCTGGATTGAGGCTTCTAGGATCCCTTGCACATCTAGCATGTCTAGAACATGAGGTTTGTGAAATGCTTTACCAATGTTCTCTCACTGATCCCGTAAGAACCCCAGTGAGGACTTGCATAACACAAGTATTTCTTTGATCCCTTTCATAGGTTCCTCACTGTTTCTTGACTCCCCCACCTCATTGCCAAGGCCTGATGATTTCACTGCTGCAATGTCTTTAGAATGTGGTCCCTGCTTTCCTTTGACACTGCCCCCGCCTTCCTGTAATTCCCTATAACCTCACATCTGGACTGGTGGCATGGGTGGGGGTGAGGACACCTACCTCAGGCCTCTCCTTACATGAGCCCATCCTTCATTCATCCACCAAAGCGATTTTTCTAAAATGCAGGTCTCTCTATGTCACCTTTTACTCAGTAAACTCCATGGCTCCCTACTATCTCCAGGATTAAATATAAAATACTCAGGTTTGCATTAAAAGCCCTTCATGCCCTGCTCCCTCCTCCCTTTCCAATCTTCTCATACCTTACTCCCCTCAACACCTACTCTCTGATCTAGTGACATCAGCCTCCTGGTTCATCCACAAACAAGACCCTCCAGCTCTCAGATCTGTGTATTTTGAATGACTCTCCTTCCTGGCATGTTTTCTTGTGTTATCTCCTCTGCTGTATTTCCTTAAGTTTCAACTGAAATCCCAACTTTGCAAAGATGTCATTCCTGATCTCTCTTAATGCTGGTGATGCCCCCTGGGATTTCTTCCACTTTACCTTCTATGGCTCTTTTTAGTACCCAGTAGTCTGACTTTTGTCTCCACCACTAGACTTCGACTCCCTTGAAGGCAGGAACTGTCCATCTTTTGCTTTGCATTGGATCTCTGGTACTTGGCACACAGTAAGTACTTCATAAATACCTGCTGACATAGTAGGTGAGAAATAGAGGTTCAGAGAAGCCAACAACTTGCCACTGTCACCCAGTGATGTTGTGTAAAATAGAGATTAGAATCTAGCTCTTCCTGGGCATGAGTCCTGCCCTTTGCCTTTTCTCTTCTCACATTAAGCACTTAAAACACAGCAGTCATGTTACCAGTCCATTTGAGACCATGGCATTTTACCTGACTGCCTTCCCAAGTGATGACTCCTGCAGCTTTGTAAGCCTTAAAGCTCTAAATAAATGGGAGCCATTATTGTGGAAAAATCAGGGTTCAAAGCTCAAATCACCTCCATGTACAGTCATTTTGTGGTATGTTTGATGGATGTGTGAATGTCATTTGCCTAAGATATGAAACACTGACCTGGAAAGCATATCCTGATGATGTACTCTGAGACACAAAGCAGAGCCAAGGCACTATTTGAGATTCTCCCTCTCTCCTATACTTCCACTCCATGAGGGCTAACTGGGGAACATGCTAGGTTAAAAGATGTGGATGAAATATGAACCCCACTGTTAGAAGGAGTGTCCCTGTCTATGAGGTCCCAGATCCACTGTGAGGTCAGCTTTTTTACTCTCCATGCTATCCAAGGAAGTTGGAGGGATTTAACTGGAAGGGTTTGCCTTTGATGAGGGGATGAGTAAAATGGAACATAGGTAGGTGGAAAGCGATCATGATGATGAGAATTGCTGAGGCTTTGTTACCTGTGATTTATGAAGAATAATGTGTGTGCTCATTTACCAGATATTTATCATGCATTCATTGTATACAAGGGACTGTACTAATCACTGGGGAGACAAAAAACAAAATAAAACAAAAAGATATAGTCTGTATTCCCTAGAGGCTTACATTAGAATAGAGGTGTCTTCTGTGATACGGATGGATAAGTAGAGAGATCTGGTCAAAATGCCCTGGGAACTTTCAGGGAATGAATAGGTAATTTCCTTTAGTAGGGAAATGAAATGACTAAAGGCAGAGAGTGAAGATGCAGTACAGGCTTTGCAAAAGTTTTAGAAGCTGTAATACATTTTGGTGGAATGACCACATTTAGAATCAATCAAGTAGTTAGAGAAAATGATCACATGGCCACAATTACATATCCCATGCTTACTGTCTTTTATAAAGTAACAGATGCCCAATGACTGAACTACAAATCTCAGTCTCAAAGAATCTTGAGAAATCAACAAAAAAGACATTTGTGGATCTGGAGTACTCTTTCAGACATCACTATTGGCCGCAACTACCTATACAGAATATTGGACACAACAATTTACACACCAGGCTTTTTAATAGAGGTCAACATGTTAAATACTAATAATTCCCAAATGACATGGCATGAAAATGTTTCAAAATGTAGTGACGTAGCAGAAGAAATTAGAAACATGTGGGAGTAGGACAACATTGAGGCTGTCCTCATTGTATTACACATTTCTCAGCTGGGACCAGATAAGTTTTCGGCAAATCTACATGAGAAGAATTTACATTCTAAGGCTCTTATTCAGTTACACAAACCACTGTTTTATCCATTTATGCAACAAACTGCAGAAGATCAAATACAAAAAAATAATGGAAAAGTGCTTTCTTCTTGGATCACTGCTACCATTGTGAGAAGTAAAATAACAAAAAACAAATACTCATCTCAAAATAAATATCCTTAAAAGTTTAATCAATACACTATATTGGAACTGGAGCTTCATAACCGACTGACCTGTTGTCACCAGCTTTCCTAATGGGCCATTGAACCATAAAAACTTGAGAACAATCTGAATCAACAAAAGGTGAGCTTACATCCCGTTACACTTTTTTCAATTACAAAAAACAAAACAAATCAGTTTTTAAAAATCTACCTGCACAATACTCCACAAAACAATCAGAAACAAATCAGTCAACATTTATTAATTGCTTTCTACGTGCCTGGCACCATGCCAAGTGTTTGTAATAAAAACAAACAACAATAAATATTTTTTGCCCATAAACAGCCTACATTTTAATGGGAGAGTAAACACATAAAAATTACATATATATATGTATATATATACATATATATATGAAATGATAGATTCTAAAGAGATGGGGGATAACCTTGGAGGACAAAGTTCTACCAGTTGGAGATTAGGAAAGGCCTTCTGCTGAAAGTGAGATTCAACCTGATCCTGGAATGAATCAGGGAAACTAAGAGAGAGAGGGAGAGGTGAGGAGGGAGAGAATTCCTCAGGTGCAGATAGCCAGGGTAAAGACATGGGAACAGAAAGTGTAATGCCATGTATGAGGAATGGCAAATTGTCCAGGATAGCTGGACAGTGGCAAGGATGGCAATTGGTCCTCAGATTATTTCTTGTGGAAGTTCATCAAACAGAAGAATAACAAAAAATAAGAAGAGCCACAACAATGAAGACATTGGAGGGAATGGATGGAGAGAGAAGATTAAACAGCTGTAATCATTTTGTATGAAGATCCCTCTCTAAGCAAACACACTGAAAGAGTGAAATCCTGAGGATGTTCAGCTTTCCCTCTCTCTCTCCCTTCTGTTATGAGATGGCCCTTTTCATGTTTCCATCTGCCAGGTCTAATCCTAGCAGTATGTGTGGTACACACACAGATTTCCCTGCAGGTCTGTGTGATGGAAAGGGAAGTTTGCCCAGGTAGAGCAAGCTATTCTGATCACACTTCATCATCAAATGAGTTCCAATGTATCCCCTAATTTCAGAGACATTTCCTCAGACCAAGATGTTTTCCCCCACATTTCATCCTGAATTCTGGAATGGAAGTTAGTGGATTTGTTTCACTTTATTGACAGGTCTCACAGAGTGCATCTGTTCTGACAAATGATGATTCTATGAGAGCTTAGGCTTTTTAAAAAGAATTACAGGAACTGCCTTAGATTTAGATTAGTGGGTAACTTGAGATGTATCAAATCTCTTACTAGAGGTGAGGAAGAAATTAAGCAATCTCAAGGAGGAAGAATATTTCCTTTCTGGGTACTTGGGCCACGGTTTCAGCTATAGTGCCAATGTTAGGGGCGAATAGGGAATTGTGGCCTGGATTGTAGAAGGCATTAGTTTCTTCCCATTTGTTGTGCTGAAGCCTTGTTTTGTTGATTAGTCACTGGGGTTCACCATTGCAGCAGCGACCAGGTTGGCATTTACAGTGTAACTTTGCTAGTGAGACGTTTAGGGGTAGATTGGAGCAGGAAGCCCATTGTGGTGCTTAAAATATTCATTTTCATCATGGCCCCTAGTAAGCCCTATTGCCTTCTGTACAGCCCTGAAAAATTATATAAGTGAGCAGTGAAAACTTGCCTACATCTTGGGTATGAGTTTAAACTTTAATGAGGACATTGTTTTACCTCTTTCTGAGCGTTCCTGGGGTTACCAGAGCCAATTAATTCCAATCATTAATTTATTAAAACAATTAGGGTTGATTTCACCAAAGGCAGACATTAATCCTGTGAGTTGACCCCAAGAAGGCAAAGGGAAATGAAGATTTACATCAGGAATACATAGCAGGAACACTCAATCATTTGGTTCTCATTTTAGTAAAAGGTATTACAAAGCACTTTCTGTCCAATGAGATAATTTCCATACAACAGAAAATAGCTCATAGACTTAACAAAAGGCTTTAGTAGGCAGGTGAAGAGGAAATTCAGGAATCTCAAGGAAGAAGGACATTTTATTTTCTTTTTTTCCTCTTTTTCTTTCCTTTTTTTCTTTCCTTTTCTTTTCTCTTACTTTTAACACAGAATCACAAAGTCTAAGTTGGAACAAAACTTACAGGACATCCAGTCTGCACTGTACCTGAAGAGTAATCCCTCCTATATCCTAGGTAAATGATTGTCTGGCATCCATGGGACAGTGACTTTACTACATCCTGATAGTGAGTCTTTGAACAGTTCAAGGTATTAGGAAAATTTTTACCCATTATATAAAACCAAAATTTTCCTCTTCAGAATTTCCCCCCTTTGGTCTTGACTCTTCCCTTTGGGTCCATGCACAGCAGGTCTAGTCTCACTTACATATTATAGATTTTCAGGTGCTTGAGAGCAGCTACCATGTCCTTGGCCCCTTCAGTCTTCCCCTTTCCAGGCTAAATGTCATCATTTCCTTAAGTTGATTCTTACATAGCATGATCTCAAAGTCTTCAATCATCATCTGGACTCTCTCCTGATCATCAGTGTATTGACCATAGTATTCCAGGTATGGTATGACTAGGTCTCAATTCAGTGGGGCTCTCACCTCCAAAATCTTGGATACTCTCTCTCTTTTAGGATACCATCTGATTTTATTAGCTTGTTAAAGTGACATTTCATACTACTGATTTACATTGAATTTTCAGTCTACTAAAATACCCAATTCTCTCCCCGCCCTGATTTTTGGTGAGGATTTTTCAAATCCAAGCATAAGGCTTTATGTTCATCACTATTAAAATTAACCTTGCATATTTTATTTAATTATTCATACTGTCAGAATCTTTTGGACCCTGACTATCTTCTAGTGTATTCATCACTCCCCTCAGCATTGTGTCACTGCAAGTTGGTTTACACAACAACAAAACCATCTCTGCTTTCATACAAATCAGTGATAAAACCATTCCTCATAGAATAAGACTTCTATCCTTGGGGAATTCCACTGGAAACCTCCTTCCAGAAGGTTCTACTTTTTTTTTTTTTACCATTTTATAAGACATACACACACATATACACACAAAGCTCACTATAGATACTTGTAAGATTAAAAATATGCCTTTCAGCCCCATTGGAGAGTAAGATACAGGTCAACAATGGCAATCTCTTCTTCAGGTTGATGCCTAGGGGTTGGCCTGAGCAGGGGAGGCGATAGAGCTGAGGATAAGGCATCTACCAGGGTGAGTGGCTGATCTTAGAGGAAAGTCCAGATGTCTCTGCCAAGATGGATTATTGCTAGCATTTTGGGAAAAATCTCATTCCGAAATGGGATGCCCCATTCCAAAGTCTATGAGTGAGAGCTGCCTATATGTTAAACCTTCAATAGGAATGGAACTAAATATCAAAAAGTCAGGACCAGCATCCCCATATGGTGTATGCCCATAATGATAATGGGCAGATTTTGTGAATAGTGTAGACTGGCATGGGACCCACATATTAGAATGAATAGAGCTTTAGATTTGGAGTCAAGACCTAGCTTCAAATCTCAGCTTTGCTTCTACTTAGTTACCCATATGAAGAAGTTATGTCTCTCCCCACTTCCCATCTCAATTTCCTCCCTTGTAAAATGAGCTAGTTAGACAGATCCTCCAATATCTCTTCTAGATCTAACAACACTGATCCAAAAAGATTCATGATCCTGTGCCAGAGATGGTTTCTCTGGTCCATGTGATAGTACATGCTTAATCCTGAAAAATTCAGGATTCTAGAGAAAAGAGAGCAGAGAACAGTTGACCTGGACTTACCTTTAGAGTTCTGTTATCCTGTCATTAGCTAGGAATTAGCCTTCATCTTAACTCAATAAGATTAGTGCCTCAAAGAAAGTGCATTTAAAGTGAAGGGCCACCAATTGAAGTAAGACATGCCAGAAAACATCTTGGAACATTGAGAAAGTTTGATGACTTCATACTCTGGATCCTTATCTCTTTCCTTTTGTGGACTCAAAGCATTTAATATTTTAACATAGAGTTATTTTTAGATACTAGATATTTATACTGTGATCTCTGTAATGATTGTAATATACAGTAGTGAGGATGCACATGAAAAAGGACTGTATATTTCATGAATTGTTTTAATGAATGAATTTGACCTATCCTATATATCCAATGCTCCAAGAGTAATGTTTGCACATGTACCCAACATGTATAAGCATGATGGCATGTAATGAATGAGTAATGAATGAAACCCTAGAGTTGGACCTGGGACACGAGTTCAGATCCCATCCGAGGCACTCAATAGCTGGGTTGACTTTAGGCATGTGACCCTCGGTCTGCAAAATGAGAATGATAATGAAATCTGAGTTAGTTACAAGGTCATTGTGAGGATCAGATTACGTGATGTGTAGAATAGTTTGAAAAATTTACAATGCTATATCCAATTCACTATTGGCACCAATATGCTATTAACATGAACATGTTAACAATAAAAATAATGTTCTAAGACTAATGGCAGTTTGGTGAAACGGAAAAAAAAACCAATGACTTCTTGGACTTTTGATTATCTCTAGTCTCTCCTGTTTATAACTTGCTTGTACAGAGTTGTTTACATGTTGTAATCCCCATTAGACTGGGAGCACTTTGAGATCAGGAACTGGCTTTTGACTTTCTTTTCATTCCCAGTGCTAAGCATGGTACCTAGCAGGCACTTAATAAGTGTTTATTGAAGACTGACTGACTTAATGTCAGAGGACTTGGGTTCAAATCCTGTCTCTGCCAAATGCTACTTGTGGGATTGGCTAGGTCAGATAATAGATGGAATTAGTTTCTTTTTCTTGAAAATGAGGAAGTTGGACCATGTGATCTCTCAGTCCTTTCAGGTTTAGATCCTAAAATCATCTAGGAAAAGACAATCAAAAAGACCATTTCTGTTGTTTCATTTTAAAGAGAAAGAATCTCAGACAGATCCAGCTTCTTTCCTAATTCATTTGGCAGATTTTGTTTGGAGGACAGGAACCATGGGTAAAATGGGGTTTCCATCTTTGTCTGTGGGTGCCTGGCCTGAGTAAATCTATGTGGTATTTGAGAAGAGAAATCGACAAGTCCCATTAGCAATGTAACCCAAACTCCTCTCTCCTAACTCTGCCTAGAAATGAGTGGATTTCGGAGCAAAGAAAAGTCTGCCCTGAGGTGGCTCTTCTCAGCCATCAGTGCCAACGCCCCTGATGCCCATCTCCTTGGGTTGCATCTGGGCTGCTCTTTCTAGTCATGCCAAGACTCTCCCTCCAAGCACAGCATTTTTCTTCCCTAAAACTTTGGTCACTGCCCTGCCTGTGTTTAGAATGTTGCTTGAGCACATTAGGGAGATAAGCAGTGTGGGATCTGCATGTATCAAGGCAGGTGGGGCAGCTCTCAAGGAAACCTGGGTTGTTGCCTCACTAGGAGCAGCTTGTTTACCTTCACAAAGGCAAGTTGCTGATTCTCTCACAAACAGTTCTGTCTTCCAGAGAAGAGGCCTTAAGCTAAAGATAGTCCAGCTCCTGGTACTGCCCTGGAAGTGCTACAAGCCTTCAGGTGAATTCATAGATTATCCAGGCCAGGTGGATGGGGGACTCTCACGTGCACTATTCCAACAAGCACTTTCTAAATAGTTGGTGCTAAACCCTGGAAACTCAAAGCCCAAACTACAACTGCCCTCCAGTTGCTTACCTTCTATTGTGTGGAGTGTAAACTTTTTTGGGAAGGCATTGGTGGAATGGCTCCTTGCTCATCTATTAACAATATGGGAAAGAGTACTTTCTCCATCAGCTGACTGGGAGGTTGCTTTGGGCTCTGTCTCTCCCCAGACTAGGGCTGTGTCACAGGTCCAGGGAGTGAACCCTCTCAAGGTCCCGCCTATCCCAACTGGAATCTGCCTGCATTTGGGTCAAGAAAAGAAGAAAGAATGGAAAAAGTGATCATTGGATAGAATGTGCCCCTTGATGTGATTGCTTTGTGATATATGTAGGGTGACAAAAGAGAGTGAAAATCTGCTGGGTTACAAAACAACGGGGGTGGGGTATTCATACCATTTGAAGCGGATACACCCCACCCCAGGAAGGAGATAAGCTAGGGAACATTCCAATTTGAGCAACCTGACTTCAACTCATAAATCTTATATTTACTCATTGTGTGACCCTGGGCAAAGAACTTGAGTCACTTTCTCAGACTCAATTTCCTTACATGTAAAATGGGAATAGTTATTACACCTATTTCTTTGAGTTTTTGTAAGGATCATCATCTAAAGCAATAATGCATGGAAAAGGTTTTGCAAATCTTAAAGTACTTTAGAAGCACTGACTTTTGATGGGCATTCCCTCAATTTCCAGTTGCTATAAAAAGAGTTGCTATAAATATTTTTGTACATGTAGGTCCTTTTCCCATTTTTATGATCTTAGAAGATGTATTACTGGGTCAAAGGATACGAGCATTTTAAAAAATTAATTAATTTACAGTTTTCTACAATTGCTTCCATAAATCTTAGATTTCCTCCCCTTCCCTCCCCTCCCATTCCTGAGGTAGCATGCAATCTTATGTTGTTCTACACATATATTCTTTTTTTAAAATTTTTTTAAATTTAAATTTATTTATTTAAGTTTTCAACATTCATTTCCACAAAATTTTGGGTTCCAAATTTTCTCCCCATTTCCCTCTCCCACCCCAAAACACTGACCATTCTAATTACCCTTATCACCAATCTGCCCTCCCTTCTAGCATCCTTCCCTTCTCTTATCCCCATCTTCTCTTTTGTCCTGTAGAGCAAGGTAACTTTCTATAATCCATTACCTGTATTTCTTATTTCCTAGTAGCAAGAACAATACTCAACAGCTGTTCCTAAAACTTTGAGTTCCAACTTCTCCCCATTCCTCCGTCCCCACCCATTTCCTTTGGGAAGGCAGGCAATTCAATATAGGCCATATCTGTGTAGTTTTGCAAGTGACTTCCATAATAGTTGTGTTGTGTAAGACTGACTATATTTCCCTCCATCCTATCCTGCCCCCCATTGTTTCTATTCTCTCTTTTGATCCTGTCCCTCCCCGAGTGCTGACTTCAAACTGCTCCCTCCTCCCATTACCCTCCCTTCCATCATCCCCCCCGACCCTGCTTATCCCCTTCTCCCCCACTTTCCTGTATTGTAAGAGAGGTTTTCATACCAAAATGAGTGTG
>CM053769.1:462522429-462537952 GCA_028658325.1 Potorous gilbertii | reverse complement strand
TTGATTTTCAAAATCCTTTTTGAGCTCCTCCATGGCCTGAGCCCATGGGGTATCTCTTTCAGATATTTGGGATACAGAGGCTTCGACTCCCATGTCTTTACCTGGGGGTAAGCAGACCTCCTCGTTGTCAGAGTCAAATGGAGGAATGATTTTTTCAAGGAAATAACCATCAATGGTCTTAGTTTTTTTCCCTTTTCTGGGCATTTTCCCAGCCAGTTACTTGATTTCTAAGAGTCCTCTCTACCCCTGGCCTAAATCCGCCTAGCCAGTGTTTGGGGTCTGAGATTCAAATGCTGCTCCCCAGCCTCAGGGCTTTTGGCGGCAGGCTTATCTGCTGGTTCTCAGGTGGGGGCAGGGCCGCCTCTCAGGCTCAGTTCCCTCAGGGGGTTTATACAGAGATCCTTTCTAGTGGAGCTGTGGTGGAGCTCCAGCCAGCTCTGGGAGTCTCTGGTCAAGCTGCCTCTGCCTCTGGCCGAGCTGCCCCAGCCTCAGCCTCTGCCGCAGCGGCCGCTTCCCAGGGAATCCGAGTCCCGGAGATCCCCCGCTCCCCTGTCAGCCCGTCTCCCTCACTGACCTGTACGTCTGTGTGTGGAGGGACCTTCGCGACCGCCCAAAGATCCAGGTCCCTGCCGCCCGCTGGGCTCTGCTGACTCCTCTCAGTGCTGCGTGGCCGGGGCGGGGGAGGGGAGCGCTCCGCAGGGCAGGACTCTGCTCCCGTGTCCGGGGCACCCCTGCGGTCGGTTCTTCAGGGCTCTCTGCAACGGAAATCTCCTTTACTGTGTTTCTGCGTGGCTTCCACTGTTCCAGAATTTTTGGAATATCAAATTTCAAGCCCTTTGATCCCTTAATATAGAAGCTACCAGATCCTGTGTTATCCTGATTGTATTTCCACAATACTTGAATTGTTTCTTTCTAGTTGCTTGCAATATTTTCTCTTTGATCTGGGAACTCTGGAATTTGGCTACAATATTCCTAGGAGTTTCTCTTTTTGGATATCTTTCCAGAGGTGATCTGTGGATTCTTTCAATATTTATTTTGCTCTCGGGTTCTAGAATATCAGGGCAAATTGTCTTTGATAATTTCATGAAAGATGATGTCCAGGCTCTTTTTCTGATCATGGTTTTCAGGTAGTCCCATAATTTTTAAATTGTCTCTCTTGGATTTATTTTCCAGGTCAATTGTTTTTCCAGTGAGATATTTCATGTTATCTTCTATTTTTTTATTCTTTTGGTTTTGTTTTGTAATTTCTGGGTTTCTCATAAAGTCATTAACCTCCATTTGCTCTATTCTGATTTTTAAAGAACTATTTTCTTCAATGAGATTTTGAACCTCTTTTTCCATTTGGCTCATCCTGCTTTTTAAAGCATTCTTCCCTTCATTGACTTTTTGCACCTCTTTTGCCAATTGAGTTAGGATATTTTTAAAGGTGTTCTTTTCTTCAGCATTTTTTGAGTCTCCTTTAGCAAGCTGTTGACTCACTTTTCATGATTTCTTGCATCACTCTCACTTCTCTTCTCAATTTTTCATCCTCTTCTCGTACTTGATTTCCAAAATCCTTTTTGAGCTCTTCCATGGTCTGAGACCATTGCACATTTATTTTGGAGGTTTTGGAACCAGAAGCCTTGGCTTCCTCTGATGTTGTACTTTGTTCTTCCTCATTTGCAAGGATAGAAGAAAATACCTGCTCATGAAGAAAGTAACCTTGTATTGTTATATTTCATCTCCCTCTGGGGTGCCTTTCCCCAGCCAGCTACTTGACTTTTGAGTCCTTTGCCAAGAGGCGGATATACTCTGGAGATCTCTAAATTCTCAGTTCCTTCAAGGTGGTACAATCAGGGGAGAAATATTTACCCCTCTCTTGGCCTGCACACTGGTCTGGGAGTAATCAAAAACTTTTCTGCCCAGAATCTGCAATTAGAGTTCCCTCACCACAGCAACCTCAAACTCCACCACACCTGAGCTCCTCCTCACCCCAGGGCTGAGCTCAAGGCTGAGATTCAGATCAGCTGCTCAATTCCCCCAAGATCTGTATTTCAAGCACTACAAAAATGAAAGCTGCCACTGCAGTATCTGGTACAAGTGGTCCAGACCATGCTCCCCTCTTCTGGGTGAAGGAGCTTTCCCACTGACCTTTGAAGCTGTCTGTGGCATTTGTGGATTGAGCAATCTGGGAACTGCTGCTGCCAGTGTCTCCCTGAAGCCTATTCCAGCTCCTGTCCCTGCTGGGCTGCACTCTGTGCTAGCCTGCACTCCTCACACTGGGTTGCACTCCTCATGATGGACTGTGCGCCTCATGATGGACTAGACTGTGCTCCTCACACTGGGATGGATTGTGCTTCTCCTTGGCTGATCATTTTAAATAGGTGTCCTTCCTTCTCAGACCTGTGTTATCAATTTCCCTTAAAACAGTTAATCATGTCTGGTTGATAATTTGGTGCAAGCAAATAGTGGGGGCTCATGGGGACAGGATTAGACTCCACTGCCCTCCCCCTGCTCCCACCCCCTAAGAGCTATTGCTAGACTCTGGAATAGAAGAGTAGTATGTAAGGCAGTGTCTAGAAACCTAACCAACCAGTGGAAGTCTGAGTCAGAACAACGCACCCTATGGAAGTGTCATGTCAGCAAGTCAAGACTAAATACCACATGATGTTGTAATGTGGAGACCTATAACTGAGATAAAAAGACTTTTTCTTTTCTTCTTTTGGAAGCAGTATTTGAGCTGATAGTTGAAAGGAGTCAAGGTTTCCAAGAGATGTAGTTAATGATGGGGAAGATACCAGAAGAAAAAGTCAAAACAAAGAGGCAGGAGGTTGCTTAGCATGTAGGAGGACTGGCAAGTAGGTCAGTGCAGCTGGGATCCAGTGTGTGCTGGGAAGATTGTGCAGATCAGTCTGGAAAGGTAGAAGCTGAGGATAGACAGGGAAAGATTTGAAATGCCAATCAGAGAAGATGGGATTGTATCATCGTTATTGTGAGTTATTAGAATTTTTTGAGATGGGGAGTGACAATGTGAGAACTTTGTTGTAAAAAAAATCAATTTGACATTTGGAGAATGGAGGATCTAGATTTAGGGAAATCTACACACACCCCTTTGTTTAGTTTTAAAATCATTAAGTATAGTAAGTATATTTCATTTTCTTTCTATGACTAAATGCTACAAAGAACCTAAGAGGGAAATGTCAAAGAAGGATTCCAAAAGTAGGGGGAACAGACTTTCTTTTTCTTATTCTTTCTTATTCTTATTCTTTAGTCTGAAAGGATTCCTTGTTACCTCACTTCTATTTTTGAGATCTTGTTCTTATAATTTATCTGTCCCTTTTTAAATTTATCCTAAGGCTACTCATTTATTTTTTCTATGCCTGAGGACTCCTACAATTCACAATTTTCTTTAAAAGTTCACCAAGTTGTAATGAACAGAGAAGAATATTTAGGTTTGACTTCTTCCCCTGCTTCTCACTACTTCCAAAACCAAGGACATAACACCTAAGTTAACTCTGCCTTGGTTTTCTCATATGGCAAATGGTGAATTTGGAGTAGATGATCTCACATTTTTCCCAGCTCTGAATGTGATTTGACAGCTTCTCCACCCAGACTTTATGTGACTCCATTTCAAACACAGGGACAGCCCATGGTCATATCATTCATATCTTGAATTAGTTCATTCTGAAGAACAATATGGAATTTTGTACAGAAGCTACTAAACAATGCAGACCCCAGACTCAACAATACCTCCAAGAGGAATATACCTCCAAAGAGATCAAATGAAAGAGAAGGTCTTATTTGTACAAAAATGTAGCATTTCTTTGTGGTGGCAAAGGAAACGGAAATCAAGGAGATGCCTATCAATCAGGGAATGGATGATTAAAATACGATTTGTGAATGTAATGGGAGAAACAACAAAGGGGAGGGTGTCGGAGAAAATGAGTGAAGTGAACAGAAAAAAGAGAACAATTTCTACAATAATCCCAACATATTAAGGACAAATAACCATGAAAGGCAAACAAGACCAACAAAACATGGATATACCAAGTGAATAATAACAATTCTAGAAGATATATGATAATTCACATCACCTACCACATGACAGAAATATGATGGACTCAAAATGCAGGAGACATAGATTTTTTTGAACATGGATAATGTAGGAATTTGTGTTGCTTGAATGCTCACTTTTTTACAAGAGTTTTGTTTTTCTTTTTTTCTTCTAAATTGGGAAAGGGGTGGGAGGGAGAGAAAATGTGTGTGTGTATTTGAAAATTGAAAAGTAGAATTTAAAATAATCATCTGAGGGTGATTCAGTCCTGCAGGTGGTTTTCATATTTAGACTCTTCCTACCTTTGGCAGGGAGGTCACTTTCAGTTATTTCTCAATAACAGGTGAAGTTTGTCATAGTGTCGATAATAGAGAATGCCAGCTTTAAAAGATGTGGAACTTCATAGCTTGACCTTTTGCCAAGAACACGGTCAATGGTTTCTCACAGAAAAGGGAACTGAAGCACCTTATTTCTCATACCTCCACCCACTCTCAGCCCCCTCCCATGAAGCACGGCTGCATCTTGGAGCACCAACGCCTCTGACTTGCTTAATATATTCACTGATAATTTGGCACTGAAAACTAATTAACAGAACTGTGGGGATTGAAACTGATCTGCATAATTGGAGGTGAAAGGAGGAGGTGGAAAGAAGATTTGAGCCAATAGAAGCTTGAGATAGAAGGCATCCTAACTGTTTAGAGTGTTTGCTTTTAACCCTTTTCTGCCATGCTGACCTAATATGTGTGGCTACTAAAGTTACTGCCTCCTCTATAAATGCTACACCCTAACACCAAATTTTCAGATTTCTATCTACTAAGCTCTAAATTTGATATCAGAACATTAAGTGACAGGTCTATGTTCCAAATAATCTCAGAACTTCATTCCCTTTCTCAGAATCTGGCTAAACTAAAGCTGTTGAAATGACTCAGGAAAGCTCATCTGCTTTGGGCATTTGTGAAATCCATGTCAACTTGCAAACTGTTCTCAACTCCTGAAGCAAGTTTGTGAAACAAAGAAGATAGCATGCCTGGATTTCTTAGCCTTCCTTTTAGTTGGTGCCTTCCCCAGTGTCTCTTGACCTCACTGTTCACTGCGTATCCAGCCCCAGCCTCCTCTTTCCCAATCTAGCTTCCCTTCCTGGGCTGCACCCTGGATCCTAGACTGGGTCTCCTTGGCCTCCTTCACGCACTCAGAACTTCTTGAACTCTCTACTGAGACAATCAGCTGGTTGTGACCAATAAGTGAAGTGATTAATACTCTCATTTCTGGAGTGCTTCAAGGTCCATTGAATCACAGACAGGCTCTCAGAGATAAAAGATCTAGAAGGAGCAGGGAGTTGATCCAAACCTTCCAAAAAAAAACATCTCTCCTCTCCTATCACCAACAAGTCATCCTCCACACCAGGGAGTATCAGTATTTTGTTAGGCTGTCCTTTCCACTTTGGGATTACTTCAGTTGTTATAAAGCCCTTCTCCACCTGGAGACTGGAACTCATCAAAGAGAGCTGATCTTGGGTGTTTACCCTTCTCAGGAGATAGGATAGTGCAGTGAAAAGAACGCTGCATTTGGAATTAACCAGGATCTGAGTTTGAATCCTGAGGCTATTATTTACTATCTTTATGACTTTGGGGCAGTCACTGAAGTAAAATGGACCTCAGTTTCCTCAACCATAAAGTAAGGGTTTTCTATTAGATGTCCATTGAATTTCCCTCTAACTCTAACTATATGATCCCTTGGTCCTGTTTATTCTTGGTTCTTTTCAAGATATTCTCCTTGGTGTGTCAAGTAAACCACATAAGCATTGAATGACTTTGCCTTTTCTTTGTGGCCTGCTAAAATCATCCTATCCATAATATACATAGAACACTCTGCAAACACTAAAGTATTCTCTAAATGCTAGGTGTTATCATTATTCATCCACATCAAGTCTTATTGGATTCTTTTGAGTCCCACACTTGAGCTAAATCTGGGCATGAACATGTACATGTACGTTCTCACCATACCCAAAAAAGCCAAACTAAATCTAATGTTTGTGTTGTTCTTATAGCACTCTTTCCTGAAACCACCTTCCAAAGTCACATTTACCTCCTAGAGTTGTTTTGAGGATTGATAAGATAGTATTTGTATTTAGCAGATTTCCTGGTGCATAGTAGGTACTTGATAAATACTTGTTCCTTTACCTTCAGTGTTTGTAATTCAATACTTCAAGCATTCTTGATTTGATTATTGCATTGGGTTGGGGGAGGGGGGAGAATTTTCCTGAATATATAGATTAGATCTCAGCCCCTATGTGACTTGTGAGATGGTGGTCTTCATGATGAGAGAGGAGACTTATCCAAATGAATGGCATAGATAAAGTTGACTTGGTGTGTATAGATGGAAAAATGTGTATTAAGAAGATATGCATTTGTGAGCAAATTCAGAAGCCAGAGGTAGAAAGCATACTAGTGGATATTGGAGTAAATAGAGAAAGCAACAGTGTCAAGGACATATAACAGAGACTACCTGGGCACAAAATGGAAACAGATGAATGGTTTGGGGAAACTCTTATAAGCCTGAAGTTGAGTGCTCATGAGACCTGCTAGAGTTCTCTCTGCCCAGAAGAAGTGTAAGTCTGTTGTTGTTCTTGTTTGCCCTAATGATACTTTTGTCTTTTAAAAGGTGGAGAAGAGAGGAGGGGAGTCAAGATGGAAAGACTTTCTAGCATGGACTTTCTAGAGTGTTGCCCCCATGTCCAGTCAATGACCTGTAAAAAATGGCTCTAAACAAATTCTGGAGCTGCAGAAGCAACAGAATGACAGAGTGAAGCAAATCTCCAGCCCAAGACAGCCTGGAAGTTCTCAGGGAAGTGTCTATTGCATCCCACTGGGGGCAGGGTGCAGTCCAACATGTGCTACACCAACACAGACAGGACCTGAGTAGGCTTTGGAGAGACTGAATCTCTCACACCTATGGTAGTTTCCAGACTTCAGGACCCCAAAATGCCGAGGAAAAATTGGAAAGTCAGCGGAAAAAGCCTGTGGGACCAGTATGAGAGAGTGGAGTGGTCTGGTCCCCTCCCTAGGGGGAAGAGAGTGGAGGAACTCACAGCAGCCACAGTAGCAGCAGGGGAAGAGGCATGGACAGTTTCTATAGCTCTAGGACAACAGACTGTGGAGGAATAGAGTGGTTGACAGTATACCCCCACAACCCCTACTACCTTAACAAAGAATTCAAAAGTCAAGTAAATCACTGGGGAAATAAGCAAAAACTGAAAAAAGAATTAGACTATAGAATCTTACTTGGTGAGAAGGAAGACCAAAACATGCAAACAGAAGACAACAAAGTTAAAGCTCCTCCATCTAAAACCTCCAAGAAAAGATGAATTGTTCTCAGGCCATGGAATTGCTCAAAAAGGATTTTGAAAATCAAGTAAGAGAAGTAGAGAAAAAATTTGGAAGAGAAATGAGAGTGATGCAAGAAAATTATGAAAAACAAGTCAACTGCTTGCTAAGGGAGACCAAAAAAATGCTGAAGAAAATAACACTGTAAAAAACAGATTAACCCAAATAACAAAAAAGACCCAAAAAGCCAATGAAAAGAAGAATGCCCTAAGAAGCAGAATTGGCCAGATGGAAAAGGAAGTCCAAAAGCTCACTGAAGAAAATAATTCCTTAATGATTCAAATGGAGCAGATGGAAGCTAATGACTTTATGAATAATTAAGAAATTATAAAACAAAACCAAGGGAATGAAAAACATAGCAGAATTTGAAATATCTCGTTGGAAAAACCTGGAAAATAAATCCAAGAGGGACAATTTAAAAATTATAGGACTACCTAAAAGTCATGATCAAAAAAAGTTAGACATCATCTTTCAAGAAATTATCAAGGAAAACTTCCCTGATTTTCTAGAACCAGAGGGTAAAATAAATTTGGAAAGAATCTATTGGTCACCTCCTGAAAGAGTTCCCCAAAGAAAACTCACAGGATTATTGTAGTCAAATTCCAGAGCTCCCAGGTCAAGGAGAAAATATTTCAAGCAGCCATAAAAAAGCAATCTGAGTATTGTGGAATTACAATCAGGATAACACAAGATCTGGCAGCTTCTACATTAAGGGATCAAAGGGCTTGGAATATGGATATTCCAGAAGTCAAAGGAACTAGGATTAAAACCAAGAATCATCTGTCTATCATAACATAGTATAATACTTCAGAGAAAAAATGGTAATTTAATGAAATAGAGTACTTTCAAGCATTCTTGATGAAAAAACCAGAATTGAATAGATTTAACTTTCAAATGTAAGAATCAAGAGAAGCATGCAAAGGTAAACAGGAAAGAGAAATAATAAAGGACTTACTAAAGTTGCACTGTTTACATTCTTAAGTGGAAAGATAATTTTTATAACTTTTGAGTCTTTTCTTGGTACTAGGGTAGTTGGAGGGATTGTGTGCATATATAGAGAGGGCATAGGGTGAGTTGAATAGGAAGGGATGATATCTAAAAAAAATAAAATTAAAGAGTAAGAGAGGAATATATTGGGAGGAGAAAGGGAAAACAAAATGGGGCAAATTATTTCTTACATCAAAGAGGCAAGGATAAGCTTTTTCAATGGAAGGGAAGAGAGGAGAGGTGAGAAGGAAAAAGTGAAGCTCGTTATCATGACATATGACTTAAGGTGGGAATAACCTGGATACTCAATTTGTTATAAAAATCTATACACTACAGGAAAGTAGGGGAAAAGGGGATAAGCAGGAGGTGGGGGGAATGATAGAAGGGAGGGCAAATGGGAGGAGGGCATAATTAGAAGTAAATATTTTTGAGGAGGCATAGAAAGGGTCAAAAGAGATAATAAAATAAATGGGGGGCAGGATAGGATGGAGGGAAATATACTTAGTCTTTCACAACATGACTTTTATGGAAGTCTTTTGCATAACTACAAGTGTATAACATATATCAAATTGCTTGCCTTCTCAGTGGGGTTGTGTGGGGAGAGAGGAAGGGAGAGATGTTGGAACTCAAAAGTTTTAAAAACAAATGTTAAAATTTGTTTTTACGTGCATCTGGGTAATAAGATATATAGGCAATGGGGTATAGAAATCTGTCTTGCCCTACAAGAAAATAGAGGGGATGAGGATAGTAGAAGGGAGGGGTGTGATAGAAGGGAGGGCAGATTGGGGGAAGGGTAATCAGTATGTATGCTGTCTTGGAGTAGGCAGAGGGGAGAGATGGAGAGAAAATTTGGAACTCAAAATCTTGTGAAAATGAATGCTGAAAATTAAAATAGATGATTTAGAATTTTTGAAAACAAAATAAAATTAAAGATGGAGGAGAGAACAAGGGTAAGTTCTCTTTATTATATGACTTTCATCAACAAGAAGGGACTGCTTAAAGAAATCAACATGATGGAAATTTTCTGAGTTCCCAAAGTGTGCTTCTTAATCCTTTGAGATTAGCTTCAAGGGAAAAAAATCTGTTGAAGTACCTTAGGGACCAATAGATGTACCTGGGCCATGAAGCATTTTCATCACTGATTTAGATGTTGTCCATCCTTCATTCTTAAAGAGGACCAATGACATCAGGGGGTGATGTCTTGATTTGCAAGTGAAATTGGACTTTAGTGAGGCAGAGATACCCAAAGTTATTGGTCTCTCTCTCCCCTCCAGAATCATTGGAGTCCAGTGGCAAAATATTGGTCATGTGGACTGGGAATAACCCCAGATTCAGTGGAGGCCCTTGGCCCTTTAAGCTAAGGTCTTTTTCAGGTATCAATTTGTATAGAGCAACACCCATTCAGTGATTAAAGCCAAGTAACAACTGAGGCAAAAGATGGTCTAGTTTTAGATTCCATCTGGGAGGGGAAGACCCAGAACAGAAACACTTGCAGACCTACTTAAAGGTAGAAGTGACATGACTATTGAATTGCAGATGAACCAGTGTTTGAAAAGGGAACTAATCCATTGATGTTCTTGCCCTTATGCTTACCCTTCTACATATCAAAGCAATTGTCAAGTCCCATCCATCTTACCCTCCCCAGTATTTTTGCCAGTCACCTTCTTCACTTCACTTACATGGTCATTGGCCTACTTCAGGCCCTCATCACTTCTAACTTGGAGGCTGATAAAAGCCTTTTAAGAGTAATCCTTGCTGTCAATCTTTCCCATTTCCCATCTCACCTCCATATCACTGCCAAATGAATGAATATTCCTGCCCCCTAATTAGCATTCTTCTGAGGTTTCCTATTTCCTCTACAGTAAAATCAAACTCTTTATTATGACATTGTAAAGCATCCATAAGCTGGCTCCTGCCTAACTTTCTGGCTTTATTTCTTTCATGTAGCTAGATGATCCAGTAAACAGAGCACTGACACTGGAGGTAGGAAGACCTGAGTTCAAATCTGTCCTCAAGCATTTACCGTGTGGCCCTGAGTAAGTCACCTAACCTTTATCTGCCTCAGTTTTCTCAGCTACAAAATGGCTATAAGGAACAAATGAGATACATTTTTTGAAAAGCACTTTGAAAACCTCAAAATATTATAAAAACACTAGCTATCGTTATTATTAGCTTTAGCAACAATGATAAATATGAAGTTGTATCAGGTTAAAATATTTGACCCCACCAATGCAAGATAGGGGACATATGAGGTAATTAGGTTGGCTAAAAACCATCCTGGAGTTGTAGCAGCCTTCTGCTCGGTTAAGTAGATAGAACACTTACGAAGCACTTACAGAGGGCCAAGTACTGGGCTAGAATTTTGAATACAAATACAAGCAAAAAGAAAGACAGTTCCTGCCCCCCCAACAGCTTCTGTTCATGTGGGTCGGGATGGTCCATAAAGGGAACTGAAAAGATGCAGGAGTAAGGAAGGTAAAGGATCTAAAGAGGAGAGGTGGCCATCTTGGTACGTGGGTTGGTCCAGGTTTAAAGAGAGCATGGTGGCTGGTGTTGGTGCTTTGCCAAATTTACCTTCAGATAGGAGCTCACTACCTGAAAAAAGAGGCCACAGGGCTCAAAGCATTGCCAACAAGTGAAGTCTGTTGGGGCCTAGGTAGAAAGGTGGTCTATGGCATCTTGGGCTGATTGGGATTTTGAGAGAGTACGGCAGTTAGTATAGACTCTTCTTCAAATGGGGAGTTGGTGAGGAAGTAGGGCTGTGCTAGAGGTATCTTGAACTAGTTCCCAAGAGCTGATTGCTTAATTTTCTATGTAAGCATATATACTTCAGAAAATGGAGAATGCTACAAAGCAGGGCTCTATTGTTTTGTTGATTGTCTAGAGTGTAGACTAAATGAAGTAAAAAGGAAAATGCTATTGCAAATGAAATTTAAAAGTATGTTAATTGTTAAACATTTACAAGCATATTGCTGAGGGAACTCCTTATTCTGAGTTAACAGTAAACTGTGGCTTCTGTGAACAAATGTTGCCTTAAAAGAGTCGTTATGTCCAAAATCAGGAAGTTGATATTTTCCTTATTCTTCTTTTCAATGATGACATGGATTATTTAATTTGGTTCTGGGAACTGTATTTTAGGAAAAATATTGAAAACTTGGGGATCATTAAGAGGAGGTGATCAGTATAGCAAAATATCTTAAGACCATGCCTTGTGAGGCTCTGCTGAAGGGAACTTGGGCTATTTAGCAAGGACTAAGCTAAGGAAAGCTATGCTATCTGTCATCAAACTTTTGAAAACCTATTATGATGATGAGGGATTACATTTGTCTTTCAGATTCAGAAGTCATTTTTTCAAGGTTGAAAATCAGAAGCTCTAAGCTCATTGAAGCCTAAAAAGAAAACTAAAGATAGCTGTCCAGAAGTGGAATGGACCTCAGGAAGACCTGGATTCACTCTCTTCAAGTAAAGAGGCATAACCAGCAGTCGTTACATTGAAGACAATTCTTATTTTGGTATACATTTAATAAAATAGCCTCTGCAGACCCTTCTAGCTCTGGCAGTTTTCAATATGCTTAAGTTAGGGGAGTTAATGGGTAGGGATGGATTCATGGGCTATCTTTGGGACAACATCTACATTTGAACTAGAGCTTTCTGGAAGTGAAAATGACTTACCTCTCAAGAAGATACTTGAGCTTGATGTGTTTCTCAGTCTGATAGATTGGATGTGGATTTGAACCACAGAATTTCTAGCACTTCTCTGATCACATTCACAGCTGCCATTTGGCAGGAAGGTAAACTCTTGAAAGGCATTCTTTTATGATGATGGCAGCCTTCTGTAACATATCCTTTCTTGACCCATGTGGCCAACAACTACCATTTATGAAATGATGAGTTAAAGCTGGGTGAAGAGAGGCACACAAAGTGGTGGGAAGAAATTGGACTAGAGCCAGGGACTTCAGTTTCTTCATCTAGCATATGGGTTTAAGAAGCTTCTTTCATAGGGCTGTTGTGAGAAAAGGTTTTGTAAAACTTTCAGGAATTCGAAGACACACATTGTAACTGACATTTGACCTGATGTTAAAGCAGAGAGATGATCTTCAAAGCAGTGTGGGTACGATTGTTTGTTTGCTCATCTCTTTGCTTTTATATCTACCATACTCTTGTTCCTGGAAAATGAGTTTTCACTGCCTCATGGCTGAGGTCAGACTTTCCTTTCTGCCATTTATACTTCATGATAACAATGTCTTCCCAGGTCATATGTGTTATCTCCCATGTTAGAATGTACTCTTTTTGAGAGCAGGGACTGGTTTTACTTGTATCCCTAGAGCCTAGTACAATGACTGGTACTTCATGGGTGCTTACCAAATGCTTTATTTTCCTAACTTTCCAAGAAGACTAAGAATAGTCAGTATGAATGTTACCTTTGTCCTAGTAATCAGGGCCATTTATAGAGAATCTTTCACTTACAAAGGCATTTCATGTACATCATCCCAAATGATGTTCACAGAAACTTTGTGAGATAGGTAAATTAAATGTTATTGTTCTTATTTGGCAGTTATGGAAACTGAAGCTAAGATTATAAGATTATAAATGTAGAGTTGGAAGGGACCTCTGAGTTTAGCTAGATCACATTACTCATTTTAGATATGGGGCAACTGAGGCCCAGGACAAAATAATGACATCTTTGCAGGTAGGAGCTGAGATTTGAACCAATGTATATTGACTTCAAGCCCAGAACAGTTTCCACTAGAGTATGCTGTCTCTCCCTATGAGTGTAAATAATTCACACTTTGTTATTGCTGATATTCAGTCACTTTAGTTGTATCTAACTTTTCATCACCCCATTTGGAGTTTTCTTAGCAAAGATACTGGAGCAATTTGCCATTTCCGTCTCTAATGGATTAAGGCAAAAGGTTAAGTGGCCTGCCCAGGGTCACATAGCTACTAAATGCTTGAGAGTGGATTGGAAATCAGGTCTTCCTGACTCCAGGCTTCAGAACTCGTGTCCTCTGAACAATCCAGTTGCATAGTCAGTGCTTGTCTTTGTAGTTCAGTTGTTTTAGTCATTTCCAATTCTTCTTGAACTCACATAGGTTTTTCTTGTTTTATTTTCATCCTTGATTCATTTTTTCTTATTAAAGACATTTTCACATTAGTTATATTATGTTGCATCAATGAATTGAAACAAATGTGAAGAACCGTGAGAAAACCCAAACCAAAACAAGACATAACACATGAGAAAACATAGATTGTTCTTGGCAAAGATACTGAAATGATTTGCCATTTCCTTCTCCAAATCAGTTTACAGATGAGAAAACGGAGACAAATGGGGATAAATGACTTGCCCAGGGTCACACAGTTAGTAAGTATCTGAGGCTGAATTTGAACTCAGGTTTTCCTTACTACAGGCCCTGCACTCTATTCATCATACCACTTTTTTTTACTCTTAATATGCATGTGTGTATGTGTATGTGTGAGTGTGTAAATTTTCAATGATCATGTAGCCCTCATTCAGTAAAACTTTGTTTTAATATCTCTTCAAGACATCACAGTGTGGAGGTCATTTTTGGTGTTTCAAGGTAATGAAGACAAAATTCACTGATAAGTCCTACCATACTGGAAGGGTTTTAATCCAGGCCCAATGATAGACCATATGTCTATTGGTATAGTAGCCTAGGGTAGAAAAGTCAATCCTGGAAATTCTCACAAATGATTATGGATCTATTTTGGTTACAACAACCAATGAATACCATATAACAAGGTGGGAAGGGACTGTGATCTCTGTGGGTAGAGGGAATTCCCAAATCAATGGAATCATGGGTCTTGGAAAGGTTAAAATCAGTATTAAACCATTATTGCTTGAAATGGAAGATTTTTAATCTATTAGACACTCCTGAGTAGACCACACAGCCTGGCCTATCGGATTTGGCAAGAGAAGGCAGCTGGGTCAGGCTCATGACTGTGAAAGGAAGTGAGCTTCTCTTTGCATCCTGTCTCACTGATCCAGCCTCAGGCTGCTCATAGCATGCAATTTCCCATAGCCTCATTTGGAGACAACACGACTGCTCTAATTGCTCCACTCTCCCACTGGGCTTTACTGTTGCAGCCTTATTGATTAAATAGGTTTTCTCAGCTCATTTGTCGTAAGATATAGGCTATCATTTCATTCTGTGAGGTCAGCCCTCATTTTCTCAATGTCACTTGTGATTTTTACAAGGGTCTTTATGGAGAAAGACTTTAGCTTGTTTGTTCCTCAGTATCTCTAGGCAGAAGGAAGATTATAACATGAAAGCAGTGGGCAAGGCTTACTATTCAATCACCTTCATAAGGTCAGTGAACTCTGGCTAGAAGGATTTAATGATTATTGAACTGAACTGGACTTTTAAAAAATGGAATTCTTCTTAAATAGGTAGTGAGTTCTTTGATGGCCCCTTGTGAAGGAGGTTGGATAACTAGGACTAGCTGACCTCTGAGGTTACAACTACTCTTAAGATTTCATTTGTTGGGGGGCGGAGCCAAGATGGCGGAGTAGAAAGACTCACATTTGCTAGCTCCAAACCCACAGCCCATGGATTTCCTGTAAAAAGAACTCCTGACAAATTCTGAAGCAGTGGAAGCTGTGCAGAAACACAGTGAAGGAGATTTCCGTTGCAAAGAGCCCTGAAAAACCGACCCCAGGGGTCCATCGAGCCCCAGATGGGAGCAGAGCCCTCCCCACCCCCTGCCCTGGCCTCACCACACTGAGAGGAGCAAGCAGACCCCAGCAGGCTTCAGGGACCATAATCTCCAGCGCCGCGAAGGTCCCTCCACCCACAGACGCACAGGTCAGTGAGAGAGACAGGCTGAGAGGGGAGCGGGGTATCTCCGGGACTCGGACCCCCTCGGGAGGCCGCTGCTGCGGCAGAGGCTGAGGCAGCTTGGCCAGAGGCAGGCAGGAGCTCCACAGCAGCTCCATTACAAAAGGTCTCTGCATAAACCCCCTGAGGGAACTGAGCCTGAGAGGCGGCCCTGCCCCCACCTGAGAACCAACAGATAAGCTCCCATTGAAGAGCAGTCAGGCCTGCTGCCAAAAGCCCTGAGGCTGGGGAGCAGCACTTGAATCCCAGACCCCAAGCACTAG
>CM053769.1:462497336-462521929 GCA_028658325.1 Potorous gilbertii | reverse complement strand
AAAGGTCTCTGCATAAACCCCCTGAGGGAACTGAGCCTGAGAGGCGGCCCTGCCCCCACCTGAGAACCAACAGATAAGCTCCCATTGAAGAGCAGTCAGGCCTGCTGCCAAAAGCCCTGAGGCTGGGGAGCAGCACTTGAATCCCAGACCCCAAGCACTAGCTGGGCAGACCTAGGCTGGGGTGGAGAGGACTCTCAGAAGTCAAGTAACTGGCTGGGAGCATTTGAATCTCAGACCCTAAGCACTAGCTGGAGGGATCTAGGCCAGGGGGTGGAGAGAACTCTCAGAAGTCAAGTAACTGGCTGGGAAAATGCCCAGAAAAGGGAAAAAAACTAAGACCATAGAAGGTTATTTTTTTGGTGACCAGATGATTGCACCATTCCTCTCTGACGACGAAGAAATCTGCTTACCATCAAAAGACATAGGAGTCAAAGCCTCTGTATCTCAAATATCTGAAATTGATACCCCATGGGCTCAGGCCATGGAGGAGCTCAAAAAGGATTTTGAAAATCAAGTTAGACAGGTGGAGGAAAAACTGGGAAGAGAAATGAGAGAGATGCAAGAAAAGCATGAAAAACGGGTCAAGATTCCATCTGTTGGAAGATGACTATGGTATTGTTCAGTCTGGGAGATAAGAAGTAATCCCAGACTGAAGACTTAAAGGAAAGAAGGGAGGAAATCTTCTCTTCTTTCTCCTTTATCTTCCTAAGATACAGAATGTACATAGTCTGATCTGGGAAGGGTCTGAAAGGGCACTTAGTTTCTATTTGACTTAATGTTAGAAAGGAAGTCCATAGAAAAGAAATGATCTATTCAAGGGTGTGTGGGTCGTAAGTGGCAGAGCCAGCCTTCTGATTTTAAATTCAGGGATCTCCTTGTGATGCCATCAAGATGAGACACCATTCTCAACATTGGTTTTTCAACACTTCAGGGCTTCTCAAAGCATCACAATATTTTTGAAGAAAAATATGTTTTAATTCCTGATTACAAAAAAAGACCCTTAGCACTTTTCCAAGAAGATACAGGAGAGTATAGTTTTCCTCCTGTATCTAACAGAGAGTAATAAGACCCAGTGATTTCAGAAAAAACAGGTAACATTCCCTCTATAATGCACTATTCATTTCTGAACATCCCATTTTAGGAAGGGAATTGATAAGCTATGGAATGTCTGCTGGAGGGGAATCAGTATGAGGAAAGAATATGAGTATATTTTACATGAGAACTTGTTGATGAAACTGATAATTTTCAGACTCAGTAAGATCTTGAGAGGAGGAGCATAAGAGTTCTTTTCCAACACATAAACGATTATTGAATGGAAGACAAATTAGATTCATTCTTTTTGATACCAGAGAGCAGATCTAAGAACAATACATAGAAGTCACAGAGATAAATGCATATTCTAACTCAGCAAAATCTTCCTGAAAATCAGAACTGTCTCAAGTTGGAAGGAGGTACTTCAGAAGTAGTGGATTTCTCTTCTTTGGAGATCTATGGACAGAGGCCAGATGGAAATTTATCAGATATTTAGTAGTAGAGTTTCTTTTTCTCTTAAGAGTCTGACTAGATGACTAATAAGGTTCTTCCCACATCTAAAATTCTGGAAAGTGTCGTGTGTGAATATCTTATGAGCAGAAATTGATGTAATAAAATGTCTTGGGGTAGGAGATCTGATATAACCAGTACAACAAAGCACATTTATTAAAGAATGTGGTCACTGTATGAAATCGTCCTCTTATTGAAAAATAGCATTTGTGTTATAAGAACCTACTACACAGTGGACCAGGGGCCAAGGATGTGGGGCAAGCAGGGAGCTTTTCATGATGCTAAGCTATGTCTCCTACAGTATTGTTGAAAACATCATTGAAGCAAACACATAGCCCTGCTTCACTCCACTGGTGAATGGAAAAGTGCAAGAACCATCCATTATCCAGAACCTGAGCAAGCATGCTTTCATGTAACTGGCATACCACACTGATGAACTTCTTTTGGCAACCAAATTTTGCCATGATATTCCACAAGCTCTCATGACTGACGTATCAAAGGCTTTGGTCAGATTGATAAACATTGTGAACAGACCTCTGATATTTCTCCTGGAGTTGCTGGGCAGCAAAAAACATATTGATTGTTCTTTATCCTTGCTACATTACATTATATTTGAGTTAATGAATGCTGTCATAATCTTGACTTCAAAAGCCCTTTAGAATTGTCTTAAATTACTGTATTTATGAGAATAACTATCATTTACAGTTGTTTATCATACACTATTGCTGTTAGGGTGTACAATGTTCTCCCAGTTCTACTCATTTCACTTTGCCTCAATCCATGTAAGTCTTTACTAGCTTATTTTCCATTTGCATGCTTAGCATTTGGCCTACAGTAAGTGCTTAATTAATGTTTCATTCATTCATTATTAGATTCCTAAATCTTTTTTTTTCAGATGAACTGCTATGCACATAGGATGCTTTCCCCATCCTATTCTTTTGATGTCATTTAAAAAAATCCAAGTGAAGACTTTATATTTATCCTTGCTACTTTTTTACTTTATTGGCTTCATTAAGAGATGCTTAGGGTATTGTATGATGAAGGTGATCCTTCCTTCTGCTGGCTCATGGTCTGGCTAAGCTGTAGCTGCCATCCTGTGTTGAATGACATGATTTGTGAAGAACATTGACAAGGTGGAGAGCATCCAGAATAAAGTGACCAAGATAGGTTAGGATTAGAGACCATGCCATATCAGGGATAGTCAAAGCATATGGGGATACTCAGCCTGGAGAAAGATCTTGGTGGAGGTAGGGTGATCATTAGTCAATGATCTAATTCAAATGATCTAAATTAACTGGAATGAGAATTAGTTCTGATTGGCTTGGACATAGAGGACATGAGTAGGAACAGATAATGGAGTTCCAAAGAGGTCATTTAACATAAATATAAGATGCTGGGGCAGGAGGATTTCTCACAATCAGCTGAACCAACGTCACCTGGGATGCCTTGGGATCCAGTGGGTCCTCCTTTGCCAATGCTTGAAAGCCAATCTGAATAACCTTTCTACAGGTTTGCTGTGGAAGTTCTTGGGGATGTAGCCATTGGATTATGTTCCTCTGAGAGTTCTGGTAATTCTAAAGTGCATTGGCTCAGTGATCTATAGACACATTGTGACAAGATATTTACTATCATTGGATTATTTTAAATGAAAGGCACAAATTTTCTTTATGAAAGATCTTTAAAGACCTGATGATATTTTCCAAGAACATTCAGGAGTGGCACGGTTTTTCAGGTGTTGGGGATGGACTTGAAAAGTTAATGAAATGCACATATCAAATAATGTTTTCCTCTGTTCCCAAAGTGTATCAAGACATTATCTGCTGAACACTTCTCATACATACAAATCTAATAATAGGCAGATCTCTAATTTAAAATGGAAGCCAAATATCACACAACTCAAGCAGCTACTTAGTTACTGAGTGTTTTTGTGGAAGGGATCTGAAAACATATTTTGGTCACCCAATGAGTAGAAAACAAGTGTCAAATGGAAATCCATCAGCATTTACTATTTCTTCCTATGACCCTGAGTAAGATAATACTCATATGGCTTTGAGAGATCCCCCAATTTCCCCAATGACATTTTCTCCCTCTTCTTATGCATAACCCTCCATTACCCAAATGCAACCAACCTCTGACTCCCATAGCACAAAACCATTACAAAATCATTACATCATCTCATTTAGTCCTCACACACTCTTCAAAACGATCTGTTTGAGAGCTTTGCAGACAAGCACTGAAAGAATAGACATAGATCTTAAGGAGGGAGCCATGAAGAGATTTCAAGGGTTTATTCAGTTTGAGAATCTGAAATCTACATTGTGAAAAATAACTTCCTCATCAGCAACCAATAAATTGTAATTCTGAGATTAAATATCATAAACGGCAGCCCCCAGATGCTATCCTAAGAGAATATAGCTTGAATTAGCCATGCATGAGTTTAAGATGAATGATTTTAATGAGATGGATAACATCTAGGGTAATACAGCAAGAGAAGAACATTTTTCAATGTCTTGTTATCTTTGGCCTTAAAAGATCATTCAGGCTGAGACTGCCTCAATATTCAAGGAAATTATGAGTAGAGTTCAGGAAGTGTAGACCTGTTGTTTTTGTATGTGGAAATGAGAACTGTGGGTCTCATCATCTGTTCTCTTGCTGGGCATGAGGTAGCACAGTTACTATTGCCTTAAGGCCTTCACAAGACATAGCAACACAAAAAGATGTAAGATAGATGAGAGGAAGCAAGACTGCACAGTCAAACCTCTCATGACAGGAGCCAAGAGTAGTGCTGGAAAATAGCGTCAAGAGAACAAATGATTCAGTGCAAATGACTTTGGTTTAATGTCCACTTTGTACAAAACACAGTGTTAGGCACAATTTTAAGTCCTGTGATCTCTCATTGAGACATTAAATGCATTCCTCTCAATGTAAAGAGGTCTCATGGGTTCTAAGACATCTGCTGAGTTCTATGCAGTCCTCACAAAGCTATCACCCTTTGGGAAAGAAACCACCCCATTATGACTGAAAGCATGGGGGCTGATCCTAAGGTACCAGAAAAGATATCCCTGATTTTGACACCAACATATAATGCCTCTAGCATCCCCAGTAGCTTTCTTGGACCACTGATACAAAAGACTGAGCTGGATCCAGTCCTTTTAGGAGGAGCTTCTCACTCCTTTGCTCTTCATAGCCTTCCTTCCAAAGAGCAGTTTATGGGGCCTGAAATGAAACATTTTTAATTTAAATTAGAAACAAACTGGCATCACAATCTTCTCTGTGTCTCAAGATTCAAATCAATGGGCATTAGATAAGGGATAAAAAGGACATGATAGTCACATTGTTATTCCAAATGTACAATTAGAAATATAAGGAATGATAGACTTTCTGGGAATGACAGTTCCAGATTGCTTCCATAGTTATTGACTAATAGGATCATGGGGGCACTTCCTGGTCATACTAGCAAGGGCTAGCACAAAGGCGCTTGAAATGAAATAATAAAAAAAAAACCCTATTTAATTTAGCCAAGCTGTTAATCTCCATTTAGAACTTACCACGAGAAGGAAAAAAAAGTGCCAGAAAAAAAAAGTTTTTTCAAGTTTATCTGCTTTCCATAAGCACCAGGAGGAGGCTGTTAGACTGAAAAGGCCAGGTTCTCTCTTGCTATTCAGAACACAGCAACGTGTGACAGGCTTGCTGAGACAGTGGGTGGATTTATAGCCAAAGAAAACCTGTTTCTAAACTTTAGTACAAACTCTCATCCCTGCTTTCCATAAGCTCTGTGAAAAGCACCGTGAGAGTTTCACTGTTTGTGTTACAATGGTTTCCTTTGAAGGCGTAGCAGATTCATGTTTCCAAGGACCGTCATCAAGATTTCATCTAAGGACCCCATTCTGGGAAACAAGCTCCCTCCTGCCAGGAAAGAACAGCAGATTCACTTTTAGGATCTCTGTCTCTCTCTCTCTCTCTCTCTCTCTCTCTCTCTCAATCTCTCTTTCTCTCTCTGTATCTCTCTGTGTCTCCCTCCCCCTGTCTCTCTATCTCCATCTCTCTGTCATTCTCTCATCTCTCTCGCTGTGTTTGTGTCTGTCTCCACCTCTCTCTTCCTCTCCCTCTGCGTCTCCATCGCTCTCTGTGTCTTTATTTGTCTATTTCCCTCATTTGTCTTTCTGACTTTGTCTCTACGTGTTTATCTCTCTATCTCTGTTTCTGTCTCTGTCTCACTTTAATAGCAATGGTGTATATTTGACTGTATTCCTGCATATGGCCTTTAAAAATTGTAAAATGTAGCTACTATAATTCAGACACTAAAAATATTTTGACTGGGGAGAATGTCAGTATATGACACTCCTTTAAAATGCCACCATCAACTTCACATACAGTTTTCAGGTTCACAAGGCTCCAAACCTAAAATATGGTTCCATGATGACAGTTAGCATATTAGTGGTGCTTCAGGGTTTGCCAGGTAGTTTGCAAATGTCATCTCATTTGATCCTCACAGCTTCGATGAGAGGTAGATGCTATTATTGTCCCTCTTCTACAGTTGAGAAAGCTGAGGTACAAAGCATCACTTGTGTATGATCCCACACCTAGCAACCACCTGAAGCAACATTGGAACTCAGTCTTCCTGATTCTAGGTTCAATGCCCTACCAGCTGTGCTACCCAGCTATGATGGTTCCTGTTGCTCTCTACTGTCTATTTCCATTCACCCTGCTTCCATCCCAGCCTCTGCCATTGTTCATCACAATCTATGGGGTTCCTTGTTTTCGATAGTGTCCCTCCTGCAGCTCGGCTCCAAGTTCTGAAGCTCACCTCCTAGAGCTCAGCGCTAACTTCTCCAATTCTGTTTTCCACCAGATGGCACTCCCATCCCACCCCCCCCCCACCCCCTACACACAAACTCTCTCTCTCAACAAGCTTCTTTAGAAAGATGATTTTGCAGTCTTTGGTCTGACTTAGACTCAAAACCACATGCCCAGGACATAGAAACTCTGGTTTGTTTTTGTTTCTTGCTTTTTGGAAATTATCAGTTTTGCAAATAGCCCTGATATTCTACTCTGCCACACTGAGGTTCTCTTTGGGTAGTTGTGGCAATGCCTTCTTCTTGGATTGTTCACATGAAAGCCTGTTTGCCTCCCCAGATAGCTCCCATTAATGGCCCCATTTGGTTGCTCCTTCTGCAAGCACAGAGTGTTGAGGCTCTCTTCAGCATTAGGGCTTCCTGCTCTGTCTTGTGCTGTTTAGAGGACACTCAAGGCCTCTCGCCTCATTCAACTTTGCAACATCCATTGTCTTTTGAGGTTTTTGACATGACTGATATAAATTACCTCAGGCTATTTCTACCAACATCTCCATAAGGATGAGGGAAAACCCAGGCTCCTCCTATTGTAGAATGGGCAGCATCTGGAGGGAAACAGGTAAGCCTGCCTTATAGAGGCAGAGGAGATTGGTAGTCTATTCTGATCATCCCCTTTCATACATGGAGGATAGCTCAGATACCCTGAAGCATGGCCATACCCTTTATATCCTTAACACCTTGAGCCACATGTTCACATGTGCTAGGATCTGGGGAGATCCAGTGATGAAATAAGATCCAGACTCATCCTCATGCAGTGTGTTGGAAAGTGGAGGCAATAAAAAAGGAAAAGGATGTAAACTTGTCAAATCTCCAGTTTGAGTTTTCATCTGCCACTTTCTTGTTTAATTTTGTTCTCTCTCTCTCTCTCTCTCTCTCTCTCTCTCTCTCTCTCTCTCTCTCTTTCTCTTTTTCCCTCCATCCAAGACTCTGAGTTCCAGACATTCTAGGCTTATAGAATCTCAGAGTTGGACCCCAGAAACATCTCATTCCAACAGTTCCTGAGTCAGGATCCTCTCTACCTCATGTCCAACAATGTTCCATTCAGTCACTTTTTCACTTTTTACACCCAGGAGATCTATGCACAGCATACACCAGTCACTTAATAATTGCATGACCATAAGTAATAAGACACATCCATAGATAAGCACACCATATAATGTTACATGGCTTGATGTGATCTATGAGCTGTATGACAGCTCTGAGTGGAAAATCTTTCCTGATTTGACTTAATCCTGGAAAGCATTGTAGAGGAGACCTCCCTGAATGGAATTTAATTCTACTACTTGACGATCAATGGTGGTTAGAGGAAGCCTCTCCCATTCGAGGATAGCTCTAATTGAATTGTCCTTATAGTAATTGTTCTTCCATGTGAGGCCAGGCAGAACACCTTCACACCTTTACCAGCCTGTTCTCTACTCTACCTTTGCTTACCCTGATTCTTGTGCCCACAAGGTTACCCTTGGCTCTCTCCACCTGACATTTTAGGTTGTCTAATCACATTTAGATTCCACGTCAATGCTAAGCCTTCCTTATCCAATTCATTGTTCATGATTTTTCTAGCAAGTGGGCCATTTTTTGTACATCACTAATGTGTTTGTTTCCTATTCTTCATCAATCTTCTCTCTCTCTCTCTCTCTCTCTCTCTCTCTCTCTCTCTCTCTGTCTCTCTCTGTCTCTGTCTCTGTCTCTCTATCTCTCTCTGTCTCTGTATGTATGTATGCACCCCTTCCTAGACAGCACTCACCTGCCTTCAGAGCAGGTTCAAAAACTATGTTCACAAACTAACTTAACTCCAGAAAGCTGCCTACTTTCAGCTCACTGTAGGGATTTGATTATTGTTTATAGAATGGAAGAGAGGATCCAGGCAGGGAGAGCCTGGTCAGTTGGCAGGTGTCTCTCTCCTTTCTATTCATTAAATGTGCTGATTTCACCTCTTCATCATTTGCATCATCATCCGACATGGTTCTGAACCTTAGTCTGCCCCACTTGTGGAGGGCTAAGAAATCCATAGGAGCATCCAGGCTCACAGGTATGGTGAACAATGAAGAAGGAGAGAGCATTAACAGCAGCAGGTAGGAGGCAGGAGGGGCCATCAGGTGAGGTTTGCACATTATTTTACCTTTTATTCATCTGTCATTTCTGGGGTACAATACACAGCTGGTGTCAATCACCTCCCATCTCTTGATGATTCCCCATTCATTCTTCTCCCTTTCTGTGGCTCAGTACCCTCTATCACCTTCCCATGGTATCTTCTTGACAGTGGATGTGTTCTTTGGATAGTCTCTGTGTAGAAATGTCTGTCTATCATGATGTTGCCTGTCACTCTCAGACTCCTTGATAAAGAGTATGTCACTAGAGGAGTTATTAGAAGGCCAGCTAAGTCTGCATGGCCAGTCCCTGAGTAAGACCAGCAGCTGCTGGTTTGCTCCCAATGACTGCTCTTCCAGGTAAAATGATGAAGATACTAGGTAGGGCACCCTCACATTTTGCCAAGCTCATGACCCATTAGCTTCTGTCATAAGGGTCCAACAACTAATTCCCCTCTTCCTACAACTGGAGGGGAAAAACTTGTAGATAGAATTGAGAATGTCTTTTCAGTAAGAGAAAGTACAATACTATAAGTGATAGCATCATTGTGGCTATGACAAGGCTTATGGTTTTTCATTTCATTAGTGCATAGGCTCCCCAAGAAGAAAAGCATTCAACTGATACGGCTGTTCACACGCACCTGCTCTGTAATTACCAAATCTCTGAAAGTTTGCATGGGGTACGTAGACATTTAATGACCTGTACAAAGTCCACTGCAATCATAGTAAAGGAAGGATGTCTGAGGAAGAAATGTTCCTCTTCCAATGCTTGCTTGCAACTTCTCTAAGGTTTGTGGTACTGGACAGTTACCTTGCAGTATGGGTGGAGGTTAAGGGACTTGTTCAAGGTAGGACAAGTAATCTGAACCCAGGGATCTGGACAGTGAGATCAGTTCCTCTTCATGATATCAATTGCAACTGCCTCCAACTAGGGGTATGAATCTTGAAATCCTGGATGAGTTACTACTTCAACAAGGTACATTTATAATTGGGATGAAAAGCAATGTTCTTGTGTTGCTCATCAAGCCAAACAGAGCCTTTGCTATGTCTGTCACAATTGTGTCAGAATCATGTGTCAGTATTTCATGTGTCCCAAAGGATGTCATTGATTTCCCTCCCTTCTCAAATTCAATCACCCTTCTAAGACTTCACAAATAATTTTTGACAAGGCTGTGGTCAAATGTCTTATGACGGTATAGCCATATGAGGCTGATCCTTTGAAAACTTGGCAAGACTGGGCCTCAGGCTAGAGCTAGGTCACCTGACCGTCATTGGGCATGTGTCTACTCCCTTGGAGTTAAATCTTCATTATTTTTGTTGTTGTTCAGTTGTGTCCAATTATTCTTGAGCCCATTTGGGATTTTCTTGGCAAAGATACTGGAGTGGTTCAACATTTCCTTCACCAGCTCATTTTACAAATGAGTAAGTGAGGCAAACAGGATGAAGTGACTTTCCTAGGCTCACCCAGCTAAGTAAATGTCTGAAGGCAGATTTGAATTTAGGAATATGAGTCATCCAGACTGTATCTACTATGCCACCTAGCTGCTGTATGAAACTTATAATGTACTTTATGTACATGGGTGATTCAATGGAGTAGGGTTGGCTTTGATGTCAGAGGACCCGAGTTCTAATTCTGACTCAACCATTGTATAGGTTTAGCAAAGTCATCTCACTTCTCTGGTTCCTGTTTTTCTTACATATAGGATGGAGAAGTTAGTCTCAACCTATCTGATCCCTTCTGATTCTAAATCTCTGTTTCTTTAATTCTGTAGTCTTCACAGCAATCCTTTGCCAATCTTACTTTTGGAGAGAGAGAGAGAAGTGTCACCTGAATTTTAGGCAACACAGTACAGGGAATGGCGTTGAACTTATGTTCAGAGGATCCCTAAGGCCAAATTTCAACTCTTCCACTTAACACCTGTGTGGCTATTGAAAAAGAGGTCATTTTTGTGGACCTCAGTTTCTTCACCTTTAAAGTTAAGGAATTTGATTCAATAATCTCTAATGTCCATTCTAAGTGTAAGTCTATAATCATATAACCTTTCCCAATTTTAGAGACTGAGATACTGATGTGCCATAAGGCTGAATGATTTGCTTATACATGCCACCTCAGTACGTAGATGTTGAGTCAGGGTTATAAATGACTTTTCCCTTTTTGCTATTCCATTATTGCCTCTAACACATTGCTCAGAAGATTTCAATAATGAAGACTAAGGAAATTAAGATAATTAAATCTTACTCTTTTACCTGCAAGTAAAGTTATTGGCTCATGGGAGATTTATTGAGATGCTCAAAGCCAGTTTTCCATTGACATGTCTAAAGGTAATTATGATCTATGGCTCCAATCACTGTATTCCTAACACCCTCTTTAGAATCCCTCCTATTGAATTGCCCATTGCTAAGGGAGGTAGTGTGTCCCAGTGGAAAGAAACCTCGATTTAACACCATGGGAGCCTGGGTCACATCTAGTTTCATCACTGGCTATATGACTTTGGACAAATCACTCTGGTTTCAGCTCCCTCATCTGTAAAATAAGGGATCAAACAAGGTGATCCATGCTGTCATTTGCAGGTCAAATCCATTATTCTAGAAGACTATAGACAGCAGGTCCAATGAAGATATGAAGTTGAAGATATTGGTCCCTTGGGATTACTGTCTCACTAAGGGCAGAGGAACTCACCACCAGAAGGCAGCATTCAAGAGGCTAGATTTTTGGATCACACTTTTGAAAGATAATTTAGTCAGTCATTGGGTGGAATGTGGATGGTGTAATTGGACAAGGAAACTGATCCAAGACATTCAAAGATCAGTTGGTGGCTTGACATTTATTTCAAGTTATGAACCAATTAAATGATAGAGAGGCAGTATCAGGCAATGGAAAGGCCTTAGAGTCAGGGAGATCTGAGTTAATGTCCAGATTTTTTTACTGACTGTGGGACCCTGACTGGATTTCTTAGCCTCTCTATAGACCAAGAAAGATCTTTAAAACTATTTATTTTGGATCTGGTAGAGAATTTTATGCTAGGGAAGAAAATTATTTCATTCACATTTGTTTAATAGACCCTGTTAAAAAATGGATCCAAAAATTTATTTTTATTGTGTTGACATAGGCTAAATGCAAAGTTTACTTATAATCAAATAAAAAGCTAAACCTACTAGAGGAAAGTGGATGAAAAGGAAAAGTAACTAAGCTTTGGGCTGAAAATTCTAAAGTATAGTTATATACACAGATATTCACATGTATAGATCTATATATAGGTGGGTAAGTATATATCTACATGTAGATCTATACACACAGAAAGGTAGATGATGAAAGACAGAAACAGATAATGAGGCAGAAAGAGGACACATGGAGCTGAGGTTCTTTATATTACACATAATATTACAGAAAATAAAATACTTAATCTTACTAGATTCCAAAAAAGTTATCTTTCTCAAAATTCATGAAAGGAATGGATTTATAGAAATCTAAGTATTTTGGTGTCTGGTGGGATGGTCATGTGATATTGATGGGACTATTTGGTACAAATGATAAAATGATGAAAATGAAAGAACTTCTGGGTCAGCAAGGTAAAAAAAAGGGCTGATTTAATCACTGTATCGAAGAGGGAGAATTAGAAGGATTGTAATCTAGTAGTGATGACATTGTCAGTATGATTGGTTTCCTTTTGTACATCTCAAATCTGCAGCAGGGAAGGAGGCATAGCCCCAAGATTAATGGCCCTGGGATGACAGCTTTCTCTAGAAGGTGGATGGCTTCTTGGACACCCAGATAGATGAATGTTTCCATCTAGGGAGAACTTTTACTGAAAAGGAAATAAATGATAGCCATGAAAGAAACAAAATTAAGTACTTTGATATAGAGGATCATTCCTCTCTAAACTTTTTCATTCTCTTTTGAAACTTTCAGTCTGTGATTTCACTGGTGTGATTTCATTCTTCCCCTAATGCTGTGTGTGATGCATGCTCTGGTGATAGACTTTCTCTCCTAGGGCTGTGGGGATGGATGGGATACTTTGCTTATGGTCAGTGTGGTGAAGAGCTCACCTATCTTTGGTCCTGTCTTTGCTTTGACCATTCCAGTTCACTTTCTTGCCATGAGAACTGTAGCAGGGGTGTAGAATCCATGGAGCCCTGGTAGGCTATTTTTTTGCCTTTGGTCCCTTGGGATCTAGAATCTGTTTCCCACCTTTCATCCATGACATGAGCTAGGTGGCTCATCACAGAGAAATCTCCTCATGGTATATGTGCCACCAGCTGCATTTCTGTAGGATGAAATGTTTAATCTCATCCCCTACAGCATTTTTCACCAAATATGTTACTATGACGAAAGTAGAAGAGAACAAGAGAATAAGAGAAATGAGAAAATAAGAAAAAAGGCCAGGACTTTAGAGGACTTCCAGGGATCCATGTTAGAGTAAAGCAAGATAGACTGCATGGTCTGGATTGGGATAAAGGGAACCTATCAATGTATATAGTACCAGTGAGGGAACAATATAGCTGTGAACAGAAGACAGGCACAGAAACAACCCTTGACAGAGAGAAGGCATCCCCTACATGGTACATGAGCTCTGCTACAGCTTCTCACCATATAGAGCCAACTTCAAGGCAAGGTTGACCAATTACCATTGCCGTAGGCCTCCATTATCAGTGAGTCAGGATGAGTGATAAAACTCCTGCTGCTGCTACTTCCTGAGGGGAATGAAGAAAGCAAATATCTGACGTACTGATAATTCTCACGTCCTCCTCCTCTTCTATAAATCTTTGTGATTTGGTTACAAGATTCAAAGTGGAAATACCTTTCTCCTTCCCCTCCCCCTAGCTTTTTCTTCATTCTTATCCTCCTCTACCTCCTCATCCTCATTTCCCAGCCTTACCTCCCTATGTCCTCCTCCTGCCCTGTTCTGGGCCTCCATAAAAGATTCAAATTATCCTTCATCTCTGACCCCTTCTCAAACTCCTTTCATCCTTTGGTAGTTGTAGAAACCCCAATGACCATAGCAGCCATTGTGTTTATGGCCCCCTTTCAGTCTGGGGTAAATTTCTGCCGTACTCTTACCCTCAATATGGACCAGGACAAAAGTGCTCATAAATCATAATGCTTCCCCTCTATCCATTTCCAGATCCTGTGTCTCTCGCCTTCACTAACCCTCATGTTTTTCTCTGAGCCTCAGCCCGCTCACCTGTAATGCTTTCTCGAGGTCCATATTGTCATTCCCTATATGACTTCCACCTAATTCTCTGACATTTCTGTGCCTAGCTTCTGGTTCACTTTCTCCTTCTTCTACCCTAATCCTACCCTCCTTGTGGGGACAATCTCAAACAGAGAGATCTAAAAATTCTAGAGGGAAAAGTGTTAGATTTGGAATCAGGAAGTTAGAATCTGGGCTCAGGCACGTAGTAGTTGTTGACCTTGGGGAAGTCCTTTAATCTCTTTCAATCTCAATTTCTCTCTCTTCAAAATGGAGTTAATAGTAAGAGTCATCTCAGGTTTTTGTTTTTGTTATTTTTGTGAAGAGCAATGAGATAATACATATAAAACTACTTTACAAACCTTAAAGCACTACTGAAGCCATGTCACCACCACCGGCATCACCGTTATCGTTCTTTTTGCTGTTGTTCATTACATGCAGATGACCCTTCCAGTTTATCAGGCTTATCAATTCCCAAGATCCTTATAATGCTCCTCCTTTATTCCTTGCACAGACTGAGCTCTCTGTCACTCACACCTGCCTGGTCTTCCTGATCCCAAACTCTCTGAATACAATATTCCACTTTTTCCCATACCTTACTCATCCTTAATTGATTCTTTATTCTCCTCATGATTTCAGGAATTCCACCATTCTCTCCCCTCTCAGATCATGCCCTGAACATCAGATTGACTTCACTTCCTTTGCAATTTTGACTGTATATTTTACCAATTCAATTTGACACTGCCTTCTTTTCTCACCATCATTCATTCATTCATTCATTCACTCACTGCTCATAGCTACTCATTTGTTACCAACCTCCAACACTTACAGCCTGATACTCCTGAATGTTCCAGTCTGCCTTCCCTTCCTGTTGGATTTTCTGTAATACTCTTCACAGATTCCCTTCATGTTAATCTCCTTCCTCTCAGACTCCTTCTGTCTTTTTGCACCCACAGGTTGCTTATTGGCGAGAGTCCTTCAACCTTGTCCAAAGGGCTTACTCCAAATGTTTGATATTAGACCTCTTCCCAAGGTAATCAATCCTACTCCTCCTCTAAGAATGACTTGCTCTTCCATCCCTGCAGCTCCTATTCTATTATTTTTCTTCCTATACATTTTTCCATCTAAAGTTCTTTCCTCTTCAGCAAAGGACCTTGCCATCTACTTTAAAAAAAAATTAAATTGTTTTACTTGTTTTCAGTGTTCTACAATCACTTCCATCTATTTGAGATTTTCCCCCCTCCCTCTCCACTCCCTCCTTGAGACTATATGCAATCTTATATAGTTCTACACATATATTCCTATTAAATACATTTTCACCTTAGTTATATTGCATAGAAGAATTAAAATGAATGGTAGAAACCATAAAACAAAACAAAGCATAATACAAAAGATAATAGTCTGTTACATTCTGCAATCCAATTCCATAGTTCTTTCTCTGGATGAGAAAGGCATTTTTCTTCGAGGGTCCATTCTTACCATCTACTTTAAGAAGAAAATGAAGGTCTTCCACCTTGAGCTCCTTCTTTTCACACTTTCTATGTGTTAAAGCCTCTTGACCCCATATCTAATTCACTTACCCTTGACACTTATATCCATTTGCCAGTCTTCCCTAATTATTTTTAGGGCACAAAGTTCCTTCTGGTCACCCAACATTTCAAACTGAGATTTATCTTGGAGGGAGGGAAAGGAAGAGTTCATGCTTCCAGTATCATGTTCAACTCTCTCTCCCCAAAACCACAATCTAATCATTTACCAGATTTGTTTGATTTTACCTCCATAATATCTTCCCCCTCCATCCTCTTCTCTCTATTTCCATCACAATCACCCAATTAAGGCCCCCATCACTTCTTTTCATCAGGAAGGTCTGGAATATCCATCTCCTTGCCTGAAATATTATGCTTAACTTTGCTGTGTAATTAATTCTTGGTTGTAGTCCTACCTCCTTTGCCTTATGAAATATCATATTCCAATTCCTTCAATCTTTTAATGTACAAGTTGCAAGGTTCTGTGTGATCCTGACTGTAGCTCCTTGATTTTTGAATTGTTTCTTTCTGTCTGCCTGTAGTATTTTCTCCTTCACTTGATAGTTCTGAAATTTGGCAACGATATTCCTTGGTGTTTTCAGTTTGGGATTCCTTTTAAGAGGTGAATGGTGGATTTTTTCGATGACTATTTTGTCCTCTGAATCATGGAATTCTGGGCAATTTGCCTTGATAATTTCTTGGATGATATTGTCCAGGCTCTTATTTTTTCCTCATGGCTTTCTGGTAGATCAATAATCCTTAGATTTTCTGTCCTGGATCTATTTTCTAGGTCAGTTGTTTTTCCAATTAGATATTTTGCACTTTCTTCTATCTTTTCACTCTTTAGGTTCTGTTTGACTGATTTTTGATATCTCATAGATTCATTAGCTTCTACTTATCCGATTCTAATTGCTATCAAATTATTTTCTTCAGTTAACTTTAGCATCTCCTTTTACATCTGTCCAGTATTTCCTTTAAAGGAGCTATTTTCTCCAGCTAGGTTTTGTACTTCCTTTTCCATTTGTCCATTTGTCCTTTTAAATTTTTCTGTGATTTCTTTCTTCATATTTTTGAAATCATTGGTTAGTTTTTCTTCTATTTCTCTAATTTGGCTTTTAAAATCCTTCTTGAGCTCTTCCAAGAAGGCTCTTTGTGATTCAGACAGTTTATATTCCCTTCTGAAGTTTCAGATGGGAGTATAGTCTCAATGCTGACCTCTCTGGTATTTGTGTTTTTGGTCCTTGGCCCCATAGAAAGAATCTACAGTATTTTCTTTTCTGCTTTGCTTCTTACTCTTGATAATCACCATTTTCCTGGCTTTTAAAGTGGATCTCTGCATCTGGGGCACAGGGACCTCTGTCTCAAATTCTTGTGCCTAAAATTTGAGGCTTTGTGTTTTGTGGCCTTCTTTCAGTTAGAAGTTAAAATTCTGCCCCTCACTTGGTGCCAAGCTGACTGGTGTTGGAAAGCAGAGGCCAGGTGAAGTCTTTTTGAGTTTTCTTGCAGTTACCCAGGAGCTAGCTCTTTAAGTGTTGGGGAGTGGTGGTCTGGCCACAGAAGGTGGCCTCTGCTGAACTAGAACATAGTTCAAGCTCAGCAGTTGGTGATCCTGTCTGTACTAGTGTCTTCCCATGTCTCCTGGGGTGTTGAGGAAGTTGTGGTGTTGGCAGTTGTGGGCTTCAACCCCTGGGGCTCAGGATCTTCTCCTGGTTTGCTGAGGTGGAGTTGTCTAAGACATCTCTGGTCTTGCACTGTTCCCCTTCAGTCACAGCAAGAGGGACCTCCTTAGAGATATTCCTAGCCTCACTGACAGAGAGATTGTTTACCCCTTCTGCTGTTCCCACTGTTCCAGAGTTTTTCCCAGGGAGATATTCTCTAGATTCTTCAAGGTCAACAAGGGGAGGGAGATAGCAAGCACTGATCACTCCACCATCTTGGTTCCCAGAACTGGAAATCTGCCCCCATCACTTCTTGTGTGGGTTATTGTAATTTCCTCCTTCAATGTCTGGTAAGAAAATTCTAGGCTTTTATATTGTGATTCTCCTAGTACTTGACAGTAATAGACCTGCACATGGCTTCCGCAGTACAGACATGGTGGCTGGGCCCACTCTGCTTTTATCTCTACCTCAGAAAGTAACCAAAGTCAGAGGCTTTTATTATCAGAGATCTTGTGAGGAGAAAAGCAGGTGCTGATTGGTGAGACATTATCTATCCTAAGGTGTGCTACTGTGTGTCTCTTCTCCTTTCTTCAGAAAGTTTTCAAATTATGTTCTCATCAGTTGGTTGGTAATATTCTTAATGTCTTTATATTTTGTTGCATTATACTACAGTTTGTGGGGTGTGTGTGTGTGTGTATATGTGTGTGTATGAGACTGTTTCATAGCCTTTCTAGAGTAGAAGTAAGGGGATGCAGCCTCTTTTAAATGTGGCAATCTATTTTACAAGGCTATTAAGAAGAATATCTTTAGGAATGATAATGTAATATAGATGGAAGCATAATCACAGGACATTGAGATTCCACCCCTGATTGTATGGCTTGTAAGAGATAGATGTCCTTGCACAATTCTCTTTACTTCTTTGGACTCACTTTCCTCCTATACAAAATTAAAGAAGTTGAGGTAGAGGGTCTTTGGTGTCCCTTTTAGCTGGAAATCACTGACCTGAAGCAATGCCAAATGGATGAAACAAGGGGCATGCTCCTTTGAGTCAGAGGACAACACAGACACCATGATGGGTGTCCATTTTTCATATCCATGAGGGCCCCATTGTAGGAACACCTATTCTTTAGTTCATGCTATGGCCTGGGTCTTTGTGTTCCTCCATACCCCCTCAGATCTGAATTATTTCTCAAGGTTGGGAAAGTCAGAAGATGATTTAAGGCAGTATAGGTTAGACAGCTGATCCAGTATTCAAGAGAGAGGTCAAAGAAAAAGTCAGTCAGGAAATTTAGCAAATTGCCTCACCAATTTCCAGAACACCTCCCCATCCCCTTAAGGAAGAGTTGGATCTACAGCCCCAAGGGAAAAGTTTTAGGTAATTCTATCTAGGATACAGGATCCTGCCTATTACACTAAGAATGTTCAATTTCCTAGTGTTTCTGATAGTAAAAGAACATACCCTATAGTGAGAAATGCCTTAGCTGGCTAGGATGGGTCAAAAGGACTAGCAAATCTACTTTACAGAAGGTGAAAAAGACCATGGAGAAAGTATGCAGTGATTTACAGCGTGGCCAAAGACCTTTCCAGGCCAGCAAGGAGTCCAGAGTTAAGCTTCCCATGAAGAATACTCTGACCATTGTAGGGTAGAAGCTGAAGATGGCTGAAGAATTCTGACTGTTCCTAGATATCCCAAGCCTTAGTTACTAAATTTTTAGTGGTTTTTCATTTTCATCCTTAATGACTTGATGGATGTTTGGTATCACCCTTTTTTACCTTGATGTTCCACCATACAAATTGAATCTCAGTGATAGATTCACATCACCAGCTGTCAATTTTGGAGGAGTTCTTAGGTAATAAAATGTCCCAACTGGTAATGGTTTCATAATATGAATGATCAGATTTTGGCAGTAACATTGATTGTTTTATATGGTTAGGATTTCGATCTCCAGGATTTAATTGAGCATTGACTATCATCCTTCCCATTGCTTGCCTTTGATGACCACTTATTATGCCCTTGAGATTATAATACTTGAATCAACTGTAATCATGCCTGACCACATTTTGGAGTAATGTAAGATGTATGATTGTTTACTAATTGAGCAAATTGTTCCAACATTGTTTCCATAAAAAAAGGGCTTAGTCTCCCTATATCTTTCCTTAGCATGGTAATGCACCACATTGCATGGTGGTGGGATAATGGATGCATGGAATCAGTGAGGAATTGGAAGCCTATGCTTTTGTGTGAGCCCTTCACTCCAGTACCAATTCCTCTTCAACATTTCCTTCGAAACTGATGGAATGCTTAGAGGTTGACTCCATTCTTAGATTAACTTAAATGTATGCAGGATAAAGGGAAAGTTAGGTGGAACAATAGATAGAGAGCTGAGCTTGAAATCAAAAAGACTCCTGTTTCTGCGTTCAAATCTAGCCTCAGTCACTTACAAACTGTCTAACCCTGAGCAAGTCACTTAATTCTGTTTGCCTCAGCTCCCTCCTGTAAAATGGGCTGGAGGAGGAAATGATAAACCACTCTCATATCTTTGCCAAGAAGACTCCAAAATGGGATCACAGAGATCCAGACATGACAGAAATGACCAAACTATATGTAGAATGCACTGTGACATTGCTCAGTATGACATTATTCACTATTTTTTCTTCTTTGTTCTCTATTCATATCGTGTGAATAAGATAATGCAGCTTTAGAATGAGGAAATAGGGTTTACTACATTGTTCTAGACTGCTTTAAAGTTACTTTTGCATTTGAAATTTCAAAAACTTGGGCACCTCTCTATAGGGCAAAAATGAACCTTGAGATGGCCTAACCTGGAAATAATTGATGTGTGTATATTCTACCTTTGTCCTCTTAGTTCTAATGAAATGCCATGGGGAGGCAGGACCCAATTCTGGCAAAGCAGTCACACAGAACTTCCCATAAGATTCTTAGTGGAGATAAACATGCTAAGTTCTGTGATTAGTGGTTGGAATATACAGGCAGAAGAAACCCCATACTCAATGTAAAATAAGTTCACTTTATAGAATATTCTAAAGTATACAAAAGGATCTTCATCCCTTACCATATTTGATCCTCACCACAGCTCTCTGAGTTAGGTACTGAGGGTTTTTTTTGCAACTATACAAATGAGGAAACTGAGGCTCTTAGAAGTGAGACCATTTATCTAAGCTCTCAAATTTAGCACATGAGAGATCAGGGATTCTAATTCCAAAATTTTAAGCATAGTGCCTGGCATGTAGTAAGCCCTTAAGAAATGTTCATTTGGCATCAAAACCCTATTAGGTAAAACGGGAACTCATACACATAAATACCCACATGTAACATATATACACACAACACACACATATACATGCTTTTATATATGTGTATACATACATACATATGGACATGTATATGAATATTTAACTAAGACAGTTTTGATAATTGAAAACATCCCCTTGCACTCACAGCTTAGACATCTTTATAGTAGTGTCATAAGATGTAGGATTTTAAAGACAACACAATATAATGTCTCATCTCCCAGAGGAAGTAACTGTTCAATGACAAATTTAATTAATGATCTGAGTTTTATGCAGTACAAGAAGAAGGTAAGATTTGAGTCTCAGATGCTGATTCTAAGTTTTCTCTTTCCATTATACTAATGCATCCATATCTTGAGATTTAGGGAAAGGAGAATAAAGAGAACACAGCGATTGTCAAAATCAGGGTCAAAATTTAAAAGTGATGAAATACAAGCCAGTAATGCCCTAAGACAGGGAAAGAACTAATATTCTCTGTATGGAAAATGGCAATTTGGATCAAATTGTATTTCTTTCTTCCAAAAGATGTTTCCTTGGAGAATTGACTTATGAACCTAAGTGAGCATGTATCAACCAAGTTCCCTGTGTGGGTAAATGACATCTAGCGATATAGTGGAAGAAGTCATTTATTAGTCACATTGTACCATTTGTGTCTCCTATAGATGAACTAGTGTGGGAGGAACACAGGACAGATTCAGAAGCATAGCAATGATGGATCCTAATCTTTCTTCCTCCTATGTTTAATCTTGGCATGGAATGAGACAAAAATATGCAAAGATTTTCAGGCAAAGCAGATTTCAGCAAGTTTTATCAAGGTAAATAGATCTATTAGTGGTCTGTTTACCTGCTATTTTAGTAACAGTCTAAATTTTGAGAATCTCATCCTCAGAAGACTGGCCACCAGGAGATGAATCAGTTGGGGTAAGAATAACTCTGAGGAATTGTCTAGTAAAGTGTGAGGGGGTTGTCGTCTCCCTTTCTGGAGGGAGTTCCCACACTGATGAATCATTAAAGGAATGAAGAATATTATCATTTCACCAAGAGAGCCACTTTATAGACTCTCACCATATTCATGATTGTGGAGGATGACTTCTCTGTCTAAATGACTAAGTATTTTGTTTCAGAATCTTACAGAATTTAAATTCAGTGAGATTATTTTTGTCTTTATGTACTCAACTTGTAATACATTGCCTAACACATACTAGGCACATATTAAAGACTTATTGATTGATTTATTGTATAAATGTACATTTCTTTTTCAGGGGACAGGTGAATAATATTAATTTTATGAATCTATTAGAGCTAGGGTACTGTTGTTCATGTGCCAAAGAACGTATGATTGATCACAGGGATACAACAGGATGTGCATCTATGAAAAGCACATAATTGCCTGCAAATGCAACTTTGCCCTCTAAGCCAGCTATAAAAACCCAAGAGAGTGAAATGATCACTTCTTTTGCACTTGTCCCTGGGATATTTCCACATACATGGCATTTTAAACTAGTAGATAATTGGAAACCATTGAGTTGAACCTCTTTATTTTCCATATGTGGGAACTTGGGCCAAAAGAGGCAAAGTCACTTGCCCACAATGAGAAGCTGAGCTGAGATTTATGCTTGACTCTTCTAACTTCAAAGACATTAACAGTAGAGTACTGTGAATGAGCTTTCAGAGGAGGCATACTCAGAGAAATCAATCAGCCAACAGGTATTTTGTAAGTTTATATTGTTGTTCAGTTGTATCCACTCTTCTTATCTCCATTTGGGGTTCCCTTGGTGGATATTCAAGTGCTTTTCCATGTCTTTCTCCAGTTCATTTTACAGATGAGGAAACTGAGGCAAATAGCTTTAAGTGACTTGTCAAAGATTATATAGCTAGTAAGTGTCTGATGCCAGATTTGAATTCAAGAATATGAGTCTTTCTGACTTCAAACTTGACCCTGCATCCACTGGGGCACCAGGTACTGGGTATTAAGTACTTGGAATACAGATTAAAATAATACTCTCTCTCTCTCTCTCTGCATACACACACACACATATGTAGTATACATTGGCAAGTGTTGAGGTTACAAATATGTGTGTGTGTGTGTATTTGTACATTGCTCAAAGAATGAGTTAGTTTAATGGATGGACTCATCAAATAAGTTCAATTTTATACCATATATTCAGAGGATGGAAGTAAAGGCTAGTTAGGAGAACAAATATTAAACAAAAAGGATCAAGTAGTGCTAAACAAATCTTGTCAGGATCAAGTCTTGAAAAATATGAGATTGTGATGGAAAATAAGAAACAACAAAAGCCACATTAGGATCAAGAACAGCCTCAAAGAAGAGTGAAGGCCATGGGAAATGGAATGATAAGAATGGGAAATGAAGAGATGGCAGAGCTGATTGATGCTTACTTTGGTTCTGGTTTGACTGCTAAGGAGAATGATGCTTGGATTGGAAAGGACAGAACATAAGTGGCCAATAGCGACCTGATACTCAAATAAGTAACAGCATAGTAAGGCAGGACCCAGTTCAATGAGTTTGAGACATATAGTCCCTGTGAACCAAATCCTTGAATTTTGACGGAACCAACAGATGTGACTGCTGAGCTGTTGCTAGTGATATTTTTTAAAAATATGAACTTTGGGGGAGGCATCATAAGACTGGAAAAGGGTAAATGGTATATCAATTTTCAAAATCAGTAAGAAAATATAATCAGAAAAGGTTAAAGCAGGAATTGTATTCAACTCCTGTAAGAATTTTAGAATATATTAAAGAGATAATTAGTGAACCTCTAGAGAGGGAAGTGGTGTTCAGATAAAGCACTGATGACTTCATCAGAACTGGTAATGCCTGACTATTTCTTTTCCTTTCTGACAAATTTATTACATTGGTAGATTAGGTCAATGAGGTTGATACATTTGACCTTGATTTGGGGAGGCATTTCATAAAACCTTCCTTGTTATTCGTCTGTAAAATACAGAGAAGTGTGGGTTAGAAATACCTCTGGAACCGATTGAATTGGTCATTTCAAAGACCTGTCATTAATAGTTTATGTTTCCTTGAAGGGAGCATTAGTGTTATGGGTTCAATATCTTTGCCAGATCCTGTTCTGTTTAGTACTCATCAAATACTTTGACTGAGGCAATGAAGACATGCTTATCAAATGTGCAGATGAATCAAACATGGGAAGGAGAGCCAATGTCCTAGATGGCAGAACCAGAAGTCTCAAAGATACTCACAGACTGGACCTTACAATGAACTCTCATAGTACCAAGAGTGAAGGCCTATATTTTAGTTTGAAAGATCAGCCCCCCAAAATAGATGGAAACAAACAACCGGGCAATAGTTTGTCTGAAACCTAAAAAAGATCTGAGACACAACATGACTTCATGAGTAGTATCTTTTAACCTCCAGCTTTACAGTTAAGAAAGTCAAGAAACCAAAAGCAAACTTATTCTCCATTAAGGCAGACAACGTCCAGAAAAGGTAAGGCGATGGCCCTGATAAATTTGGTCTGTCCTGATGAGGTCACACTTGGAGTATTCTGCTCAATTGCATTTTTATTTTAATTTTTATTTATTTATTTTAATATAAATTTATTTATTTAACTTTTTACATTCATTTTCACAAAATTTTGGGTTCCAAATTTTCTCCCCGTTTCTCCCCTCCCCCCACCGCAATACACCGAGCATTCTAATTTCCCCTATCACCAATCTGCCCTCTCTTCTTTCATCCCTCCCTTCTCTTGTCCCCATCTTCTCTTCTGTCCTGTAGGGCCAGACAACTTTCTATTACCCATTACCTGTACTTCTTAATTCCTAGTAGCAAGAACAATACTCAACAGTTGTTCCTAAAACTTTGAGTTCCAACTTCTCCTCACCCCTCCCCCACCACCTATCCCCTTGGAGAAGACAGGCAATTTAATATAGGCAATCTGCCCTCTCTTTATCATCCCTCCCTTCTCTTGTCCCCATCTTCTCTTTTGTCCTGTAGGGCCAGATAACTTTCTATTCTCCATTACCTGTATTTCTTATTTCCTAGTAGCAAGAACAATTCTCAACAGTTCTTCCTAAGACTTTGAGTTCCAAATTCTCCCCATCCCTCCCTCCCTTTGGGAAGGCAGGCAATTCAGTACAGGCCATATCTGTGTAGTTTTGCAAATGACTTCCATAATAGTCGTGTTGTGTAAGACTAACTATATTTCCCTCCATCCTATCCTGCCCCCCATTGTTTCTATTCTCTCTTTTGATCCTGTCCCTCACCAAGAGTGTTGACTTCAAATTGCTCCCTCTTCCCACTGCCCTCCCTTCCATCATCCCCCCCCACCTTGCTTATCTCCTTTTCCCCCAATTTCCTGTATTGTAAGATAGGTTTTCATACCAAAATGAGTATGCATTTTATTCCTTCCTTTAGTCGAATGTAATGAGAGTAAAC
>CM053769.1:462478311-462496836 GCA_028658325.1 Potorous gilbertii | reverse complement strand
AAATCAAGTCAGACAGGTGGAGGAAAAACTGGGAAAAGAAATGAGAGAGATGCAAGAAAAGCATGAAAAACGGGTCAATACCTTAATAAAGGAGGCCCAAAAAAATGCTGAAGAAAATATCACCTTGAAAAACAGGCTAACTCAATTGGCCAAAGAGGTTCAAAAAGCCAATGAGGAGAAGAATGCTTTCAAAAGCAAAATTAGCCAAGTGGAAAAAGAGGTGCAAAAGCTCACTGAAGAAAATAGTTCTCTCAAAATTAGAATGGAACAGATGGAGGCCAATGTCTTTCTGAGAAACCAAGAAATCACAAAACAAAACCAAAGGAATGACAAAATGGAAGAGAATGTGAAATATCACATTGGAAAAACAACTGACCTGGAAAATAGATCCAGGAAAGACAGTTTAGTAATTATGGGACTACCTGAAAGCCATGATCAAAAAAAGAGCCTAGATATTATCCCAAAATCTTGTGAAAATGAATGTAAAAAGTTAAATAAATTTATTTAAAAAAAATAAAAAAAAATAAAATAATTCTCAACCTTTGCTCCTAAAACTTTGAGTTCCAGTTTCTCTGTCTCTCTTCCTCCCTCCCCACCCATCCTCAATGAGAAAGCAGTTCAATATAGGCTATATATGTGTCGATTTGCAAAAGACTTCCATAATAGTCATGTTTTGTAAAACTAATTGTATTTCCCTCCTTCCTATCCTGCCCCCGCATTTATTCTATTCTCACTTTGACCTTGTCCCTCCCCAAAAGTGTTAACTTCTTTTTCCTCCCTCCTCCTATTTGCCCTCCCTTCTGTCATTTTCCTCACCCAACATATCCTCTTCTCCCCTACTTTCCTGTAGTGTTAGAGAGATTTTCATATCAAATGGAGTGTGCATGTTATTCCCTCCTTAAGCCAGATGTGATGAAAGTTAGCTTCACTTTTCCCTCTCATCTCCCCTGCTTTTCCCCTCCGTTGAAAAAGCTTTTTCTTGCTTCTTTCATGACTGATAACCTGCCCCATTCCGTTTCTCCCCCAATGTGTTCCTCTCTCACCTCTTGATATTATTTTTATAGTTATCATCCCTTCTTATTCAACTCATCTGCTCTGTGTGTGTGTGTGTGTGTGTATAAAATCCCTCCAACTACTCAAATATTGAAAAAACTTTCAAGAGTTGCAAATACAATCTTTCCATGTAGGAATATAAACAGTTCAACTTTAGTAAGTACCTTATGAGTTCTCTTTCCTATTTACTTTTCATGCTTCTCTTGATTCTTGTGTTTGGAAGTCATATTTTCTATCCAGCTCTGGTATGTTCACCAGGAACACTTGAAAGTTCTCTATTTCATTGAGTGACCATTTTTTCTCCTGAGGTTTTATACTCAGTTTTGCTGAGTAGGTGATTCTTGATTTTAATCGTGGGTCCTTTGACATCAGGAATATCATATTCCAAGCCCTTTGATCCCTTAATGTAGAAGCTGCTAGATCTTGTATTATCCTGATTGTATTTCCACAATACTGAAGTTGTTTCTTTATGGCTGCTTGCAATATTTTCTCCTTGACCTGGAAACTTTGGAATTTGGCTTCAATATTCCTAGGAATTTTCCTTTTGAGATCTCTTTCAGGAAGTGATCAGTGGATTCTTTCAATATTTATTTTGTCCTCTGGCTCTAGAATGTCCAGTCAGTTTTCCTTAATGATTTCATGGAAGATGATGTCTAGGCTCTTTTTTTTGATCATGGCTTTCAGGTAGTCCCATAATTTTTAAATTATCTCTCCCAGATCTATTTTCCAGATCAGTTTTTTTTCTAGTGAGATAGTTTACATTATCTTCTATTTTTTCATTCTTTTGGTTTTGTTTTGTAATTTCTGGGTTTCTCATAAAGTCATTAGCTTCCATCTGTTCCCTTCTGACTTTTAAAGAATTATTTCCTTCAGTGAGCTTTTGAATCTCCTTTTCCATTTGGCTAATTATACTTTTGAAAACATTCTTCTCCTCATTGACTTTTTGGACCTCTTTTGCCAAATGAGTTAGGCTATTTTTGAAGGGAATATTTTCTTCAGAAATGTTTGGGGGTATCCTTTAGCAAGCTGTGGACTCACTTTTCATGATTTTCTTTCTTCTCTATCATTTCCTTTCACAATTTTTCCTCCACTTTTCTTACTTTATTTTCAAAACCTTTTTTTCAGCTTGTCTGTCTACTGCCTGTGACAATTGCATATTTATTTTGGAGGTTTTGGATGCAGATGCCTTGACTTTTAGGTCTTCCTCTTAGAGTATGCATTATTCTTCTTCATCTGAAAGGATAGAAGAAAATACCTTTTCACCAAGATTGTAACCTCCTATAGTCTTAGTTTCCCCCCTCCCCCTTTTTTGGCATTTTCCTAGGCAATTATTTGACTTTTGAGTCCTTTGTCAAGAAGAGGGTAAACTCTGGGGACCTGTAAGTTCTCAATTCCTACAAGGTGGTACAACCAAGGGAGAGGAGCTAATCTTCTCCTGGCCTATGCTCTTGTTTGTGAGCAACCACAAGCACTCCATTCTGCCCAGCATCTGTGAGTACAATTTCCTCTCCACAACTGCTTCCAGTTCCACCATGCCATTACTCTTCCTCAACTCAGTAGAGCTACTCAAGGCTGAGATCCAGATCAGCTCCTCAATTCCCTCAGGTACTTTAAGCCAAGGGCTCCAAAACTGCAAGCTGCTGTTGCAATTGCTGCTGCCAGCCGGATCAGATTCTGTTCCCTTCTCACGCTGATAAAAAAGCTTTCTCACTGACCTTGAAGCTATCTTTGGCATTTGTGAGTTGAGAAATCTGAAAACTGCAGCTGCTGCCAGGGATTCTGCCCCCTGAAGCCTTTTCTGGTCCTGTCCCTGAAGCACCGTGACCAAGGATGGGATGCATTCTGCTCCATGCCTGGCATGATAGACCTTTCCTGTCGGCCTTCCAGGCTGTCTTGGCCTGGAAATCTCTTTCACTCTATCATTTTGTGGCTTCTGCTGATATAGAATTTGTTTAGAGTCATTTTTTACAGATATTTCATGGGCTATGGAGGGGAGCTTTTACAGGTCCATCCTTCTACCCCAACATCTGGCCTCCACCCCTCTCTCTAATGTTTTCAGTTTGTGTTTTGTCAAAAGCTTTTTCTGCATCTATTGAGATGATCATATGGTTTTTGTTAGTATTATTGTTTCGTCAATTCTGCTGATTATTTTCCTAATATTGAACCATCCCTTCATTCCTGATATAAATTCTACCTGATCATAGTGTATTATTCTCCCAATAAGTTGCTGTAATCTTTTGCTTATATCTTTAAAATTTTTGCATCTCTATTCATTAGAGGAATTGTTCTGTAGTTTTCTTTCTCTGTTTTGACTCTTCCATATTTAGGTATCAGTATTATATTTGCATTACAAAAAGAATTTGGTAGGACTTCTTCAACTATTTTCCCAAGTAGTCTACAAAGTTTTGGAATTAGTGTTGGAATTAACTGTTCTTCAAATGTTCGATAGAATTTGTTTGTAAATCCATCTGACCCTGGATATTTTCCTGGGGAGTTCATTGATGACTTGTTCAATTTCTTTTTCTAAGATGGCGTTAATTAAGTGTTTTATTTCCTCTTCTGTTAATCTGGGCAATTTATATTTGTGTAGACATTTATCAATTTCATTAATATTGTCAAATTTATGGGCATGCAGTTGGGCAAAATAATTTCTAATTATTGATTTAATTTCCTCTTCATTAGAGGTGAATTCACCCTTTTTATTTTTGACACTGGTCATTTGGTTTTCTTCTTTCTTTTTTTAAAATCAAAATGACTAAATGTTTATAAATTTTATTGTCTTTTTCATAAAACCAGCTGTTAGTTTTAGTTATTAGTTCAATAGTTTTCTTAATTTCAATTTTATTAAGCTTTCCTTTTGTTTTTAGTAATTCTAATTTGGTATTTACTTGGGGATTTTCAATTTGTTCTTTTCTTAGCTTTTTCAGTTGCATGCCTACTTCATTGATCTTCTCTTTATTTTATTCATGTAAGCATTCACAGAAATAAAAGTTCCCCTAAGAACTGCTTTTGTTGCATCCCATAAGTTTTGGTAGATGTCTAATTATTTTCATTCTCTTCAATGAAGTTACTGATTGTTTCTTTGATTTGTTGTTTCACCCACTCATTCATTAAGATTAGATTATTCAGTTTCCAATTAATTTTTAGTCTGTCCTTCTATGGTCCTTTGTTACATATGATTTTATTACTTCATGATCTGAAAAGGATAAATTGACTATGCTTTTCTGCATTGGATTTTTATGTTTTTGTGCCCCACTGAGTGGTCAATTTTTGTGTATGTGCCATGTACCACTGAGGATAAGGATATTCCTTTCTATCCTCATTCCGTTTTCTCCAGAGACCTATCATATCTACCTTTTGCAGACTTCTATTCACCTCCTTAACTTCTTTCTTCTTTATGTTGAGGTTAGATTTATTAAGGCCTCACTAGAATAGTTTTGCTTTGTATTTCTTCCTGTAACTCCCCGAACTACTCCTCTAAGGATCTGGATGCTATACCACTTGGTGCATATATGTTTAGTAATGATATCACTTCATTGTCTAGAGTGCCTTTCAGCAGGATATGGTTTCCTTCTTTATCTCTTTTGATTGGGTCCATTTTTGTTTTTGCTTTGTCTGAGATGAGGATTGCTACCCCTGCTTTTTTTCCCTTTAACTGAAGCATAATATACTCTACTCCAGCCTTTTACCTTTGCCTTATGTGTATCCCCCTCTTACACATATATTTCTTTGTAAACAACATATTGTAGGACTATAGTTTTTAATCCCTTCTACTATCCACCTCCATTTTATGAGAGTTCATCTCATTCATGTTCACAGTTATGATTACTGTGTATCTTTCACTCCCTCCTATTCCACCCCCATTTATGCTTTAATTTCTCCCTTCACCCTTCTCAAAAGAATTTTGCCTTTGACCACCACCTCCCTCAATCTTTCCTCCCTTTTATCAGCCTCCCTCCCTTTTATTTCCCTTTTCCCTTACTATTTCTAACCTCCCCTCTCATCACCCAGTCCCTTTTCTTTCTTTTTTTTCTGCCTGTAGGGCAAGTTAAATTTCTATACTTAACTGAGTATGTTGTTCCCTCCTCAAACTGAACCTGATGAGAGTAATGCTCAAACAATATTCATCTCCCTCCCTTGCTCTCTGGTATAATATATTTCTGTTCCTCTTCATGTGGTGTAATTTAACCTTTTCTGTGCCCTGCTTTCCTTTTCTCCCTTCCTACACCTTAATTAGGGCTTTTTATCATCACATCAGTTAAGTTATACCCACACTCTGTGTCTATGTATATCCCTTCTAAATATCATAATAAATATTCAATTCTCAAGATTAACAAGTATTGTCTTCTTATATAGTGATGTAAACAGTTTGCCCATATTGAATAACAAGTTTTCTTCTTCTTTTCCTATGTTTACCTTTTTATCCCTCTCTTGAGTTTTAAAGATCAAAATTTCTATTGAACTTTTTTCTATTGACTTTTTATCAGGAAATTCTGGAAATCCCTTATTTCATTGAATGTCCATCTCCTTTCCTGAAAAATTATGCTCAATTTTGTTGGGTAATTGATCCTTGATTGTAGTCCAGGCTGCTTTGCCTTATGGAATATCATATTCTGATCCCTCTTATCTTTTAATGTAGAACCTGCAAGGTCCTGGGTGATCCTGACTGCAATTCCTCAATAATTGAATTGTTTGTTTCTGACTGCTGATAGTATTTTCTTCTTGACCTGATGATTCCAGAATTAGGCAACACTATTCCTTGGAATTTTCAAATTGAGATTTGTTTCAGGAGGTAATCAGTGGATTCTTTTGATGACTATTTTGTCCTCTGGTTTAGAACTTCAGGGCAGTTTTCCTTGGTGATTTCTTGGAAGATATTGTCCAGGCTCTTTTTTTTTTTTCATCATGGCTTTCTGGTAGCCCCCTAATTTACCTTAAGTAGGACTTTGAATGACAAGTAGAGGATTTTGGATTGGATTTGGTGGGTGATATAATTTTCATCCCCTTTGAGAATGAAGGACAACTACCAACCATATAATGCTTCAGCTTACTCTATTGAGCTGACTGGTGTGTGCCAAGTCTGAGACCAGGTGAATACTGAGTTTCCCCAGTGGTATACTGAAACTTGTGGACTGGGGTGTAGAGAAGGGTTGGTCTGGCTGCTGGAGGTCTCCTACTCTGCTACAGTTGCTGCTAGAGTGTGGTCAGGCTCTGGCTCATGAACCCTTTCTGTACTGGTGTCTGCCCAATTCCCCGACTGTGCTAAGATATGCCTAGGGTCCTGCTATTGGCACTTACCAACTCCTTATCAACCCCTTGGGCCTTAGGATCTCCTGCTGGTGCACTGAGGTGGGGCTTTCTGGGACACCTCCATTCCTGTACTGGTTCCCTTCAGCAACAGCAAGAGGGACACTTCCCATCAATCTCCCCAACCTCCTGATCTAAAAGACTGCATAACTCCTTCTGCTGTTTCCACTATTCCTGGATTTTTCCTGGGGCAATATTTTCTGGATTTTTCAAGGTCAACAAGGGAGAGTGAGAGCACTTAGAGTTTACTCTACCATTGTGACTCCAGGAAGTTCAAGTAGGTGATTTTCAAACATTTATTCTGTGGATTGATAGCCCTAGGAGTAGCTGCTGTTGCTGTTGCTGCCCACACCTCTGTCACCCAGCTTCTCCAGATTCTTATCCTGGATTGAAAGTTTGGGAATCTCCACTGCTGCTGGTGATTCAGACCACCTGCTCCATTATGGGCTAGTTTGGGCTAGGGTAGCCAGAGTACTCTGTGCTCCCTCATCTGGGGAGCATCAAACTTTTGGGCTGTCCTGTGTTGAACTGTATTGAAAATCTATTGTGCTCTGCCTCCTGGTGGATTCTGCCTCTCTAAAATTTGTTCAGATTCATTTTTAGAGGTATCAAAAGGAATTTGTGGTAAAGATCAGATGAGTCCTTGCTTTCATTCTTCAGCTTGGTTCTGCCCCCTAATTTACCTTAAGCAGGACTTTGAATGACAAGTAGAGGATATTGGATTGGATTTGGTGGGTGATAAGCAATGACTGGAGTGTATTGAGTAGGTGGAGAAGGGGAAGTTCTCTGGGGATAGCACTGATTTGGGGGGGGTGGGAAAATAGGGAATAATAGCTTCAGTTGGGCATTGAATGAGACTTGTGAACGGAAGAGACGATTTGGAACAGTTGTTCTGGAGAGATCACTGATCAGGGAGGTGGTTAGGTATTGTCTTGCTGCAGGGAGGGATAAATTGAAGCTAGAAAATATAAAATTGTTGTGTACTCTCTCAACTGGCTTGTGAGAATAAATTTTTTCTAAAATTCATTAGTTTTAGCACCAATATAAAAAGAATATTTTTTATTATCCCAGGGCAGAAAGTAGTCTCCACAGGACAAATGACTGTAAGGTTGCATGGTTTATGATGTTAACAAACTTTAAACATCATCTAGTTCAACTGTTTTATTTTACAGATATGGAAACTGAATCTCATAGAAGAAACCTTCTGTCTTTGGAAGAACCCCCTGCTCTCAATGTACCAGCCTTAGGATATCCAGTATTTGGTGTCCCCAATGTTCATTGGGAACCTGATTTGTACTATATTTGTAATTGAAGATTTAATTATAGTTGCCTTTTAAAAAGCCTTCATTGGTGTTTAAAACATATATCCTTTCAGAAGAAAAGGAGTCACCTTTTAAATACCTACTGCATTTTTTCAGGAAACTTTTACTGTTTGGAAAAGATACTTTGGAGTATGTTCCCTAGACATCTCCTATATAAGGTCTAATTTCCTTATCATGGGAATGCATTTTATCTGTTTTTACTAATTAGTGGAAAGAGTCTTGCACTTGGTACAGAGGACCAGGGCTCCACATTTACCTCTCCCTCCAACTGGTTGTGTAATCATGAGTAATTTATTCCCCTTGTTGGGCTTTTATTTCCCCATATATCATGTGACAACATGCAGTGTGACCATTGGTCCGTAAAGTGCCTTGAAATTCTAATTCCATGATCCTGACTAGGGCATTGAACCCACAGACTTATAGCAGATTGGGTCTAATAATAAGTAACATGAAATAATATAAATGTTTAATTTAGGCTTAGGGAGAAAAAAACCTTGTGCCAAATTTCTATCCCTTCAGGCAATGCAAATACAGATCACTTATGTGATTATTTCAAACAAAGGTCAACTTGGGGGTTTAAGAAAATATAGCTAAAACTATTAAACATTCATGGAAAGGAGAAGTATAGGCAGAATTCCAGAATTTAGACCAGAGAACTGGAGACTTATTCAATCACCAAGCCCAGGAAGCAAGTTGCTTATTTAATTCAATATTTCTCTTTGGGCTGTTTGGAGAGAGAAAACACACACACTTCTAGGAGCACAAGCACACACGCCCCATATCATGATCATTTGTTGTCCTGGCAAAGTCTATCTTTTCTAAATATGAATTTCCCCCAATCATGTAAAAAGCTGAAGCTTTCGAGCAATAGTGTAAATTGCTTCCATTAGTTCATTTCCATGAAATCATGTAATGGCCCATCATCCCCTGGCTATAAAAGCAGGAGATAATGATGCTTCTGCTGCTAGTTTGGTCATTAAGCTAACGTAAATCTAATGGTGAAATAACTGTAAACTATCAATCAGAAGGATCACTAAACATAAGATATTGTCACAGTGACCTCTACTCATAGTCTACTAATGCTGGGGGATGGGCAAGGACATTTGTTAACTCACTTAAGACTAGTAATGACGAACTAAAGATGCCAAAGCACAACGTATTCTACAAGTGACAGTGATGACAGTGTCCAGACTCTGTGTTCTTCTTGACTCCTGATTTAAAATGTATACAGTGACAATGTAATCTTTATGGAAAACAATCATCTGAGACACCAATAAGGCTTTATCAGAGTTAGAAAGCTGGACTGCAATGTTGTGCCTATCAAGTGATGGCAATTCCAGTGTTTGAGTCTATTTCTTTGTCTTTCACCCTTAAGTGTGCAATATGGGATGATGTACCTTACCATTGGCCATAATACTCACACTTTTTCTATGTTGGCTTCCTGGTTCTATTAGAAAAGTATGTCTTTATCATTTCCTCCAAGTCTAAGGGCTGGCTTTTAACTGTTAAGAGACCAACCTGAGGTTTAAGGGTTCTGCATCAAGTGGCCCTTTGCCTGAGCCACTGGCCTGCGGGAGCTCATTCTTACTTGGAGCTCATTATTGCCCTCTGCCAACACACTCAGACACTTGCTCTCATCAAAAGGGTTCGACTCAATCTGTAAACTCAGAGACTTGCGGAGCTCTTCACAGTTTAATTTCCTGTGATGAGAGGAAAGCCAACTTTAATAAACTGGCCATGCCCATATTAAGCTTACTGTATCTGAGGGCTAATGAGCCTTTTTCCTCCTCTCCTTGAGGCCACATTTTTTTCAAGGCAAGACCCAATGACCATTAACTGGAGGTGTTTTCAGAGGAATTCTTGCTATGGTATTGATTGATCTCCTGGGGCCCTGAGGACCCTTGTAGGTGCAGGTTCTGTGCTTCTGAGTCTGGATACAGAATCTCCTGGTATTCTCATATTCCAAGACTTGACTTTCTAAGTCCCTGTAGCCATAAGAGCTTTGTGTTTCCCTTAACAGCAATTTTCTTTCTGTTCTCCATGTTTTTAGCATGGGCTAATTGGTTTATATCATTTTCACCTAATCTCCTTGAGGGCACAGGCTAGTTTTATTTTTTTAATTTTTGCTTTGTTTTTGTCTTTTGTTACTTAAAAAAAAATGTTTCAGAGGCCTCTAGGTGGGACGGTGGATAGATTCCTGGAACTGGATCTGGGGGCAGGAAGACCATAGCTGCAATTCTGCCTCAGATTTTGACTACTCCTGAGACCCTGGGCAAGTCACTTCTGTCTGTCTGCCTCATCTGTAAAATGGGACTAACAATAGTAGTACCTACCGCCTAGTGTTTTATGAGTATTTAGTGAGAGATACTCTATATGGAATATTTTGAAAACTTCGCATATAATTCCTAGGCATTGTTATCCTCCATGCTTAGCATCCTCTTGAACTTAGATGATGATTTTAGACCTAAACCTTGCTGTGATGGCTGTGGACGCTCTCCCAATGGTCAGGCTCATAGATTATGCCCTCCTGGAGGGCCTTCTGACCTGGGCACAGGTCTCAGGACACACTCTGAGTCTGCTGTCCCAAGACTCGCCTCAGATTGCTGGATGGCTGTACTGGCACCACTAGTCATAAAAATGCTCTGCTAAGGAGCAGGAATGCAGATACATGTGTTGTTTGAACTAGTTTCTTATAGCCTGGACTTGATTGCTCCTAGTCCTTCCCTCACTTCTGGTTATCATTCAATTCTTTGAGTTACCTTGAGGAAGTGACCAAAGGTACTTGAGATTGAAAACTACAAGTATAAAGTCCCACACATATGCCTCCAGTATCTGTAGCAGTTGACCACTCCTTTCCTACAACTGATTTTCTTCTACTTAATGAAAATAAATACCAATGGTGGCCCCTAATGGGAATGGTTGCTTCTCTTCTACCTGTGTGCTTGGGCATCAGTTGTCCAGGCTGCTTTCAGTGGGCATCCATGGAACTCTCCAAATACCAAAGCTTTCCAGGATCTGAGCCTTGCCACTCACCTTGGGAGTGACGCTTATAGATGAAGACCTGTCTATAGACTTTTCTGCTGAAGATCACAGAGATCCTTCCATGTCCTCCTGAACCATTAGTATTTCAGGAATATTAAGTCTAGAAGATATACAAGCCTTCCTTTTGTCCATGATAAGTGCAAAAGCATTAGTGCATTTACAGAAGGAATGAGAGTGGGAAACCGAGCCCAACAGTTGTCTGCAGCAGCTATAGGTTTTCTGAAAACCCTATCAGCAAGGTCTGATCTATTTGAGCAAAGCAAAGCCTTTCCAGGGAAGAAGCTGAGAGGGAAATGGGAGGCCAGCCGTGAAGAGAATGGTTTATTTCCTTTTGAATCTTTTCCTTTCAGAAACGTACCTGTTGTCCTGTGACATGAATTTGCAGAGGTATTAAGGGACTTGCTCAGCAGGGCTCAACCCTATACAATTGGCTACAATCGCTTCAAAGCTGCCCAGGGGTTCATTATTACATTAACTCTTGGTAAAATCTCTCCTGCAGTCAATCTTTCTGACAGCTCACATCACAGAGGCTCTGTCCCCCCACCCATTAACTGTACTCTGAACCTGGAGGGTTTTCCATTTGTAGAAGGACTGACATCGAATTATTTCATGATAAATGTGTGACTTAAAAGTTTTTTTTAAAAGCACCTTGAAAATAGATCTTTTTTGAAGTTTTAGTGGTACCTGCACCACTTTAATTGTGGTCATTGGGTTATCATCAAGGTTTAACTTTTTTTAACTTTAAAGGCCTATCTTTCAAGGTCTCTGTGTAATCTGAACTTCCCAAACCTCCTCAAGCTCTCTTTTTCATCATTAGTAGGCTTGGCTTTGGTTGGCTGGCTTCTACTATGGACTTTGTCATCATACTTTAAGCTCCCCTGAGCTCCTGGTCAATCAGCTTTTTCCTGTGGAGGGGTCCATGACCTTGCCAATTTCTCCTCTACTGCTCAGAATCAGCATAGCAATCTTCCATTTGGTTCAATTGTTTAAGCATTTCTGGAGTATCTATGTTTGCAGGGAACTAAATTAGGTGTGGGGAATGCAAAAACAGGAACCAAACTGGCCATGCTCTCAAGATGTCCAACCTCTGTGTGTCCCAATGGAAGGGTGCCCTGCCTCCCAATGAAATAAAGAAGGTGCAGGCATCTTACATCACTATCAAATCAGTCAATCAATCCAAAGTAACACATGTGAACACCTCCTAAAGAGAATCATAGAGCTCACAGGAGATTTGGGTCGTTGGAGAAAAGCAGATGACATCACACAGGAAATGTCTTGTGATTGCTTGGACAGGCTTGGTCACATCTTATGTAGTTGTAGTTAAAAAAACAACCCAACTAATTTGGAACTAGTCATAAGGATAGTAATGGAATCTGAGGGGGGAAATACCCCAATCAACCAAACAAACAAAAAAACTCTTGAAAAGGAGTTGGCCTTGGTGGAGGGGAAGGGAGGAAGAAAATTTTCTCTCTGCCTTTTCTTAGAGGCAGCTTGGTGGCATAGTGGATAGAGCCCTGAGCCTAGACTTAGGGTAAGCCTGAGTTCAAATCTGATTTCAAAAACTAGCTGTGTGACCCTGGGCAACTTGACCTGTTTATCTCATTTTCTTCAACTGTTAAATACAGAAAATAATAAGAGTATCTATGTCTCACAGTTGTGGTGAAACTCAAATTGAATAATAATTGAAAAGTGCATGACATATAACATATACTCAAGACATGCTGACCAGATGATGATTTTATGTCCTCCTCAAATCTGTAAGGTGAGGGTGGGTTCTCTCTGGTGTCAGTAGTAGAGTCCATTGGAGTGGGATGCACCTGCCCCAGAGCAGCAGTGACAATGCCAGGAGCTGAGACATGCTGAGGACAAACTGATCCTGGTGGGTAAATTTCCAGGACTTCTAGGCCAGCTGAAAACTAAAGCAATTCCTCAGCATTCCACAGAGGCAGAGAAGGCTTGCAAAATCAGGGCTCCAAGTCAGACCTTGGGGCTGGCCTTCTCTGTACTTGTTTCTTATCCATTTTGCTATGTTAGTGTTTGTAATAATTATAAGAATAAACATGTCTCACTTTTCCTGTCATAACTAGTCTACTCTCTCCCTCAGGGCTCCTGCCTGTAAAAGAGAAGAGGACATCCTTATCTGCTTGTTTGACGGATCATTTTTTTTTGAAATCATATAAGTATATTTCCATGTTAGCCATTCTCTTTCTTTTAAGCAAGAAAAAATAAAGAAAAGAAAAATATTGTTCAATCTGTACTCTGAGTTAATCAGTTCTCTATCTTCAGGTAGATAGCATTCTTCATCATGAGTCCTTTGGATGTGGTGGATTCTTGTATTGATTAGAGTTGCTAAGCCTTTCACAGTTGGTTATCGTCAATATTACAGTTATTGTGTAAATTGTTCCCCTGGTTCTGCTCATTTAATTTTACATCAGTTTATCTAAGTCTTCCTGGTTTTTCCTGAAACTATCCGCTTCATCATTTCTAATAGCACAATGGTATTTCACCCCATTCATATACCATCACTTTTTCAGCTATCTCTCCCCGCTTCTCTCCCCACCCCAGTTGATGGGCTTCCTCTCAGTTTCCAGTTCTTTGCAACCACAAAAAGAGCTGTTGTAAGTATTTTTCTCTGTATAAGTCTTTTTCCTTTTTCTCTGCTTTCCTTGGCAGTGGCTGTATTTGCTCTACTTGTATTTCTGGGTCAAGGGGTATGCACAGTTTTATAGCCCTTTGGGTATAGTTCCAAACTATTCTCCAGAATGATTGGACTAGGTCACAGCTCCATCAACAATGTATCTGTGTATCAATTTTCCCACATCCCCTCTAGCACTTCTCAGAGTTATTTGCTGTCTCTTAGCCAGGTGTCCAAGTCCACTTTTTACTAGTGTGCTCAGGTTGACTGTGTGGGAGCACTATGGAACAAAAATGTGTAAGATACTCTGTTTTTTGTTTTTATTTCCATGCAGTCTTCCTCGCCAGAATGTAAATATTTGTAGGACAAGGGCTATTTTTGCCTTGCTTTGTATCTCCGGTATTTAGTATGGAACCTAGCATAAAGTCAATGGTTAATAAATGCATCTTGATTTTTATTGATTTTATCCTTGAATGACACACTCCACTGATGAAAGAGATCTCTTCAGTGACAGCTAACATTTACGTAGCTTTTTAAGGTATCTTGTTTGGGTATGACAACAACCCTGTTGGTATTAATAGATGTTATTCTCATTTTATACAAGAGGGAACTTGATCAGAGGGACATTAAGTACTTGCCCAAGGCAGCACAATAACTATCTTCAAGTAGGTGTTATTACCATTCCCATTTTACAGTCTAGGAAGCCAAGGCTGAGACTTGCCTAGGTCACTTTGCTAGTAAGTGTTTGAAGCAAAATTCACATTCAGGTTTTCCTGCCTTTTCCTTCCTTGAGATATACATGAAGAATGAAATAAAAAGGAAAAATGGATTGTATGTTTAGTTTGCAAACAGTTTAGGAGAGGTCAAGGGCCTGACTTGCTTCTCTCATTTCAAAGGGAATCCCTCCTCTCCCCCAATAGATCAGTTTGGAAAGAAAAACTTGGGATTTTGAAGTCCAAGGAGCTGAATTCCAGTTTCAATTTGCCCTGATCTTGAGCAAATCATTTCCCTTTCGTGAAACTTTGTTTCTTTATCTGGGGGTCAAAACTGGCCACTTTTCTCCCTTTCCCACTTCACCCTATACGGCCATATGCCACTGTGATTTTTAGTGCCCTAAGAGCTGCCACAAGCTGCTCACCCATGCCCTGGGGGACCCGTGGCTGTGAGGTCACCTCCTCACGCCCCTTCCCCACCACATTCCAAGCACAAGGTCTCCTGGGAAGGATCTTTGTTCTGTACTATTGTCTCTGGAGATGACTTTGAACGCTGGTGGCTGTCGGAGCTTGGGGTCCACAGTTATGCAAAAGGTATCCTCACAAACTCAATTTCTCACTGCTTTAGCCTTGGCTAGTTTAGAAGGTCAAAGTTTTTGAATTCTGGTTCCTGAAACAGATGAATTATCTGATGAGGGGTTAGGGACAGTGCTCCTTGGGGAGGGAAGAAGGACGTCAGCTACAACTTTCTAGGGTAGGACAAGTAACTGTCAACACAGTCGTGTAGAAGGCAGCTCATCAGTTCTAGATATTTTACTCAGTATGTAGGAAGTATTCACTATGTTCCCCAGTGAGTCCCGTACTGACTACCCCTGACACATTGTAGCTTTGTGACTCTGGGAAAGTCATTTAACTTCTCTAAGACTACAGTTCACAGAGCAGCTATCCATCTGCAGTGGAAGAAGAAATTTTCCTTTGCTAGGAATTTTCAATGACAGTGAAATCGTAGGTTTCTTCTTCCCCTAGTTACTCAACCCCTTTGAAAAATAAAGAGGGCAACATGTAGTGTTAGGGATTGGAATACAGAGACAGAAAAAGAAAAACAAATAGTTCCTGCCCTCAAGGAACTTAAATTTCATTAGGGATATACAATATGTGAACAAGAATATATACGACGAATAGTAATAATAGCTAATATTTATGCACTTATATAGTGCTTTAATGTTTGCAGAAGACTTGGCAAATATGTCATTTTGTCCTCAAAACAACCTTGAGAGGTAGATGCTATTATTTTCTGTTTTATAGGTATGGAAATTGAGGAAAACAAAAGACTCACTGACTTGCCCTCTGGTTGACCAGCTACAAGTTTGAGTCAATATTTGAATACTAATCTTACAAATCTATCTATCTATCCGTCTATCTGTCTGCCTGTTGTCTATCTCATTTATCTATACCTATCTAATCTATCTACCTAATTTACCTCAGTCTATGTTTATCTACCCACCTATCTTTTCTTTTCATTTATCCATCCATTCATGCATCCATCTGCCTACTTACCTACATCTATCTAATTTAATTTAATCTATCTACCTATCTTCTATTTCTCTGTATTTACTTATGCCCATCTCTCCCTACCAACATTTTTATTATTTTTTTAATGTTTATTTATTTTTAGTTTTCAACATCATTTTCATAAAATTTTGAGTTCCAAATTTCCTCCTCATCTCTCCCCTGCCCCTACCTCATAATGCCTTTATATTCTGATTACTCCTTCCCTCAATATGCCCTGCCTTCTATCATATGTCTCCCTTACCTTATCCCCATCTTCTTTCTTTTCTTCTAGGGCAAGATAGATTTTTATACCCCAACACCTATATTTCTTATTTCCCAGTTGTATGTAAAAACAATTCTCAAAATTCCTCCTAATACTTTGAATTCCAACTTCTCTTCCCTTCCTCCCTCCCTACGCATCCCCACTGAGAAGGCAAGCAGTTCAATATAGGTTGTATATGTGTAGTTTTGCAAAAGACTTCCATAATAGTCATGTTGTGTAAGACTAACTATATTTCCCTCCATCCTATTCTGCCCTCCTATTTATTCTATTCTCTCTTTTGACCTTGTCCCTCCTCAAAAACGTTTACTTCTAATTACTCCCTTCTCCCATTTGCCCTCCCTTCTATCATCCCCCTCACCCCAACTGTCCCCTTCTCTTTTAATACCAAATTGAGTGAGCACGTTGTTCCCTCATTAAGCCAAATGCAAGGAGAGTAAGCTTAACTTTTTCCCTCTCACCTCCTGCTTTTTCTCCTCCATTGAAAAAACTTTTTATTTCCTCTTTTATGAGTGATAATTTGCCCCATTTCATTTCTCCCTTTCTCCTGCCAATATATTCCTCTCTCACCCCTTAATTTAATATATTTTTTAGGTATCATCCCTTCTTATTCAACTCAACTTATTCAATAAATAGTTCCTGCCCTCAAGGAACTTAAATTTCATTAGGGATATACAGTATGTGAACAAGAATATATACTACTAACAGTAATAATAGCTAATATGTATACATTTATATAGTGCTTCAAGTTTTGCAGAATACAAATATGTCATTTTGTTCATTATGTCTGTGTGTGTGTATTTGTGTGTGTGTGTGTGTGTGTGTGTGTGTGTGTGTGTATAATCCCTCCAACTACCCAAATACTGAGAAAAGTTTCAAGAGTTACAAATGTTATCTTTGTATGTAAGAATATAAACAGATCAACTTTAGTAAGTCTCTTATGATTTTTCTTTCCTGTTTACCTTTTCATGCTTCTCTTGATTCTTGTATTTGAAAGTCAAATTTTCTATTCACCTCTGGTCTTTTCATCAAGAATGCTTGAAAATCCTGTACTTCATTCAATGACCATTTTCCCCCTGAAGTATTATACTCAGTTTTTTAAAAAATTTATTTATTTATTTTTATTTTTTATGGTGTTCTACAATCACATCCTTAAAATTAAGATTTTATCCCCCCATGCCCCCCAATATTCCCCCACTACCCCCTCCCTCCCCACAACAGCATGCAATTCTGTATAGGTTCTATGTATACTTTCCAATTGAGGACATTTTCACAATGGTCATGTTATGTAGTCGAACTAAAATAAATGGAAGAAATCATATAACAAATCAAAACATAATATACTAAAACCTACACATACACAAACATGATCTGCTACATTCTGAAAATGACTTCCATATTTCTTTCTCTGAGTGTGGAAGACATTTTGTGTTAGGATACCACCATTGGGATTTTTTTTTAGTAAGTTCTTATGTGATTACGAAGTTCCAAGTCTGCCAGAAAAAACTCTCTCACACTGTGGTCATTGCTGTGCACAATGTTCTCCTGGTTCTGCTCCTTTCACTCAGCATCAGATCACATAAGTCCTTCCAGGCCTCCCTGAAGTCTTCTTGTTCATCATTTCTTATGGCGCAATAGTACTCCATTACATTCATATACCATAATTTATTCAGCCATTCCCCAATTGATGGGCATCTCCTTGATTTCCAGGTTTTGGCAACCACAAAGAGTGCTGCTATAAATATTTTTTTACATGTGGGACCCTTTTCAATATTTATGATCTCTTGGGGATACAGTCCTAGTCGCGATATTTCTGGGTCAAAGGGTATGTACATTTTTGTAGCCCTTTGGGCATGGTTCCAAACTGTTCTCCAGAATGGATGGATGAGCTCACAGCTCCACCAACAATGAATTAGTGTACCAACTCTCCCACATCCTCTCCAGCATTTATCATTTTCTTGTTCTGTCATATTTGCCAATCTTATAGGTGTGATGTGGTACCTCAGAGTTGTTTTGATTTGCATCTCTCTAATCAGTAGTGATTTAGAGCTCTTTTTCATATGATTATAACAATATTTAATTTCTTCCTCTGAAAATTGCCTGTTCATATCCTTTGACCATTGATCAACTCAGTTTTGTTGGGTAGATGATTCTTGGTTTTAATCCTAGTTCCTTTGACATCTGGAATATCAAATTTCTTTTTTTTTTTTTTTGCCTTTCTTAGAGATCTTTATTTTATTTTATTTTTTAATTAATTAATTAATTAATTTATTTATTTTCTTTTTAAATACATTTATTTAACTTTTTACATTCATTTTCACAAGATTTTGGGTTCCAAAATTTTCTCCCCATTTGTCCCCTCCCCCCTCCCCAATACACTGGACATTCTAATTACCCATATCACCAATATGCCCTCTCTTCCATCATCCCTCCCTTCCCTTACCCCATCATCTCTTTTGTCCTGTAGGGCTAGATAACTTTCTATTCCCCATTACCGGTATTTCTTATTTCCTAGTAGCAAGAACAATACTCAACAGTTGATCCTAAAACTTTACGTTCCAGTTTTTCCACATCCCTCCCTCCCCACCCATTCCCTTTGGAAAGGCAGGCAATTCAATGTAG
>CM053769.1:462459635-462477811 GCA_028658325.1 Potorous gilbertii | reverse complement strand
TCAGGGCAGTTTCCCTTGATAATTTCATGAAAGATGATGTCTAGGCTCTTTTTTGATCAGGTAGTCCCATAATTTTTAAATGGTCTCTCCTGGATCTATTTTCCAGGTCAGTTGTTTTTCCAATGAGATATTTCACATTATGTTCCATTTTTTCATTCTTTGGATTTTGTTTTGTGATTTCTTGTTTTCTCGGAAAGTTTTTCTCAGTCTTGTTTTCTTAGCCTCCATCTGTTCCATTCTAATTTTGAGAGAACTATTTTCTTCAGTGAGCTTTTGAACCTCCTTTTCCATTTGGCTAATTTTGCTTTTGAAAGCATTCTTCTCCTCATTGGCTTTTTGAACCTCTTTTGCCAATTGAGTTAGCCTATTTTGAAAGGTCTTATTTTCTTCAGCATTTTTTTGGGTCTCCTTTATTAAGGTGTTGATCTGCTTTTCATGCTTTTCTTGCATCTCTCTCATTTCTCTTCCCAGTTTTTCCTCCACCTGTCTAACTTGATTTTCAAAATCCTTTTTGAGCTCTTCCACAGCATGAGACCCCTGGATATTTACTTTGGATATTTGGGATACAGAAGTCTTGACTATTATGTCTTTCCCAGATGGTAACCATTGTTATTCCTCATCTGAAAGGATGGGAGAAGATATGTGTTCACCAAGAAAGTAACTTTCTCTAGTGTTATTTTTTTTCCCCCTTTTTTGGGCATTTTCCCAACCAGTTACTTGACTTTTGCATCCTTTGTCAAGAGTAGGGTATACTCGGGGAATCTGTAAGATCTCAGTTTCTCCAAAGTGGCACAATCAATTATGTACACTGGTCTGCCGGCAGGGAGAGATTTTTATGCCCAGAATCTTAGCAAAATTTCTTCTCTACCGCCACCTGGCCTCCAGTTCTACCAAGCTAGCACTGGGTGTTGGGATTCAGTCAAACTGTGGGGGTAGGGCTGCCATTCAGTGAGAGACAAAGACTAGCTCCCTCAGGGTGTCTACACAGGACTGAGGTAATAGTCAGCTCCTCAGTGCCCCTAGGGGTTTCATGATACAAAAATGGATGCAGGGGGCTGTATGGGGCTGCTGTGGCCTTTGCGGCAGCTGTCTGAGACCAGAGCTATGGGAAGGCCCTTCTCCCTTCCTGGCCAGCTGAAAGAACCCCGTCATAGACCTTTGGCACCTATGGGTTGAGGGATCTGTGGACATGTTGCTGCTGGAACTGGGGATTCTGCAACTGGAGATTCCCCCACTGAGGGCTGTTCTTGAGCCAGGCCACACAACCAATTCTGGGCTGGGCCCTACTCCATGTCCAGTGCAACAGACATTTCCCGTGGGCCTTTCCGGTCACTTTGGGCTGGAAATCTCCTCCACTATGTTGTTCTCCATTTCTGCTGCTCCAAAATTTGTTGAGAGTCCCTCTCTACAGATATTTTATGGGCTGTGTGGGAAGAGCCTGCCTTTATGTGTCTTTCTACTCTGCCATCTCACATAAATTCTTACTGAATACATTTTGACCTTAGTCATTTTGCAAGGAAGAATTAAAATGAATGTGAGAAACCATGAGAAAAACTAAACCATATCAAACCAAAACACAAGAGAAAATAGTCTACTTCATTCTTCAATCCAATTCCATAGTTCTTTCTCTGCATGTTAATGGCATTTTGACTGGGGTCCACTGGAAATTTTTTAGGTCCTTTCACTGCTGTGAAGAGGTAAGTCTATTAGAAAAATTTCTTGCACACTGTGATTGTTGTTGTGTACAAAGTTCTCCTGATTCTGCTCCTTTCACTCAGCATCAGTTCATATACATCCTTCCAGGCCTCTCTGAAGTCTTCCTGTTCATCATTTCTTGTAGCACAATAGTATTCCATTACATTCATATACCACAACTTGTTCAGCCTTTGGATTTGACTATGCAACATGGAAGGCACTGGCACAGGACTTCTCAGTATGGCATGCCCATATCAGAAAGGGTGCTGTGCTCTGTGAGCAAAGCAAAACTGAGACAGCACAAAGTAAATATAGGATGCACAAATTTGGGGTATTCACCCCAAATATTCACATGAACTATCTCTGCCCAACCTGTGGTAGAGCGTTCAAAGCTCTTATTGGTCTGATCAGCCACAGTCAGACACACTGAAACTTCACGTTATCATAGTGATGTCATTTTGGTCCTCTTCAAAAATGAAAGAACAGCAACCAATCATACCACAACTTGTTCAGTCATTCCTCAATTGATGGGCACTCCCTTGATTTTCAGTTATTGGTCACCACAAAGAAAGTTACCATAAATATTTTTGTACATGTGGGACCCTTTCCCATTTTTATGATCTCTTTGGGATACAACTCTAGAAGATGTATTGCTGGGTCAAAAGATATACGTATTTTTATAGCCTTTTGGGCATAGTTCCAAATTGTTCTCCAGAATGGTTGGATTGGTTCACAGCATTCCAATTCTCCCACATCTTCTCCAACATTTATCATCTTCCTGTTTTGTCATGTTAGCCAGTCTGATAGATGTAATGTGGTACCTCAGAGATGTTTTGATTTGCATCTCTCTAATCAATAGTGATTTAGAGAATTTTTCCATGAGTATAGATAGCTTTAATTTCTTTCTCTGAAAAGTGCCTGCTCATATTCTTTGACCATTCATCAATTGGGGAATGACTCATGTTCTTGTAAATTTGACTCAATTCTCTCTATATTTTAGAAATGATGCCTTTATCTCAGACTCTAGTAGTAAAAATTCTTTCCCAGTTTTGTGCTTCCCTCCTAACCTTGGTTGCATTGGCTTTGTTTGCACAAAACTTTTTAATTTAATGTAATCAAAATTATCCATTTTGCATTTCATATTGTTCTCTGTCTCTTGCTTGGTCATAAATTCCTCCATTAGCCATAAATCTGACAAATAAACTATTCCTTCCTCCCCTAATTTGTTTATAGTATCAGCTTTTATGCCTAGATTATGTACCTATTGGGGAATGGCTGAGCAAGTTGTGGTATTTGAATATAATACAATACTATTGTACTATAAGAAATGATGAACAAACAGACTTCAGAAATACTTGGATAGACTTGTATGAACTGATGACTGAGTGAAATGAGCAGAACCAGAAGAACATTATACACCATAGCAGTCACAGTATGCAAGGACTGTTTTTGATAGGCTTAGTCCTCCACAGCAAGACAAGGGCCTAAAACATTTCCAAAGGACTCATGATGAAAAATGCCATCCACATACAAAGAACTATGGAGTTGGAACACAGAATGAAGTAGGCTATTTTCTCTTTTGCTACGTTTTGGTTTTTTCTCATGGTTTCTTTCATTCATTTTAATTTTTTTATGCAATGTGACTAATGTTAAGATGTATTTAATAAGAATGTATGTGTACAGTCCATATAAGATTGCATGCCATTTTGAGGAGGGAGAAGGAAGGGAGGCGGGAGGGATGGAGAGAAAAGTTAAGACTTATCGAAGTGATTGTTGAAAATTGAAAACAAATAAATTTGAAAAAAATTAGAGGGAGGTGGAGCCAAGGTGGCAGAGTAGAAAGACACACATATGGAGGCTGCCCCCATACAGCCCATAAAACACCTGTAGAGCAGGACTCTCAACAAATTTTAGAGCAGCAGAAGCGGAGAACAAAAGAATGGAGGAGATTTCCAGCCCAGGGTGACCTCAAAGACCCACTGGAAACGTCAGTTGCACCGGAGGCAGAGCCGAGCTCGTAGTGCAGAGCCCAGCCCAGCCTTGGCCAGGCTCGCATGGCTTGTGAACAGCCATCTGGGGTGGAATCTCCAGTCATGGAATCCCCAGTTGCAGCAGCAGAGGGTCTGCAGATCCCTCAACCCACAGGCCCCAAAGGTCAGTGACTGACCTATTCAGCTAGCCAGGAAGGGAGAAGGCCTTCACATCGGGCAGGCGGCAGGACTTCTCAGGCAGCCCCTACAGCAGCCTGAGACCATAGCTGGATCATAAAAACCATTGGGGGCACCGAAGAGCTGAGCCTTACCTCAGCCCTGTGTAGGCACCCTGAGACAGCTGGTCTTTGTCTCGAACTGAATGGAGGCCTTGCCCCCCAAGCTTGACTGAATCCCACCCCCCAGTGCTAGGTTGGTGGAACTGGAGGTCAGGTGACTGTGGAGAGGAAACGCTGCTAAGATTCTGGGCACAAAAATCCTTTCCTGCGCCCAGACAAGCACACACTTGATTGTGCCACCTTGGAGGAGCTGATATCTTACAGGTCCCCAGAGTACACCCTACTCTTGACAAAGGACCCAAAAGTCAAGTAACTGGTTGGGAAAATGCCCAAAAAGGGGGGAAAAAAAAGAAAAGAAAAAAATTAAAAATACTGACTGACAAAAAACGAAACACTAACTTTTATAATTATTAAAGCTGGTGCACAATTGACCCTCATTTTAGGAATTCTGAACACTGTATGAAGTCTCTGATTTCTTCAAATTATTGAATGAAAATAAGGACACTTCTAAGGTGCTTCCCCCAGTCTGGAAACTGGGCTAAGTGTGGAGGCTTCAAAGAGAAGATGGGCCTTCCTTTTCATCAAAGAGCTCATAGTTTAATTGGGGCAACTGCCCAGATTGGAGGATTCAGTTGCAGGAAGTGTCAGCAAATGAACAGGGAAAGGTAGCCACTCAAAGATGTCAAAAATCTTCCTGGAGCAAGATACCTCAGGGAAGAGAGAAATTCAGGCCAAGGACTATGGAAAAGCCCTGAATTTGGGAGATCAGGAGAGATGAATACTGAAAGGGAAATGCACAAGTACTCTGTCTGTGGAGAAAGGGACTTCTGACCCTGAGCTGAGAGGTCCCTCTTTGTCACTTGTGCTCTCTCCATGTGTTCCTCCTCACTTCTGTATATGAGGTACCTAACATGGACCAGGGAAGAGTATGATTCCCTTTTGAGAGGATTGCTTTTGTAACAATGGTCTTTGTTAGGATTGATTATTAATCACCTTTGTTAATTGAGGCTATTGGCTGATAATCTTCGGAAGCACACTGGGGGGGGCTTTTGAGGGAAAGTATTAGAAACATCCTATCCCTTTGAGTCATGCCTAGAAACCTAAGAGGACTTACATATTATCCTCTGTTTTCTGGGGATCAGACCTAACAATGTGAATTGGAATTGGAGAAGGAGACCAGAGCGGGTAATAAACTAGAATTTTGTTGGATGATATAGTGCTGGTTCAAAGTGGATAGCCCTGTGGAAATATTGCTAGACTAGAGTGACTTTAGGTATTGAATCATGTTCTCCAGGCCTTTCCCTTTGTTGCTTGTCTCACTTGGGATGCAGGGACCAACATAATTTGAAAAGCCACTGGAATGATGATGTCTGTTTCCATACTTAGAGCTGAAACCTTCCTTCTGATGTGAACCATGAAGAAACAGTGGGAAGAAATACTTTGGAATAGATCAAAGAGAATTTGGAAATGGGGCCTCTTCCTAAGTAGGCCTCAGGGGGGAACTATGGAATTGTGGGAAATACTAGTGGTCAGCAATGAGATGATGTAGTCAAGGGGAATGAATCTGCTTTGACTTTTTCTTGATGATTATAATTTAGTCTATTATCATTTTCTTTGTCATACTTATTCTAATTTTTAATTTTAAAAAATTGGCGATTTTTTCTGTTTATTAACAGGCCAGGGATGATCTGCTGAGTTTGGCTTTGCTGAACCAAAAGGCAGAACCTTACTGCAAGGAACTGAGACTGCCTCAATGGATAACTTTGGGCAAATAATTGCATATTTCTTGGGCCTCAGTTTCCTCACCCTATAAAATGGGTATAACAATTCTTATTCTACCTTTCCTCATTAGATTGTCATGAGGAAAACATTTTGTAAAAGGAAAACAAAGAAACACCCTGGAAATATAAGCTAAAGTCACTGTCAACATAATTATAATTTCAGCTTTCACAAAGTATGCAATTATATAACTCTTTGGGGACTTGGAGGCCTTTGGGGCAAGTGCACTGGCTTTCTTGTGCCTGAATGACCAGTGAGGTTGCCACCTGGACAGACTTCTTTGTTCCTGGATGTTCATCAATTTATGAGAAAATGTAGCATTAGGAGAGAGAGAAGAGGGTCCATGAGGCTTCTAAAGAGAGAGATGAAGGCATTTCTCCCCTTCTCCCCTCCCCAATCCAGTTCATGTTTAATTTCAATATTATAATTCTAACTTGACTTCCTTAACAATGAAAATGTCCAGAGTACTTTGGGTTGCTCTTTATTCAAGGAGTCCTGCAAGTGCATGATAATTATTTCCTCCTTTAAAAGTGCACATCATAGGAGAGAGCCTGTGTCTTTGGAATGTAGTGATTCTTGATCAAGGAAGTCCAGACATTCAAGAACATATATAGAGTATAACTACTCAGTAGCTTCCAGGGAAGGCCATAAGTGGTTTGTGTGATCACTGGTCCTTTGAGGTCTTCCAGAGGGAACTGAGATTTCCAGGAGAAAGATATGATCAAGCATGTACTTTAGGAAAATTCCTTCAATACCTGTGTGGAGGATGGATTGGGAAGAGAGATTATTGCAATATTGTGAGCAAGACATGATGAGAGCCTGAACTGTGGTGGTGGCCATGTGACTAGAGAGAAGCAGGTGAATGTTAGAGATGTGGCAGAGAAAGAATGGAAAATATTGGTAATAGATTAGAAATCAGGGGAGGGGGAGGGAGGAGCTGGAGAGGATTCTGGGGTTCTAAATGTGGAGGACTGGAAGGCTGGTGGGGGGCCTTGATAAATCTATTGACATACTTTAGAGGCCAGCATAATGAATTCTGGTTCAAGATATGATGAATTTCAGATACTAATAGAACATCCAGGTGGAAATGGCTAACAATTGAGGAGATAAGTCATGGATTTGGGAGTGGTGCTGGGCTAGGTGTAGCAATTTGTGGGAATGTGGAATAGAATTTGAAGCTATGAGGCTAATTGACCAAGTCATTGAGACTGTGTAGAGGTGACCGACAGAGAGAATGGACAGTGTGAAACATGACTTCAAAAGTAAATTCACAGTAACATTACATAATTCTTTTTGATGAAGTTATGTTGCAAACCTTAAAGTGATATACAAATACTATTGTCTTTATGACCACCATCATGATTTGATGGCAATACCTAGGAGGATTACTTTGCACCTTAGATGGCACACTGGTCCCTAAAATTATTGAGAGACTAGCCAATGGCCTGAATCTAATAAGGGAAAAAGTAATGGGCATAAATGTAAAGTCATAACTTGAGTTCAAGAAATCAATTGAGTAAGTACAAGATAGGACCTGATGGTTCAAAAGCAGTTTGTCTACAAAAGCTCTGAGGATTTCAGTGCGCTTTCAACTCAAAGTGATACTATAGTATGGTATGGTCTATGGTAGACCAAAAATCTCATGTACTCTTGAGTTACATTAATACAGTCATAGTTTCAAGGATTAAAGGTGCTGTTTATTTCACTGTCCTGTGCCCTGGTCAGTTTGTATGTGGATTAATATTACAGTCTTCAGTTCAAGGTGTCCCTTGAAAACATTGAAAATATGGAAAACATTCATATATGTTCAGAGAAGAGCAGGCAGGCTAGAAAAGGACTTTGAGTATATACCATAAGAGGATTTCTTTAAAGAAATGGTAGTGCTCATCCTATAGAAGAAATCACCACGAGGTATTTGATATTATCTTCAAGTATTTAGGAGCTGTGATATGGAAGAATGATTAGATTTAGTCTGTGTGCCTTGAGAGGGTAGAACTGGGTGCTCCAAGTCGAAATTACAGAAGGAAAACTTTGCTACCAGGGAAATGAGCACCAATTCACCATAACAGTTGCTGTCTCCAATAACAGCAGCAAAATGTAGGAGTGCTAGTTGCGCCTCCTAGGCTGGGCTCCTTCACAAGGTCATCAGCTTGATCTCACTGAAAGGCTGCAGGACCCATCCTTGGGTAGCTTATTGCAGTTAGATCTTTTTTAAGGGTATGAGTTGGACTAACTGCAGTATTTTTAGATGGTAGAATCAAGAGATTTCATAATTATCTAACTTGGTGACCTTTTAAAAGATTTTCTGTTTCTCTGGAGTTGATGGACTTTAATGTCCCTTTCAACTTGAAACCTCTGAATTTACAATTCGAAGTCATTTAAGAAAAGATAAAAACAACAGTTACACAAGCTCATTATGCTTCTCTGTAACATAAAAGACACATAATAAGAAGGATTTTTTGTCATCTCTTTGCTCAGTCTCCTGCTGATCAGGCCCAGTGCCAGTGCCCTGGTTGCCTGGTGCCTGCCAAGTGGGCTGTCTCCTACGTAGTGTTAGAAATAACACATACACATCCTCCTTTGTCAGTGAGTCTGCTCAGGCTGCAGCTCTGTCTGGACTCTCCTGCTGAGACACTCTTGAGGGCCCCCTCCAGCTTTGCTGGTGTTTATGCACTCAAGTCGGCAGGGGGCTGGTTTTCCACAGCATATTACTTTGTTTCCAAACAATTATTTCTCCAAGTTTAAAAAAAAAAAACACTTCTAAGCATCAGCATTATTTGAGTTTTTCCTCAGCCTACTTGAAAATACTTTCTTGAGCTTTCAATTTCAAGCAATATCAGGTGAGTTGTTCTCTTCCATTATCTAATGTGCTAATTTAAAAGATGGAAATAATTATTTTGTTTATATTCTAAATAATCCTCATTTGGCAGACATGTGAAACACTTGTTTAAATCAAAGAAATGAGACAGAGTAGAAATGCAAGGGACATGAGGCAGGTGACTCAAGTATCATCCTATTCATCCACTTCCTCTCCAGCTCTCGGTTTCTTCATCTGTGAAAGAAAAGAATTCAACTGGGTGATTCTTTTTTTAGTTCTGGATTCTAACCTTCTATGATTCAATGAGTGGAGCTGAGCCAGTCATTATGCTGTGTGGTTTGTGTGAGTAGGGGCTATCTGATGCCTTTGTATATCTAGTACTTATAATGTCTGGAATATTCTATGGACTTAACTGTTTTTTGATAGAATTATTCACTTAATGTTGATATTATTAATAATTATGGTACTATATATTCATACATACATGAATATATGTTGTATAAGGAGAGGGAGAACAAGGGATGGGGAGGGAGGAGGGGAGAGGCAATGGGGCAGATATCTATGTGTGGGATAGAAGCTCCTTGAGAAAGGGACTGGGTTCGCCTGAATGTATCTAGCACTGAGTTTGATATATGGTAGTCACTTAATAAGTGCTCATTGATGAACTAATGGTTTTTAATGCTCATAATATGAGGCAGTGGAACATAATGGTAGATGACCAACCAGTCCTTGAATCAGGAAGAGTTGGATTAAGTGCTATCTCTGACTTTCCCTTTGGATCATTGCCTTGTCATAGTGGAGGGTCTTGTATAGTTCAATGAGAGAAACTATGAACTATTCTGTGTGGGCTTAGCCAAGATGAACATGGTTACGGGAGACTTCCGAAAAAAAGTGATCCCTTGCAGAAGGAAATGGAAAATCACTTCAGTATGTTTACCAAGAAAACCTAGTGAGCAATAAACTTAGATAGACCTTGGGAGATAGTGTCAGAAGAGACTAACATGCTATGGTTCATGGGGTCATGAAAGGTTGGGCATTATTTAATTACTGAACAATGACTATCTCTGACATCTGCTGTGTAATCAAGGAGGAGACAGAGCCAAGATGGTGGAGTGAGAGATTGAATGCACTTGAGCTCTAACACAAACTCTTTCAGATACTTCTAAAGAGAATCTGAATGAATTTTAGACTGGCAGAAAACAATGGAGTCAGAATGTGCAGATTTCCAACCCAGGATAGCCTGGAAGGTCAACAGGAATGACCTGTTGCACAGGGCTAGAGAAGCACACAGCACACAGGCTGCACCAATGTAGACCCTACCATAGCAAAGCTGATCAGGAAGCCCTGGGAGGTCTGAAGCAGCAGAAGTGAAGATTCTCAAACATATCAGCTCGGGATGGGAGTCCAGTGGAAGTGAGCGAGAGAGCCACTGAACCCCAGATAACTGCAGCAGCTACTCCTGAGACTATCATCCCACAGATGAAATGTCTATAAATCATCTATTTGAACTTCCAGGAGCCAAGATGGTGGAGTGATTGGTAAATGCTATACCCCTCCCCTTGTTGACCTTGAAAAAGTCACAGAATATTTCCTTAGGAAAAGTGCTGGAACAGTGGAGTTAGCCCAAGGGGCAAAAAATCTCAGCCCCTGAGACTAGGAAAATTTCAAAGGGGGTCCCTCTTGCTGTGGCTGAAGGGGAGCAGTGCAGGACCAGAACAGTTCCAGAGAGCCCCACCTCAGTGAACTGGGAGATTCTGAGCCCCAGGGGGGTGGAGCCCTGCAATTGCCAACATCAGGACCACAGGTGTGTCTCAGCACAACCAGGAAAATTGAGAAGAAACTAGTGCAGATGTGATTCACCAACTGCTGAGCTTGCCTATCCTCTAGCTCAGCAGAGTAGACCTCCTGTGGCCAGACCACCCTTACCCCACACCTAATGCAACTAGCTCCAGGGTGACTCCAGGAAACTCAGAAAGACTTCACCTGTCCTCTGCTTGGCATACCAGCCAGCTCAGCACCAGAAAAGCAAGAGCATTTTAGCTTCTAGCTGGAAGAACCAGAGGCATAATACACAAAGCCTCAAGTTCTAAGCACAAGAACCGTGGGACACAGCCACAGAGAACCACTTTAAAAGCCAGGAAAAGGGTGATCAATATGAGCAAGGAACAAATTGGAAAAAAAAAAGATCACAGAATCTTTCTATGGGGACCAGGATCAAAACAAGAATACTGAAGAGTCAGTATTGAGATTGTACTCCCATCTGCAACTTCAGAAGGGAATATGAACTGATCTCAAGCCCAAAGAGCATTCTTGGAAGAGCTCAAGGATTTTAAAAGAAAAGTAGAAGAAAAACTGGCCAATGATTTTAAAAATATGAAAAAAAGAGTTCTCTGAAGAGAACAGCTCCTTAGAAAGGAAAACTGAACAAAAGGAAAAGGAAGGACAAAAGCTAACTGGAGAACATAGCTCCTTAAAAGGAACAATTGGACAAATGGAAAGGAGTTGCAAAAGTTAACTGAAGAAAACAATCTATTAAAAATTAGAATTGAGGAGTAGTAACCAATGACACTATGAGACATCAAGAATCCATCAAACAGAATCTAAAGAATGAAAAGATGGAAGAAATTGAAAATATTCCACTGGAAAAACAACTGATCTAGAAAATAGATTCAGGAGAGGAAATCTCAGAATTATTGGTCTACCAGAAAGCCATGATGAGAAAAAGAGCCTGAAAAATATCTTCCAAGAAATCATCAAGGAACATGCCCAGAGGTCCTAGATCCAGGAGGCAAAATAGTCATGAAAAGAATCCACTGTTCACCTCCTGAAAGGGATCCCAAACTAAAAACACCAAAGAATATCATTACCAAATTCCAGAAATATCAAGTGAAGGAGAAAATACTGCAGGCAGGTGGAAAAAAAAATCAAATGTAGGGGAGCTACAGTCAGGATCACACAGGACCTTGTAGCTTCTACATTAAAAGACTGAAGGGATTGGAAAATGATATTCTTTAAGGCAAAGGAGCTGGGACTACCCCCAAGGATCAATTACCCAACAAAATTGAGCTTAATATTTCAGGCAAGGAGATGGACATTCAATGAAATAAGGGATTTCAGTTCTAATGAAAAGATCAGAGCTCAATACAAAATTTGATCTTCAAACACAAGTCTCAGGAGAAGAATAAAAAGGTAAACGGGGGAAAAGAACCTTGTTATTCAGTATGGGCAAACGGTTTTCATCTGTATAAGGGAAGATGATACTTGTCAATCTTGAGAATTGTGTATTGTTATGATATTCTAAAAGGCTATAGATACATAGAGGGAGTGGGTGTAAATAACATGATGTGATGATAAAATGTGATTTAAGGGTGCCAGGGGATTGCAATGGGAGATGAGAAAAGGAGGAGGCAGAAAAAGGTAAATTATATCACAGGAAGAGGCACAAAAACATGTAACCATAGAGGGATAGAGGAAAGGGAGATGAGCATCATTTGAGATTTGCTCTCATCTGATTTGGTCCAAGAAGGGAAAAACAAACTCAGTTAAATATAGAAATCTAATTAGCTCTATAAGCAGTAGGAGGGGAAAGGGGAAAGAAAAGGGAGAGGAGGCTAAAAGAGAGGGAAGAAATAGTAAGGGAAAAGGGGGAGTAAAAGGGATGGGGGCTGAAAGGAGGGAGGGAAGACTGAGAGAGACAATGGTCAAAAATTAAAACTATTGCAGAGAAGAAGAAGGGAGAACTAAGAGGATAAATGGAGGGAAAGAGGATGGAGGAAAAGACACAAATAGTAATCATAACTGTGAATGTGAATGGGATGAACTCTCCCATAAAACAGAGGCATATGGAAAAATGGAATAAAAATAATAATTCAACAATATGTTGTTTACAAGAAATATATTGGAAACAGGGGTATACACACAGGATAAGGGTAAAAGGTTGGAGCAGAATATATTGTTCTTCAGTTGATGTAAAAAAAATCAGGAGTAGCAATCTCTCAGACAAAGGAAAAGCAGAAATAGATCTGATCGAAAGAGATAAGGAAGGAAACAATATTCTACTAAAAAGCACCATAAAAATGAAACAATATCATTACTAAACATATATACTCCAAGTGGAATAGCACCCACATTCTTAGAGGAGAAGTTAAGGCAGTTACAGGAAAAAAAATAGGCAGCAAAACTATACTAGTGGGGGACCTCAGCCTTCCCCTTTCTGAACTTGATAAGTCTAACCTCAAAATAAACATAAAAGAAGTTAAGGAGGTGAATAAAACTCTGGATAAGGCAGATATGATAGTCTGTAGAGAAAATTGAATGGGGATAGAAAGGAATATACCTTTTGCTCATCAGTGCATGACACATAAACAAAAATTGACCATGTTCTCGGGCATAAAAACTTCACAGTTCAAGGCAGACAGAGGTAGTCAATGCATCCTTCTCAGATCATAATGCAACAAAAATTATATGTAATATAAGGTCATAGAAAGATAAACCAAAAATTAATTGGAAACTAAATAATCTAATCCTAAAGAAGGAGTGAGTTGAACATAGAATCATAGAAACAATCAACAACTTCATTTAAGAGAATGACAATAATGAGATAACTTACCCACATCTATAGGACACTACAAAGCAGATCTTAGGGGAAGTTTTATATCATTGAACGCCTACATGAATAAAATAGAGAGAGAGGAGATCAATGAATTGGGCCTGCAGCTGAAAAAGCTCAAAAAAAGAACAAATTCAAAATCCCCATGTAAATACCAAATTGGAAATACTGAAAACCAAAGGAGAAATTAATAAAATTGAAACTAAGAAAAACTACTGAACTAATAAATGAAGCTAAGAGTTGGTTTTATTAAAAAAACCAATAAAATTGATAAACCTTTGGTCAATATGATTGAAAAAAGAAAGAAGAAAACCAAATTATCAATATCAAAAATGAAAAGGGTGAACTCACCTTCAACAAGGAGGAAATTAAAATAAAAATTAGAAATTACTTGGGCCAACTGTGTGTCTATAAATCCAACAATCTAAATGAGATGGAGGAATAGTTTAAAAAAATATGAATTGTTCAGTTTAACAGAAGAGGAAATTGAATACTTATGTAACCTCATCTTAGAAAAAGAAATTGAACAAACCATCAATGAACTTCCTAGGAAAAATCTCCAGGGCCAGATGGATTTACAAGTGAATTCTATCAAACATTAAAAGAACAATTAGTTCCAATACTATGTAGATTATTTGGGAAAATTAATGAAAGAGTACTACCATATTCTTTTTGTGATGCCAATATGGTTCTGATACCTAAACCAGGAAGAGCTAAAACAGAGAAAGAAAATTATAGACCAATTTCTCTAATGAATATAGATGCAAAAATTTTAAATAAGATTGGTTGTATGTTGTCCTTCATTCTTGAAGAAGTCCAAAATGACATCACCATGATAAAGTGAAATTGAGTGTGTCCAACTGTGGCTGATCAGAACAATACAAGCTTGGAATGCTCTACCACAGGTTGGGCACAGATAGTTCATGTGAATATTTGGGGCGGATTTTCCAAATTTATACATCCTGTATTTACTTCATGTTGTCTCAATTCTGCTTTGCTTATGGAGCACAGCACCCTTTCTGATGTGGGCATGCCATGCTGAGTAGTTCTGTTCCAGTGTCTCCCATTTTGCATAGTCAAATCCAAAGTTCTTGAGAGACATCTTCACAATGTCCTTGGATTGCTTCTTCTGACAGCCATATGATTGCTTGCCCCATGAGAATTCTCCATAAAATAGTCTGTTTGGCAAGTTTACATTTTGCAGTCAAACAATTTGGCCAGCCCATCAAAGTTGTGCTCTCTGAACCATAGTTTAAATGCTTGGCAGTTCAGCTTGAGCAAGGACTTCAGTGTCTGGTACCTTATCCTGCCAGGTGATCCTCAGAATCTTCCTAAGACTGTTAGAATGGAAATGATTCAGTTTCCTAGCATGGCACTTGTAGACACCATGTATGCCAGGTTTCACGGGCATACAAAAATGAGGCTCTGTAGACCTTCAGTTTGGTAATCAGTCTAATACCTCTTGTCTTCCAAACTTTTCTTTGGAGACTCCCAAACACTGAGATAGCACTGGCAATGCATGAATCAACATCATTGTCAATGTGTACATCTCTGGAAAGTACACTGCCAAGGTGATGAACTTATTCACAGCATTCAAAACTTCTCCATTTGTTGCAATCAATGGTTTCACGTATGCGTGGTATGGTGGTGGCGGATGGAGCACCTGTGTTTTCTTAGTGTAAATTATTAGGACAAAATCAGCATAGGCAGCAAAGAATTGTTCCATATCTTGCTGCATCTCAGTTTCAAAAGGGGCATTGACTGCACAATCATTTGCAAGCAGAAAGAAACATGCACCAGTACTCCCTCCACTTTGGTCTTGACTTGTAACCTTTTCAAATTGAAGAACTTGCCATCAGTATGGTAGTTGACCTTACCTCTTGTTCAAACTCTTTGAAAACATTTGATAACATGGATGAAAGCATCATGCTAAAAGTCATGGGAACAAGCATACATTCCTCTTTCACTCCATTGTTGACTGGGAAAGCACGAGAGCATTGTCCATTATCCAGAACATGGGCAAACATTCCATCATGAAATTGCTGTACAATACTGAAGAACTTCTCTAGGTAACCAAATTTTGCCATCATTTTCCATAAGCCCTCACAACTAACAGTGTCAAAGGCCTTGGTCAGATACACAAATGTTGTGTACAGACCTCTGTTCTGCTCTTGGCATTTCTCCTGGTGTTGTCAGGCTGTGAACATCATGTCGACTATTCTTCAGCCCTTTTTGAAGTTACACTGGCTCTCAGGTTTATTTCAATCTTATAGGTAAAGGATCAGCCTATTAAGGAGGATGTAGCAAGAATTTTGCCAGCAATAAACAAGAGAGAGATTCCCCCTGTGACTGCTGCATGACAATTTATTTCCTTTACATTTATATAGAGATGGATGATGGAGGCATCCTTGAACTCCTGAGGGGTAACCTTCTTTTGCCATATAACCTGGAAAATGTCAGTCAACTTTTTTATGAGCAATGTTCCCCCTACCTTGTAAATCTCAGCTGGAATAGAATCAACATCAAATGCTTTGCCACATGAAAGGAGCCTAATGGTCCTTAAAACTTCTTCAGTTCGAAGTTCAGCTAAGGAGGGATTGACTTTAACCTGAGGTAAACAGTCAGTAGCCTCAGCATTGATTGATGACAGTCTATTGAGAACACTATGGAAGTGTCCCACCCATCTCTCAAAGATCATGTCCTTATCACTTATCAATGTGGTCCCATCAGCACTGAGTAGTTGCCATGCCCCATAGGTTTTTTGTCCATAAATAGCTTTTAGGAAATCATAAATCATTTTGGATTGTTACTATCAATTTAAAACCTGAATTTCATCTGCCTTCTTACTGAGAGACAGGAATCTTGCATCTCTCTAAACTTTGCTTGTACATTGCTTTTGATAGAATTAAATGCTGCCTTCTTAGAGATGGATGAACTATCCTGCTGGTATGTCCTCTGTAGTTCTCATTTTTCATTTAGCAGCTTCTGAATTTCTCTGTCATTTTCATCCAAACAGCTTTGGGGTTTGCGAGTGTTCTGATCCAGATAAGTAAATGCAGTGCTGTACACCAGATCTCTGAAAGCTTCCAATTTTTTTTCTGCTCCACTGTTTCCAACAATGTGTTGGCTCAACTTTCCCTCTAAGTTAGTAACAAAGTGTTCATGCTCAGAGAAGAGCTCTAATTTTTTGACATTAATTCTTCTGGTAGTCATTTTGGCTTGGGGGCAGTGCTTTTGATGAATGCAAATATTTAGGTTGGGAAGGATAACTCTATAATCAGTCCAGTGCTCTGCACCACACATTGCCTTTGTCCCTCTTACATCTGTCTCCTCCTTACAATCACAAAGTCTATTTGATGCCATTGTTTGAAAATGAAATTTTATTGCATTTAGGTAAATGGAAAACTGTGTTCCTTATAAGAAGGGCATGTGATGCAGAAGTCTTCAGCAGTAAATTACAGTTGCTGTTGCTGTTGCTGTTTCCAACTCCATTCCTCCCTAGGACCCCCTTCCAAGTCTCATAGCCTGAGCCTTCTCTAGGACTGAAGTAACACAGAATTATAAGCTTGTCCTCTTTTGGTGCATTGATGATAAGGGTCTCTAGGTCTTCATAAAATTTTTTCTTTGACTTCATCAGGGTTCACCATAGTGGGAGCATGGACCCTGATGATGGTGGTATGGTGTTTTCCTGTGAGTGACCATTGCATTGTCATTAACTTGTTATTTACTCCTTTTGCAGTCATACCACCTTGCTCACTATAGTAGTTTTAATTCCAAAGCCCATGCCAACTTCCTGGTGCTCCCCTTCCCTGGGCCCACCCCAGAAAAATGAATATCCAGCTCCAACTTCAGTAAGCTGGCTTTCATTTCCCAACATTGTTTCACTCAGGGCTGCTATTTGAATGCAATACCTGTTGAGTTCTCTTGCAATAACAGCAGTTTGTCTGTCAAGTCTACTGGATTTTGTGTTGCCTATTAGGGTACACATGTTCCATGTGCTGATGGTGATTGGAATCATCTTTGCAGATGTTTTTGTACATTTTTTTGTGTGTTTCAACCACATAGTGGGATTCCCTGCCTGCTGCAGTAACCAGGCCATGCTTGGGTAAGCAGACAATGTTTAGGGTACCTTTTCTGGCCCCTTTCCTCACACCAGGAGGTGAGCAATGTGATCCTTAAAAGGCTACTCAGACACACAGGGGGTTGCTGAGTCACACTGCTCTTCCATTGAGAAATGACCCTATGGAATAGGACAGCTGTGTGCTACCAGTGTATCTGCACTAGCTGCTTCATCACTTACCTGTCACCACAGAATTTTAAGGCATAATAGTGAAATGGTATGGGTGATGTCTTTTGATTTCTGTGTAAATTGGATTTAAGTGAGGCAGAGTTGGATGAAGTCATCAGCCTCACTCTCTCCTCCAGAATCATCATAGTCCAGTGGCATGACAGAATGAAGAAGACTGGCAACGGCCTTGGTGTCTTCAGTGTCTAACCAAGCTCTAAGTGCTCCACATTGCCTGCTTCATCTTCCTTCGTGTCCTTTGGAATAAATTGTTCTTATTCAGCATTCCAGAGGAAGTGTTCACATGATTGGGGTAGATACCTCCCAACTCACCAATGGGTTTGAGACCCATTGGTTACCCTCAACCTGTTTGGCTTGTGTGCTGGAATAGTTTACTGGGGTGTTGCTGCATATGCTGTAGCTTCTTGGAGTCACAGGTGAGAGTTGAATGGAACAGGTGGACACCAAAGGTAGAAAGAGCCACAAAAGAGCTCAGCAGCCATCACACCAAAGGTATTGGTCCTACCTGAACACATCCCACACCCCAAATAAGATACTACCAAAAATAATACAGCAAGTTTTCACAAGAAGAAGATGTTATAATCAGGTAGGATTTATACCAGAAATTCAGGACTGGTTCAGTATTAGGGAAAATATCAACATTATTGATCACATCAACAACAAAATTGCCAGAAACCACATGATTATCTCAATAGATGCA
>CM053769.1:462448653-462459135 GCA_028658325.1 Potorous gilbertii | reverse complement strand
CTACCTGAACACATCCCACACCCCAAATAAGATACTACCAAAAATAATACAGCAAGTTTTCACAAGAAGAAGATGTTATAATCAGGTAGGATTTATACCAGAAATTCAGGACTGGTTCAGTATTAGGGAAAATATCAACATTATTGATCACATCAACAACAAAATTGCCAGAAACCACATGATTATCTCAATAGATGCATAAAAACTTTTGACAAAATACAGTACCCACTCCCATTGAAAACACTGGAGAGCATAGGAATAAATGGAAGTTTCCATAAAATAAAAGCAGTATCTACCTAAAACCATCAGCAAACATTATACACAACAGGGATAAGCTAGAAGCATTTCCAATAACATCAGGGGTCAAACAAGGATGTCCATTATAACTACTGTTATTCAATATGGTGCTAGAAATGTTAGCTTTATCAATAAGAGAAGAAAGATAAATTCAAGGAAATAGAACAGGCAAAGAAGAAACTAAGTTATCACTCTTTTCTGATGATATGAGAATGCCAGAGAATCAAGTAAAAAAACTTGAAATAATAAATAGTTTTTGCATGGTTTCAGGCTACAAAGCAAATCCAGATAAATCATCTGCATTTTTGTATATTACTAACAAAGTCCAACAGCAAGAGATAGAAAAAGAAATATCTGGGAGTCTACCTGTCAAAACCAACCCAGGGACTAAATGAGCATAATTACAAAACGCTTTTCATAAAAATAATGTCAAATCTAAGTAAGTGGGAAAACATTAGCTGCTCGTGGGTAGACTGAGCCAATATAATAAAAATGACAATTCTACCTAAATTAATTTACTTATTTAGTGCCATACCAATCAAACTATTAAATAATTATTTTCTAGAGCTGAAAAAAATAATATCAAAATTCATCTGGAAGAACAAAAGATCCATAATATCAAGGAAACTGATGAAAATAAATGCTAGGGCCTAGCCCTATGGGACCTCAATTTGTATTATAAAGCAGAAACTGTCAAAACTACTTGATGGTGGCTAAGAAATAGAGGGGCAGATAAGTGGAATAAGTTAGGTACTCAAGACACAGTAATCAATGTATATAGCAACCTACTGTTAGATAAACCCATGGACCCCAGCTTCTGGGATAAGAACTCACTGTTTGACAAAAATTGTTGAGAAAACCGGATAACATTGTGGTGGAAACTGGGCATAGACTAAAGTCTGACACTGTACATAAGAATAAAGTCCAAATGGATACATGATCTAGTTATAAAGATTGATAGTATAAACAAATTAGGGGAGTAAGGAACATTGTATTTGTTAGATTTATGGAGAATGGAGAAATTTTTAACCAAACAAGAGATAGAGAACATTATGAAGTGCAAAATGAGTAGTTCTTATTACATTAAATTGAAAAGTTTTTGCACAAACAAAACCAATGCAACCAAGATTAGGAGAGAAAAAGAAAACTGGGAAAGAATTTTTCAACTAAGTCTGTGATAAAAGGCTCATTTCTAAAATATATAGAGAACTGAGTCAAATGTACAAGAATGCAAGTCATTTCCCAGTTGATAAATGGTCAAAGAATATGAACAGGCCCTTCTCAGAGGAAGAAATTAAAGCTATCCATGGTTATATGAAATAATGCTCTAAATCATTATTAAATAGAGAAATACAACTGAAACCACATCACACCTATCAGATTGACTCACATGACAAAACAGGAAGATGATAAATGTTGGAGCAGCTGTGGGAACTTTGGAACAGTAATTCATTTTTGGTGGAGCTGTGAGCTGTTCCGACAATTTTGGAAAGCAATTTGCAACTATGGCCAAAGGGCTACAAAAATGTGCATACCCTTGACCCTGCATTATCACTTCTAGGACACTATCCCAATGAGATCATAAAAATGGGATAGGGTCCCAAATGTACAAAAATATTTATAGCAGTTTCTTTGTGCTGGTATGCCCATCCATTGTGGAATGGCTTAACAAGGTGTGGCATATAAATGTAGTGGAATACTATTTTATTTTATAGTATAAGAAATGATGAACAGGAAGACTTCAGAAAGACTTGGAAGGACTTATATGTACTGATGCTGAGTGAAATGAGCAGAACCAGGAGAACTTTGTACACAGCAACAACCGCAGTGTGCGAGGAATTTCTCTGGTAGACTTACCCCTTCACAACAAGGACCTAAAAATTCCCAATGAACTCTTAAGGCAAAATGCCTTCTGCATGCAGAGAAAGAACTATGGATATGAATTGCAAACCATTTTCCTTTGTGTTATGTTTTGTTTTGTTTTATGGTTTCTCCCATTCATTTTAATTCTTCTATGCCTCATGACTAAGGTGAAAATGTATTTGATAAGAGTGTATGTGTAGAACCTATATAAAATTGCACACCCTCTCAGGAAGAGGGGGAGGAGAGATGGGAAAAGATGGAGAGGCAGAGGAAAACCTAAGATATATGGGAAATGACTGTAAAAAACTGACGACAAATAAAATGAGTAAAAGACTAAAAAAGGCAAGCCTCAGAACCTTTCACAGTGCTAGTCAACACTACATAAGCAGCAATTATGGATGAATTATCAATATTCCTCACTAATGGCAGGTTATACATTGGAAGTTTCCAGGAATGAATAAATCAACAGACTGGAACAACCACCACTACCACCACCAAACCCCACCACCACATACACACAGAAAATAAAAGGAACACCAAAGAAAGACTTTCAATAGAATATGCACATACATGACTGCACTCACGTTTCCACAAGTTTTGAACATTAAGGTCAATGATGTAGCTATTTTAGAGGAAGGGAGAAACTTTTTAGGGTAGGTAAAATCCTTTTGTAGCCACAATTAGGGACTGTCCAGGGTAGAAGAGACCTCCTTAGAAATATTTTTATGAAATACCTTAATTTTCCAGATGTGGAAAGTAAGACAGAGAGAGAATGAATGACCAAGTATGGCTCCTGGCCAAATGAAACTAGTATCTGGATCTTCTTATACCAATGTTGCTTTTCCTTATTCTATGCTCTCTGTTAGAAGCAAAGTAAAACAAAACTATTTCAGGGTCCTCACAGATGTTGTAGGGAAATACAACTTTATGATATCATAGCACACTCACACCCACACTTACACCCCCCAACACCTTCCCCCATATATATATATATATACACACAGGCATACATACATACATACATATATACATATTTATTAGAATGAACAATTCATTATTAGAAAAAAATGCTTGTTGTTGTTCAGTTATTTCAGTTGTGTCCGTGTGACCTTGTTGGGAGTTTTCTTGGCAAAAATAGTAGAGTAGTTTGCCACTTCCTTCTCTAGATCATTTTATAGAAAACAAAACTGAGGCAAATAAGGTTAAGTTATTTGTCCAGAGTCACATGACTAGTAAGCGTTTGAGGCCACATTTCACCTCAGGAAGATGAATCTTCCTGTTTCCAGTGTTCTATTCACTGAACCACCTAGCTGCCCTAGCTAGGTGCCTATTGTTTACTGTGCCATGATAGTTCCTAACATATTCACATACACACACACACACACACACACACACACACACACACGCACACACACAATTATCTTTGGTTTAGTTAAGTAGCAGTTACTTAACTCCCTTCAACTTTACTTCTCTTAGACTCCCCATAGAAATAAACTGCTTTGCCAAATTGGAGAAGAGAGATTGAAGAGAGAGATCGTGTGAGCTCATTCATGCAGGAGCACCTTCTACTTGTACAAACTCTACCTTTTACAGATCTACTTGTACCTCTCAGTGCCTTTTCATCTTGTCTTATTTTCACCTATGTCATCCCATGAATCTATCCTCAAGGATTAATCAGTGGATTAGAGGCCTTCCTTGGCTTCTGCCCCTTTCACATGTCCCAGAAACCAGTGTAGCACTCATCTGGCCTCCTGTCATTCTTCACTTTCCCAATAGCCTAGATTGCTTCCTTTTTTGTCTATACATTCCCTTGATGATGGCTTTTATGCTACACCTCTCATACAAGTCATCTTTGGGAATGTTCTCTATCCTTTCTGTGCTGACTTGGCCTCTTTCTACTTCCCTTTATGTCATGAACAATGTCAGTGAACCAAATATACTATATTTCATGAGGATAGAGCATCCTTTAGAAAATCTGGATTCTAAAAATACAATTTCTCCCTTGGAAGAGCAATTAAGGAGTGGAATGATATCTATGCAGTTCTATCAAGCTTGTTCTCCTGTCCCTTTCCTCTAGGTGTGATAATCTAATGGACAGGGCTATCCATATAGCAAGGCCTTTTCTGGGCTGTGCATTTTTCAATCTCATAGTTTTCCCTTGATTGCTGGGCAAATACACCTCTTCTGAGTGAATCTTACTGAAGGGGTTTTTGACAGTTCCTAAGCTTGATACAATCACTGCAATGATATCTGTGAGTAGAAACATCTGGAGAATATAATCATCACTTAGAAATCTTTTTGAATTCAGTGTGAGACATTTCCATGACCAGGATAAATGAGATTGGTGACTAAATGTAGCCATATTATATGATGATCTTAATATTCATAATCAGCAGATCTGTTCAACAGTTCTTAGATAAATGTAACTAATTTAAATAAGCTGCCACAACATGGAGGCCAAAAGAGACCAGAAATTTTTTTGGACAAAACTTGTTTGATCCCTGAGCCAACAGGAGAGACAGAAGTCAAGAACAACATCTGTTTGGAAGATAAATTCACTTCCGTAACATTGCAGAGGAGGATGGCAGAAGATTACGAAAAATATTGCTTCATTAAAGAACAAAAAATAATAGAAAGAAAAATAAGCAGACAGATGATAGAAAAGAAATACACACAGATTTAATAGCATTTCTATAGCTCAATGACAAAATTCAGGAAGAAATAAGAAAAGGGAAGTACAATTTGAAGTAATTAGAAAGTAACTAGGAATCTATTTGTCAAGACACTTTCAATATAAATGAGACAAGTATAAAATGCTCTTTAAAGAAATAAAGAACAGATTAAATAATTGAGGAATATTCATTACTCACAGTAGTACCAGATCAATTGAATAAAAGTACGATAGTACGTTAATTTAGAGATTTGTTGTCATACTAGTAAAACATCCAAGGGAATTCTTTATAAAATTAGGTAAAAAAATAACTATTCATTTGGAGCAATGAAAAGACTTAGAATATTAAAGGAAATAATGGGGAAAAAGTATGCAATGAAGGGACAATAACATTCCAGACCCCAGGTTATACAATAAAGTAATAATCATCAAAACTATTTCACATTTGCTTAAAAAACTAGAAAAATAGATCACTGGAACAGACTAATTGAGTCAGGAACAACTGAACCAAATAATCTGATGTTCAATCAATCAGAGTATAGAAATTACTTATAGACAAAACTTACTGTTTGGCAAGATCCCCTAAGAAAACAGGAAAATAGTGTCCACACCTCTTCCCAGATCATACCACCGTGAAAGCATAAAAACAAAAACCAAAAAAAACCCCTTCAGATTATGAAAACTAGCTCGGAAAACAACAGTGGGAAATATCCTGAAGCTTGGAATAGTGCCTCCCCACTCCCAGGTGAACAGAGTCAAACTTTAACATAAAGTTAAAGAAAATAAAGAGACTGGAAAAATGAGAAAATGACAAAAAATATTATGGTAACAGGGATAACCAAGACACAAATTTAGAAGAAGATAACAATATGAAAACAACTACAACCAAATCCTCAAAGGAAAAAAAATGTTAATTACATTTAAGCTCAACACAATTTAAGGAAAGAGCAAAGAGTAGTATAGGAAAAAATAGGAAAAAATGAGAGTGAGGAAAAACAATTATGAAGAAAAGAGTTAACAACTTGGTAAAGAGGGGCACAAAACATTGAAGAAGAGAATGAATTAAAAAGTTGAATGAAACAAGAGGATAAAGGTACAAAAACTTCACCAAGGAAAAGAATTCTTTAAAAAATAGAGTTGGGCAAGTGGAACCTAATGACTTTATGAGACACCAAGAAACAATAAAACAAAGTAAAAAAATGAAAAAGAAGAACAAAATGAAAATATCTTATCACAAAGCCAGCTATCTTGGGAAACATATTGAGGCTAGATTTTAAGAATTATTGGATTCCTTGAAAGACATGATCTAAAAAAAAACCTTGACTTCCGAATTCAAAAAAATTATAAAGGATAATTGCCCAGATAGTTGAGATAGAGGATGTAAAATGGAAATTTAAAGAGCCCATTGATGACCTTTTGAAAGGGATCTCAAAATGAAAACTCCCAGAAATAATCAAATCCAAAACTCCCATGTTAACAAAGCAATATTGTAAGCATCCAGAAAGAAACGAATCAAATATTCTCAAGCCATAGTCAGCATCATCGAAAATTTAGCAGCTTTCAAGTTAAAGGAGTGGAGGGCTTAGGACATGATATTCCTGAAACAAAGGAACTAATATTATAACCAAGAATTATCTATCCAGCAAACCGAGTATAATTCTTTAGGAGGAAAATGAATATTTAATGGAATTCAGTACTTTAGAGTATTCTTGATGAAAACACCAGAACTCAATAGCAAATTTGACATTCAAACATGAATCAAGAGAAACATAAAAAGGTGAATATGAAAGAGAAATCATAAAGAATTTAATAAAACTACATTGTTTATATTCCTACATGGCAAGTTGATAACATGCAGCTTCTAAGAACTTTATTATTTATTAGGGCAGTTAGAAGGAGTCTACATAGAAGACATGAGTGTAATTCAATTATTTTGAGAGGATCTAAAGAAATGAAGAGAAGAGAAAGAGGGATGCATTGGGAGAAGAAAGAAGGGAGAGGTAGAATGGGGAAATTTTTCTCACATAAGAAAGTCATGCAAGGGGAGGAGCCAAGATGATGGAGTAGAAGGACTTTCATGCTGTAGTGCTCCCCCAAAAGCCCATAAATACGTGTAAAAATGACTCTAAACAAATTCTAGAGCACCAGAAGTCACAAAACAACAAAATGAAAGAGATTTCCAGCCCAAAGCAGCCTGGAAGACTGACAGGAAAGGTTTATTGCACTGGATTCAGAACAGAGCATAGCCCATGGAGTGTAGCCTAGCCTTGGTCATGCCACTCAGCAGGGAAAGGACTGGAGCAGGCTTCAGGGCATGGAATCTCAGGTAGCAGCTGTGGTTCCCAGATTCTTCAATCCACAAACACCAGAGACAGCTTCAAAGGTCAGTGAGAAAGTTATTTCACCTGGATGAGAAGGGAGCAGGATCCTGCCCTAGACCCAGATAGCTGCAGCATTCATTTTTGGAGTCCTCAGCCAAAAGACCCTTGGGGATTCAAGTTGCTGATCTGAATCCCTCCCTGAGTGGTGGCGATAGGGTGAGGAGGAGCACTGGCATGGTGGAGCTGGAGGCAGTTTTAGGGAGGGAATTCTACTCACAGATACTGGGCAGAAAAGTTTGCAGTAGCTCCCAGACCAGAGTGCAGGCCAGGAGAGGAGTAACTCCTTTCCATTGATTGTGCCACCTTGGAGGAACTGAAAACTTACAGGTCCCTAGAGAATATTTTCCATTTGACAAAGGACTCAAAAGTCAAGTAACTGACTGGAAAAATGCCCCAAAAGGGGAAAAATAAGACTATAAAAGGTTACTTTCTTGGTGAATAGATATTTTACTTCTTTCTTTCAGATGTGGAAGAAAAAAGCATATCATCAGAGGAAGACATAAAAGTCAATGCTTCTTCATCCTAAACTTCCAAAATAAATTTGCAATGGTCTCAGGTCCTGGAAGAGCTCAAAAGAGAGTTTGAAAATCAAATAAGAGAGATGAAGGAAAGATTGAGAAGAGAAATGAGAGCAATGCAGAAAAATCATGAAAAGCAAGTCAATAGCTTGTTAAAGGACACCCAAAAAATGGTGAAGAAAATAACACCTTAAAAATAGACTAATCCAAATGGCAAAAGAAGTCCAAAAAGTCAACAAGAATAAAAAATCTTTAAAAAGCAGAATTAGTCAAATGGAAAAGAATGGTTCAAAAGTTCACTGAAGAAAATGGTTCTTTAAAAATTAGAGTGGAGCAGATGGAAGCTAATGACTTTATGAGAAATCAAGAAATTGCAGAACAAAACCAAAAGAATGAAAAAAATGAAGACAATGTGAAATGTCTCGTTGGAAAAACAGCTGGAAGATGGCGGAGTAGAAAGACACACATATGCTAGCTCTGAAACCACAACCTATAAAATACCTGTAAAAAAAGAACTCCCAACAAATTCTGGAGCACTGGAAGCCACAGAACAACAGAGTGGAGGAGATTTCTATTCCAGAGAGACCAGAAAAACCAATACCAAAGGTCCATCACACACAGGACCCAGAGCAGAGCCCAGCCCTGCCTTGGCCATGTGGCACTGAGAGGAGCAGATCTGAACAGGCTTCAAGGACAGAATCTCCAGCAGCCACGTAGTTCCCTCCACCCACAGATGCAAAGGTCAATGAGAGGGCCTGTTAGGCTGCCTGAGAGGGGAGCAGGATGTCTCCATAACCCAGACCCCCTTGGGAGGCAGCAGTGGAGGCAGCAGCAGACTGGGGCTCCCAAAGCAGGCAGAAGCTCAGATCCATTGTTGAAGGCCTCTGCATAAACCCCATGAGGGAACTGAGCCTTGTGAGGTGGCCCTGCCTGCACCCGAGAAACTGAACTTAATCTTACATTGAATAGCAGCCCTGCCTCAACCTGAGCACCTGAATTTAATCTTACATTGAATAGCAACCCTGCCCCCACTGAAAGCCCTGAGGCTGAGAAGCAGCATTTGAATCTCGGATCCCAAGCACCAGCTGGGTGGATCTGGAGGTGAGGTGGGTTTGGAAAAGAGTCTCAGAAGTCAAATAACTGGCTTGGAAAATGCCCAGAAAAAGGAAAAAAAAATAAGACCATAGATGGTTACTTTCTTGGTGACCAGAGATTTCCTCCCTTCCTTTCTGATGAGGAAGAACAATGCTTACCATCAGGGAAAGACACAGAAGTCAAGACTTCTGTATAGCAAACATTCAAAATAGATATTCAATGGGCTCAAGCCATGGAAGAGCTCAAAAAAGATTTTGAAAATCAAGTTAGACAGGTAGAGGAAAAACTCAGAAGAGAAATGAGAGAGATTCAAGAAAAGTATGAAAAGCAGGTCAACACCTTGCTAAAGGAGACCTAAAAAATGCTGAATAAAATAACACCTTTCAAAATAGGCTAACTCAATTGGCAAAAGAGATTCAAAAAGCCAATGAGGAAAAGAATACTTTCAAAAGCAGAATTAGCCAAATGGAAAAGGAGGTTCAAAAGCTCACTGAAGAAAATGGTTCTTTCAAAATTAGAATGGCACAGATGGAGGCTAATGACTTTCTGAGAAACTGAAAAATCACAAAACAAAACCAAAAGAATGAAAAAAAATGGAACATAATGTGAAATATCTCATTGGAAAAACAACTGACCTGAAAAATAGATCCAAGAGAGACAATTTAAAAATTATGGGACTACCTGAAAGCCATGATCAAAAAAAGAGCCTAGACATCATCTTTCATGAAATTATCAAGGAAAATTGCCCTGATATTCTAGAACCAGAGGGAAAAATAAGTGTTCAAGGAATCCACAGATCACCACCTGAAAGAGATCCAAAAAGAGAAACTCCTAGGAACATTGTGGCCAAATTCCAGAATTCTCTTGTCAAGGATAAAATATTGCAAGCAGCTAGAAAGAAACAATTCCAGTATTGTGGAAATACAATCAGGATAACACAAGATCTAGCAACTTCTACATTAAGGGATTGAAAGGCGTGGGATAGGATATTCCAGAAGTCAAAGGAACTAGGACTACAAGCAAGAATCACCTACCCAGCAAAACTGAGTATAATACTTCAGGGGAAAAACTGGTCTTTCAATGAAGTAGATGATTTTCCAGCATTCTTAATGAAAAGACCAGAGCTGAAAAGAAAATATGATTTTCAAACACAAGAATGAAGAGAAGCATGAAAAAGTAAACAGCAAAGAGAAGTCATAAGGGACTTACTAAAGTTGAACTGTTTACATTCCTACATGGAAAGACAATATTTGTAACTCTTGAAACTTTTCAGTATCTGGGTAGTTGGTGGATTACACACACACACCCACGTGCACATATGCACACACACACACAGAGACAGCACAGAGTGAATTGAAGAGGATGAGATCATATCTTAAAAAATGAAGTTAAGCGGTGAGAGAGAAATGTTTTGGGAGGAGAGAAGGAGGAATGGAATGGGGCAAATTATCTGTCATAGAAGAGATAGGCAGGAGACTTTTTAGTGGAGAGAAAAAGAGGGGAGCTGAGAGAAAAACAAGAAATTCACTCTCATCACATTCGACTAAAGGAAGGAATAAAATCCACAATCATTTTGGTATGAAAACCTATCTTACAATACAGGAAAGAGGGTGAGAAAGGTGGTGGGGATGATAGAAGGGAGGGCAATGGGAGGAGG
>CM053769.1:462426245-462448553 GCA_028658325.1 Potorous gilbertii | reverse complement strand
GGGGAGGGATAGGATCAAAAGAGAGAATAAAAGCAATGGGGGGCAGGATAGGATGGAGGAAAATATAGTTAGCCTTATACAACATGACTATTATCAAAGTCATTTGCAAAACCACACAGATATGGCCTATATTGAATTGCCTGCCTTCTCAAAGGGAATGGGTGGGGAGGGAGGGATGGGGAGAAGTTGGAACTCAAAGTTTTAGCAACAACTGTTGAGTATTGTTCTTGCTAATAGGAAATAAGAAATACAGGTAATGGGGAATAGAAAGTTATCTGGCCCTACAGGGCAAAAGAGAAGATGGGGACAAGGGAAAGGAGGGATGATAGAAGAGAGGGCAGATTGGTGATAAGTGTAATGAGAATGCTCGGTGTATTTGGGTGGGGGGAGGGGACAAATGGGGAGATAATTTGGTACCCAAAATTTTGTGAAAATGAATGTAAAATCTTAAATACCCAAATTTATTAATAAAAAATTCAAAAGAAAAAATGAAAAAAAAACCAAAAACAGCTGACTTGAAAAGTATATCCAGGAGAGACAATTTAAAAATTATGGGGCTACCTAAAAACCATAATGATAAAAAAGAAGCTAGATATCATCTTTCATGAAATTATCAAGGAAAACTGCCCTGATATTCTAGAACCAAAATAAACATTGAAAGAATCCGCTGACAACCTCCTGAACGAAATCCAAAAAGAAAACCTCCTAGGAATATTGTAGTCAGATTCCAGAGTTCTCAGAAAAAGGAGAAAGTATTGCAAGTAGCCAGAAAGAAACAATTCAAGCAATGGGGAAATATGATCAGGATAACACAAGATCTAATAGCTTCTATATTAAGGGATCAAAGGACTCGGAAAATGATATTCCAGAAGTCAAAGGAACTAGGATTAAAACCAAGAATCAAAAAAACTTCATGAAATGTAATAGAGGACTTTTAAGCATTCTTGATGAAAAGACCAGAGCTGAATATAAAATTTGAGTTTTAAAAACAAGAATCAAGAGAAACATGAAAAGGTAAACAGAAAAGAGAAATCATAAGAAACTTACTGAAGTTGAATTGTTTACATTCCTACATGGAAAGTTAATATTTGTATCTTTGGAGACTATATATACATATATATATATATATATACATATATATATGTATGTATGTATGTATACACACACAGGGGGCACAGGGTTAGTTGAATAGGAGGGAATGATATATAAAAAAATAAAATTAAAGTGTGAGAGAGGAATATATTTTGAGGAGAAAGGAAGAAATGGAGTGGGGCAAATTATCTCTCATAAAAGAGGCAAGAAAAAACTTTTTAAATGGAGTGGAAAAGTGGGGAGGTGAGAGGGAAAAAGTGAAGCTTACTCTCATTACATTTGGCTTATGAAGTGAATATAAGGAGGGAATAACGTGCACACTCAATTTGGTATGAAAATCTATCTTACACTACAGGAAAGTAGGGGAGAAGGGGATAAGTGTGATGCGGGGGAGGGGGATGATAGAAGGGAGAGCAAATGAGAGGAGGGAATAATTAGAAATAAACACTTTTGGGGAGGGACAAGGACAAAAGAGAGAATAGAACAAATGGGGTACACGATAGAATGGAGGGAAATACGGTTAGTCTTTCACAACATGTCTATTACAGAAGGCTTTTTCATAATCACATACGCACAGCTTATATTGAATTGCTAGCCTTCACCGTGGGGATGTGTGGGGAGGGAGGAAGAGAGAGAAGTTGGAACTCAAAGATTTAGAAATGAATGTTGAGAATTGTTTTTTCATGTAAATTCATGTGTAAGAAATACAAGTAATGGGATATAGAAATCTATCTTGCCCTACAAGAAAAGAGAGAAGATAGGGATAAAGGAAAGGAGGGGTGTGATAGAAGAGAGAGCAGATTGGAGGGAGGAGTAATTAGAATGCTCAGTGTCTTGGGTAGGAGAAAGGGAGAGATGGGGAGAAAATTTGGAACTCAAAATTTTGTGAAATGAATGTTGAAAATTAAAAGCAAATGATTTAAAAAAAAGTCATGCAAGCAAGAGCTTTTATAATGGAGAGAAAAATGGATGGGCAAAGCTTGAATCTCACTCATTGGAATTGGTTAAAAAAGAAGCATGTATGTATACATACACACATACATATACACATACATATACACACATGATTGTGTATACACACACTCAGGTGTGTACAGAAATCTATATTACAAGGAAAGAGATAGGAGAAAGGAGAATGATTTAAAGGAGGGTGAATTAAGAGAACCAGTAGTCAGAGGACAAAGAATTCTGAGAAGACACAGGATAAAAAGAGAGAAGGATACACAAGAGAATGGGATGGAGGGAAATGCAATAACTTTGATGTTAATGAGATGAGCTCATTCATAAAATGGGAGTTGATAAAATGGATTAGCAACTAGAGTCTAGCAATATGTTGTTTACAAGAAACACCCTTGTACCAGATAAGTGTGGAACCTGTGGCCCCAAAGCCACATGTGGCCCTCTAGAGTCTCAAGTGTGGCCATTTGACTGCCTTGCTTCACAATAAGTAAGTTTGGATTCCACGAAAGTGCCACACTTGAGGACCTATAGAATCATATGGTCTTGAGACAGGAGGTCCCCCACCTCCACATACACAGTTAAATTGAGGGTCTCAAGCAGAATTTATTATGCTTCAACTAAAGCCACAAGAGGCAGGATTTACAATCATATCTCAGACAAAGCAAAACCAAAATAGGCTTCATTAAAAGAGATAATCAGGGAAACTACATTATGCTAAAAGGTACCATAGGCAATGAAATAATATCACTTTTTAAAAAGCAAGTCTCTAAGAAAGCCCTCATTTCTCAAGAAAACTGAGTCAAACTTATAAAAATAAGAATCACTCCCTGACTGATAAATAATGAAAGGATACAAATAGGCTATTTTCAGAAGAAATCAAAGCTATCTATAGTCATGAAGAAGTGATCTAAATCACTAATGAGTAAAGTACAACTCTGAAGTACCATCTTATACCTGTCAGAAATGGCAAATGCTAGAGAGGATCGGGGAAAATAGGTATACTAATAAACTATTGATGAAGTTGTGAAATGGTCCAAACCATTTGGGCGAATTATTTAGAAGTACAGCCAAAGGGATATAAAAGTTTGTATACCCTTTGACCCAGCAATACTATTAGTAGGTCTGTACCTACTAATAGTATAGTATAGTAGTATACTATAATATAATAGTAAAAATCAAAGAAAAAAGAAAAAGCTGTATATGTACAGAAATATTTATGGCAGCTTCTTTTGTGGAGACAAAGTTGTGGGAGATAATTAGGATAGAGTGATATTGTGCTCTAAGAAATGATGGAGCGTATGGTTTCTAAAAAATTTGGGAGGACCTATATGAAACTGACACAAAGTGAAGTGAGCAGGACCAGGAGATCATTGCACACAGCAATAGCAATATTGCTGTACTGACTAGAAAAGACTTTGCTACTCTGTTTAATATAATTATCCAAGAGAATTCTGAAGAGTTCTCGAAAAAAAGTGCCATCCACCTACAGAGAGAGAACTGATGAACTCTAGTACAAATTGTAGTATAATTTTATAATTTAAATTTTATTGTTTTTTGTGTTATGGCTAACACAGAAATATGCTTTGCATAATTTCATATATAACTGCTACATTGTTGGCTTTCTCAGTGAGTAGGAGAGGGGCAGGAGAGAAAGATAATTTGGAACTCAAAATTAAAAAAAAGAATGTTAATAAAAAATACATCAGGAGAAAAAGAAAAAAGGAAGTTCACTTTCACAGATTAGTAGAATTACTAACAGAACCTCATTGGCTCAGTTATTAATTCTCTTTTGATCATCTCAATAACTTCCAAGGCTAATTATTTTTTGCTGTTCATATCTAACCCTGCTTGCCCAGTCCTAACCTCTTTCTGGAGATTCACTGATGTATCACTGTCTGTTAGGCATTTCCATCTTGATGTTCCACCAACGTTTCAGCCCTAACACATGCTCAATGGAATTTATGAATTTCCACTTTATTAAAAATATTTTATTCTGAACTTAAGAAATAAAACAAGCATTTTCATAATATAGAATAATACAAAAAGATGATTGCCCATGAAACTGCAAGTCTATTATGGAGAACTTGCTATTCCTTTAAAAATGTTTACTTAAGTTATCATGTAAAGCCTTCTCCCTTTTTTTCTTCCCTCTTTCCCCCCACCAGATAGTTACTATTAGATGCAAATATGTATAAATTTGTGAAACCATTCTAGATATCCTCCACATTTCCCTTATTCCAATGAGGTCATCATCTTCTTCCTGTTCATCCAGGTTTGCAGTCTGGTTATCATCCTTGACTTTCCTCTCTCCCTTTCCTCCTAAATCCAATCATTTTTCAGCTCCCATTTGTGGCCCCTCCAGAAACCCTTCTCTGTGCTCCCCTTAGTTTCTATTCCTGTGACCACAAGTCCAGTTGGGCCCTCATCATCTCTGACACAGATAAGGTAATTCCAGGAGCTTGCTAATTAATCTCTGCTTCTAGTCACTCCACTCAATAATGTAGCCTTGAGAGAGTTGCTCTTAATTTTTCCACTCCCGTCTGGGGTGTGATGGACCTTTGGGGTCGGTTTTTCAGGGTTCTCTGCAACGGAAATCTCCTTCACTATGTTGCTGCGCGGCTTCTACTGTTCCAGAATTTGTCAGGAGTTCTTTTTAGAGGAAATCCATGGGCTGTGGGTTTGGAGGTAGCAAATGTGAATCTTTCTACTCCGCCATCTTGGCTCCGCCCCTCTTAATTTTTCCCAAGGCCCAGATAAGACCTGTCTTTACTGTGATCCCTTTCATGCCTTCTTTGTTCCTAGCTTTCCAACTCCTTCCTGAATGTGGAATTTCATTTCCTTTGTTCTTCATTCAGGCTTCTTCTCCAATGGAAATGGACTTTCTATTGGATGGAATCCTTCATTTCCTTCCAGGCCTTGCTCAGGTTCTATAGGCCTTTCTTGGTCCTGCTAGTTGCTCCCTCTTTCTTCTCTCTCAAATTCTCCTGCATTCTTTTATCCATGATTATCTGTTCGCATGGTGGATATTTCTTCTCTTCCTTCCCCTGGTGGAATGGCAGCTCCCTGAGGTCATATACTGTTTCATTTTTATCCTTATATCCCCAATATCCAGCACAATGCCAGATGCGCTGTATAGTGAGTGCTGTCCATGGGGAAAATGCCCTGAATTAGGACAGAAGAGGGAGTTAAATGACAGAGGTGGACCAGGCAGTAAAGCACCAGTGCAACCCCCCTTCCCCCACCCCCGCCAAAGGAGGTCATCTTCCAGACCTCCAGATATACAAGGCTCAGTTTTCCTTTTCTCATCTCTGCTCTGTTCAAGTCTTCCAAGATTCTGCCAACAGGTGAAGAGGGCTCAGGAATCTCCACTTTGACTAGTAAAGTCAAGGTGCTGGTGCTGTTGCCTCTGGAATTTCTTTTCCTTTAATATGTGAGAGACTGGAGCAATAAAACAATGATGTCATCTCTGGGTCAATTTCCCTGTTGCTGAGCTCTGGACTCATCAGACTATGACCATATCACATGGCCTTCTCCTAGGCATTGACTCTGGGATTCCTTTGAAGGTCTAGTTCAGAAAGTGCATTGCTGGGGGTTTGTGCCATGATTTAGATAATTACCCTGAACATTGTACTCAACCTAGGAAGTACTGAGGGGAGTCAGAAATGGGTGGGCACCCATGAAGTTCCGGATGAAATGTGTATTCAAAATCATATGAAGATGAGGATACAAGTCCCCAGACAATTTTCTGTGTATATACAGCAAATATGTCTGAAAGTCCTTAGCTCAGAGCTAAGAGGTAATACCAATGGATCCCCAGTTTAGGAGTCCTTCCACCTCCTGCAGACCACTTTGCTTTTTTCTCATGTCCACAGGCTGCAAGGTTGAGCCTCAGCAGCCTCATTACAAATGGATGCTACTCATATGGACTGTTTGGTGAGAGAATGTGGGAAGCTCCTTCTTCTAACTGAAGATCACCTCAAAGAGGAATCATTGAAATGGGGACAGCACCACATGCATGCATTGTCAGACTGGGAGGGTGGCCAGACTGTCTCAGGGTGTGGTGGGAGTCCCCTCATTGGAGAGGCTGGACAATCATAGGTAAGGTACTTCATAATCAAGATTCTACTTCAAGGGTGGGGCAAAGTAGATGGTAGGTAAAGCCCCTTTCAGGACTGAGTTCTATGACTCAGGGACTCTAACATGTGGTTTGGGGAGAAGCAGCATGTTTTGGGGGTAAGAAGATGGACTTGGAGTCAAGAATCCTTGAATTGGAGCCTTGCCTGAGTTATCGGTGTGACCTTAGACACTTCATTTCTCTGAACCTTAGGTCTCTCATTTAGAAAAAAGAGAAGGCTGGCTTGATGACTCCTATGGCCCCTTCCAGCTCCTTGACCTTTATTCACTCCTATGAAGCCTTTACCTATAAGTGAAACCAGGGAGTGAAACTCTTTAGGGTTTACTCTTAAAGTCTTGCTTGTGTTAATGTGAAACACAAGTTTTACTCTCAACAGCAAAACTGTCTGCTGCTTACTGTTATAAATCAATAAACATTCCCTGAGAAAATGGATAATTACTACTAACTGTGTCTTTGTCCTTCGTTGCAGAAGAAGACCATGTCATCAAAGAAAAAATGACATGACCTGCCCTTGACTTTGTTTTGAGTGAGGGAGGGCTGGGCAGGTTACCAGCCTCACTTCTCCAGAGTCATCTGAATCCAGTGACCAGATGGTCATCAGGATGACTGGAGATGACCCAGGATGAGGCAATTGGGGTTAAGTGACTTGCACAAAGTCATACAGCTAGTGACTGAGGTGAGATTTGAACTTAGGTCCTCCTGACTCCTGCACTGATGCTCTATCCACTGCACCACCTAGCTGCCCCAACTAAGTAGTCTGTCACTGGATCGTCAGGCCACATCAACAATTTCCAAGACCCCAGTGGTAGGGATTCTCCTCTGTCAAGGGTACTTTTGCTCAAAACAGTGCCCTAGAGTCAGAGATATGGTAACAGTTCCCATGCAGATAGCACCCAGCCAGCTATTGATCCATCTATACCACTGAGAAGATTGTCCTCTGTCTGGGACATCTTCAGGCTTCTTGGAAACCAAAATGCTTATCTGATCCCCTGATTCAAATTCAAGTAATTCCTATGTTGCATGATCCTGACAGACAGCCATGAACACTGGCATGACAAGGAGGATACTAGGAGTGCTCCTATTCTTGCTTAATGATCCTCAATGCACCCAGATGACAAGTCCTAAATCTGCTGAAACTCAGCACATTTAAAAAATATACTGTTATATCACAAAATTCATTATGAACTCAAAGCAAGAATAAGAGAAAGGCATTTTCTGATAACTCAATTAGGAAATACATTCTTGGATTATGGTTTCATTAAGGCAGTGGAACAGAAGAGGGAATGGTCCCTTTTAATGACTTGCTGTCTCACAGGCCCAGTAGCCTGCTCCATGGGGACAGATCCAGTACAGAACAGGCCTCCTTAAGGCATTCCCATACGGTGGTCCCAGATTTGTGTGGAGGAATGAAAGACCCCCTCTGGTGCTACACAGCCCTGAGCATGTGTTATTGATAGCATCCTAGTAAATGAAAGGCATCACTCATACCGCCATGCTTGCCAATGACTTCACTCTATTTCTGTTTGGCTGCTGGAGGCGACAGCTCATTGGTGGTTTCAGCTACACAACAGATCCCAAGGGGTAAGGGAGCCCACTGAAAAGGCAGACCATGTAGCTTTCAATAAACAGATTAAATCATCACTATTTGTTTATGAGAGCAATTCCACAGTGCCATGAAATGATTTTCTTTTTCATTTTGTAATGCATCCAGCTGCTTCCTGCCAGGAGGCCCTAATGTGTGACCCATATAGGAGACAACGAGAACAGTAAATGTGCTGAAGCCCTGCACCACACAGATCAGCAACATGCAATGTTTTCTTAAGAGAAGATACCATGCTGGCACATTGGTATGGTGGTGGGCGATCCCCCAAGGCTTGAATGCAGAGACTTAGGGGAGGTTATCACAAAGAGGAGTGATGTAGCCACATCAGAGGGCATAAAGTCACATCTTTGTGACCAAGTCAGGACCTCTAGACAGTTCCTCAAAAGCCGAAACCTCCTGGGAAGGAGCCGGATCTCTGAATTTCTTCCAGTTTTAAGCATTGGATACATTTTCATTCTTATTCTTATTTCAATAGCAACATATATCCAAACATTTTCTTCAAATGCTATTGAGTAAATTCTATGATAGATCTATTGATTTAGAAATATAAGGGACCTCCAAAGTTACTCAATCTAATCTATTCCTTTTAGAGATGAAGTACACTGAAGTCCATCTGGGTTATCCGCAATGACCATATTGGAAAATGTATTCTTCTTTGGTCAAATCCCATCTGGAGTTCTCATGTTAAGCTCTTTATTTCATGTTAGGAAGAGCATGTCATTTGAAAAGCTGGAGAACATGCAGAGAATAGTAACCATAATGGTGAAGGGTCTTGCATTCACATAACAGGAGTTTAAGGGAGAGGGTTTCACACCTCCTCTCTCCTATCTAAATTGATCTGTATAATAATATAATACAATGTGATATGATATAATATATGATATGATTTACTGTTATAATGCTATGCTATAATATAATATGAGAAGAGATATAATACAGTATAGGGTAATATAATAAATATAATATGACAGTATAATACTATATAATATATGATAAAATATAATGTAACATAATATAACATAATTAATATAATATAATAAATGATATGATATAATATGCTATGTGTGCTATGCTATAACATCACTGTAATATGGTATAATATAACACAACATAGTATAGTATAATATAATATAGCTCATGTAATATAATACAGTCTGAATAAGGGCATGAAATTCTAAGTGTGAAAAAAAGATAGCCTCACTGTTGTCTTCTTATGAGGCACGAATTTCTGTTTGAGTTAAGAAGGCAACAATTGATTGACTGAACAAAGAAGTCATCCCCACCTCCTGGGGCTAGAATTTGTTGAAAGAATTTTAATAGTGAGTCAGTCAAGTGATGCCAGTCTAGTAGTGTGAGACTCTAAGTTCATAAGCTGAGGATTTTAATTCCAGAGCTGGAAGCAAATCCCTTCAAGGGAATTGCTCTTGGAGGTTGGAGAAGATGAGCAAAGAGGGCTTCTCTCTCTAATTGTTCGTATCTTTTCCATCCCACCTTTGAAACTATATCATTGGATAGTAGAAGACAATGTTTCTGGTTAGGAAAACAAAAACAAAATAATTGCACTAATAGGAGACAGCACATGCACCAAAGGGTAATTAGGGTAATTTCCTATTAGTAAGAAGTAGTCACCTCTCTGGAGCCTAAGCCCATCAATAAGAATGGGAGTTGGGGAAATAACCATGAATGAGATGCTACCTGACTATTGGTTGAAGGAACTGACTATATTGTTCCTGAAAGAGAGAAGATGATGTGACTGTGTACGTGTGTTGTCAGAGGAGCATGATCGCTTTCTTCATATACTTGATATATTGTCATGTGAAGGGAGAGTTAGTACTATTCTGCTTTACCTTAGAGGACAGTACTAGAAACAGGGAGAGACTTTCAAAGGGACCTATTCAGTCTAAATGTAATGATAACCACTAGAGTCCTCTATTGTGCAAGGAGATGCCTCTGACAGTATCAGCTGCCCTTTAGTGGAAGCATTGTCAGTCAATCATTTATCAGGTTCCTACTATGTGTCAGGCACTGTGCTGATAGTAGTACCTTCTGTGGTTGCTCAGGGGAGACACGGAGGGTCTCCTTTCAGAGAGGGAATGAGAAACACAGGAGGGCTCCACTCTCCCCACCCAAATCCCAATTACTTTGGGATGCTGGCCAGGAGTGATTAGATTAAAGAGCAGGAGAACTTCAGGTAAACAGCAAGTATAGCTTGGCAAGTTCATTCTCTTCCTGCTTTGGCCCATATTCTCACAGAGATCAGTGGGAATATTTTTATGTATAATTTCCTTCTCCTCTACCCCCTAAGTGAGAAAAATACTGCTCCTTCCCTGTCTCACTTCTCCCCACCCCAGATCCTGTTCTCAAAGCATGAATGGAGGCTTGGCAAGGTTTCAGAACAAACTGAGTGCCTCATTGCAGGTAGAGGGATATGATTTTTTGAAACAACCTGCTGAGGGAAGGCAGCTCACTTGGATAAAATGTAAACCTTAGGGCATGATTACCACCAACATAATACACATCCTTGTTCCTGGTGTTATAGTTCATTGGATTGAAATTCAGATTGTACAATGGGCTTCTACAGTATGAACAAGGTATGAACTTCGGGAGAGGGCATACATGCCAGGATTTTTTAACTTGGGGTAACTGTGCTTCATGATTGGCATGATCCTGGGTCGTCATCCTTATCATCCTCTGGGTCATTTGGGCAAAGGGAAATCTGAGCTTTTATAGCACCTAGAAAAGTAATCTATGATGTGAACCAAGCCCCCCAAAATGAGAGAATTTTTCACATTTCCTTTTTTCAATTTTTAGTTTTTTCCCTTAGAAGAGAAAGCAGTAGATACATTTTCTTAAATCATTTCATCCTGAGAAACTATGCTTTTCTCAGAAGTTTAACATTTTGCCTGTTTCTCATTTCCTTTCCAGCTCTCCAGTCCTCACCAATCCCTTTCTCCAAACCTTTATTATGATACATGAAATCCTTTCGTGGAAAGGAGAGCATTTCTGACTTTGAAACCACAGAACCCACTGACAGAATTGTCCCTTTTCACTGGCTGTGTCAGACTGCCTGTTCTATGGGGAATCCAGACAGCGCTCTAATTTCAGGAAAGGCCATTACCCTGCAGTGGAGCATACATCTACTTGAGGAATAAATACTGGAGTATGTTGTTTGAAATTTTGTTGGGAAAAAACTGAGCATCACTATGTTCCAAGCATTGTGTTAAGTGAAGAAGATATAAAGAAAGAGAAAAAACAGTTTCTGACCTCAAGGAGTTCACAGTTTAATGGGGGTAGTCAAAGCAAACAATGATGTTCAAATATTATAAAGTACAAATTGAAGACACCCAATAAGAGGAAGATATTAAATTCAGTTTTGGATATGTGGAGACTAATATGCTTAACAGGACACCTATTTCAATGTGGATATGGATGATGTGAAATAAAGAGTAAGAAATGTGGTGTCAGGAGGGCTTAGTTCAAATTCTGGTCCTCTTCTTCCTCTAATCTTACTTTCTTCATGCATAAAATGAAAAGGTTGCTTGAGGTGATTTCCAAGATGGCCCATGACTTAAGATGCTTGAGAACAACATTTGCAGGCACAGTTTCTGCTTTTAAAAATCTTACCATTTCAAGAATCATTCATTTGGGCAATGGGCAATGCTTTCTTCCTCTGGCATAGTAGACAATTGATCAATGTTTTATAAGGGTTATGTCTGTACGCCAGACCAGAGATACTCTTTTATGAACCCAAACCATTTTTTGATGATTGTTTACATGCCCTCTTAAAATAAAGGGCAGATGGGAACTGGTTGCATTGGCTAGTCATCTGTTGGGGTAAATAGTTAGATGTGAGTCTAGTCAACTGCAGCTATTACTAAGTGACCTATTTAAGATGGGCCCCATTTAATACTCAATGGACCATGCTGTATCTTCTGTGTTTATAATCTGGGAGAGTCTAGGGAAGATACTTTCCACTAGAAATTGTGGATAAAGTTTCAAAGTCATAATAGTGAGTCTCATGCCCCCTCCAATGGCCCATGAAAGTTTTGGCCACATTCCCATAGCACAAAACATAATACCATGGTCTCAGTCATTTTCCATCTGGAAATATGCATATATTGTGCTAATGCCTGAGGTTAGGGCTTCTGAGGAAATCTTAGAACAAGCTTTATTTTTTACCTTGTGTTTAACTGGGCTGCAGGACTGAAGTCCCTTTTTGATCTTTTTAATTTCATTTTTCCCCTGCCTCACCTTTCCTTATCTCCCTTTCCCTCTACATCCCCATCTTTTCACATGCAGATAAAGTAGTTTATGTATATTCAGAGGTTTTGTGTGGATTTGATAAATGGTTATCAAATTGGCCTTGAATCAGGAATAGACATAGTATAATCTTCAGTATAGGATTGTCTACCCTCCCCTCTTTTCAATTTCAGGAAATCTAAGGAAAAAGAAAAGTTTGTTCAATACCAAATGGAGTAATCTATGGAATGCCTGCTTGTCTTTCATCTTCACTAATGCTATCAAAGTCTATACTGTCTAAGATCCCACCTTGGACATTTCTCTCTCTTTCTCTCTGTCTTTCTCCATCTCTCTTTCCAGGGTGGGGTCTTGGACAGTATAGCTGCACCAGATGTATCTATGTTTAATTTATATCTATCTTTATATCATCTATCATCTAAACTCCAGGATCTGGTCTTGAAGAGTACACCCTTTGATGACATTAATGAAGATGACAAACAATAAGATCTTTCATATACTATTTCATTTTATGATGTGCAAACTATTTTTCTTCTTGCGATTTACCAAAATGGAAACTATAGTGAAGTAATAACAACTTGGATTTGGAAAGAAAAAAAGTAGAATTTAAAAAGGGAGGGTATAGTTGGCAAGATGAGTAACCCAAGAATGAGCATTGGTCAGAGCCAAGAAATTTCAAGAGGATTTGATGGAGGAAAAACAATAATCTTAATCATTAATATGAATGGGATAAATTTGCCCATAAAACAGAGTGATAAGTGAATTAGAAAGCAAGATAAAATAAATTGTTGCCTGAAAAAAAATAGACCATAAAAGATACATAAAGAATTAAAATGAGGAGTTGGGTTGGGAATTATGAGAGTCCCAAACTACAGCAACATAAAAAACTCAGCAGTAACAATTCTGAAGTAAGACAAAACAACAGTGAAAAAATATATAGTTGAGAGACAAGCAAGGAATCTATATAATGCTTATGGGCACAATTAATGATGAAAAAATGTATCTTAAATATATTGGAGACCAGTAGCAGAGCATATACCTACCTAAAGAAAAAGCTAATTGAATATAAAGATTGCCTAGACAAGTTAATTATTGCTGATTTCAAAATATCTCTTTTAAGCTTAGATAAATTAACAGAAAGACAAAGAAAGTGTAAGTTAAATATCTGAATTTCAGAAAAATAGATGTATGTTTTTGGCAATTTCCGAACAGGAACATTTATATCCACTTCTCAGCATTGCATCAGAATCTTTATAAAGACTGTTAGGGCATAGGGAAGTGATACTTAAATGCAGAAGGGCAACTATATTAAACCTTTGCTTTATAGATAACAATACAAGTTTAATCTAAAATGGAAATATGAACAAAGTAATCAGACTTGATGGGAGAATAAATTTAAGTTTATGTAATATGAAGATAGCTTGGGGCAGTGAGGAGGTGGATAATTGGCTTCAGGCATGTTTAAATATCACTTGTGGAGATGGGATTGGATGGCTATATTTGACCACAGAGGGCAAAACAAGGAGCAATGAGTGAATGACTAATTGAAACTTTATGTGAAGAAATTTCCTTAAAATTGTAGTTCTCTAAAAGTGCAGTGGGCTATAATGAGAGGTGTCATGGACTCCTCTTCCATGGGAGGTTTCAAGTAGATGCTCAATGATCATTTTTAGGATATATAATCATATATCTGGGTGAATGGGGTGTTCAGGAGGGAATAACATCACTGGTATTAGGGTTTGCTGGACCCTCTTCAAGGCTGTTCATCCACCTTTGGTGTCCATCTGATTCATTTAACTCTTACTTGTGACTCCAAGAAGCTGCAGCATATACAGTGGCCACAGCCTAGCAAAACTACCTCAGCAGATGCACCAAACTAGGCTGAGGGTAACTGATAGGCCTCAAAACTATTGGTGAGTTGGGGGGATATCTACCATAGGCAGGTGAAAACTTCCCCTGGTAAAATGATGAGATGAAAAAACAAACTTTGTTCCAAAAGCCATCTAATTAGATGAAGCAAGTAGCATGAAGTGCTTAGAGTTTGATCAGACATTGAAGATGCCAAGGTCATCAACTGTGTCCTGGGCCATCACCAGTCATCTTGACTTTTGTTTTGCCACTAGACTTAAATGACTCAGGAAGAGAGAGTGAGGCTGATGACTTTGTGCAACTCTGCTTCACTTACATCAATTCATGTGCTAGTCCTCACCCCATGATGTCACTGGTCCCTTTTGAAAACAAAGCATGAACCCACTCCGGTATGGTTTGGAATAGTGGGCTACAAAGTGCTTTCCTATTCTCAAAATTTAAATCATTTAATCCTAAATAATGTGTGGGTCAAGGAACTTTCTTCATTGCCATCTCTTTCCAAACTCTCTTGCTGCCATGCTGTCCTGCCCTCAGCTTTCAGCTTTCTGCTCTGAAATCATCACCAAAATAATCCTTCCATTTCTCCTGGAATGTGGATTTATCTCCTTTCCTGTTGTCCTACCCACCCGATCTTATAACTGAAGGCAGGAACTCAGACTGCCCTTTGTGTTTCTATCTCTACTGATAGTGTTGTGAAACATAGTGAAAGTCATCAAAAAATTCTCTGATTCAATTTCATGGCAAGATCTCAAGGCCCTTGCATCACCTTGGTTCCTCTCTTCTTAGCATAGTACCTGACACAAACTAGTTTCTCAATAAGTCTATTGATTGATATATTGTCCAATTTGTCAACGACCTTCACAAAATGTACCACCCAGTATTTCAACTTAATAATATTCATTCAATACACCTTTAGTAAGTGTCTACAAGTCAGGCACCATGCTAAGCATTAGGGAGAAAAAGAAACAAAAGACATTCCTTGCCCTCAAGGAGCCCACACTTTAATGGGGAGACAGCGTGCAAACAAATATGTACAAAGCAAGCCATCTACAGGATAAATAGGAAATAATCAAAGTGGGAAAACGCTGAAATTAAAAGAGTTGAGGGAGGTCTTTCTGTAGAAAGTGGTACTTTAGTGGAACTGAAGGAAGTCAGGGAAGTTGGTAGTCAGAATGGAGGATAGAGAACAGTAGGAAGAAGAGATGACTAGAGAAAATGCCTGGAGTGTAGAACTAGCGTGTCACACATGTGGAAGTGCCAAGAGGCCGATATCACTGGATTGAACAGTGTGTGTCAAGGGAGTAAGGTGTAACAAGACTAAGGTATGGGGGACCACGGTTATAAAGGGATTGAAATGCCAAGAAGAAAATTTTGTATTTGATCTTTGAGGTAATAGGAGCCATTGGAGTTTCTTGAATAAGGAGGTGGTGTTATCAAACCTGCATTTGAGGATGATCACTTAAGGGATGGAATGGAGGATGAACTGGAATAGGGAGAAAATTGAGACAGGCAGACCCCCAGCAACTATTTCAATAATTATGGCAGGTGGTGATGAGGGGTCTTCACTAGGGTAGTGGTGGTGTCAGAGAAGAGAAGAGGTCATATTCAAAAGATGTTGCAAAGGTGAAATCAATAAGAAGGAGGAGATGCATGGATGGTGTTAGAGGAGGTAGCAAGTTGGGGTGTTTAGGGGGAAAGTGAATGAGTTCTGTTTTGGATGTATTGAGCCTGAGATGTTCACTGAACATCCAGCTCAAGATGTCTGAAAGGCAGGTGGAAATGTAAAATTTAGCAGAGAACTTGGAGCAGAATAGGCAGATTTGGGAATCATCAATGTAGAGATGGTTATTAAATTCAAGGAAGCTGATCAGCTTGCCAAGTGGAGTAATCTGGGGATCTGGGGAAGAAGAGAAGAGGCCCAGGACAAACCTCTGTGGGCCATCTACTATTCAAAGAAGCTATGACCTGGAGGAGGATACAGCAAAGAGGACAGACATGGAGCAGAGAGAGAGAGAGAGAGAGAGAGAGAGAGAGAGAGAGAGCAGGAGAGATAGATGTCCCAAAAAGGTAGAGAGGAAAGAATATCAAGGCTTACCTAACCTACGTGGGAAAATATTATCAACCCATTTTACTTGATATTCTAGTGAGATTAACAAAAGTAAGACTTCATAACTGTCAGAGCTCTATAATTGGAGTCAGGAAAAACCTGCTTTAAAATTCTGCCTCTCCCATGACTGGCTATTGACCTCAGGCAATAAATGACTTCATCCATCTAAGCCTGAGTATCCTCCTCTGTAAAAGAGAGATAGTAATAGCACCTCCTTTGCAAGACACAGGGCTAGGCACATAGTTGTGTTTGTCCTTCATTCTCTAAGAGGACCATGACATCAAGATGATGGCATGACTTGCAGTTGACTTTTATTTGAGTGAGGAAGGGTTGTGCAAGGTCACCAAGCTCACTTTCTTCTCCTGAGCCATCTGGGTCTAGTGACCTGATATTCATCCAGATGACTGGAGAAGGCCCAGGATGCAATATGAGACCCTTTCAGATTAACGTCATATCACATTCTCACTTTGAGTGAGATACACCCATTCAGTGAATATACTTAAGTTCCTCAAGGGATGATGCCTTTAATTAAAAAAATCAAACTGAGAGGGGAAGACCCTCAGTGTTCCTGGGTAAAACAGAAACAATAACTATTTAGTAAGCACCTAATAAATGCTTACTGATTGGCTAATCAAACATGATTGTGTATCTAAAGAACTCTGCCCCCTTTATAGCTACTAACAGGTTATCTGCTAGGTGCTACATGGGTAAGAGGGTCAGACTTTGAGTCAGTATTGGCTTTAAATACTTACTATCTGTGAGGCCTTGATAACTTACTTGACCATTGCTTGCCTCAGTTTCCTCATCTGTGAAATGGGGCTAATAATATCACCGACTTCTCATGGTTTCAGTGAGGAACAAATCAGATAATATACACAAAATGTTTCTCAAACCTTAAAGTGATGTATAAATGCTATTATTACAATAATTAAAATTAGAATTATCCATTCCACATTGTGCATTTTCCCATTGGTGTTTTGATATATCCACAGTCATTATAAGAAATTAAATGGGAATGTTTTGGGAATTGTGTAGGACCACAGAAGACACACACAGGGCAACAGACCACACAAAGCCTATGACCAAATATTTATAATAAGGTAATGTAAACACATCATAAAAGAAAAAGAAAAGCAAAAAGTCAGACTTCTTCTGTGGTACGAAAGGAAGTCCAAAACATTTCATGCAGATAGTCTCGATTTCAGAGCGTGGTAGAAGAAGAAGGGGGTGTTGCAGCACCCCTAATATGGAAAGGGTAATAACTGTATTATTGAGTTGGATGGAGTTATGACCAGGATGGGAGTCAGAATTTGATTTTGTGCTTTTATTTTCCTGGCAAATACACAATACAATACAATACAATAAGCACTTATTAAGCCCCTACTACATTTCAGGCACTGTGCTAAGTGCTATGGCTACAAATAAGATGGGGAAACAGTCCTTGCCCTCAAAGAATTTATAATCTAATAGGGGATATGGCTCACAAAAAGAAGTACCTGCAGCATGAAGTTTAGTGGCAATTGCTGATGGAAAATGGAAAGTTAGACTGTTAGTTCCTATCTCAGACTAGGATAAAGATTAGGCTAAAGGAAAACTTTGGTCAGAGTCCAGGGCTGCACCTTCCAGCCCTCCAATCAGAAGGGAGAGGAGGTTAGAGGGGAGGGGTTGAGTATCCTAAACTGTCCGTAAGCCTGGAGGTGAGATCTCAGGGGATCAGCCCGGTGTGGTATGATGTTATGGACAGAAAGTCCAGTAGAACTATTGCTGAAAAGAAGAAAGTTAGTTTATAGGAGGTCAGTGATTGATCAGTGTTTGTTGACTTACTTACATGAGTCTCTGGCTAAAAACCAAAAGTAAACATATCTGGTTTTTAAGGAAAAAGATCTGAATTTAGTCATTACTCTTCCACTTTCTGGCTCTGGGGACTAGGGGGCCTCCCTTAAAAGCCCCTGATTTCCTCCTTTATACAGGTAGGAAGTGGGGTATTTGATGATGTCATTAAGCTCTATGTCCTAAAGCCCCCTACAGGGCAGCCTGTCTCCTGACTCTGTGAGTAGGGTGCCCAGTGCTTGACTGTTGTGGTGGCAATGTTCATTCATTTAGTTCAACAGGAAAGGTCTTTCTTTGGACTAGGCTGAGCTCATCATTCACTCTAGAGTACGATTTGCCAGCCTGCCAAATGTAGCTGCCTATCCCATAAAATCAGCCTGACCATCTGTCCTTCTGTGCTCATCCTTTCATCCTCTTTGGTTGGTGAGAGTCTGGATCCCCACAAGTCCTATTTTAAAAGGCATATACCCTCCACAAGGGTGGTACCTTCAGTCATCATGAGCTATGAGCTGATGGTGTTCATCAGTAAGAAAATAATTTCTTCAGGATGATTTGGCAGCCACCTATGAGCGAGAATGGGACGCTGTTTTTAGGTTAGTGACAGGAGAAGATTGGGGAAAGTGAGAGAAAGAGGGAAGAGGTCATTTCCAATGAGTTTCTAGATCATTTTGGCTAAAGTAATAATTTTATCCAGTAGCGCCCCTGACCTACTGTTTCTGAACATCCACTGTGTACAACTTTTACTGTTGGTGGTATGTGAAAACAAAAACGAAACAAGTGACCTCAAAGAGTCTACAAGATATGTGAGAAGAAGAAACAGGGGCAGATGAAACAATGGAAAAGCCCAGGATCTGGGAGAGTCCATAGAGGTCATATGGTCCTATCTCTTCAGTCCATAGAAAAGAAAATTCATGACTGCAGAACTCTAGAGATGAAGGTAATATGATTTCATTTCTACCAGTATGAGAACGTGAGAGATCACTGGGTCTCCTGGCAAGGGGCACTATACCATTCAGTGCCCTTCAACAAGGAACTTCAGCAAGCCACAGCCTCTCAGAGGTACCATCTCTCACTGATAAAATGCCATTCCCGCTTGTTGCACTGGCTGCTAACAAGATAGTTTTGGGACAGCTCCTGCAATCCTCCTGGCTTGGGGTCGAGGGAGTCGTCCTAAAAACTATCTCAGGCAAGGGCCAACCAAACACCTGTTTCCGCATTGCAACAGCTTCCTTACTTCTCTGGGACCCTGTGGGCAGTGAGGTCAGCCTCTCACTGCTGCCATAATCTCCAAGTAGCAGGGATCAGGCTTTGGGCGAGAATTCCTGGTCTCTATCCAAGCTGGTTTTTGCCAGACTTGTGAAGAATGTGAATGGGACTTTCTCCATTATGGGAAGCCTGTCTGGAAGGAGGCATCTGGAAGGAGGGGTCTGGAAGGGGAGGATTGGATGGAGGGGTCTGAATGGGGGAGTCTGGACTTCTCCAGGTTTATCTTGTCTTCTGTTCAGTGACAGCTGGAGTAGGCAGGGGCTGTGCCACTGGGCTCTTCTCTCCCTCAAATTGTCTGGTACAGGCTTATCCCCATATAACCAGGTGAGGAGAGATATTTATCTATTGTCCTTCTCATTATTGGTCTCATGATGTAACTGTTATCATTACCACCATCTTCATGAGTAGTACTTACTCTATGCTACTAGGATACAACATAGAATCATAGAATAAAGATCCAGAGGGACCTCATGGTCTCATCTTCTAATCTAATGCCCTCCTATTACAGATGAGGACAGTGGTGCTCAGAGAGGTTAAGGACTAGAAACTGACTCCCCTGGCTCAACAGCCAGTTCTTTTCCCATTGCCCCTTACTAGCTCTCACTCTCTTCAATTCTTCACTCTACACCCCTTCTAGACTCCGAGTCACTATATATTTTAATGTTACAGGCTCATTGATTTAGAGCTGGAAAGGATCTCAGAGGCCACCTAGTGAACTCCTTCACTGTAATAGAAAGGAAGCTCACTTAGAGATGTTAAGAGGCTTTCCCATAGCCAGGTAGGAAGAAGCTGAGAGAGAATTTGAACTCAGAGCCTTTGGCCCCCAATTTGGCATCTTTTCCGCTGACTTACTCTTCTTTGTTTCCATACAGTGACTCTCCTTTGTTTTTGACCTGATTGATAATGCCTTATTTTGGGCAAAGTCAAGAGTACCCAGACTCAAATGCAGCTTCTGAAACTGACTATGTGACAAAGCCCATGATGTTTTTGTCCCTCATTTTCCTTTTCTAAAAAAAAAAACAACTTTTCATGCCTACCCTGAATACCCCAAAGGACTGTGATAGCAAATTGAGAGATGAAGTATATAAAACTCTTTAAAAACTGGCCCAACATGTGTTGATTGTATCTTTCCTAATCTGTAGAACTCTATGAGAAAGCCCACAGTCTGACATGTATTATTTCCCCATTCCTCTAGCTTTAGAATGACTTGTGTGGTCAGAGGAGCCACCAGGTGTCAAATACAAAGCTAAATCTTCTTGGATAAGATGCTCAAAAAACATTCTGATAAGAGAGGTAGAAAAAGACAGAGAAGGAGACGCATAAATTGAGAATGTTCTGGTTAGAATTTACTTCAGCAATTGGGGCTCCAGCACAGACCCATTTCTAGAATTCTGCATCTAGAGTCTTTGATATAATATTCAAGAGCCTGCTTGATGTATTAAAGTATTCATCAACAACCATAAGAACTAATAACAACAACAAGAGGACAATGTAAATACTTTGGACTTTCACTCCGAAGTCTTGAGTTTAGGTTCCTGCTGTTCCATTTACAACTTACTTCCACAAGCCACTTGACCTTTCTTGGCCTCAGTTTCACAATCAGTAAAACAGAAAATCAATTACTAGCATTCTTAAGCACCTACTATGTGATAGGGAAATGGTGCCATGATACAATAAAGAGGGAGCTAGCTTTGCATTTAAAAAGTCCTGGTCTCAAGTTCTATTTCTGACCTGTCCTGGTTGTGTGTTTCTAGGAAAGTCAGTGAAGTGATCTATGTCCTAGGCAACTTCCTAAGACTCAAAGAGTCTCCCAGAGAAGAGAAGGTGATGGCCTGCATTGATGGAGGGAGTTTCCTCATAACTAACTCCCTACATCAATGAAATCCCAGGTTTAGTCCATATTGCCATGTGATAGTCACTGTGTAAAGCACCGGAGATAGGAAGATAAAAATGAAACAGCCCTGACCTCAAAGAACTTATATGACAATGGGAGAGACAACAGGTCTTATATATTATAAAGAACCTCAGTGGCCAGCTATTCAATTCCCTCACCATAACATGAGGAAATGTGCTTAGAGATGGTAAGGGGCTTACAAAGAATACAGACACAATGAATACTAGGTTGCTTTGTGAAATCCTTGGACTGAAAGGAGCATCCAAGGAGTTTTTGGTTTTGATATTTTTAGAAGAAAGGATAGTGATTACAGGGATACCTGGAATATTTTCTCTAGTTTTTACTGATCTGTGTCCTCCAAATCTCCAACATTATGGATATCTGAGAAGAAAAGCTCCTGGATATGGAAGCTGACAGTTGTAATTTTGGGTGATGGAATATCTTTGTCTAGCTCTTTATTTAAGAGAAGTCATGGAAATGAAATGCAGTCATGGAGAAATAGCCTAGAGAAAGAAAATCTGCCTTGCTTTCCCTGTAAGAAGGTCCTGGTTTTCTTAGGGAGTCAAACTGGCCTTCATACAAAAAATAACCAGTCTTTATCACAGTATAGCTATAGTTCATCCATGTGAGGGTTTAAGAGCTAAACTGAGACACTGGATCAGGGTTTAGAGGACCTGGGCCATGGAGGAAAGGTTATTCAGTATATCACTGGACAGTAGTTACAGATAGATGCAACCAGGTCTCAGGTCAGAGGGGGTCAGTAACTAGGGTCTTGTGGGAGGAGGAAAAAATGGAGGAGGGATTGACTTCAACCTGTCACATGAAAGGAGCCTAATGGTCCTCAAAACCTCTTCTTCAGTTGGAAGTTCAGCTAAGGAGGAATTGACTTCAACCTGAGGTAAACGGTCAATAATCTCAGCATTGATTGATGATGGTCTATTGAGAACATTATGGAACAAATTGTTCTCATCTGCCCATTCCACCAGATGAAATTTTCACATGCTTGGGGTAGATACCCCCTTTACTCACCAATGGATTTGAGAACCCTTGGTTATCCTCAACCTGCTTTGGCCAATCTACTGAAATGGTTTATCGGGGCGTGACCACTGCACATGCTACACCTTCTTGGAGCCACAGGTGACAGTTGGGTGGAATAGGTGGACAACGAAGATGGAAAGATCCCCAAAAAGGGCTCAGCAGCCATCACACCAAAGGTACTATTCCTCCCTGGGGTGGAGCCAAGATGGCGGAGTAGAAAGACTCACATATGCTAGCTCTGAACCCACAGTCCATGG
>CM053769.1:462408346-462426145 GCA_028658325.1 Potorous gilbertii | reverse complement strand
GACGGGAGCAGAGCCCTGCCCTGCCCTGGCCATGTGGCACTGAGAGGAGCGAGCAGATCAGAGCAGGCTTCAGGGATGGACTCTCCAGCGGCCGCAAAGGTCCCTCCACCCACAGACGCACAGGTTAGTGAGAGAGACGTCTGGACAGGCTGAGAGGGGAGTGGGGTGTCTCCATAACTCAGGCACCCTTGGGAGGCAGCAGCAGAGGCAGCGGGTGGCCAGAGGCTCCCAGAGCAGGCAGGAGCTTGGCAGCAGCTCCATTACAGAAGGTCTCTGCATAAACCCCCTGAGGGAACTGAGCCTGAGAGGTGGCCCTGCCCCCACCAGAGAACCTGATTTAATCTTACCCTGAATAGCAGCCAGGCCCCACAGCTGAAAGCCTTGAGGCTGGGGAGCAGCATCTGAATCTCAGACCCCAAGCACTAGCTGAGTGGATCTAGGCTGGGGGTGGAGAGGAATCAAGGAAAAAATATAAGACCATAGAAGGTTACTTTCTTGGTGAACAGATGTTTCCTACCTTCCTTTCTGATGAGGAAGATCAATGTTTACCATCAGGTAAAGACATAGGAGTCAAGGCCTCTGTATCCCAAACATCTGAAATAGATATTCAGTGGGCTCGAGCTGTGGAAGAGCTCAAAGAGGATTTTGAAAATCAAGTTAGACAGGTGGAGAAAAAACTGGGAAAAGAAATGAGAGAGATGCCAGAAAAGCATGAAAAATGGGTCAATACCTTAATAAAGGAGACCCCCAAAAAATGCTGAAGAAAATAACACCTTGAAAAATGGGCTAACTCAATTGGCAAAAGAGGTTCAAAGAGCCAATGAGGAGAAGAATGCTTTCAAAAGCAGAATTAGCCAAGTGGAAAAAGAGAGGCAAAAGCTCACTGAAGAAAATAGTTCTCTCAAAATTAGAAAGGAACAGGTGGAGGCTAATGACTTTCTGAGAAACCAAGAAATCATAAAACAAAACCAAAAGAATGAAAAAAATGGAAGATAATGTGAAATATCTCATGGGAAAAACAACTGACCTGGAAAATGGATCCAGGAGAGACAATTTAAAAATTATGGGACTACCTATTCTTCCCTGAAAATACCCTACACCCCTTAGCCTACAGCACCCAGTATTCCCAGGCAGTCTCCCATCCAAGTACTAACCAGACCCAACCTTGTTTAACTTTGGAGATCAGAGGAGATCGGGCATGTTCAGGGTGGTATGGTTGTAGACTGTGTTAAGTAATGGAGGAGAGAAGGGTAATCTCCTGATCAGAGACTGAGGAAAAAGAGTTTGGGGGATGATCACAGAAATGAGGGGTTGTGACATATAGAAGAGAGAGGAAAGAGCTCACCTTGGAGAGCTATAACTTAATAAAGTATGAGGCAAGTTGTTTACCTGTAAGGGTAACTACATGAAGCTGAGAGAAGTAAAGGTTGGAACATCTACTCCTGGAAGTGGAAATCAATTGATCAGCAGTGAAATGATTATTTTGGTGCATTAAGGGTCCAGTTGAAATGAGACAATATGAATATGAAGTGGACCTAGTGAGCGTGGTTGAGTGCCAATCTCCAGCTTCATTCATCAGTATTCCACTAGGGCAAGAATAGGTCAATGATGATATTAGCAGGGCAACAATAGGTCAAAGAAGCAAAGGATTCAAGAGTAGAATGTAATGTCTCATTGAGTTGATCTTCCTGAGAGATCTGAGGAGAGTGAAGACAGAACAGAGAGGTTGGTCTGAGAAAGTAGTGTGAGGGTGAGGCTCTGGGGGTCATGGTGATGAAAAAGAATAATCCATTGGTGATATGGAATGATAGGGACTGTGACAGGATAGAATGGTTTCTGTTTTCCTTCTGTTAGAAGCAGAATGATTATGGGTATTGGAGAGACCAAGAGTTTAACCATCTCTCTATGTAGCTGAGGCAGGTGCAGAAATAAGACATAGAAGTGAATAGGTTAAAGAGCTGAAAGGTCAAGGTGTTTGGTGGGACTTCAACATTCCCTGGCATCAAGATACACATTGTGCTGTAGAGGATGGTTATGAACCAGGTAGAGAAAGGAAGGAGAGTGATTAATAAAAGCCCGCATGGAGTATGCATTTTGATAGAGTAGACCTCAAAGAAGAAGTTGTTGAGCAATGGTGGCTGAGGTATATTCTGGAAATGGCAATGGGAAGGATGGTATAGTCCAACTTCTCCTGGACCAGTATGCCGTACCTTATGAGAGGAGGTGCGACCAGTACTTGAAAAAAGAGCACCAGGTAGTTGGTGTCATATGAAAGGGGAAATCATGTCTCCAAGTGCCAGATAATGAGGAAAGAAATCTAAAAATGAAGGGGAGAATGTTAATTGTGCAATAAGAATTCAAAGGTTTGGCATATGAAAGATGAAATGATAGGGGGAACAAATGTTCAAGGTCCTGAGATTTTGATTTATTAAGCAATGCATGGCAATTGTATAACAAATCGCGATCATGCCCCTTCCTCAGCTTAGTGCTGGACTACAGAGGGCGACAAACTTTTAGACATTAGAGATAATCAAATGAGGCCAATTAATCAAAAGGAAACAACCAATAAGGATACACCATTGGGAAAACTGGTTTCTAATTGGGGCAAAGATGAGACTTTCCAAATTTGGAGGGGAAGGATTAACAGGTGCATTTCTCTGAAATCAAGAAGATAAGTGCCCCACTCCCCCAAAATATCTTTGAACAATCAAAGGAAGATGGAAACAGTAAGTGGTTGATCAGTATGAGGCCAGTTTTCAGATAAAATATATGGCTTCCTTGAGATGTTCGACTGTGAGAAAGCTTGAATCAATTTTTGGATCTGCTGAGGTTTTGGGCAATGTAACCTAGGTCCTTAGAGCAGGGTCTCTAAACATCAGCTAGAAGTCCAGTTTCCCAGGGCTGGAAGAAGGGCTAGATTCAAAGAATACGATGAGATTTTCTCTCGGTTACCACAATTAAATTATCCCAAGAAAAAGGTTGGACTAGACCTATAATTGAATAGAAAGAGAACTTGGCTAGCTCCAGAATTGAGTCACAAAATGGAGTCAATATGATACCTTCAATTTCCACAATTAACACTTGTTGTCCTAATCCTCTCAATTCCCTCAAGGGCACAGTGAAGGCATGGGAAGAGTTTTGGTAGAATTTTGGGAGGACTAGGGTTGAGGTGGAGGAGGGTGAGAAAATAGATAATCAGAGTAGAGGGTAAGATGGTGTCCTCTTAAGAATATGGGAATCGATTGTCACTGGGATTGGAGCATAAGAGGGGATAGAGTTTTCCAGCCTCAGGAGAAGAGGTGGGAGCAGCTCAGTGAATGATAGTAAGTGAAAAGAAAGTTCATCTTGTTGCCACCTTCATATCTTGCACTGCCCCTGTGGACATGTAGGTGCCATTGGAACAAAGTCTTGGAAGACACTTGTAAAAAAAAAAAGGCTTTACACAATGTACAGGGATCAGGAAAATGGCGTGAAAACACTGAAATGTCTGCAAGGGGAGGGGTCCTCACTGTCTGTCAATATTTTTCTCCTAGGAAGTAGAAGCCTTCCTAAATGTGCTTATGGTTCTACTCCTTGTTAAAGGTCCTTGGAAAGCAGCACAAAAGGTGATGTAAGGATAGAAACTTCTGGTATCTTAGCAGTATGTGGTAGTATCATGTAAAAATCATTTTAAAAATGTGAAAAAGTTTTGGTTTAGGTTTGCTTCATTTCTGGTCACAATTCTTAAGTCCTTTATCATTCTTCTTTTAAAAATCTGTCTAATTGCTGGGCTAGTGCTGCTTGCCTGGATTTGGGTGTACAATTAAGATACTGGCTGCTGCCATCCAGGTTTCTATGTTCTTATTCTTTGCCTCAAAATTCATGTTTGTAGAACTGTCTAAATGGTAACAGCTAAAGATATCTTAGCTTTCAAATGGAAGCCGGCAAGGTGAGTGTCCACAGTCAACCTGGTTTTACTTTCTGCCATCATCAGGGAAGGGAAAGATCTCTCATAATTACCAGTATTTTTGTCCTCAATTTATAATGAGTAGGTTCCTCATAAAATGTGATGTGTGTATTTGGAATAAAATATATGTTTGTAAGGAAAAAAATCATAAAACTGAATGGAAAATCTCCAGAGAAGCTACTCTAGCCTCTGAAGCTAGAGAGAAAAACTCATGGGAAAAGTGGATTGTAGAGGACAATTTAATTGAAAAAACCACATCCATCGGGAATGATGATGGTAACAGCTGATATGTCTGTGGGGCACTTGAACCCTTTAAGGCCATGTTTTATCTGTATCTTTGTATTTGAACCCCACAACTTCCTGATGAAATAGATCACTGCAAGTATCATCCTCATTTTATGGATGATGAAATTGAGGCTCAGAGGCTAAGCCACTGGCCTGTGGTCACATAGCTAGGAAATGTCAGAGGAAGTTTTGGAACCCAGGTCTTTCATATTCCAAGTCCAGAATTCTTTTCTCTATGCCCATCTCTTTTAAAACTTCTGCCCCTTTCTACCACCCCCAGGTCTCTGAGCCCCAGTAGACTTACCCTCAAATCATACCGATGTGTAAAGTTATCCTGATCTTCCTTCGAGCTACAGGACTTCTGTGTTTATCCTATGAAGGTGGCCGAGAGGGAGGTTCTTTGTTGTGTGTCTGTGAATGGGAGTGGGAGGACTTGGAGAGACTGGCCATTTTCATGGGGAAGGGTCCAGAGCAGTTTTGAAGCATCACCGAAATGGAACATTTCTGCCATGGATTAAGTGATCAGCACACATTTATTAATCCACTCTGTGCCAGGAACTGCGCTAAGCTCTGGGGATAGGAAGAAAGGCAATGGTCCCTGCCCTAGCACCGTTTCAATTCTAATGGGGAAGACAATATGAAAATAGTTCCTGGCAAATGGAAGATGCCTAACAAATGTTTGTTGAAATAGCTAAACTTGTCTCTGATACCTAATGTGGCACTTTCCTGGCATCTTATATCCAGTCAGAACCTGGATCTGATATTTCAACGTTCTAGACAAGTCTCCATTTCTGTTAGACATGGGTGGTGAGAGGAAAAAAATATTCTTAGCTATGACTTCTTAACTTTATCCTTGCCTTGAGAACACTCCCATAGCCTCCATGTCTGGTACTATAGCCATGTACACAAGAAGGATCTGATAAATTCTAAAGAATCAAGAAACTCATGGTGGGTCTTTGTCACAGCCATCATTTGCTTGGCCTTCCCCAGGCAGTCCATCATTGGACTGGTTGTTCTTTGGAACATGAAAGAGGATGAGAAACTGTCATTTGCCTGTTGGGATGTTGGTCTTTTAGATTTCATTAAGGACAGAAGCACTTCTCATACTAGAGCTTGTCTTTTCAGTTGACATTGCTTGGGCTAATCTCTGCTAATAAATCCACAGCTTGACTGGAAGCAATCATTCCCTTTGGTCATTGGGGATCACCTTTTGTGGAATGTTGTCAAATGATCAGGCACAGATTTCAAAGGTTTCATGGCCCCATACATGACTTCAAGTTCTGGTACGTTTTGTACTGTTTTGTATATTTTGCTGTTTTGCTTTCCGAAGTATCAATTTATAGAAAGAGATTGCTCTGTGTGAGTCAGAGAGCAACTGATGATGTCCCAGCTCTGGCAAATCCCTGGGGATAGGAATGTTGTGCTCTTCTAGCAGTACTTTTGAGCTGGATGGTCTATGTCTGTGGATGCTTGAGTTGTGGAGAACAGAGATAGTTATTCACAGAAATGGAATTATGTAGAGGCCATCAAAGTTCTCTTGGGAAAGAACAATGATCCCAACTCTGGTGCATCTATGAGGGAAATGTAATCAGCCTATAACTCTGAATTCATGACAGTAATTATGATTTCAATTTATGTGTCTGCTTATGTCACAAACATTTGGGGTAGAACTTTAAAAGAAAAAAAAGATGATGAAACTATGAACACAACTATAAACACACACACACACACACACACACACACACCCAATTCTTCTGTGTTAAACAGCTCCTTTCCCTAGGCAGAGAACAGAACACTTTTGATCAATTAGAAATAAATGGCAGATTTTATTCAATTTCATGCCCAGATATGCTGATCTCTTGCCTCCCAAGGAAGAACGAGTAGGAGAAGAGAAGAGTTGAGAAGATTGAACATGCTTGAATCTTGCTGATAGAGAGTTTCAGGATTTTGAAACAGCACATTCTAAACAAGTCCACCCCATATGCTTTGCCTTCTTACAGATTTAGGCTTATTAGTAGGCAGAATAGGTGACATCCACATGGTGTGCTTTAAGGAGTATGCCTCCTACACCTAAATATATCTCCCCTCCTGCCAGAGCCTGAAATAACACCATTAGAGATTCATTCCTTTGGGTAATGAAGGTTTGTAATTCTTTCAGAGCAGCAAGAATTCGAATGTAGGTGCCTTTGGGCAGGCAGCGTGATGGAGGGGAAAGGAACGTTGGATCTTTGATTGAGAAAGGTCTGAGTTCCTCTCTAATTTCTGAGGTCAGTTCCACCTTGACCTCTGACTAGTCAGGTGATTGTGGCTAAGGCATATGACCTCGGTTTCCTAAGGTGATAAGACTGGAATAACAACCAGTGAATATCAGAGTTGAAAGGGAACTCAGATTGCTGTTGTTGTTCTTGTTGAGTCATATCTGGCTCTTCGTGAACATGTGGATCATAGCACATTAGGTCCTTCTATCCTCTACTATCTCTTGAAGTTTGTCCAAGTTCATTTTCATTGTTTCCATGACCCTATCTATCCTTCTCATCCTCTGCCATGCTCCTTTCCCCTTCAATCACTCCCAACATCAGGGTCTTTTCCAATGAACTCCATCTTCTCACTATGTGGCCAAAGTATATAAGCTTCATTTTCGGTATTTGACCTTCCAGTGAATAGCCTGAATGAAATTCTTTATGTATTGACTGATTTCATCTCCTTGCCATCCAAGGGACTCTCCAAACTCCTCTCCAGCATCAGTCTGAAAGTGTCAAATCTGTGACACTCAGTTTTCTTTAAGAGTCCACTTCTGTCAGCCATACATAAGTTCTGGAAAAACTTGGACTATATGCATCTTTGTTAGCAAAGTGATGTCTCTGCTGTTTTGTATTCTCTCCAGATTTGCCATATCTATCCTTCCAAGAAGAAAATATTGTTGAATTGCATGACTACAGGCATCATCTACAGTGATTTTTGAGTCTGAGAATATAAGTTCTGACACTGATTCCCTTTCTTCTCCCTCTCTTTGCTGGGAAGTGATGGGATCTGTTGCTCAGATTGTGGTATTTTAAGCTTCAAGCCAGCTTTTATAGTCTCCTTTTTCACCAGGTTCCTTGGGAGACATGTAAGATGCTCTAGTACTCCCATTTCTTTCAAGATTTGCCATGTTCTGTTGTGATCCACACAGTCAAAGGCTTTAATGTAGTCAATGAAAAAGATGATGTTTTTCTGCTACTCCCTTATTTTCACCATAATCTACTAAGTGTTGGCATTTTGGTCTCTAGTTCTTCTGACTCTCCAAAAGTCATCCAGCTCTTCTAGTAAATCTTGGTTCATATGTGGCTGTGAAGCCTAGCTTGAAGAATCTTAAACATAACCTTGCTGGTGTGTGAAAGAAGACAATTGTTGGGTAATTTGAACATTTCTTGGCATTGCCCCTTTTTAGGATTGGGACTGCTTGGATGGGACATGGGAGACATAGGAGATTCTGACTATAATATATATCAGTCAGGAGCCACTGGAGCTTTTGGGCTCTGGCTTCTTGCAGGTTCACTCTTGATCTGAGTAGCCAGAAGGACAGCATTGGAGACATAGTAAGGAGTTAATTTATTACTTTATTTTTTTCTCAATGGGGTTGCTGAGAATGGGGGCACCAAGTTCTACAGTATTCCCCAAGTCTTGGTTGGGACTAATTGAGACAAATACAATATTCCATCTTGTATATTCCCCCTGCTGGTTGAGGCCTGCACACATACATATTCCCCTTGGTCTGTGCATTCCCATTCTGCCTTTAGGTTCCCCCTATGGGATTCCCCTAAACCTTGGTGGGGAGCTGCTCAAGGCATGCACGCATGCTTATTCCCCTAATCCGTGCATCCTCATTTCTCTCTTACTGACCGGTGCTCACTTGATTCATAGAAATGTACATAAAGAAGGCATCTTGCCAGCAATTTATGCCTCACAATTTTGCATTAACTTTAGCAATATCATGATGACTTAGCACAGCATATGTGCACTGGGCTGTTAACAACTAAACTCAAAAGTTTATGTTATCTTAAGATTATAATATGATACACAAGCGTAGTGAGATTGCTTATAAGTCATGAGCCTGGGAACTAATATCTGTAATACTGGGAACTAGTAGATTGTAATGACCATGGAACTAGTATCTAAGAAGAATAACAAAATCCACCTTACATTCAGGGGCATAAGATGATCTTTTCCAATCCATCGGTCACTGTTGAGTTTTTCAAATTTGCTTACATATTGAGTGCAGTACTTTAAAACCATCATCTTTTAGGGTTTTAAATAGCTCGGCTGGAATTCCATCACCTCCGCTGGCCTTATTATTAATAGTGTTTCCTAAGGCCTCCTTGACCCCATTTTCCAGAATGTCTGGCTCTAAATAAGTAATCACACCATTATGGTTACCAGTGATACCTTTCTTGTATAGTCCTTCTGTACCCTCTTGCCACCTCTTTTTAATCTCTTCTGCTTCTAAATACCTAACATTTTTGTCTTTTATCATGATTATATTTTGCATAAAACATTAATTTGATATCTTCATTTTTCTTGAATAGATCTCATCTTTCTCATTTGTTTTTTTCTATTTCTTTGCATTCCTCAATTTAAAAAAAACCTAATTTCAGATTATATCTAATCAAATCCACATCTGAGTAATCATCCCGTCTCAACATACCCAGCAAATGGATATCTGGCCTTTGTCTGAAGACTTCCAAGGAATGTAAGTCCACTGCCTCCTAAGGTAACCCATCTGCCTTGGGGTAGTGCCAGAAATACCCTCTTATGTCAAGGGTCAATTTGCCTTTGTCTTACTTTCCCTCACTGCTAATAGTTTTGACCAGTAAAATTAGGCAAAACCAGTATAATCTCTCTTCACTGAGATCATCCATTGAATTCTTAAATTCATATGTCATGTCCCCAATCCTATCTTCCCCAGGAAATACACACATGCACAAACACACAATCACTCACACACAGATACATTCACTCTTGTTTTGAGGGTCAAATGAGATAACATATAAAGAGTATGTGGCACCATTTAAAACTCAGCTATTCCTGCTACATACAGGGTTAACACCATTATATCTTATTTCTTAAAACCTCTCTTGTGACTAGTTGTTGTTGTTGTGTTTGTCCTTCGTTCTCGAAGGACATAATATCAAGATGATGACATGACTTGCAGTTGACTTTGATTTGAGTGAGGGAAGGCTGTGCAAGGTCACCAACCTCATTTTCTTCTCCAGAGTCATCTGGGTCCAGTGGTCAAATATTCATTAGGATGACTGGAGGTGGCTCAGGATGCAATGAGAGACCCTGGCCATTTTAGGTTAAGGTCTTATCAGATTCTCACTTTGAATGAGATATACACATCATGTATCTGATAGGAGAATCTGATAAAACCTTAGCTTAAAATGGCCAGGGTCTCCCATTCTAGTTGTGACTTAATGGCCAGCAATTGGATATCTATCCAGGGGCTCAAAGCAATAGTGGGTCCCTCTGCCTTGGAGATCTCTTGGAAATCTGATGACCTTCTTATTAGTCATTTCAGCAGCTAGATTACAGTGGATAGAGGACTGAACTGGGAGTCAAAAGATTCAAGTTTGAATCCTGCCTCACACACTAAATATTATCTTAGGCAAGTCATTTCACCTCTGTCTTAGTTTCTTCATCTGTTGAGTAGAGATAATTGCATCTACTTTGTAGTGTCACTTTGAGTATCAACTGGAATAACATGGTAAAGTGCTTTGCAGACCCTAACGTGCTATAAAACAATCAACTATTATGTTAAAGAGGGACCTCTTGTCTGGGTATCAGATGGAGTAGATGCCACTGACAATCTTCCTGACTTTGAGATTCCATGTGGGCCAATGTTTGAAATAAGAGTTTTGCAATTTTACCTATGTTCTGGTTGCTCATATAACTCCTTTGGTTAGAGAATTTCCAGGTTTTGAAAACTCTGATTTTGCTTCTCACTAAGGTCTCTGTTATTTGTATCTTGCAACTGTAAGATAAGAAAACTCTTTAACATCCATTATTGTCCCATTGGTTCATCACAATAAAATGGCGAGGCAGATAGTACAAGTACAATTATTACCATTTTTACATATGAGGAAACTGAGGCTCAAAGGATTAATTCAGTGGGAAGTGATTCTGGGAATGCGTTTCAGGATACTCTCAGGGTCAGAGTGCTTTCCATCACACCTGGCTGTCTCTGATGCCTGGTGCTTTTGGTAGAGGCCATCTCATCAGAATTCATTATCATCTGCACCCTCTAATTGAACTCTGATGGAAAGAAATGTTTCAGAATCAAAGGTTCTAAGAAAAGAGTCACCATTCCACTGGTGACTTACTGCCCCCCCACAGAACACGTGCCAAGCTGGAACAAAGTCTGGTGACAACTTCAAGTCAATGGTAGCAAATTAAAAAATTTGCACTTAAGACCTGGCCTAATAGAATTTCAGAGAAACCATCTGGAAATTTGAGGTGTGATGCCCCAGGGCCAGACTGCTTTGCAGTTAAAAAATAAAAAAGCAGTGAATTCAAGACAGGTCCATTGGTGCTCCTAAAGCTGCTTTGTGCTCAGGCACACCCACAGCCCACAGATCTCAGGTAGGATTTGACAACTTTGCAAGCCTTTAGCAGAATTGCCCCCTTTCCACAGTGTGGCTTCCTAAACCTGATAGCCATGATGCTGTTTGAACTCACTTGCTTGGTGACAGTCTTTAGCTGATGAGCTCTTTCATACATTCTCACATTGAGTAGCAGGTGCTTAGAAGCAGAAATCCCCCACTGTTCTCCAGCTGTGTGAAGGACGTGCTCTCCAATCTGGTTAATCATTTAATTGACTACTTTAATTTTGTACTTCTTTTAAAGATGGAATCCAATGTTATATCAGAATCATGTCCCTTCTTTGCCTGACTCTTAAGATGGGAAGATAATTGAGACTGAGCAGCACATCTGTTCTGGGGTTTATCTGGTAAATAGTATTCTTCCTGTAATCTTGGAATCCACAGAGCTCATAACAAATTCCTCACAAAAGATGAAAGGATGAATCATAGACTGCAGAAAGTCATCTTTTAACACCAATATGCCTGATGATGTCATGTAGCTACAAGACATCATGACCCCTAGAGAGTGGCAATTGTAGATGAGATTGGAAGGTGCAGTGGATAGAGCACCAGCCCTGGAGTCAGGAGGATCTGAGTTAAAATATGACCTCAGACAAGTATTAACTGTGTAGACCCTGTGTAAATCATTTAACTCTGATTGCCTTCAAAAATAATTGTAGATGGGGTCGCTGGGGAGAAGTGTAGAGGCCATAGTTGGGCAGCTGATGATTTATCATATCTAGTTCCATGAACCAGCTCCCACTTTCATTGATAAGATATGTCTTCATAACAAGGTTGACTCTGTCTCCTCTGCAGGGTTCTAGGGGTAGCCATGAAGGCTTAGGGGTGTCTTTTCTCTCATGGTATCACTTTGAGCCCTCATTCAATTGTATTCTCCCCAATATCATTTGCTAGAGCTGATGATCATCTTATCTATGACATTGATTGACTCTGTGATTAGTGCCTGGTTTCATTTAAGCAATTACCATCATAGCTTTTAGAAAAGTTTACTGAGACTATATAACAAGAAGAAAGTAAGTATAAATGGTTTCTCCTTTAAAGAAAGGGCACAATTTCCTCTACTACATCTTGGTCCCTGGGAAGAGCAGGCTTATATGCCCAGTCCTTAGCTTAGTGCCTGGCACATAGTAGGTACTTAATAAATGTTAACTGATTGAATCACACAGGTTGAGGATAAATAGACTGTACAAGAACTGAGGAGCTTGCAGGAATCTCCATCTCCCCCTCCCCCATCTTGAGAAAGGCCTGCCACGGTTTTCCTGCCACAGGTTTTCCTTGAATCCTGGGCTGAGGATAATGGATCAGCATAATCTCTGAAGAATCACAATTGCTGTTGGATTAAGTACAATGGAGAGAGACAGGGCAGCTGAGAGTCAGTGTCATCATCTTAACAATGATGACCCCAAAGCAAACATTGGCATCAATAATGTCAGCAAAGGCATTCCTGCTTAGAAAGGGCTAACTGTGGGTTTGGCAAGACAGGGAAGGAAGCATGTTATGGAGTAAGAGGAAAATATCCAGAGGAAAGCAAAAGGACAGCAGAGATGACCAGTCACTTCTTAAGTGACTACCCTGTGCCAAGCATCGGACCTAGGGTTCTGCCCAGTCCCTCTTCTTCTCAGACTGAATCAGACCTAGGGCTGTCTCAATGTGTGAAATCTCCTATTGGGGTTCATACTAATACTAGCTAACATTTACATAGCACCCATTACATAGCATGTAATATTTACATAGTTTACAAAATGCTTTAAATAGTTTATCTCATTTGATGCTCACGACACTGGAAGGTAAATGTAATGACTATCCCCATTTTACAGAAGAAGAAACTGGGGCAAGCATAAGTAAAATGACTTGCTTATGGCCCTTGAGGTCTTAAAGTGGCTGAGGCTGCGTTTGGACTCAAGTCTTTCAGACTATAAATCCAGTGAGCTAGTACTCTACCACTTGGCTTCTGAAGATGTTCTTTCTACATTTTCCCATGAAGATTAATGGTTTGGGTAAATGTAGGGGTACCTGCCCCACTAGGACCATAGCCGCTGCCATGTCTGCTGTAGCCTGGCCTTCTATCTCTTCAGGCTGGTTTTCTCTCACTGACCCTACTCTAGTCATCCATGAAATATGGTAGTATGGAGAGCCACCATAGATGTCTATAGGATTAGCATGGTTGGCATGGCACTCTTCCATCTTGATTATGCAGTGGAAGCAGAGGGGTTCATGGACACACAGAGTTAGAATCTTGACACCAGAAGGTCCTTGGATGTCAGTAGGGCCTATTTGACCATTCCAGCAATCAGGGACCCTCTATAACACATCCCACAAGTGGGCATCAATTTTTGACTTAGGGACTTCCAATGAGGGAGAAGCAGTTATCTTTGGAAGTAGCCTGTGCCACTTTTCAAGCCAAGATGCACTCTTTGGTCATTAATAGAATCAAGGTGAGCTGGTCTGGGCCCTTGAGTGTCAAATCAGAGTAATAATCCCTCCAAAGCTTCCACATTATTGCAAAGATGAGAAAGAGTGATCTAGAACTGAACTCAGGGGTTGGTCTGATGTATTTTCTGGAAGGTGTTTAGAGGAAAATCAAGAGGAATAACCAGCTAAGCAGACCACACTTGACCACCCAGAAGGGAGATACCCAGGTTCAACATGGAGGCAGAAGGGACCCCACAAGCTCTGACAATTATCCTCCACTCATTCCTAGCTCATGACAAATGTTAAACATGTTCCCCTTCTCTTCTGGTGTCCCCTTGTGAGCATACTTGTTTCTGGGCCACAGGGCATATATGAGATTAGGGACATTTCCATGTTGACTTTTCATTTTTAATCTTCTTCTTTTGACATCAAACAAGAAAAATAGCATGGTGAAATGGCAGGGGAGCAAGCCAGGGGCTCAGCAGAGCAGAGTTCAAGCCTCAGCTCATCTTCTAGGTCAGGTAGGATTGGGAGGCATGAATCCTTTCTTTTGGTCTTGGTTACCATACCTGTAAGTAGTGGGATGGAGACGCCATGGCTTCTTCACTCCTTAGCTTCCAGTCTTAAGACTGATTTTATGAAATGCATCTCAAAGCTATTCCTCTCCCTATTTGACCTGGGAGGCAGAATACCAAGTCTCAATACTTCTCCAAATGAATCAATAATCCCTTGAGAGACATTTTTTTCAGTGAAGAATGGATAAAGTAAATCTCTCTGTGACACCTGTTCTTGCAGGTCAAGAAGAATTTGTGCTTCCAAGGCCTTTACTATAGCCTGTGATGACTTGCTATATGGAGGTAAACTTATTGTCTGTGAAATTGTTCTTGTGTATCAAAAGAGGACTCAGGAAACCTTTGTGTCAACATGACAATGCCCTCTCCCCATATGGAGTCCCCTCAATATGTGGTCCCCCTGATATGGAGTCATACTTCTGGCTACCTATTCTGTGGAGTATTTCTTTATATATGTATATATACATATATATGTATATATATATATATACATATATATGTATATATACATATATATATATATATATGCATTAGCCTGGATTGATTTTCATTTACTTATTGCTGCATATGTTGCATTGGGTAGGGTGAATGCATTGTTTTGGTGTGGTGGTGGTCAACACTGCATTTTGGAAAGCTCTGGAGAAGGTTTTATGTAACTGGAATTCATCAGCAATGTGGTCAGATACCTTTAGTGAGGATGAAAATAGAATAAAGGTCAGCTGTCCTAAAGTGGAGGGAGAATTGGTGCATGATTTTTTGTTTGCAGATGATTGTGAATTAAATAGAAATTCTAAAGCTGAGATACAATGAAGTATAGATTGATTCTCTGCTGCTTGTACTAATTTTGGCCTAACAACACCAAGAAAACACAGAAACTCTGTCAGTCAGCACCATACCTTCCATACATGGAACTATTGGTTTTAGATGTTTTGAATACTGTGGATAAATTCACTTTCTTGGCAGTATAATTTCCAGCAATGTACACGTTGCTAATGACGTTGACACATGCATTGCCAGAGCTAGCTCAGTGTTTGGGAGATTCTGAAGGAATGTATGGTTGCAAATGTAGAGAAGTCAAAACAAAAAGAAATCAAAAGAGTTGAGTTAACCTTAGCTCCAGGCCATGGTCTAGCTCTCCTCTATTCCTCTTCCCTGTCCTTAGATCCTTTGAGCTCACTAAAACAGAAGCTCCTTGGGACAGAGGAAAGATTATTGCATCTGGAGGCAGGATATCTGAGCATGCAACTCCATTCTGCTACATGCTGCTCATGCACCGTTGGGTGGATCACTAGGCCCAAGATCCTCATCTCTGAAATAGCTAGCACTTCTAGAGTACTTTAAAGTTTGGGAAGTTTTCTGTTTTCTGGATCCTCCTGGTTTAAGAGTGATTATCAATAGTAACTGTTACTGTTTCCCTCCCAGTCTGATTTAGTTTTCTTTACCTCATTCAAGGGGCCATTCCCTGACTACTTCTTAAACAGGCCTATTCACTGAATGGGTGTTACCTCACCCTAAGTGAGTACCTGAATAGGCTTTGGCCTAAAGGGGCCAAGGTCTCCCAGTGCATACTGGGCCATCTCCAGTCATTCTGATAAATATCTGGTCACTGGATCCAGATGGCTCTGGAGGAGAAGTGAGGCTGGTGATCTTGCACAGTACTCCTTCACTCAAAAGAAAGTCAAGTACAAGTCATGTCATCATTTCTCTGATAGCATGGTCTTCTTTGGCAACCCAGGAAGAACACTAAGGTTCAGGAAGTACTTTTTAATTTTACCTCATTTTATCCTTATAAATATGAAAATAAAGACCAGTGATATTTTCCATGTTTTATTCAGGAATCTGAGGCTCAGCAAGGTGAAAATATTTGACCCCAGTCTCTCAGATGCTAAGTATCAGAGGTAGGATTCGAGCTCAAGTCTTTCTGACTGCAGGTCTGTTGGGTTCTCCAGAGCATCCACCCCTCCTGCCCACAGAATCCTGGAATCTCAAAATGGAAATGTTTCTGCTATTGTGAAATCTAACTCATGCCCAGAAAAGAACCGTCTCTGTACTGAGCTCAAAAATTGGCCATCAGATCTCAAATGAGAGGGAGCCCCCTACCTCCTAAGGTCCTCATCCCTCCTGAGGGGCAGTTCTCACTAACAGGAAGATTTCCCAGACTTGCACCCTCAGTTGACCTCTTGAAAGCATCATCCACTGCTTCTCCTTCTGCTCCCCCCTGCTGAGTCAAGAAAATTGCTACATCCTCCACAGGGTAACCCCTCAAGTACTTGAAGACAGTGGCCATGTCCCTTGAGCAGGGCCACCTATTCTGCAAACTGAAGAAGCCCAGGTCCATAACTTGATCCCTAGCATGACATACAAGCTTTTTATAATCCTCATCATGTTCTTTTGGACTCTCTTTCTTTGGTCCTTCCCTAAACTGGGTGTCTAGCACTACACAGAGAGTCCCAGCTGTGGTGCCCCATGGAGAAAGCAACAGGATCGTTTTTCATCATTCTCAGCCTACAGTAGCTTTCTGGGCAACCATATCACTCCAACTATTTTGGGTGAGCTGTAAGTCTACTGACATCTACAGAACCCTTTTTGCATAGATTGATCGCTAACTGTATCTCTCCCTCCTGCTTATGAGGAGGAGCTTTTTGAACTATGAGTTTTTGAAACATATGAAATGGGCCATTTATCCTTGTTATATTTCAGTTGGATGGCATTGTGTTTACTATGCATTTAACAAAATAACCTAGAATTTTGGCAGAAGCAATTTACAGACTCTCTTCTTTACCCTTTCTAAACATCTCGACAGTATTTTCCATTCATTAATACTTTGATTTCCCTCCTGCCTCTCATAGAAAGACCTTGGAAAGCACAGAAGCACAAGGCATGGACATGCCGGGATCTATTCTGTTGGAAGGGGCACATATGGCTGAGATCACAGCTCCAGCTGGGGACTGAAGTAAATGAACAAGGACCTTGACTTTTTCTTTATAGAAAATCGAAAGCTTATTCCTTTTGAAGATGAGTGGCCTCAGATATTTCTATTGTTCTGAAAAACAGAATCTTTGACTGGTTAGGTTGAAAAATGAACTTATATTAAGTGGAATATACTTTCTTAACATGCTGTATATCTGAATAAAACCAGTTTTTTTCTTGAGGTGTGGAGAGATCTTTCCTCCCTTCCTTCCCTCCTTTCTCCCTTCCTCTCTCCCCCTCCCTCTCCTCCTTCCTCCTTTCCTCCCTCTCTCCTTTCCTCCCTTCCTTCTTTCCTTTCCTCCCTCTCTTCCTCCTTCCCTCCCTCCTTTCCTCATCCTTCCCTGCCTAGAATATAATGTTAGGGGATAAGCAAGTATATTATTTGATTGGGTTATGAATTGTATGAAGGGGGAGATCATGAAAAAAAAAAACAGCCCTGAAAGGCTGATAGGAACCAGATGATGGTTAAGTACCAAGCCAGGGATTTTGCATTTTCTCCTAGAGTTAATAGCGAGGAACTGGAGACATTTTAGTTGGGGAATATATGTGTTTCAGGATGCTTGTTTTGGCAGCTCAGTGAAGACTAGATTATGGAGAGGAGAGACTGGAAGCTGAGAGTATAATGAATGAAGAAGCCTTTGCAATAGTCCAGACAAGAGGTAATGATAACCTGAATTGAGTTGGGCTGCATGAATGGGCAGAGGGGGGAGACATAGAGGGGGAAGGGGGAAGTGGAACCAACAGTCCCTGACAATGAGTTGGAGACTGTAGGGTCTGTCCCTCAGCAGGTGACAACTCCAAGTGATAGGAATGGGGCAAAAAGAGCTATGCTAGACACAGGATGGGAAAGTCAGTCCATTTAAGGAGAGGAGTCCTGTGATAATGGGGGTTGATGTTAGGTTGTTCTCTCTCAGACGCTGGTGGACAAGGGAAATGAGCTAGGGTTATCAGGTTACTATCTAATTATCGCATTCTC
>CM053769.1:462382067-462407846 GCA_028658325.1 Potorous gilbertii | reverse complement strand
TCCCTCAGCAGGTGACAACTCCAAGTGATAGGAATGGGGCAAAAAGAGCTATGCTAGACACAGGATGGGAAAGTCAGTCCATTTAAGGAGAGGAGTCCTGTGATAATGGGGGTTGATGTTAGGTTGTTCTCTCTCAGACGCTGGTGGACAAGGGAAATGAGCTAGGGTTATCAGGTTACTATCTAATTATCGCATTCTCAAGTTGCTCTTGAATGCAGTTTTGAAGGAAACTAGGAACATTTAAGAGGTGAAGGTAAGGAGGGAGGGCCCTCCAGGCATGAGAGACAGCCAGTGCATGTGCCTGGAACCCAAAGATGGAGTGTTGTATGTGAGGAACAACAGATAGTTCAGTTTGGCTGAAACTCTCACATTTAGGGTCAACTCTTTGCTTTCATTCCAAGCTGGTGGAGCTAGAGACACCATTAGAAGAAATCTCATGGATTGAGGATGGGTTTGGCTCCTGGATGAGCCTGGTGCCATAGACGTGACTCTGAATAGGTTCTTCTGGCAAGAGGGTTGGCAAGGGAGATTGTGGACTGGGGAGAGGTCCTGGTGTCAGGAGGATTCAGTATCCAGAGTCTCAATGATTGCTAAGGATTGAGGCATTAATGCTTACTAGGGTGGGTGGAGAAGTAGATCAGGAGGTGATTCCTTCATTATGGCAGGACATCCAGGGTTTGGCAACTGCTGCATTGGGGCATGGTCTTGTGCTTCCAGGCTCCTGCAGGTTCCACAATGAGGGGTTTTTGAAAGCCCATGGTATGAAAGACCCAATTTCCCCAGACTTAAGATGGAGAAGGAAATAAATAGAAGGCAGATTCCTTGAAGACAAAAATGTTTTTGTCTTTGCATTTCTAGGGCCTTCCAGCACAAAGATAGGTTTTTAATGTCAGTATGTTGAGTTAATTTGGGTTGAATCTATTTTCTCTGAGAAGGCAAGAGACTTTTTACCCAGGGAGGTCCCCCATGGCCCGTTGACATTGGCAGAAGACAGTAGTATTGGGTAGAGAGGAGGTAGAGGAGATGAAGCTCCCTCCTCAGAACAAGGATGGAGGCCCCTAAATCCAGTCTCTGATTGGGTTTGGGTGTCTCACTTCTCACTCTTGATGGGTACATCACTCTAAGCTCCCACCCTCCTTCCTTGTATAAAATAAGCTGTCCTGAAATATCAAGAATACAGTAACTCTTTGGTAAATTATATCCTTTTTTGGTAGCCTGATGAAAACTAATTTTTCAAAGGACAGGAATCATTTTAAATGGTAAGGAATGACTGTGTAACAATTACTGCTCATCTATCTCTCCGCCTACCAAAGCAATCAGTGTTAAATGACTTGCCCAGGGTTATACAGCTAGAGGCAAGTGTTTAAGGTCACGTTTGAACTCAAGTCCTCCTACTTTATCCACTGTACACCTAGCTGCCCCTAGTGTATCTCTTTTGTAGGAACAAATCAGCACCTATAGGAACTTCTGTAAGGAGGGGCACACCTATTGATATGCTTGGAGGGAGTGTCTTGTGAATAGAATTTTATTTTCCAAAGTAATTACTCCACCCCCCCCCCATCTCCTAGACAGTTTAACTCCATTACAAAAGCATTGGAATTCAGTCAGTAATGATGAACTGCTTTTCTCTAGTAGTAGTCAAGAGCTGTAAACAAAAATCTAAATACTTGGGCCAATATGTTAGATTGGGTTTATGAGAATTCTGTTCAAAGGAACTCTATTGCTATTAATAGTGAATCTTCTTTGTCATGTTGAAACTAGCTCTCTCATTTTGACACATCTCATTCCATTTCAACCTGTCTCTTTTCCTCTCGTCCCTACTCCTTCTGTATACCAGGCTGCTTGTCTGTCTATCTGACCATCAATCGTTTTCCATGCAGGTAAGAGATCATTCTACTCTAAAATGGCTTCTGGATAGCTGAACTTTATAGCTCTTTGGGGATACCTCTTAAAGTCTTTAGATTTTTTTCCTTTTCTCCAAAGCCCTTTGATCAGAGCTCCTAAGAACTCCTGGGTAGAATACCATGCAGCAAACTCTGTAGGAGGCAGCAAGAAGGAGGAAGAGGGAGCACCTACTTAATTAGCAACATCTTCTGAAATGGACTTTGCCGAAACTAACTATGCCCAGAACAGGTGAGAGATTGCTCTACAGAAACTTGGGCTTATTATTATGGTGCACTCTTTTATCAGCCTAAATCCCGTGTCCACTTTATGGAGTTGTTGTTTATACTTCTTGAAATAAACTGGTGTGAAATTTGGAAAAAGACCAAGTATAAGATGATGTTATCCCCCTGATGTTACTTCCCATAAGAACTGTCAGCCTCCTTGGTTCCTTCTTTCTGCATGTGTCCTCTGCTGATGTTCATCAAAGGCTACTGATGGAGCCTACCTGGGGCTCTCAGAGCCTACCGAAATGTTACTTACTGACTTTCAAATTTCTTACAATGAAATTCAGTCTTATTTCTGATCCAAATGAGGATAGTGGACCTAATCTAACAGCTTCTAGGAGGAAATGTGGGTTCTTTCATGTCTTGGAGAGATGGAGATGCTGGGGTATGGGGCAATGCTTACGCTTCCAACAGGGCTGCTGACTTGGGTGGACTGACTTGAAGATTTTCTTTATTACAAGGAAAGTCTCATGGAGTTGAGAATGGTGTCATAACAGGAAATGAGGATAATGTTAAAATAGGAATCAATGAGATTTTTTGGGGGGGAGTCATTTAAAGAATATCTTATCTATAATCATATGAAAAAATTCTCTAAATCATTTTTGATTAGACAGATGCAAATCAAAACAACTCTGAGGTACCATATCACACCAATCAGATTGGCAAACATGACTGAACAGGAAGATAATAAATGCTGGAGAGGATTTAGGAGAGTTGGAACACTAATATATTGTTGGTGGAGCTGTGAGCTGATCCACTCATTCTGGAAAGCAATTTGGAACTATGCCCAAAGGGCTACAAAAATGTGCATACCTTTTGACCCAGCAATATGAATTCTAGGACTGTATACCCAAGAGATCATAAAAATGGGAAAGGATCCTACATATACAAAAATATTTGTCGCAGCACTCTTTGTGGTGGCCAAAAACTGGAAATCAAGAGGATGCCCATCAACTGGGAAATGGCTGAATAAATTATGGCATATGAATGTAATAGAATACTATTGCGCTATAAGAAATGATGAACAGGAAGACTTCAGAGAGGCCTGGAAGGACTTATATGATCTGATGCTAAGCGAAAGGAGAAGAACCAGGAGAACTTTGTGCACAGCAACGACCACAGCGTGCGAGAGTTTTTTCTGGTAGACTTGGAACTTTGTAGCAATGCAAGGACTCAAAAAAAAATTTCCGATGGCCTTCTAAGGCAAAATGCCTTCCACATCCAGAGAAATGGAATTCAGTTGCAGAATATAGTAGATCATTTTTCTGTGTGTGTATTTTCTGTGTGTTGTTATGTGATTTCTCCCATTCATTGTAATTCTTCTATACAGCAAGACTGTAGTGAAAATGTATTTAATTGGAATGTATGTGTTGATCCTATATAAAATTTTATGCCATCTTGGGGAGGGAGGGGGAGAGGTAGGGGGAAAATGTAAGTTATATGGTAGTGATTGTAGAACACTAAAAATAAATTATATATATATATAATTACATATATATAATTATATATATATATAATTATATATATATATATAATTATATATATATATAATTATATATATAATATAATTTTATATATATATATATAAGAATATCTTATCTCCAAGGCTCCTGGACAAACTTGAACTAACATCAATGTGACTAACATCAATGTTCTCTTCTTTTCCCTCTGTCTTTCCCAAAGAGGTGACAGTAGTTTACATTCATAATATCTCCCTTTTCATGACCCAGAGAAGTTCTCTACTCTCTGCTCCTTCTCTCCTTTATCCTCATCTCTGCAGTTGTTTTCTTGAATATTAGATTGTATCCTATTAAAATATCACACCTTGAATCCAAGTAAAATGAAGCTGGCCCTGGGTACTAAGGACACAGAGGTGCTGCACATGCCTGAGAAGCAAACACATGTGTCTGTATAATGATATTTCAGGAAGGCAAGAGAGCTGATTTCCACAGAAGTGGCATAATTGTGATCTCCACCACACCTCGGGGCTTCGTGGGAGAAGGAATATGTGATTTTATTTCAGACACAGCACCCCATCTTCTTAGTTGAAGATTAGAGAAATACTTCTTTTTAAAGACAGATTACCTTTTATATTTTCTATTTACTGAAATAAAAAGCCAGTGTGAAGCTATAATTTTTTTTTGTGCATGGCTGATATTTCAGTGTGGAACAAACATAAAAAAATGATTGAATTCACCTAAAAATTGCAGCATCTTGGGTAACTTTCAAAACCTTGACCTTTTGTCTTTGAGGAAAACCTATTATAGCTAAAAACTCTTATCAGTCAATATTTTATTCTTTTTAGGGTACAATAGATTAAAATTTCACTTACTGTCCATGGGATCACTATAGTAGTAATGGTAATATAATGATAAAATATCACATATTTCAGACGGTGGCTGATATTTACATAGCACATCCAGAACCCTAAAGAACTTTCTTTATAACCACATTTTAAAGGTCTAAAATACTTTCTGAATCAATTGAATTTTCAAATTCAGAGAAATGTGTTGTACTTATTATTACCCTTTTGTTTGCAATAAAGTGAAGTCAATCAGCACACATTTATTAAGTACTTTCTATCTGCCGGCCATGATGCCAAGCACTAGGTTTCCAAAGAAGGACAAACCAATCTCTGCCTTTAAGGAACTTCCGTGGAGTAGAAAGAATGAAAATGCCATGTACATGTAAAATTTATATAGTAGATGGATTAATAGCTCCAGGGACTGAAGCAGGCCCTCTGTAAAAGGTAAGATTAGAGGTGGGAGTTGAAGGGAACCAAACAAACAAACCAAGAGGTAAAGGTGAGGAGACAGGGTATCCTAGTAATAGAGGACAGCAAATACAAAGGTATGGATCCAGGCAATTGAGTATCATGTTTGAGGAAATCAAGAAGGTAGGTGCTATCGTATCAGAAAATATAAATGGAAAGAGTAAAATATAAGAAGAATGGAAAGGTAGGAAGGGGCCCATGTGTGAACTTGGGATGACAAACAGAGGAGTTTGTGTCCTATTTTGGCTATATTAGGAGTTAAATGAGTAGTGGGTGATGCTCAGACCTGTACTTTAAGAAATCACCTTGGCAGTGGAATGGATGGATTGGAGGGGGAAGAGACTTGAGATAAATGAAAGATGATGAGGATCTATATGAGAGTTATGGTTGTGTGAGTGGAGAGAAGGATTGTATATAGAAGACATTGAGAAAGTAGAAATGATAATCCTTAGCAACAAATTGGGTATATGGAGTCAGTGAATGTGAGGAATCAAGGATTGATATTGAAGTTGATGTGCCCTCAACATTAACAGAAAAAGTTAAAGAGAGTTTTATTTTTTCTTGTGTCAGGGAATTCTTGGCAGTGGGAGAGAGATAATGTATACTGCTGTGGACATACTGAGTTTGTGATGTCCACAGGATGTCCACTTTGAGATGTCCAGTAGACAGTTGGAAATGTAAGAGCTTGAGAGAAGTTAGGGTTGGATATGTAAATCAGGGAATTATCTTCATAGAGATGATCACTGTGCCCATGGGAGCTAATGAAATCACCCAGTGAGATTGTATATTAGGAGAAAAGAAGAGGGCCAGGAGAGAACTTTGGGGTATACTCTGGGTGAGTAGTGTGATATAAATGAAGAACCAACAAAATTGACTGAGAAGGAATGGTCAGACAGAGAGAAAGAAAACCAAGAGAAAAGAGTATCACTAAAACCTCATGAAGAGAGGACAATCAGAAGGAAAATATGATATTGAAGGCTGGAGAGAGGTCAAGAAGGATGAGGATACGACTAAGCGCCATAGTCAAGACATGAACCTAAACTAACTCTCTTCCAATGCCCCTATGTTGGTTGTCAGGAGGAGTCTTTGTTTGTTTGTTTTAAATTTGATATTCCTGATACAATGAGATCTAGATAGATGTGACAAGATGTCAAATAGAATAAAAGCCAGGAGGATACATTTGATCCATATTGATATAGAGATTTCATAAAACTGGACAACAACAGCTGTTTGAGGGTGATTGGCCCCTTTCCCAAAGTTTGATTTGGACAATTGGTGAATAGATACGTTTGCCAAGTGGTAAATAAGGCAGATGCTCTGATTACATGATCATATTTGTGAAAGCAATTATATTAGGGTCAGAAAATCATTAGCTAAATGAGGAAAAGAGCAGTGACATCCCACCAGCTAAAGATTCCCTGCCTTTTACTCCATATGGAAATGATGCCATGAAGCAGGCCATGGCTTGCCAACACTTCAGGGCTACGATGGGGGACTATGTTTATGACCAAGGATTTGGCATTACCATAATCATTTCTCTGAGTTTTAATATCTCAGAATGGAGTGAGTGAAGAGCTTTACTCCCATGGACCTCAGAGCAAATCAATATAAAGAATATGCAGGAGCATTCCAGGCAGTCAGTCAAGAAATATTGATTAAGCACTTATTAGGGCCAAACACTGTGCTAGGCACATGAGCTGAGTTATGTGGGGAGTCAAAGCAACTGAGAGACAGAGTAGAGGAGGCAGGGTATTTTTACACATGAGGGATAACAAGTATAGAGGTATGAAGCCAGGACATGGAGAGTCATGTTCAAGGAAGAGCAAGTAAATAGGTATCACTACATTAGGGATACACTAGACAGATGAAGAAAGCCCATTTCTTTCTCTTCCTCCTTCCTTCCTTCTTTCATCAGCATTTCTATATAGTAGTAATAAACCCTAGGAGGAAGAGATAGAAAGAGAAATTCCATTTAAAATGACTACGTCATGCACCCACATATATATGTATACATAGGTATGTGTATTTATGTATATATTATATGTATGTATATATATAACATGTGTGTGTAAGAAGTAGATAAATACTATTAACAGCTGTTTAGAGTATGTCAGACCTAAATTTTGCTTGTAACCTTAATCTAACATAATAAAAATGACAATGCTACTTAAACTTACTTATTCAATTCCACACTAATCAAATGACCAAATGATTATTTTATAGAATTTGAAGAAAAATAGTAAATTTCATGGAGAAGTAAAATATTCAGAATTTTAAGAGAAATAATGAAAAGAAATTGGAACAAAGGGGGTCTAACATTGGCCAGATTTCAAACTATACTGCAAAGCAATAATTAATAAAATAATTTACACAATAACAGGTTTAAAAAAGAGAGAGAGAGAGATTGATCAGTGGGAACATATTAGCTACATAATATGATGAAACAAACAGGTTTAATACTTTAGTATGTGACAAATACAAAGATCTTAGGCTCATACTAGTTGACAAAAACTGTTTGGAAAATTGGACAGCACAATGGAAGAAATCCAATTTAGACCAACACTTCACAACTTTTACTTAGATGAGCTCTAAAAAAATGTGAAACTTAGATATAAAAGGTCACATAACAAATAAATTGGAGAAATATGGGGAAAATACCTGTCTACTTTCCAGATAAAAGAAAAGTCATGAGCAAACAAACAACAGAGAGAATCACAGAATATAAAAAGGATATTTCTTTTTACACAAGCAAACCTAATAAAGTTAAGATGAAAAGGGAAATAATTAATTTGGAAACATTATTATAGCAAGTTTCTCTGAGAAAGGTCTCATTTCCAATATAAATAAGGAATTGAATCAAATTTATAAGAGATAGAGCTATTTCCTAATTGACAAATGGGTTAAAATATGAAGAGACAGTTCTTAAGGGAAGTAATTGTATTGTTAATGAGAGTTTTTTGATTAGGGGAGGCTCGAGTTTGTTAAGGGGAACTTGATTAGGGGAAGTTTGTTTTGTAGAAAGGCCCAGACCTTTTGTAAATTGCTAATGAGGCACTGGGTCATGAGGGTCTTGCCCTGGGACTCTGAAAAGTGTACATATACTCTGAGGTGAGATTTTACTTTGGGGCTTAATCTCTGTAAGAAGGTTCATGTGCCAGATGAGACTCTGGGTAGCCATCAAACCCCCCCCACTCCTGCTTTCTGCTTTGAAAACCAAGATGTTGGTGCTTCTCTCTTTCTGGTAACTATGTATGTATGTAATGTTCAGATAGCTGGATCTGTCTGTTGATCTGTGATGTATTCGGCAATGAAGGATGAACACACACAATGAATTGCTTATGGTCAGACAGAAGCCCTATCTGTTGGCCTTTATTTCTCTGCTTATATTTTCTCTGTTGGTGAATGTAAGTAAAGAAGATTGTTGACCCCTTAAAAGTTTCTTTCCTTGCAGAAAAGTGGGTCTAAGAAGCTGTGCAGTAGGCCCTCCTGTGTATGCCATGGTGCTTGCTGCAACAGTGACTCAGGTTACCTGTAATCATATGAAAAAAATATTCCAAATCACTACTAATTAGTGAAATGAAAATTAAAACAATTTTGAGATATTACTTCATATTCATTCATCAGAGTGGCAAAGATGAAAAAAATGGAAAATGATGTATTGAAGGGGTTATGGGAGAATAGGTTTGTTAATGTACTGTTCTTGGAATGGTAAAAACCATTTGGAAAACAATTTGGAATCACAAACAAAAAGTTACTAAACAATTTGGGCCCTTTGACCAAAACATTAATTTCTATAAAAGTAAAATAATTTTCCAAATTGTGGGATTGTGGCTATTGTGAAAGAACATTCTATCCATCCATCCATCCATCCATCCATCTATCTATCTATCTATCTATCTATCTATCTATCTATTCTGTCTGTCAACTAAATACAATGACAAATAATAGCATTAATTCACTGTTTCATTATCAGTAATTCTCTTGCCTGAAGCGTATCTTGATGGACTTTGTGGTATAATAGAAAGGGCTAGACAGCTTCAAAACCATCCTGTAGCATGACTCTATTATTTTTCTTTTGAAAAATTTGTTTCTAGCAAGTAGAATATTGAAATTAACACCTCTGATCTTGGGTCAAGGTTGAGATTCTTCTTCTTAAAAATGGTAAGATGTTATTTAAGTATTTGTCTCATTGAAAGTCTCATTGAAACTTTAAGTAAAGTTTTGTAAAGCAAGCTTCTTTTATTATAGAATGGTTTAATAGGGAAGAGGCAAGAGATGAACCCACTGATCTCAAAAGGGAAAAGGATGAGAAGGTACAGAGAGTTTTAGAAATGTGCTCAAGGTCTCACAAGACATTTATTAAGTGCTTTGGGAATGCAAAGAGAAAACAAAACTGAAAGTCTGTCAAGGGACTTGTATTTTTCTTTGGTGAAGTATTGGTGGTAGGTAGAGATAATTATAATATGTAAACAGTATAATAAATGTAAATTACAAAAAAATAACAGTAATTTTAGTGTGGATAGAATCCTAACAATTGGCGGGGCAAGGAAAGGACTTATATAGGATGTGCCTCCTGAACTGAATTTTTAAGGCAGTCAGTATTTTACCCTTGGAGGCCAGCATTTTCACAGTAAGGTAATGGAATGTCATGTTTGGGGATGGATATGTGGGCCCATTAGGCTGAAATGTAGAGTACATGGAAGGGAACAATGTGAAATCATTCTGGAAAGACTTCAAGGTCTTGAAAATGTTAAATGGAGAACTGATATTTTGTTGCAGATGTTTAATAGTGAGGCATGAACACTTCTTGAGTAGGTGAGGGCCAAGTCAAGACCTCTTCAGGAATATCTATTTGGCAGTTGGGTTGAAGAGGAGCTAGAGAAGGAGGCACCTGTAAGCACAGACAAGTGAGGAGGGTGTGTCAGTAGTCTGCACAAAAGGAATTTATGAGGATTTCTACTTGAGTGTTGGCCAGGGAACTGGAGAAAAGGGAGGGAAAGCTTGGAGAGATATCAGGGCAGTTACTAAGAGCACTGGGGCATCAGACAAGCCCATCTGGCTAGAACTCAATTGCTCTTCACCATGTCTTTCTGCTATGTGTTGACTTCTATTTCTTGTGCCCTAATTTCCTCTCCTTTACTCAAGGTATAAACTTGGTTTCTATAGCCTTCTACCTATTTCTGTTTTCCTTTGTGGCCTAGGCTCATTTGTTCTCCATGAGCTGTCAAAGGGAGATTTTGGCCACCCCTCTCCTTCACCTAATATAACTTCATGGAATTTGCTTAGGTGAATAAACTTCAGTTTTTTGAAAATATGAAGAATTAAAGTAATGTTTTTGACTTCTAATTCAGTTGGCAAAGGTAAGCAAATCTATTTTAATATAATTTCCCCACAATGTACTTGCATTCTTCATCATTACTTGGCAGACGTTAAAATGGCAATATTAATGTGGATAAAGTCTCATATTGCATTTATCGAGAATTAGATGTAGAGAAGTTACATACATTTATTGAGGCCTTGGCCAGATATTTCTCATGCATGCGAAGCAGAGATAATCAACTTATCTTAATTGCTTCTGCATTAAACTAACAGGTGATTAATATTATAAATATGAAAATCTGCTCTGCAGAATGTGTAGAAATAAATTTTTAAGCAATTTAGAGTCAGGGAAGGAAAGAAAAGGATGTGTTCTGGCATACTTTTTGCTTGGATTGTTTCCTCTGTCAGTTTCATGCTTCTTCCCTTCCTAATCTGGTATCCTACTGCAGAGAGAATGCAAGGGACTGGGGTTAGTGGGGGAGCGTACTGGGGTCTTGATGTCTTTGCCAAAAGAACACAAGTGCTCACCAATTCAGAGAGTCTTCAAATATTCTCTTTAAAAATTCTTCTGAACTTAGCAAAATAAAACAAGTCTTTTCAAAACACAGTAGAATAAAGAAGGCTTACTCTGCAGCTTCAGCTCCAAACTAACCAAGCATGGAGAGACTCATCACCAGTAGGAGGTGCTTTAGAGGGTTGATTCATTGATGAGCATAGAAAATCCATGAAACAAAAGTCTAGATCCTTCGTGAACCTCCTTCCTCCTTCTTCTGAAGCCTTAAGGATGGTTTTGGGGAAGTATGCAGAGGATACTGAGCACCTCAGTACATTTGGGTCACTTACATATAATAATTTAACTCAGCATCCTCTAAATGTAGGATCCTTTTCTAGGAATTGAACCATATCAATATGGACAGACTCAAAATCAATAAGAAAATCAAAATGAGGGAGTGGTAGTTTCAGTGGCAAGATTCATGACCAGTTCACCTAGGAGAAGGAAATAAAAGAAATGGTAGTATTCATGGTAAACCCAGAAATGATACAATATCACAATTCATGGGGCCCTAGGTCAGGAAGTCTGGTAATGCTCATGATAAACACAACCATGAAGACCACAAGGAAAAGAAGTACAATTTATGTGCCAAGTCTGATCTTACAAAATGAATGCCATTTAAGAACATCCAACTTTTTAGCACCAACCAACCAATTAACAAGCCACTTATCAAGTTTGGTACCAGGATGCAAAGGCAACAAGGAAGCAATCTCTCACTTGCACTGAGCTTCCATTTCAGTAGCATGAGTACAGCCAGGTGTCATAATGGTTAGAGAGCTGGGCTGGGAGACAGGAAGACTTGAATTCAAAATCTGCCACAGACACAATGTAGTTTGTGTCATCCTGGGAAGTTAGCTTCTTTCAGTCCCAGTTTCTTCATCTATGAAATGGGATTCAAAGTAACATTTACTTCCTAAACGTTTTGTGAGGATTGATGAAAACAAATACAAGACAACTTTGCAAAACCTTGAAACATAATATAACATTTATTTTTGTTACTTAGAGACACAAAGATGTACACATATTAGAAAACTAAAATATACACAGAATAAATATAATTATTTTCAGAGTTGGGAAAGGTCTAGTACCTGGAGGCAATTAGGGAAAGATTCATATAAGGAATGAAATTTAAGTTGAATTTTGAAAGGAATTTAGAATTCTAGTCAGAAAAGATGAGAAAGAAGTATATTTCTGGAGAGAGTAAGGTCTGGAGATGGGAGATAGAATGCTGTGTATAAGGAGTAGCAAGCAGTCCATTTTTGTTGGAACATGGGGTGTATGAGAAGTCATAATGGCTCATTAATCTAGGGAGGCGATGTGGAATCAGACTGTGAAGATTAATAAATCTATACATTCACATTCTCTATACAGCCTCTTCTATGCAAGGTAAGCATAGTGAATAATATATTAGAAAATGAAATTTTCTAATTTTAATGAACAAATGAAAAAAGACAAAGTCTTGTACACTATTCAGAAAGTGCATACTTGTATATCAGGAGTACTTTTCTCCCAGAAGGTGGTGTTGATGATGGTAAACACTAGTACTACAGCAGTTATATGCACATGTGATCCCTGCCTCACACCCTATGACTATATTCTTAACAGATAGGGACTCTGAGAGGGAACACTCTCACTGAGTGTTTCTTCTCACTCAATACTGAGAGGGAAATTGTCTGGCCATGATGGAATCAGACAATTGGAGTGAGACAAAAGTAAAAATTAACACCAAGATAGAAGAAATGGGAGGTGGGGTAGATAACCCTAGGTGAATTTACAAAAGCTCCATTCTGGCCTATTCAAATGACCTATTGACATTGAAAATGAGAACTAGCTCAAGGAAAAGACAATGATCATAATGAGTATAACTTCCTGAAGGTGTTTTACGTATTGATATATGGCAGTCACTCCAGTGAGACTGACCCCAAGCCCCAGAAACCACCTCAGTTAACAAGTATTCGATTTTTCCAAACAGAAACAGATCAGTCAAGGTCAATATAAAATTAGGCCATAAATTTATTTTCAAATGCTTTGTAGTAAGTAGTGGAGGGTTATGAGTAAGATTGCCTCAAATAGAGTGAAAAACCTGTGGAAAGCTTGACATGAAATCCAGCTCAACCAGATCATACCAAGGTCTTCTAGAGATGAAATACAGACAAAAATGGAACCCAACCAGAGAGGATGTTTATACCAATTGATTTCATAATTGATATCACTACATTTTTACCTCAAGGCCTTGAGAACTATAGGAGGAAATTGAATTATTGCTCAAGAAAATGAAATTGGGAACAACAGTTGGATTAGAATAGGTGCTTATAGGAAAAATCAAATTTAATCAAATCTGGACTGTGAGCAACACAATCTATAAAGCACTATTTCATTTTCAAGATATCTGAAGGTGAGCAGGATATGCAAAGCCAGGCAAAAACTTCAACTTGCCCTCACGGAGGTCCTATGCCCATGACTAAGAAAACTGGCCAGCGCAAAGGGAAGATCATCTCCGGAATGTCTTTGGGATAATGATTGGACACGAGTCACTTGCCAAGCTTTGCCAGTTTGAAATCCACATGTCCCATGTTCATCTTCTGAGTACTTACATAGCCACCGCCTTAGCTTAAGCCCTGCCTACTTCTCGCTGAGAGCGTTGTAATAGCCTAACTGTTGTCCTTGATTCAAGCCTCATTTCTCAACAATATCTTGTTTGCACTGTGGACAAAATCTGCCCCTCACCTTATTTTTTCATAATGTTAGCTTGTTGAGAGGAGGCATTGCTTTTCTTCCTCTGGTCTTAGGTTAGTGCCTGGCATATGGGAGCCACTCAACAAATGCTTGTTGACTTACTGTTGACTGACTAAAAACCACTTCCATTCACGTCAGCCCCACATTTTGCCAGTGGGGAAAGAATCCTGATTGCACAATTGCATTTTTTCCTTCTTTCAAACCCATAGAATGGCTTAGGCAGCAGATTGCTGCCAAGTTTTTCATAATGTAGAATAGTTGGTATGCAAATTTAATTTCCTTAATCATCAGGTTTTATTGGTCAATATGGTAAACCTCTATTTGTTTCTAATTTTATAACCAATTCTATAAAACTCCCCATACTTAATATTCCAGAATTTCAATGGTAAGTCATGATGATACCGATATTTATAGATCTGGTATACTTGCACCCAGTGAGAGGGTCTAGTACAGATATTCCCTGGAGGACAGTTTGATATTCTATGAGCGTCTTCTTGTTACATGGATGGCCTTTTTGGAATTAGGAAGATGCTTCAATGGGTATGACTGTAAACTGGGACTTCTACCATCACAAATATTGGATTAACATCCATTAAATCCTCCTTGGAGGGAGATTTGCTTTGTTTTTGACAAGCACAAGTTTCTATGTAAAATCTTCCTCTGGTGTCCACACACCAGCCTTGGAGGTTGAAAGAAAAGCCTGGCATGGAGGATAGGGTCAGGGGAAACACTTTAAAAAATGGCTTTTTACTGTAGATCTAATGTGTTCACCAACAGATTCCTGAAACAGGGCAGGAACGTCCAGGTAATCCTCAAAAATATGGAGACATTGTAAGGGAAGAGAGCACCTAAGAGTAAAGAAAGTCCTGATAAGTTGTAATTTACAGAAAATGAAAGCTGAGTTTCATGCAATCGAGCCACATAAAGCAGACAAACCCACCACAGCAGTGACTCAATTCCCACTGAATATCAAGGCTAATAAAGCATTCTCCTCACAATAGCCTCGAGAAAGAGATTCTGCAAGTGTCTGTATAAAGTGAGAAACTTCCCTTCTTACTGTATTCATACACATACACACACACACACACACACATGCACCCATGCATACCCACACATACATATGCAGACACTGCACACATTCTTCTAGAATAGCAGTAACACTGGGTGCCCTCTGTATCCTGCTCTGTGGTTTTCCAAGGACCTTATACATAGCATCTCACTTATACCTTTCAAGGATCATGTAAATTGGGCATATTATACAGATATTTTTCCTCATTTTGCAGCTGAGGAAACTGAGGGATCTCCTCATAAGCCTGTCAAAAAGATGATGTGATTTACTCAAGATCACACAGGAAAGTGGTGGAGTTGGGATATGCCCCCAGCCGTTCAAACTCCAAACCCAATTTTCTTCTATCAAAAAATTAGCCATTATGCCCATTCTAGGTCCTGCCTCTGCCCCACATGGGTTGTTTGACCTTGGCAATGTCTTTTAGCGGGCCAGCAGCTTTCAATAGCTGCAGAGAAGTGGCTACTTGCTTTGGGAGAAGTTGTCCCACCTGGGAGTTTTCTTGATCAATGAAATCAGTGATTCTCATGAAGTAACAGAGTTATGAAGCCACACATAAAATACTCCTTGCTGTCCAGGAGCTTGTTGTCCAACCGGAAGGATAAAGAAAACAAACCAAACCAAACCAGAACCCTGTATACAGGAGTGCATAGAATGATCCACAAAATAAATGCTCAGGAATTGGGGAAGAGCTTCAAGGAGACAGGGAGCCAAAGAGGGAACTCGTGGCAAACATGTTTCTTGAGTGTGCTTAGAAGGAAGCGTGGATTCTAAGAGCTGTTAGAGGCGAGGAGAGAACATTCCAGGCATGGAGTACAACCTGGGCAAAGGCACTGGAGACTGAAGATCACGTGTCAGGGGCCAAGTCTTGTCCATTCTGTCTCCACCTCCTTTCTGACCTCTGACCACATCTCTCTCCTCAGGCAGGCATAGATCTATTTAAGGCCCTCATCAAGTCCTGCCCAGGTGATGCAATTGCACCTGATTGGATCCCTCTGCCACCAGTCTGCCTCCACTCCAGTGGATCCTCCACAAACCTGCCAAATCCTTCCTTATAAAGCACAACCTTGACTATTTCATTCCTTACTCAATGATCTGCTGTGACTCCTAATTACTCTTAGTATCTAATTTTTCTGTTTGGCATTTCCAATCTCCTGGAACACTCTTCCAAACCACTTTTCTGGCCTCATTGCTTGTTACTCCACTTCATATTCTCTATGGTACAATCGAATTGAACTTCGTTTTCCTCACTCACATTGCACCATCTTCCATGCACACAAATATATTATATATATATATATAAAATTATATATTATATGTGTTATTATATATAATATATGTATGTATACACATATATGTAAAAATATATATGTGTATAATATACATTTCCTTTGAGATTATCTAATTCAATCAGCACTCCCTTACTCAAAACAATATCAAGTGCAAGTCATGTCATCATTTCTCTAATGGTATGGTCTTCTTAGGCAATGAAGGATGAACACAATCTAATTCAATATATATGGGTAGAAAAGGATACAATAGTCAGTAGTTGATAAACATTTATTTGGCATCTACTGTATGTCAGGCAATGTGCTAAGTACCAGGATACAAAAAGAAGCAAAAAGTAGTCCCCGATCTAGAAAATCTCCCAATCTAACTTGGGCCTTGTCTGAAAAAAGCCCTATCTGGGACCAATAATGGTTTATTTGATTGAAGCTTGCCTTGTACTGTCTTTCTCAGGACCACATGAGGGATGGACCAGCTATAGGAAAATGAAGACCTCTAATACACAAGTGCCCCTCAGATGAATTCAGCCAGACTTTTATGAGCGAAAACTACATTCATCTTCTTTCCTTTAGTATCTCTACCTTTGACTTGCATTTCTGGGAATTCCTGCACAAAATAACCTGGCATTAACATATATTTTTTATTTCCATCTTCTCTCCTCATTGGCACTTCTCATCATTAGGACCATCATTTAAAAAAACAAAACATTTTACCCCCTCAACAATCTAGTGGTCTGCTCTGTTTGGTCCACATTAGTCACTAGGGTGAAACCAACTATTGTGATGCTCCAGAGCAAGACCAAGGAAGGAGAATAAATACATGTCTCCTTTCTAACAGCAACCTTGGCTACAAGAAAGTCCTACTCAGCAAGATCTTTTTATTTCTTTATCTAATTCTCTCTCTCTCTCTCTCTCTCTCTCTCTCTCTCTCTCTCTGTCCCCTCTCCCTTCTCATCAGTAATTGCCCACTTGTTCTTTGAGATGCTTCCATGAACCCTCAGTGGCTTTCAAAGTAACAACTGCAGAATTGCTAACACTTAAATGCAAAATTCAGTTCTGTGCTCTGTTATTTAAAATTGCAAATCCCAGCTCATAAGAAGCAATAAAGACAGATCTGCTGCTACTCCTTATTAGCCTTAAAAGCTACCTGTGTAATTCACAGGCATGCTCACGCTGAAAATCTCTGAGGTACCTTTTTTCCTTTTATTAATGACATTTTTTTTGTCTTTTAATAAATAAACCTGAAAACTGCTGTAGCTTTGGCCAAATGGAGGCCCTTCTGTGAATAACCCAGGTATGTCACCAGTGCCATCGTTGCATAGATCCCTCCCCAGTTTTGAGAGCTTTGAGGTGTTTTTCCACTTTTTCCAAAAATCCCTCCCCAGCTAGGCTGAGTCTCTATGCCTCTGTAATGTGGAGCAGGTGATGGTGAATCTTGTTTATTTCAAAAGAAAAAATATTGATTGCAAACTATAATTATGTGGTAATTATTTGGTTGCTGCTCTTGGGGAGAGGGAATGGAAAGCTGAAGGGCTAAAATCAAGTCCTGGGAGGAATCTCCTGCTCTAGCCTTAGAAGAGCTTTTCTTCCCTCCTCCTTTCCCTCTTCCCTCCAAACACACCCGCTCCCCAACCTGCACATTCTACTCTAATTCAGCTGCAGGGGCTCAGCTCTGATAGAGACCTTGTGAGTCCAAGGAGATTAGCAGGCAACCCAAGTCACCTTGCGGGGAGACCTTGCAAAGGAAACCTGCTCCAGAGAGCCAGCCACCCAGGTCCAGTCCCTGCCATTCTAGCTTACCCATGTCCAGCCTAGCCCAGTTCAGCTTCGGGCATATAGGGGGCCATCTGCATTTGACCGATGTTGTCTGAGGTCGATGAAGTACCTTCTCTAGTTTGCATCCCACTCTGTGTCGCGGAACATGATGGTGTGATGCCCAGTGTCTTAGGGGATTCAGTTCACTTCTCTCTTTCTCCAGTTCTATATCCAACCATGGCCCATGATCAAATAAACTCTGCAACTGTTCCTTTCTAGCCAAATCTTCTGTCCCTGGGCACCTCTCCCTTAGCTTACTTCATGCTTTCAAGGTATAATAAAGAGAGAATAAAGCCTTTTACCATCTTTGGAACAGATGGATTTGAGATATAGGAGGAAATAACAATCCCAGAGGACTTTTCATCAAGAGATACAAATCCCCTACAGATCCCTTGGGTCAGCCAGGTACATTTGAAATATGTCAAATAACATATATATTTGGGTGCCCTCGGGAGAAAGGATGTATGTTGGGTTGTCAGGAGAGACGAAGGAAATATATGAGACACCGGCTATATTGTCTGAGACTCTTAGGAGGAGCAAAAGGCCTCAGGGGCTACTCTATCCAGCACATGGCTGACCAAGGATCTCCTCCACAGACTTCCACATTGAAAAACAGACCTCATTCCTTTGCTGCAAGCGTCCTGTGCCATCCTTTCCCTTCAGTCATGATCTGGAGAGCCAAAGCTACACTTGCTGATGTCATTTCCTTACCCAGCTATTCACTTCCCAGAGGGTGAGGATGGTTTTTGAGCAATGATGTATTCCTCTCAGTCGCCAGCTTGTATAAGAGCTTGGATGGGCCCTGATCAGGCAGAGTGTGTGTGTGTGTGTGTGTGTGTGTGTGTGTGTGTGTGTGTGTGTAGATTCTGGAGCATGGAGGTATGGCCTTTGAGGTCTTTGGCAGGAGTGATCATTGTTTAATCAAGATTCATTCCGAGTCTGAGGCCTTTCTTGGATGAGGGGAGGTCACTCACATATGCTCATCTGATAGTTTAATAATGACTCTGGGTCACTGAGTGACTCTGGGCAAGTCTCATGCCCTATAATAGCACCAATTGCACAGACTCAAATGCTATAATGTATGTAAATTACTTCACAAATTGTAAAACTATATAAATACTAGATTTCTTTATGATGATGATGATGATGATGATGGTGTTCTTTAATAATAGAAATATAATCATCAGATTATATGAAAAATATCAGACTAGATGGAAGATGGTAAATTATCTGAGAGCCAGTGCTGCTTCAGAAAGGACTGAAGAGTGGTCAATATGGTGTTTGCTGCCCTACAACCCCAGGAGAAATGCCAAGAGCAGAATAGAGGTCTATACATAACATTTGTTGATTTGACAAAGGTCTTTGCTACTATCAGTCATGAGGGCTTATGGAGAATTATGTCAAAGTATGGTTGCTTGAAATTTATCAGTATTGTATGTCAAATTCATGATAGCATGATTGCTTAGGTTCTGGATAATAGATATTCACCCATAGAGTGAAACAAGTCAGTGTGCTTACTCCCATACTTTTTAGTATAATATTTTCAGCCCTGTTGCAAAACACCTTCAATGAGGATAAATATGTCATTAAGGTCAGTTACTGCGCTGATGGTAAATTCTTCAACTTGAAAAGGCTACAAGTCAAGATTAAAATGGAGGGAGTGTAGGTGCATGATTTTTTTGTTTGCGGATGATTGTACACTCAGTGGAGCCTGTGAAACTGAGATGCAACAATGTATGGATAAATTTACTGCTGTTTGTGCTAATTTTCACCTAACAATTAATACAAGGAAAACACAAGTGCTCCTCTAGCCAGCACCACAACATCGATATGTGAAACCATCAGTTATAGCAAATAAAGAAATTTTGAATACTGTGGATAAATCAATTTACCTTGGCAGTTTACTTCCCAGTGATGTACACATTGATAGTGACTTTGTCACACGCATTGCCAGAGGTAACTCAGTATTTGGGAGGCTCTGAAGGAGAGTCTGGGAGAGGAGAGGTATTAGACTCACTACCAAAGTGAAAATCAACAGAGCTGTTGTGCTGACCTCATACAACAGTATGCCTGGACAGTCTACCAGCATCATGCCAGGAAACTGAATCACTTCTGTTTGAATTGTCTTGGAAGATTCTGAAGATCACCTGTCAGAATAAGATACCAGGCAGTGAGGTCCTTTCTTGAACTAAACTGCCAAGCATTCGAACTCTACGGCAGAGAGTGCAACTCTGATGGGCTGGCCATGTTCGAATATGAAACATACACTTACCAAAAAGATTATTTTATGGAAAACTCACATAGGGCAAGTGTTCATCTGCAGGTCAGAAGAAGCGATACAAGGACACTCTTGAACTTTGGAGTCGATTGTGTGACATGGGAGACACTGGCATAGGACTACTCAGCATGGCATGCCCACAGAGAAGGTGCTGTGCTCTATGAGCAAAGCAGAATTGAAATAGCTCAAAAGAAATGTGAGATGTGAAAATTTAGAGTATTCACGCCAAATGTTCATGTGGACTATTTGTGCCTGACCTGTGGTAGAACATTCTGAGCTCTGATTGGTCTGATCAGCCACTGTAGAACATCTTGAAACTTGACCACAACATAATAATGCTATTTTGGTTCTCTTTGGGAATGAAGGAAAACAATCAGATTATCATCAGAGTACAGAGGACAAAAGTTGGAACGCTCTGGGCTTGACTTTGGGTGCTTGTTTGTCAGCTGAAATGTCAGCTTTCCTTTCCAACATTAGTTGGCCTCCCCAGCACATCCTACACTGGGTTTCCATCTTTCCACTCCTTCCTGCTTTTTACCTGCTTTTTCATTTAGCAGGTCCAATTTCCTTACTACATTACATAATTCTCACTATTAACGATTTAGTTAAAAGTTAGTTAGTTAAAAGAATGTTCTCCAGTGACCCTGTAAGCACTTCTGATCTTTAATTAAGAATGGAGCTGTGTAATACTTGTAAGAATGAATAACATTTGGGAGGCCTGTCATTTGGATTGCTTTGGAAAGTATTTGTAGGTTACATATGTACTAATTAATAAATTCAATCCATTAGCAATTTTTGTCCCCAGAGAATAAGCCCTCTGACCTCACCAGCAACTGTCCTGTCCCTACCCCCTGCTTGTTCACTCAACACATCTAATGCATGAAAGGAAAGATGTGCCTGATGTCTTGGAAATGTGAGCAAACTTGTGGGAGGAAAACGTGACAGAATAGGCCACCTTGACCCCATTGCTTTAACAGTCATGCAGAAGTAAGAGGTATAGGAGGCCAGAGTCCTTAGCAATGAGTGGAGGGCACAGAGATGCAGTTTTCAATCTGATATAAAAATAAAAATAACTGTAACATCCATAGTGGTTCCAAAGTAGAATGGACTGCCTCAGGAGGTAAGGAGTGCACTCTCATTGTTCAGTGAACACTTGGATAACCCTTTGTTGACTGTGGTGTAGATGGTACCGAATATGCTGTTTGATGCTTGTATGTCCCTCCTCTGAGTTGTCTTTAATGTCTTCTGACATTCTTCTGCTTGACCCAGAATTCCTTCTACATCTTTCCAAGACAAGATTATCAATTGATTGGATAGGTCATCAAATTTCTATAGTAGCTGCAGATTTCTGTCAGCGGACAGTGAGTGATTTTTGTGGTCCTAAAGAGGAGAAGAAAAATCTCCCAATCCAGTCAGTCTGGGAATCACAGGGACCCAGTGTGGCCAGGGTGGTTCCTTCTGTACTCACTGTCTTGTTCATCATCCACAAGTGCCCGTTGGTCACACTGTGTTTGTATTCATCAGTTTTAGCAAGCAGCCAGGTATTCTTGGAGTACCGCACAGCCCCCCTTTTCCTTCTCCTGAAGGGATCTGGTCAGTGGTGACCTGAATGTTTATGGGCACAGCTATCAGTTCCTTCTTGCTGATGCCATCTGGAGTTCCTCCTTTCCTTCTTTCAGGGAATAGCTAAAGCATAAGTTAGAAACTTAGTTTGGGATGTGATTCCCCCATACTAGGAGCTAGAATCTCAGTCTTCCATAATGGAAGCACAATGATCTATGCTGCCTTATCCTGCTTCCTTTTTTGGGCTCCAGGACCTACATGTTCAGAGGGACAATATCAGTTAGGGCCTATCTAGGGGAATGTGACCAGAGAGTTTAAACCAGATGCATGAAAAACTCTAGAGAATACTAAGGTATTAAATTGGGGAAGAGAAGATGTGACAGGCACTTTTAAGACTGAAGCCTTATTTCATGGTAAAAGGGTAAACGTGATTCTCTTAGATTAATAGAACAGAGCTAGAAGATATAGGACTCTACTCCTGGAGGGCCCATTGTAGGCCTACATAAGGATAAATTTTCAAACAATTCAAATTGGGCAGAGTTGATGGTCAATTACGTATGTGCCATCATGGAGCTGGCCTGAACTGGAGAGATTTGGACTAGCTGGCCCCTAAGGCACTTTCCAACTCTCAAGTACTAGGATATTTATCCTTAATTTTAACAGACTATACAAATCCCCAGTGTTATCTTGCTAAGTCCTCCCTTGGTGGTGTCTACACTTGCTATGTCATGAGAAAGAGCATATAATTTCTTTGACATGTACTGCTTTGAGAGGAATATATAATTATTCAGGTTTTATGATATTTGATCAGTAACAGTCAAATGTAGGGACCAGAGATCTTTCATACAGTGTACTATGACTTTTGTTTATTCTATTGGCAGGATAAGAAAGTAAATGTTATTTGTGCAGCAGTTGAAGGTTTGCAAGGGGCTTTACATACGCGTGGAACCATTTGGTCACAACAACAACCCTGAGAAGTATTTTACAGATGGGTAAATTAAGGCTTAGAGCAGCAAGGCAAATTGTTCTAAGGTACATAACTCAAAAATGATGGAGAAAGGATTTGAAGACAGATCTTACCATCCTTATTAACCGTAATCCTGTTTCTATCAATGGCTCAGAAGGATGAGACTTTCCAAACCTTTTGCCACTGTAGCAAAAGCTGTAGCCAAAACTACACTGGAATTACAAGTACCCAGGATATTATATACCCCATCCACTCATCTCTAGTGTAATTACCATTAAATCAAACTATTCAAACCTTCAATAGTCCTGTGGATGTGCAATCTCATTGATGTGTGTTTTCTTTCTAGTGAAGGAGATCACAGATCATTTCAAATAAGAAAATCTGTAAGACTTCCTTATCTAGAGGGAATTCCTTTTCTGTTAGGGCTTTGAGATGTTCTCCACGAGAGTGACAAACACCTTTTCTCAGTATGTTTCTCCATAATTCATGCCTTGTTTGATTTTAATAATTAGAAATTTATCAAAGTGGCCTCTGGTGTTACATGTTTCAAGGAGCCATGTAGGATTCTGACATATAAATAAGAGCCTCCTGGTTGGACGAAAACCTTTAAGAAGGTATGCTCTACAAAAAAGAATATTTTATTTCTTTTTAATAATGGGACAAGCATCGTCAGGTAGAATCTGGTATTCTCTACGCAATTCAGTTAACTGTATGAGAGCAAAGATGAAATGTAGTTCATGAAAGTTTTCCTAGGCTCTTTTTATGCCTTCTTCAAGGATATCCTCAGTGTCTGTGTGTGTGTAGATGATTCCCATAATACTTTTGTAGAGAGGGAAAAGCAGGTGGGGTTGGGGTTGTCAGTCACTCTTGGTTTTCCCACTCTATTTTAGCAAGAAGAATATCTTCTACCACTATTCCCTCACCTCCATTCTTTTTGGAAGTAACCCTTTAATATCTTCCACATTTTATTGCCTCCCTCACAGACCCTTTTCAGCATAACTTGTTTGAGGCCAGCTGATTTTTTATCTTTTTTTTCCTTCAGTAGAATTTCCACTGTTTTCATATCCCACATGTGCATATCCAAGTCACTGAAGTAATAGGAAAAATGTGAGCGTTCTTCAATACAAAACCAACTGAATTTTTCAAATGGCTCTTGTCCCCTTGGAATGGCATAATTCACAGCAATTCCAATCAATTGGGTATTGATCTCAATATATGATTATCATATAGCCTTCTTTTAGCTTATCCACATATGGGGTTAGAACTTGGGCTGCAGCCAACACAATTTCTGAAACAGATGAAAAATGTTATCCTCTTTGACGTGAATAAGATACCTATAAGATCTGGCTCTGTACTCAAATCTCTGTGTAGTAGTTTATGATCTTTTGGTATTAACAAAGTATATCTAATCCCAGAATTCTCAATCTTTTTTGTTGTGAACCTCTTGGGCCATCTTTGGTGAAGACTTTTAGATGGACCCCTTCTCTGAATCATCTTGTAAATGTGTCAAGTGACATGGAGAATTTAAAAAGAAATTAAAAAATTTAAAGAATTTTAAAAAAATCAGTTATAGTGAGATACAATTATCAAAATATGTTAAAACTCTATATTAGGAAACCCTGAGCTCGAGCTAGATAGAGTATTCCTTATGAATAACTGGACCTGTCTCCAAAATTTTCAGAATTTTAACATAACAAGAATATTTTACATGCATATCATATGCGTTGTGCTAGAAGTTTGAGAGATAACAGAAAGCACATCAGATCCTACTTTCATATTCTTAATGAATAATTGTAAAATGGTGTTAAGGAACTTCTTTATTTTTACTTATCTATCATCTATCTATCCATCCTCTGTATATCTATTTATTTATCTATTCTTCCATCATCCTTCCATCCATCCATCCATCCATCTAATCTATCTAACATTGGACTTTCACTGGTGTTGGGAATTTTCCAGTGGGGAAAATCCCTCCACTATGGGAGACCATAATCTGTACTAGAGTTTTTGTAAGTTGTGTGAGAGGGTAAGGGATCTGGCAGGGTCACTCAGCCAGCATACATCAGAGACAAGACTGAACCTAGGTCTTTCTGACTCTGAGCCTAGTGGTCTTTCCACTGGCAACATTTCATTTTTTTATGCATTAAACTTTCAGTACTGTTATGTAGTCACAACTCTGATTTCTTACTTATTGGTATTACAAAATATTCTTTTTGTGTTCATAGGAACAAAGGACTGAAATCTAGAACTATAAAGTATCTCAGAGACCATCTAGCTCAAAGTCATAAAATTAAGAGATATTAGAGACAAGATTTGAACTCAGATCCTTTGCTTACAGAGCCAGTGCTCTTTCCTCTGCATTGTCTTTTTATTAGTTCAGGTTTGTCCTTCTATAAGTATTGTTGAGTTCTGGGGTATAAAGATGTAGACGATGGGGAAATTGAGTTAAGGCTTGCTGTGTTCAGTACTAGACAAGGAAGAGACCCATTTTAGGGTGCTCTGCTCAGCCCACATCTGGGGCACTATGTTTGCTTTGAAATGCATCTCTTATGAATGACTCTGATAAACTGGAGATTGTCTATAGATGAGTAAGTAAAACACTGAAAGGTCTCAGGTTCATGTTATATGAGGTTCAGTTAAAGGATATGAAATCCTGAACCCAGGGAAAAATCCTGATGTGGTGAGGATAGGATGCCCAGACTCATCTCAAGTCAAGCTTATTTACTTGACCCCAGAGGCTTCTAGTGAAGACAGACCTCCTAACACAACAGGTCCCTAATGGAGGTAGATTCCTCCTCTCTAGTGACAATTCATGGAAGATTGTATAATGTCTCATCAGAGGTGTTATTAGTTACAGCTCTTGTGGGGCATCTGACATACCTTCCAATTCAGCCTCTGGGACCTTGAGGCCACAGGTTCCCCACCCATTGGCCCTAATCCCTTAGAAGAAGGCGACTCATGAGAATGAATGCTTGACTCTTACAGCTAGTGAGGTTTATAGACCCATCACTAATAAATGAATGTTGCATCCCAATAATCAGAAAATTCTTTTTTAATTTATAAAGCATTTTAGGATCAAGACTTTTCTGAGGTTTCTTTCAGAAGAAATCAATATGCAGCTAGAAAGAAACAATTCCAGTACTGTGGAAATACAATCAGGATAACACAAGATCTAGCAGCTTCTACATTAAGGGATCGAAGGGCGTGGAACAAGATATTCCAGAAGTCAAAAGAACTAGGTCTAAAACCAAGAAT
>CM053769.1:462365064-462381567 GCA_028658325.1 Potorous gilbertii | reverse complement strand
GAGAGAGATGCAAGAAAAGCATGAAAAACGGGTCAATACCTTAATAAAGGAGGCCCAAAAAAATGCTGAAGAAAATAGCACCTTGAAAAATAGGCTAACTCAATTGGCAAAAGAGGTTCAAAAAGCCAATGAGGAGAAGAAAATAAGAGAGCTCAAGAATCATAGGGACCAGAAAACCCTTGATCTTGAAAAGGGAAGAGAGACTGTAGACAAAGGCACTATTGGTTTAAACAAAAATATAAATTTGTGAAGTATTATGCAGAAGAATGGAGGAATATTGTAAGGAATATCTTTTTTCTTTCTTTTTCTTTTAACACTGAATCAAGATTTATTTTAATTTTTGAAAGCATTAAATTAACCAAAACCATCCCCTTTATAGGTAACATTTCTCATATTACATTAAATTGTCAATGTAACTATTTCCTAGAAGTCCAAACATCAAAAACAATAAACATCCAATCAAAAGTAATGGCTGATGTCAGTCAAAATTCTGGTCACCAGTAAAATCAAACAACAAAAAGGTTTCCAAGTTTGCGAATGTTATAACAGCAAGATCAGAAATTTCTATAGAGGCCTATTTGAAAGCTATTCCCACAATAAACATGGGTGAATGTACTTTATAATTGTTTGTTTTGAATCTTTACTTTGTAAAGTCACTAACATTTTATGACTAGAAAATAAATTACGGGGTTGCTGACAAAATGATTTTAAATGCTAAAACAGGGAACTAGAGACTACAATTCTATGAACCGCTTTGTTTTGTCAAAACAAGTCCTTTGAAAAGTGATCACTTCATTTAAGTGAGGCCTCCACTCAGTCTCCATTAGTCTTGACATTTTTTAAACAGTAGTTTTCTTCATTGCTTATAAGCCCAAATTTTTGTTTTGCTTTTAGCATTCATGCAACACTTGATCTTTAAAGCACTACACAATGAAGTTCCCTTTAAATGAGTTAACAGAAGAGATTTTGGGATGATTAAGATCTCTTTGAAATTCTCTCTTTTCTGTAAACGAGAGTTGATCTGTTATTTGAGGGTCAAAAGAAATTACATCCAAGTACATTTTCCTAAAATTTCCATGTTTGACATAACATTTTTCTTTTACAAAAAGAACTTGTGTTCGAAATTCAGGTGTTTATTTAGAAAGAGGAAAAATACATAGTATTAAAAGAGGAAAATTTAAAGAGCGTTTTAACCTATTAAACCTTCTAAACCTTTTGTTTTTCAAGTTACAAATATTAGTCAGACTGGCATTAAAGTTATAATTACACCAGTACAGAAGAGTTCACATATACTTAATATACATACTTACATTTAAAATAAGTTAAACAACTTTTAAAAATATATGGTCTAATTGAATTGACCCTTAAATGTTTTCCCTCTGGGAAGCATTATCTGAACTTTGACTTTTTCTATCCAACTGGTTAGTTCTGACTATTTCTCCCCATTCCCCCCACTTCCCAATCTCAGAAAATATCTCAATGACTTACTTTACAAACTGGGCTACTTTCAAGATTTAAATTTTGCTTTCCTGAAGTGGAATTTTTTTGAAGTGAAATTTCATAACATTTGCATATCTGTTATCATTCAGAGTTTATGGTAGTGGGGGAAAGGACTAGATACTATACTTTACATAAAGATCGTGAATTGGAGGAAATATTGTGAATAGAAAGAAATTGAAGTTTAAGGAGTAATAGAATGTGTTGAGGGCCAGGGTGGAGTGTGGTTGACAAGATCAGGATAGATCTTCAGGGAAACTGTCCTTGGAGACTGTGCTCACTTTAAGATAAGACTGATTTAATCACCCTGACTGATTTAATTACGGGGACAGGAGATGAGCAGAATGTCAAGTAGACTTGCAGTACCTTGTCTATATAAACCCTCACCCTCAGATCAATAAATGGAATTGTCTATCTTTTCCTGCCTCCTGTGTCTCTTTTCTTCAACCACATCACCTAGCCATATAGGGACGCGGGCTGTCTGCTACAAGAATGTTCAGAAAATTTTTAATACCAACAATATCATTTATAATGAAAAGACAGAAAACACTTGGAAATCTGAGAACTCTAGTACTGCACTATTTTTTAAAATTCAAAAACTTTGAATTCAGGATATGAAAATGAATATAAAATGGAAAACAGGAAAATAATGTGACCCTAATAAGAAACTTATTTTTAATAAATAATCCCAAATAAAATGAAGTTTCACAAAAACTCACCTTTAGTAAAATGTGTTACACTACACACATCACAGAAAAATACTATTTCTTCCTTTCAGACATTAGATTGCCAAAGCTTTACACAAGGCACATTTTACTTCATCTAGGTCTAGTAGCATTAGCTGGAAATCCGAAGCATTACACAGAATCCCTGGCCACCAGAATGATCTTTGTTCTCATCTCCAGCAAATGACTTACAGCTAAGGCAGTCAGTTTTTCCTTATATATATATTTTCCATCATAAACAGTATTTTAAGATCCAGCTATGCTCTCTGCTTTTACTGTGGTGTTCTTCTGTACAGTTCAACATATTTTTAAAATTCCAGATTTTTAAATGAAACTTTTTTGGAGTTGCTGGATGATGGGTTTAATGTAACCTAAATTTAGACATAAAATAGCAACAGCATTGTACTGTATAAAATAATTCACAGCTATCAGAGAAATTGTCTTAAGCTCACCAAATCCAAGACTGCAGCAATGATAAAGAGTAGTGGAATACAAGGGGAAAAATTAACAAGTAAATAAAATGACTTTTGATCAGTGGTCATTTATTATTTTGCCTCCTGGGAAATGACAGAAATTATCTTCTTTGAGTTGCAAATATTCTGGTAAACTCAGTTGTCTATTAGCTCCTTCGATAACATCTTGAATAGCTGAAACAAGGGAACTCATTGAACTAAAGTTTTCGCCTGATCTGATGTAGCCAGGGATGACTTTAATAAGGATTTCTCCATAGAACTCCTCTTTGAAGGTATGTGTAATGTGAATTTCCAAAGATTAAAAAAAAGCAAAAACAGTCTTGTAGCACAGGTTCTATCCTGTGCTTAAAACCATCTTATGCGCATCTCTGTTTCCAACAGAGGCCCAGCCATAGTAAATTCCAGTAGATAAATCATAGGCATAAACAATGCAAAACAAAAATGATTTGGTATGCATTAGAGCTGCTTAGAACCATTAGCAACAAAAACCAAAAATCTAGTATTTAATAAAACCAACAAATATGCATTTCTAAGGGAAGATTTTCCTACATGACAAGACTTGGAATGAAGTTTGGTAAAAGACAAGACTTATATCAGTATCATTTTTATGTGCCAAAAGACACTCAGAATGAATCAACAAATGGAATATAGAACATATTAAAAAATAAAGAACAGAAGATGACTCCTTTCTAAACTTGACTTGGGATATAATTCTTAAATGAACAGCTAGGTGGCACAGTGGACATCTTCATGAGTTCAAGTTTAGCTCAGACACTTATTACCTATGTGATCTTGGGCAAGACACTTAACCCTGTTTGCTTCAGTTTTCTTATCTGTAAAATGGCAAACAACTTAACTGTCTTTTCCAAGAAAACCCAATACTGGGATCAAAAGAGGTGGGTATGACTCAAAGAACTGAACAACAATACCAAAATTCTTAAGCAAACAAGGGATAATAATGAACATTTAATCAAAATACACATTTTTATTAAATTAAAATTTGTGTGAATAAAATCAATGCAAATAAGGTCTGTTGCATTAGCATCTGTTGCATTAGCATCAATTATGCCTTACAAAGTCTGGTTTCTAATATATATAGGCAATTTTGTGTTGATATACAACAGAAATTCCCCAACGAATAAGTAATGAAAGGGTATGAAAAAGGTAAGATTTCAAATTTTAAATGACCATATGCAAAGTGCTCCAAAGCATGAATAACAAGAGAATTGAAGTTTTACACATCTCTGAGGTTTGAACTCCCATCATGGCCATTTCCCAACGTGACCAAATGGAAACAGTTTAAACAGAGGCTGCGGGAAGACAACACCTCTATGATGTGACCAAGTTCATCTAGACAAGTTCATCAGCCTTTCTGGACAATCATTTGAAATTATGCAAGTAAAGTGACTAAATCTGATAATTGTTTATTCTTTTTGTCCCAACAACACTGAGCTTATCCTTAAAGAAGTTTATGCAGGTGAGCAATTCACATTTTTTAAGCAGCTCCTCTGTGCTGGGCACAAAGCAGAGAGTGAGAATGAGAAGCTACCTACCTGAGTATGGACAGCGATACCCTCAACATACATGGCACAGTTGGGCAGGATAAGATAATGAATTCAGTTTGGATCACACTGAATCTGAGATGATTCTAGCATGACAAGATGAAAGAGTCAGTATACTTTTGGTGATGTGTTGATATGACTAAGGTGAGGCTGGGGATGGAGATCATGGCATCATATGTGAAAAAATGACAATCAAAAACTGGTAAGTCTATGAGATCACCAAGTGAATATAAAGAGAATAGAAATGAGAGTCCAGGACAGTAATAGATTTGAGAAAAGAAGATGATAACAGCACCAAAAGCAACTGAGAAAATAATCAAAAAACTGAACCTAGTAGATTCTTTATCATTTCCATAGAATACTTAGGACACTTTAAAGTCTGCAGAGCACCTTGCCTATATGGCCTCATTTGTTCCTGCAAAAGGCAAAGGAGAATGAACAACGGCAGTACCTGGCATGGGGGGCATCATGTTTCCTGAAGTTGAGACCAAACAGATATGTAGAGGGAAAGTGGAGAATGACCTGGGAGGTTCAGATATCAGCCCTCTGTAAAGCATAGATTTGGGGGTTCTATGCCTCTAGCCTTCAGGCCTCCAATCAGAGGGCAGAGAAGGCTATGGGAGGTGGGAAGAGAATGCGTATCCAAAGCTGATCATCAGCACTATGATTGTTCCTAGTGATCAGAGTATCTTGGAAGAGGCATCATTGTCTCTGGAGTTCTATGTACAGCTATATACAAAATGCAGGGTAAACGGGGGTAATCAACAGAGGGAAAGCATTAGCTTTTAAGGAGAAATTGGAAAGGCTTCTTGTAGAGGCTAAGAGTTTAGTTGGGATTTGAGGGAAACCAGGCAAGTCAGGAGACCAACCAGAGGAAGGAGAACATTTCAGGTCAGGGGACAGTTAGAGAAAATGTCCAGAGTCTGGAGAGAGAAGGTTTTTGTTTAAGGAACTACCAGGATAATCTCACTGGATCATAAAGGGTGGAGTTGGGGGATGGTGGAAGAAAACTATAAAGACAGCAGGAGATGAGGTTGTGAGGTGAATAAAGATACTATGCTCATTTAGTATAATCCTAAATAATATAAGCATCCAGCAAATAAAAGCTTCATTACATCTTGCTTATGTGTTCAGCACTGTGACAAGAGCTAAGGTTACAAATGCCTAGTCTCAGGGAGCCTACGTTTTAACCCACATACCTGTTGCTGAAAGGAACTTGTTCTCTAGTCACTCTATAGCCAGCACCCAACTGGGTGTGCATTGTATCTCCTGAGCAGGTCAGGCAAGCTGAACTGTGACCTGGTTTGCCTTGGATCAGTGAATATTTCCACCTCAGCCCTTTTCTAAGTGACAAGTCAGTTTGAGATTTCTGTTACTAAACCGCAGGCTGCCTCTTTCAGGTTGTCATAAGGGTTTCTTGAAATCTGCTTTCTGAGCTGAACCCAGGTGAGGGTGGGCTGTCTTAGTCTGCTGACTGTCCTCATCACTCTCCCAGATCTAAAGAGCTGCAAGATTACTTGGTGTCAGCTGATCTCTCCCAGTTTTGCCAAGGATGGCTAAGCAGGTTGATATCCCCACATAGATGTTCTGCAGAAAATTATAAGCACAAAAATAGTCACAGCTACTTGAGAGGACAGAGGAGCTGGCTCAAGAAGAATTTTTCTAACATTGGGGGTGTGTTCATCTCCAATGATATAATTTTGCAGAGGATCTGATCTATAAGATTCCTCTTTGACAATTAATTGCTACTTAGCAGCTTCAAAGGAAAACATAGCCATGCCCACACACACGTCAGCAGAACCAGCCATATTGTCATGCATTGTACCTGTAATACAGTGAGCTGCAGTCTAGTACATGAACCCTAATTAATGTTCTTTCTGGCATAATTCATTTCACTGCCACATTCTCCTAGCAGTAAAACAATAAAATGATACTAATCCAGTGAATGGGTAAAAAAAAGAAGGCATTCTGAGCTGTTGTCTGTCTCAGAAGATACTCAAGACAACCCGCTTTTTGGCCTATGGTCCTGTTGTTATCAAGATTTTTAAAAAAGTCATTAGTGTTCCTGTGAGCATCAGAAGGAGGCTTGGTACATAGAGCTTTCAGGCAATACTGAGATTGTAAACAATTCCAAACACAGACCATACATGGATATCTATTAATCAGTCAACAAACATTAGTAAACTATAAAATGTGAGGACACTGTGGATATGGTTTTCTTAGATCTTATCAAATTTTTTGCCAAATTATCTAATACTATTACGATGGAGAACAGAGATGAATGGACTAGATAATACCATTTGATGGATTCAGAACTTGGATGGCCAACTCAAAGAGTAACTGTCAATGATTCAATGTGAGTTTTGCAGAAGTCAATAGTGATATAGCCTAATGATCTGTGCTTGGATCAGTGATATTTCACATTTTATCATATAATTAGAAGCAAGATATTTAACATACTCAATAAACTCACAGGTAATATGCAACTGGAAGAGATAGTTAACACAGTGAATAATAGAGTCAGGTTTCAACAAGGTCAAGAGGCCACAACGTTGAACTGAATATAATGGGGTAAATTCCAAAAATATAAATATAAATTCTCACTCAGATAAAAACAAAGCCAAAGAAACAAATAAACAAGCCAGATTCATAACTAGAATATGAAAGAAGAAGTTGTTTGAAGGAAAAAATGAGGTCTGGAGTGATTAGTGAACCACAAGCTTAATATGAAGCAACATTTTTAGGTGGCAGTCCAAAGAGCTAAGAAAATTTGAACTTGAATTAAGGAGGCATAAATAGATGAAGAGAGAGATGGAAAATTTATTAGGTGCATAGTGCACACTACTCATTGTGCTCAGAACTAGAAGTAACAAACACAAAACAGCAAGCCAGTCCCTGCCCTCAAGGAGCTTGCTCTCAGAAAGATAACATATAAAGAGTTATTGGAACAAAGACTGGAAGAGATTGAAGAGAAGCACTGTTTCAAAATGGTGGCTCTGAGGAGGGAGTCACCAATGAAAAGAAGAGACTCATGTTGCATCCTAGAATAGAGAAGGGATATTCCTACTCTACTTTGATCTTCTGAGACCTCAATGAAGTATTGTGCTAAATTCTAGGCACTAAGATTTTAAAAGAGCACTATTAATCTGGAGAATTTCCAGAGGAGAGAATATAGGATAGGGAAGATTCATGGGACCATGTCCAATGAAGATCAGCTGAAGAAATTGAGAACCTGGGGAGGTGTAGTGCAGAGGAGGGAGAAACTAACAGTTTTCAAGTATTTGAAAAGGAGAAGAGATTAGACTCTTTCCCTTTGGCCCCAATGAGTAGAACTAAGAAACTGGTATAAATGGAAAAGTGAGAAGTTTAGGTTCCAGGTCAGAAAACAAACCCAAACAACAAGATTCTTCTAACTGGAGCTAGCCCAATGTAAAGCTCTGTTTCTCAAGGGCTGGATTCCCCTCCTGGAGGATCATGAAGCATATCCTGAAAGAACAATCACTGACCATGTTAGAGTTGGGATTCCTGCCAGGTATAGGCCAAGCAAGATGACTGCTCAGATCTCTTTAAATTCTTCAATTATGTGACCCTAATGAAGATAACGAAGAGTTTAGTCCACACTGGTCTCAAAATCCTTCAAATTTCAACCAGAATATTAGGAATCGATCTGTCCATATTTCCCCTCTATTCCAAAAAATTTCAAAGACTCACTTTTACCAACAGACAGAGAAAATTTTCTCCCTGACATTTCAAGCCCTCTTTAATCTAGAATTACTGTACACTTTCCCAGTGTTATGAAACATTGCACCTTTCTAGTTGTTGATTTTCTCCAAATGCTCTGTCATCTCTTGACTTTATCTTGATTTATTTTGTTCCCTGGGTCTGGGATAGTTTTCCTCCTTTCTGACTATTAAAATCATAAGTATCTTCTAGATATTCCCTCAAATACTATCTCCTCCAGAAAATCTTCCCCTATTTTCATTTTCAATATTGACTCTCTTCCTATGGCCTCATAATTCACTGTTTTCCAATTCTATAGGTATCTTATCACATACTATTGGGCATCATAATTCATATGATCATTTAATTCGGGGTTTAAATGGCCTTCCAGACAATTTAGTCTTCATCATTTCAGAGTTGAGGAAACTCAGTCCCAGAGAAGTTAAATGATTAGATGAATGTCCCCATATGTAGTGAGGGAAGCAAGATTCAAAATAAGGTTCTTTGATTCCATGTTTAGGACTTCTCTCAATGAGCCACATCCATTATTTTGAGGAAATGACACATTTACCTTCAAAACTTTCTAAGATGCATAAGGGAAGAAACCTTTTCCTAACTAAACTTTGGGTCTCCTGAGCTACCAAGAACAGTGCTTTGTACTCATTAGATACTTTTGATTTCATGGAAGAAATGATGTTCATTGAAACAGCAGTAGATGAAATAGAGGAACTGATTGATAGTTTCCTAAATATTTACTAAATTCTAAAATAAAATTGACTATATACTTACTGGGTTGAAAGTACTTTTGTGATTAATGTCCAGATACTAAGAGGCAGAATTCACTGACAGCATTTGTCTTTCCAACATGGACAGAGATGAGACTTTTTGAAAGAACATGGTTGCACAGAGAATATTATCCAGTGTGATCAATACCTGGGAATGACAAAATAATTAGAGAACTAGAAAAATCCATCTACCTTATTCAGTGAGTAATCTCTCCCAACATATCAGAGGGTAGACAAAGAAGAAAGGTCATGTACAGACTGGTTTCAATAAAAGCAAGAGTCAACTGAAAGATCGAAGAATATTTTAGAAAAATGAAAGAAGTTTTAGACTTTGCAAGAGTGTTGTCAATAAGATGAAGACGTGAGTGATTATCACTTATAATCAGCTGGCCCTCTGCAAGAGGAGATCTAAAAGCCTAAGAGGAAAACTGTAATATTTGGGTATAGCTCATATTTGGGTATAGCTCAAATCTCGAAATTTAGAGTTCTTCTGTGGTCAAGGACGGAAAAAAAAGGACATAGGATAGATCACAGAGCTCATTGCTAGAGAGGGATGTTCCATTCTTATGCTTATCTGGTTCTTTAGAAAGCTTACACTTGGTAAACTGACTACCTGCAAAGTTGATCCTTTGACAAATCTTGGATTGACACAAATGCATTATATTTGAGCTAGAAACAATTGTGATGTTGGTGGGACTTGGTTGCCCTCTGTTCAACTTTTTCTGATTTCACCCATCTGCAGAAGGAGCTCAAAGCTCAGTACTTCCCAGTCTTTCCCATTCCTCCATGAGAGGTGGTTGATAGCATGTTGTCCTCTATTCCACACCTTCTCCTTCCTACACCCTTTCTTTCTGCAGATTTAGTCAGCCACACCCTGTTATAGCAACTAGTTCACTTTTTTAACTCCTGTGGAATAGAATGGCCCTCAAGGCCACATTATTTCTCTCTCTTTTTACAGAATCTGCATCAGATGCAAAGTTATAACTTTATTCATAGTATCTCAGTGTTCCCTGGTAAGACAACTGGTAACATTTAGACATGCATTTTCTACTCTTCCCTAATGTAAATCTGTTTCTTAACACTTATCAAAGTTCCCTAGGACTGATTTTGATTTATTACTTAGAAATAAATTGTAAATAAAATGTTTTTTCTGCATATTATTTGCACTACTTGTTTTACATTTATTTATGTTAATCAATGTTTATCATAGTCCCTGACACATAGCAAGTGTTCTTGATGGATTTCCTAATCTCTACCTAACCCTTGACTTTTTATGTTCGAGATAAAACATGATAACAGCGGGATTTATTTCTGAAAAATAAGGAAGTAGCATACATTGCAGTGTCTGTTATTGGTCAGGAATGGAGAAGACAAGCTGAGGAGAGATTGGATCTTTTGGAGGAACTTCCCACAGTAATTGACAAAGCCAGTGCAGTTTCTAACTTCAGTCAGAATCCTCAGTCTTTGCCTTCTCTGTCACAGCTCCCACTTCCTTTTTCTAACTTTTCACCTAATGCTCTTGTGCCTCCGATTCTTTCCATTTCTGCTTGTTAAGTCCCACATGGGACTGAGGATTTTCTCCATGGCTGCTTCATTGACTCAGTTGTTGTGGCACCACTGGGCCATCTCCAGTCATCCTGATGAATATCTTACCACTGAACCCAGATGATTCTGGAGGATAAAGTGAGGCTGACGACCTTGAACAATCCTCCCTTACTCAAATCAAAGTCAAGCCTGATGTTGGGGGAGACAAGCTCCTAAAATTGTTAGGTTTCTCAAACAAGAATGATATGCCCTGGGAGGTAAGAGGCTCCCCATTACTGGGGGAGGCTCACTAATTAGGGTGTACCAGAGAAAACTCTTTTACGTATGGAATTTGGGCTCACTGGCTGCTGAGGTCCTTCAAATCTGGAAATTATGTAATTATATGAAATAAGTGGAGTGACATTCACTTATACTTGTATCAAAATGGAAAGAAACAAGTGAAAATAATTTAGTATATCAGATATACCAAATACTCTCACTAATCCTTGACTCAAACTCAGAGAGGCAAGGTAGCTGGAGGCAGGAAGATCTGTGTTGAAACATCTCCTGAGTAGCTGTGTGGTCCTAGATAAACCCCTTTCCCCTACTAGTCCTCAGTTTCCTCATCTGAATAAGGAACAAATTGGTCTTGAAGTTTTTAAGATCTAGTCTAGTTATGGACTATGGTCTTATGAAATACATGTGCATTTTAAAGTGATCATCCCCTGTCATAATGTAGAGATACCATTGTTGATGAGGAAAGAGAATACATGTAGAACTTTTTATGTGTTTAACTGTTGCAAAGGTAGAACTCACTGGCCATTTTCTAGTAGCTGAATCTATAATCCTGCATATATTACAATATGTGGCACTGATAGTCAGACTGGAGAGTGAATGTCACTTTATTCTGTCTGATTTACAGATGGAGTTGTTGACTTGATGGAGATTGAACAAGAGCAGTTATTTTTTTAAAAGTGAATTTTCCATATGATTTCTGTTTTTTATCACTGTCATGTATGGACTTACCCTGCTTCCATCTTTCTGGAGCTGAAACTTTCCTTATCTCTAAGAAAATAAAAAAAAATGAAAACAGTTGAGCAACAATAAAAACTGCAACTGGCTCTCATGATAGATCCAAAATTCTTCCTCCGTTTCCTTCTCCTCTCTACCAATAAGTGGGAGGTATATTTCATTATTTATTCTTTGGTACTAAAACTGGTTAGAACAATCATTCAGAGTTCAACTCTTTTAGTGTTCTCTTCCTTTACATCATTATATTGTGTCCATTTCCCCCTCTTGCTTCTGTTTTCTTCCTTTTACATAAATTCCTACAAGTCTCCCACTATCTCTACATTTATCATAATCCTAATTTCATTCTATTTGATGATATTGTATTTCATTGACAAAACAGTTTATTCACTCATTCCCTAATGGATGAACTTCTACTTCCATTGCTATTTATTACACATTTCTTTTTTCTTGGAGGGTATGCCCAGTTGTGTGATCATTGGGTCAAAAGTACAGCCACTTTAATTACTTTCATTGTAGAATTTGAAATTGTCTCCCAAAAAGATGAGCACAATTTCCAGCTCCAGTTCCAGTATGTTAGCATTCTGATCTCCTCTCAGTCCCTTCAGTGTCAACAGCTTCAATTTGTCACTCTCATTGTCAATTTGTAGGGTATGAAGTGAAACCTGAAATTTGCTTTAATTTACATTGATATTATTAGATATTAAGAATTCTAGGGTTAATTTGCATTTCCTCTTATATTGAAATTAAAACACAATTTATATTCAGATCATCAGATCTATAGCTGCAATGGCTTCAAAGTTCAATCAGTTCAATCTCCTCTCATTACAGATGAGGTAACTGAGACACGGAGAGATTAAATAAACTGTCCTAGGCTGCACAATTGGTAAGCATCAGAGGTTGGATGAAACTTAGGTCCTCCAACTGTAGAAACAATTGCTTTTACTCTTGTGCCACACTAATTCTTTAAGGCAATGGAGTGTCTTGTTAATGGAACAATTAGGAAATCAGTATCACTGAATCAAGGAGTTCATGACAGAGATGCAGGAGGGGGCTAAGTTATAAGAACTTTCAATGCCAAACAGGATTTGATATTTGATCTTGGAGGTGATATTAAGTCATTGGAATTTATTGAGTGGTGACATGGTCAAAGCTTCTCCTTGGTGACTGAATGGATGATGCATTGGAGTGAGAAGAGACTGGAAACATCCATTGGTATATGTTTCTTTTAAAATGTATTTTAATGTATGGAATAAAACAAACATTTCCACAACAGTATAATAAAAAGATGATGGGGGGGGTGGTGGAGCCAAGATGGCTGAGTGAGAGCAATGACTCACCTAAGCTCTTAGACAAACTCCTTCAGATACATCTAAAAAGAGAATATGACCAAATTTTGGAGGTGTGGAATCCAATAAGAGACAGACTGTGGCAGATTCACAGCCTAGGACAGACTGGAAGGTCAATGGGGAGGATGTGTTCCATGGGGGTGAGCCCACAGCACACAGTGCAATGTGTCCCACAGTGGCATGGCTGAGCAGGAAAACCCCGGGGCAGCTGCAGACAGCAGAAGCACAGCTGAAAGTCAGAGTGGTATCCCAGGGCAAGAGACCAGCACAACTGAGAAAGTGACAGCCTCTGAGCACCAGGTATCAGTTGCAGCAGCTCCTGAGACCTTAAGTTTGAAGACTAAACATCTGTAAGTCACCTACTTGAACTTCTGGGAGCCACAATGGTGGAGCGACCAGTAAATGCTTTCTTCTCTCCCCTTGTAGATCTTAAAAGAACCATAAAATATTTCCCCAGAAAAATCCTGAATCAGTGGATACAGCCAATGGGGCAAACAGTGTCATAATACCTGAGGCTAGAAAAATAGCTAAGCGGGATTCCTCCTACTATGGCAGAGGCGAACTGAAAGAAGAAGGACCCCAGGGCTGTAGAAATTCTCACTGGGACTCTGGCGAGCTTCAGCTTTAGGAGAGGAACCCCAGAAGAAGAGCCCCAGGAGGAGTGGAAACTCACATTAGGATCTAGGCATGCCTCAGCACTCCAGGGGAAACGGGAAAACAATAGGGCATTTAGGATCACCATCCCCTGAGCTTGCCTTTGCCTCAGTTCAGCTGAGGAGATCTCTCGTGACCAGAGCACCCCTCCCCCACACTTAACAAGCTAACCCCAGAGCTGATTGGGGAAACACAAAACGAAAAGATAAAAAAAGACACTTGCACTTAGTGTTTTCATACCATTCAGCTCAATACCAAGTTCAGCAGCTTCTAACTGAAAGAACCAGAAGCCACAACACACAATCACCATCATGAACAAGAAAAAGCAAAAGAAGGGTAAAAAAACATAGAATCTTTCTATGTTCACAAAGACCAAAACAAAAATACCAAAGAGGTCAGCAGTGAGACTGTATTTCCATCTGAAACTTCAAAAGGGACTATGAACTGCTTGGATGCACTGACAGCTCTCCTGTGACTGCTCAAGAAGGAAATAGAAGAAAAACTGGCCAATGATTTTAAAAGTATGAAAAAGGAATTCACTGATAAGAACATCTCATTAAAAAGGACAATTGAACAATGGAAAAGGAAGCACAGAACCTAACTGGGAAAATTGGACAAATGGAAAAGGAAGTACAAAAATTAACTGGAGAAAATAACTCCTTAAAAGGAACAATTGGACAGATGGAAAAGGAGATGCAAAAGTTAACTGAAGAAAACAATTTGATAAAGTTTAGAAATGGGCAAGTAGAAACTAATGACTCTATGAGACAGCAATAATAAGTCAAACAAAGTCTAAAGAATGAAAATATAGAAGAAAATGTAAAATCTCTAATTGGGAAAACAACTGACCTGGAAAATAGACCCAAGAGAGAAAAGTTAAGAATTTTTGGTCTACCAGAAAGCCACATTGAGAAAAAGAGCCTGGAAAATATTTTCCAGGAAATCATCAAGGAAAATTGCCCAAAAGGGCTAGATCCAGAGGGCAAAATAGTGATCAAAAGAATCCACCGTTCACCTCCCAAAAGGGATCCCAAACTAAAAACCCCAAGAAATATGGTTGCCAAATTCCAAAACTATGATGTGAAGGAGAAAATACAACAGGAAGCCAGAAAGAATCCATTCAAATATCAAGGAGCTACAGTCAGGATCACACAGGACCTTACAGCTTCTATAGTAAAAGATCAAAGAATTGTAATATAATATTCCATAACGTAAAGGAGCTGGGACTACCACCAAAGATCAACTACCTAGCAAAGTTCAGCATAACATTTCAGGCTAGGAGATGGTCATTCAACAAAGAAAGGGATTTCCAGACCTTCCTGACAAAAATGCCAGAACTTAATAGAAAATTCAGTCTTAAAGCGCAGGCTTTATGCCTCAAGAGAGGCATAAAAAGGCAAACAGGAGGAAAACAAAACTTGTTACTCAAGTTGGGCAAACTGTTTACCTCCCTATAAGTGAAGATGATAATTGTTAATCTTGAGAATTGTACATCTGTTATGAAATATGAAAGGGATATTCATAGAGGGAATGGGTATAAAGTAAGTGATGTCATATTAAAAATATGATTTAAGCATGCAAAAGGATTGTAACAGGAGGTATGAAAAGGAGGAAGCAGAAAACAGTAAATTGCATCATAGGAAGAAGTACAAAATTATACTAGAGAGAAAGAGGGGGGCGAGATGAGCATAGTTTGAGAGGTACTCTCAGCTGATTTGGTTCAAGGATGGAACAATAAACATAAGTATACAATTCTAACTAGCTCTATAGACAGTAGGAGGGGAAGGGGAAGAAATGGGAGGGGAAGCCAAAAGGGAGGGAAGAAACAGTAAGGGTTGAGGGCAGTAAAGGGGAGGGGGGCTAAAAGAAGGAAGGGAAGACTGCAGGATGTGGTGGTGAAAAGTGAAAACTATTGAGGAAGGGAAGGGAGACGGAAGAACTAACAGCACAAATGGTGGGAAAGAGGATGGAGGGAAATACACAGATTATCATCATAACTGTGAATGTGAATGGAATGAACTCTCCCATAAAACAGAGATGGATAGCAGAATGGATTAAAAGTCATAATCCAACAATGTGTTGTTTACAAGAAACGCATTTGAAATGGGAAGATACACACAGGATAAAGATCAAAGGTTGGAGCAGAATATATTGTATTTCAGCTGATGTAAGAAAGGCAGGACTAGCAACCCTAATCTCAGACAAAGCAAAATCAGAAATAGATCTAATCAAGAGATAAAGAAGGAAAAAATATCCTGCTAAATGGCACCATAGACAATGAAGAAATATCATAAATATGTATGCTCCAAGTGGTATAGCATCCAAATTCTTAGAGGAGGAATTGGGGGAGCTGAAGGAAGAAACTGAAAGCAAAACTATACTAGTGGGGGACCTCAACCTCTCCCTTTCTGAACTTCATTAATCTAACCTCAAAATAAACAAGAAAGAGATTAAGGAGGTAAATAAAATTCTAGATAAGGTAGATATAATAGGCCTCTGGAGAAAACTGAATGGGAATAGAAAGGAATATACTTTTTCTCAGCAGCATATGGCACATACACAAAACTTGACCATTTAGTAGGACATGAAAATCTCACGATCCATTGCAGAAAGGTAGAGATAATCAATGCATCCTTCTCAGAACATAAGACAATAAAAATTATATGTGATAAATGGCCACAGAAAGATAAACCAAAAGTCAATTGGAAACAAAATAATCTAATCCTAAAGAAGGAGTGGGTTAAAGAAGAAATCATAGAAACAATCAACAACTTCATTGAAGAGAATGACAATAATGAGACAACCTACCGAAGCTTATGGGATACTGCAAAAGCAATTCTTTTTTTTTTTTTTTTGAGGCTTGAACCTTTAGTAGAATTTATTTTTTTTTCTTTTTAAATAAATTTATTTAACTTTTTACATTCATTTTCACAAGATTTTGGGTTCCAAAATTTTCTCCCCATTTGTCCCCTCCCCCCTCCCCGATACACTGGACATTCTAATTACCCATACCACCAATCTGCCCTCTCTTCTATCATCCCTTCCTTCCCTTACCCCATCTTCTCTTTTGTCCTGTAGGGTCAGATAACTTTCTATTCCCCATTACCTGTATTTCTTATTTCCTAGTAGCAAGAACAATACTCAACAGTTGGTCCTAAAACTTTAAGTTCCAGTTTCTCCCCATC
>CM053769.1:462344586-462364564 GCA_028658325.1 Potorous gilbertii | reverse complement strand
GGGGTCGGAGTCCCGGAGATACCCTGCTCCCCTCTCAGCGGGTCTCTCTCACTCACCTGTGCGTCTGTGGGTGGAGGGACCTTCGTGGCCGCTGGAGATTCTGTTCCCTGAGGCCTGCTGGGGTCTGTTCGCTCCTTTCAGTGTGGTGCGGCCAGGGCAGGGGGAGGGGAGCGCTCCGCAGGGCAGGACTCTGCTCCTGTCCGGGTACCTTTGCGGTCGGTTTTTCAGGGCTCTCTGCAATGGAAATCTCCTTCACTGTGTTGCTGCGCGGCTTCCACTGTTCCAGAATTTGTCAGGAGTTCTTTTTACAGGGAATCTATGGGCTGTGGGTTCGGACCTAGCATAGGTGAGTCTTTCTACTCCGCCATCTTGGCTCCGCCCCCTGCAAAAGCAATTCTTAGGGAAAGTTTTATATCTTTGAAGGCCCACATAAATAAAATAGAGAAAGAGGAGATCAAAGACTTGGGCATGCAGCTGAAAAAGCTAGAAAAAGAACAAATTGAAAATCCCCAAGTAAATATCAAATTAGGAATACTGAAAACCAAAGGAGAGATTAATAAAACTGAAATTAAGAAAATGATTGAATTAATAAATAAAACCCATAGTTGGTTTTATGAAAAAACTAATAAAATTGATAAACTTTAGGTCAATTTGATTAAAAAAAGAAAGAAGAAAATCAAATTACTAACATTAAAAATGAAAGGAGTGAACTCACCTCCAATAAGGAGGAAATTAAAACAATAATTAGAAATTACTTTGCCCAACTTCACGCCCACAAATTCGATTATCTAAATGAGATGGATGAGTATTTTTAAGAGTATAAATTGCCCAGATTAATAGAAGAGGAAGTTTAATATTTAAACAATCCTGTGTCAGAAAAAGAAATTGAACAATCCATCAATGAACTCTCTAGGAAAAAATCTGCTGGGCCAGATGGATTTACAAGTGAATTCTATCAAACATTTAAAGAACAGGTAATTCCTTTGCTATATAGTCTGTTTTTGAAAATTGGGAAAGAAATCCTCCCAAATCCTTTCTATGAAACAAATATGGTTTTGATACCTAAAGCAGGAAGAGACAAAACAGAGAAAGACAATTATAGACCAATTTCTCTAATGAATATATGCAAAATTTTAAATACGATTTTAGCAAAACGAATACAGCATCTCATCACGAGAATAATACATTACAATCTGGTAGGATTAATACCAGGAATGCAGTGCTGGTTCAATATTAGGAAAACTATTAGCATTATTGATCATATCAACAACAAAACTAACAAAAATCACATGATTATCTCAATAGATGCAGAAAAAGCTTTCGACAAAACAGAACACCCATTCCTGTTAAAAACACTGGGGAATATAGAAGGAAACTTTCCATAAAATAATAAGCAGTATCTACCTAAAACCACCAGCAAACATTATACGAAATGGAGATAAGCTAGATGCATTTCCAATAAGATCAGGGGTGAAACAAGGATGTCCACTATTACCACTATTATTTAATATGGTACTGGAAATGTTAGCTGTAGCAATTAGACAAGATAAAGAAATTGAATGAATAAGAATAGGCAAAGAAGAAGCTAAGTTAGCTCTCTTTGTAGATGATATGATGATATACTTAGAGAATCCTAGAGATTCAAGTGAAAAATTACTTGAAATAATAAATAACTTTGGTAAAGTTGCAGGTTACAAAATAAACCCACACAAATCTTATACATTCCTATACATTAGCAACAAATTCCAACAGCAAGAGAAAGAAAGAGAAATCCCATTTAAAACTGGGGTAGACATCATAAAATACTTGGGAGTTTACCTGCCAAAACAAACCCAAGGACTATATGAACACAATTACAAGACACTTTTACACAAATAAAGCCAAATTTAAGTAAGTGGAAAAACATCAGCTGCTCATGGGTAGGTCAAGCTAATATAATAAAAATCACAATTCTACCTTAGTTAATTTACTTTTTTAGTGCCATACCAATTAAACTATTAGATAATTATTTTCTAGAGCTGGATAAAATAATATCAAAATTCATCTGGAAGAACAAAAGGTCCAGAATATCAAAGGGATTAATGAAAAAAATGCTAAGGAAGGTTGCCTAACGCTACCAGATCTCAAACTGTACTATAAAGCAGCAATTATCAAAACCACTTGATACTGGCTAAGAAACAGAAGGGTAGACAAGTGGAATATATTTCGCACTCAAGATACGGTAGGCAAGGAATATAGCAACCTCTTGTTTGATAAAACCAAGGACTCCAACTTCTGGCATAAGACCTCACTGTTCAACAAAAAATTGCTGGGAAAACAATAACAGTGTGGTGGAAAGTAGGCATAGACCCATGCCTGACACCGTACACAAGAATAAAGTCCAAATGGGTATATGACTTAGGTGTAAAGATTGATACCATGGACAAACTGGAGGAGAAGTGTATTTATCAGATCTATGGAGAAGGGAAGAATTTTATATTAAAGAAGAGATAGAAAGCATTATGAAATGCAAGATGGTTAATTTTGATTACATTAAACTGAAAGGTTCTTGCACAACCAAATCCAATGCAACCAAAATTCAGAGAGATGTAGTGTATTGGGAAAGAATTTTTACAGCTAATCTTGGGGATAAAGGCATTATTTCTAGTATATAGAGAGAACTTAGTCAAATGTGTAACAATACAAGTCATTCCCCAGTTGGTAAATGGTCAAAGGATATGATCAGGCAATTTTCATAGGAAGAAATTAAAGATATCTATAATCACATTAAAAAATGTTCTAAATCACTTTTGATTAGAGAGATGCAAATTAAAACAGCTCTGTGGTACCGCATCACACATATCAGATTGGCAAATATGACAGAACAGGAAAATATAAATGTTGGAGAGGATGTGAGAGAGTTGGAACACTAATTCATTGTTGAAGGAGCTGTGAGCTCATCCAACCATTCTGGAGAGCAAATTGGACCTATGCCCAAAGGGCTACAAAAATCTGCATACCCTTTGACCCAGCGATATCACTTCTAGGACTGTATCCCCAAGAGATCATAAAAATGGGAATGGGTCCCACATGTACAAAAATATTTATAGCAGCACTCTTTTTGGTTGCCCAAAACTGGAAATCAAGGGGATGCCATTGGTTCGGGAATGGCTGAATAAATTATAGTATATGAATGTTATAGATTACTATTGTGCTATAAGAAATGATGAACAAGAAGACTTCAGAGAGGTTTGGAGAGATTTATGTGATGTGATGCTGAGTGAAAGGAGCAGAATCAGGAGAACTTTGTGCGCACCAGCGACTACAGTGTGCAGGAGTTTTTTTGTGGTAGACCTGGAACTTCATGGCAATGCAAGGATATTAAAAAAAAAATTCCCAATGGTCTTCTAAGACAAAATACCCTCCACATCCAGAGAAAGAATTATGGAAGTCAATCGCAGAATGTAACAGATCATTTTTGTGTGTGTGTGTATTATATTTTGGTTTGTTATATGATTTCTTCCACTCATTTCAGTTCTTCTACAAAGCATGACTATAGTGAAAATGTGTTTAATAAGAATGTATGTTTAGGTCCCATATAGAATTGTATGGCATCTCAGGGAGGGACGGAAGAGGTGTGGGTTAACTAGGAGGGAAAAATTTAAATTATATGGTAAAAAATAAATTAAATTAATATAGAAAATAAATATAAATAAATAAAATAAATATATATAATAAATAAAATAAATATATAATATATAAAAAATTAAATTATGAATGCACATGAAAATATAAATTAATCATGTAAAACCAGCTGTTACTTTTAAATATATAATAAAATTATCATGTATGTTTTCTTTTTTCTTTCTTCCCTCCCACCTTGCATATGGCTGGCATTGAGTAAAATAGGTATAAGTGTATATGTATGTGTATATATATATATATATATATATATATATATATATATACATATATATATGTATATATATGTAAATTTATTTTGTATATCCCTGTATTTATCACTTCTTTTTCTAGATGCATATAGCTTGTTTCTTCATATGTCCTTCATTTTTAATTTGTATATCTATAACAGACAAAATGGTGTAGGTTTTAAAGTATTATGTTTCAAAGAATAAAAAAGCAGAAGTTGCATTCAAGAACGACTTACCTGTTGAAGTATAATACTGAATGGAAAACATGGACATTTGATGACTTGAAAGGCTTTCAGATATTTGTAATAAAAAGATCAGAAATCAGTGGAAGACTGCAATATAGAAGATTCACAGGAAATATAAGGAAAACATAAAAGACTAATTATAAGGCACTCATTAAGGTCAAACTATTTACTTATTTTACCTATATATGTATATGTATACACACACACACATATACATATATATATGCAGACACATATGCATTACATATATACATATTCATATGCACATATATATATATATATATATATATATATATATATATATATGCACACACACACACACCCATACACACATATATGAAAATGTTGTCAGTGTTCTTAAACTTATTATCCTTACCAAGGTAGTTTGGAAGAAAGTTTGGGAATGAGTTGCATATGATGGGGTGAGTCTTAAAAGAAAAAAGACAAAACAGAATAAGAAAAGGTAAAAAGGGACCAACTGTATTATAAAATGTGGCATACTAGGAAGAACCAATACAGAGGAAGTAGATGAGGGCAGAGTGCTGGTAATGTTAGAAGCTTACTCTCATCGGGGTTGAAGAAGAACCAATGTGTACATCTGGTCATAGTGTATTATCTTTGTTATATTTTACTATAATTTCCTTGGTCATAGTTTATTTTAAATTTTGCATCAGTATTCTCTAGGGTAATTGGTCTATAATTTTATTTTTCTGTTTTTTTCTTTCAGGTTTAAGCCCCATATTTTGCCATGAAAACAATTTGGAAGGACTTCTTGATTGGCTATTTTTCCAAATAGTTTCATTAAATGTTTGATAGAATGCACTTTGTATCCATCTGTCCCTAGAGTTTGCTTTATTAGGGAGTTTATTGATGATAGGTTAAATTTCTTTTTCTAAGATAGGGGGATTTAAGTATTCTATTTCTTTTTGTATTACTCTAGGTAATTTATATTTTTGTAAATATTTATCCATTTCACTTAGATTGTTAGATTTATTGGCATAAAGGAGGGCAAAATACTTCCCAATAATTGTTTTCTTTGCCTCTGCATTGATGATGAATTTACGCTTTTCATTTCTTGATACTGGTAATTTGGTTTTCTTTCCTTTTTAAATCAAATTAATGAATGGTTTAATCTATTTTATTTTATTTTTCATGTAACTGGATCTTAATTTTATTTATTAGTTCAATGGTTTCCTTATTTTTAGTTTTATTGGTCTCTTTGATTTTCAGGATTTTCAATTTGGTGTTTAACTGGAAATTTCATTTTGTTCTTTTTCTCATTTTCATAAGTTCCATGCCAAATTCATTGATCTGTTCTTTATTTTATTAGTGCAAGCATTTAAAGACATAGACTTTCCCCTAAGTAATATTTTGGCTGTATTCCATATATTTTGGTATGTTTTCTATTTGTTGCTAGTAGTGAAACTATTGATTCTTTCTATTATTTCTAGAATAGCAATTTGACCCACACATTATTTAGAATTAGATTATCTAGGTGGAAAATTAATTTTAATCTGTTTCCATTGCTTTGTATTATCTATCTACTTGTACGTATGGATTTATATATATGCGTTATGATATGAGGAGCTTGTGCTTTCTGCATTTGGTTGTAAGGCTTTATGTCCTAATACGTGGTCAGCTTTTGTGAAGGTGCCATATACTACTGAGAAAAAGGTGTATTCCTTTCTATTTCTATTCAATTATTTCCAGAGATCTAGCATATCTAATTTTCTAAAATTCTATTCACCTCCTTAGCTTCTTTCTTGTTTATTTTGTTGGTTATATTTCTCTATTTCTGCAACTGGAAAGCTGAGGTCCTTCATTAGTATAGTTTTATTATTGTTAAAATTTTACTGAGCTAGTCTCTAACCTGGGAATGATGAGATAGAGTAGGCCAGAGGAAAGGTGGCAGCAATCAAGTAGTTGTTTGATTAATTAGTTTCATTATTTGGCACAGATGTGCAAATCAGGAATTCTCTTGATCAGAATTCTACCTTACTGTAGTGAAGGCAGAGATTATATTCATAAATCAAGAGTGGGAAATGAGGAGGAATGTAGATTACAAACAATCACTTCCAGGACCTTAATGATTTCCCATTACAAGTCCATGAGTCCACAATACAGGTGATTTGAAGTCTTAGGGAATGGTATTATTTCAAGTCCTTGGGGAATCTTGGTAGGGTATAGGACCAGAGTTCTGTGACACAGACAGTTTCTACAATCTTTGATTTACTTCACTTAAGGTACACAGGCACAGGAATGTAATGATTGTGAGAGTGTTGTCAAGGATTAGAGTGATCATTTCAAGCTTCATGCTAAGCTTCTGACTCACAAGGCAGAGAGGTATTTCTGAGAAATTCAAATTATTAGTATATTCATTACATGTATCATATCAATTAATGTGAATATCATAATCTCCTTCAAACTATTTCCTTCTGTAACTCCTCATTTCACTTCTCCTTTGAAAACTTGGATGCAATACCATTTGGTGTTTGTGTGTGTGTGCGTGTGTGTGTGTGTGTGTGTGTATGTGAGTGAATTCGTATCTTTTAATTAGATCTATTTAGGCTTTTGCTTTTTCTGAGATCATGATTGTTTTTTGCTTTTTTTTCATCATCAGCTGAAGCATAATGGGCTCAGCTTCAGGTTCTACCATTACTCTGTATATCTGTTTCTGCTTCAAGTGTATTTTCTGTAAAAAAAGTTGTACAATGTTGGTTTTTAATCCACTCTGCTATCTACTTCTAATCACAATACGATTACTGTTTATTTCCCTCCATCACAATTTCCCTTTGTTTATCTTTATCTCTCACCTTTCACCATGTCCATCCTCACAGGTGTTTTGCTTTCAACCACTACCTCCCCAAATTTACCCTGTCTTTTACTGGTCCCTTGCTCCTTTTTATTCCACTCCCCTCCTACTTCCCCGTTGGGTAAGATAAATTTTTATGCCTAATTGAGCATGTATGTTATTCCATTTTTGGGCCAATTCTGATAAGAGGCAAGTTTGAGCATTGTCCATCTCCTCATCTTGCCCTCCTCTGTGAAAGTTCTTTTGTATCTCTTTTATGTGAGATAATTTATCCCATTCCATCTCTCCCTTCCTCCGTCTTTCAATGAATCACTTTTCTCACCTTTTTTTTCAACATTCCCATTATAGTCAGCTCGTACCAACTGTATGTTCCTTCTAACTGGCCTAATAGTGATAAAGTTCATAAAAGTTGCAAATATCATCTTCCTGTATAGTAATGTGAACAGTTTAACTTCGTTGAATCCCTTACAACTTCTCTTTCTTGTTTACTTTCTTTATGCTTCTCTTGAATCTTGTATTTGAAAAGCAGATTTTCTGTTCAACTCTAGTCTTTTCATCAGGAATGTTTTAAAGTCCTCTATTTTATGAAATATTTATTTCTTTGCTGCCTCCTCTCTCCCCCACCAAGTTTCACTGGCTAGGTAACTCTTGGTGTAAACCTAGCTCCCTTGCCTTCATGAATATCATGTTCAAAGCCCTCCAACCCTTTAATATAGAAGTTGCTAAATCCTGTGTTTTCCTGACTACAGCTCCACCGTATTTGAATTGTTTCTTTCCGACTGCTTGCAATACTCTCTCCTTGATCTGGAGCTCTGGAATTTGTCTGAAATATTCCTGAGAGTTTTCTTTTTTAGATCTCTTTCAGGAGGTGATTAGTTTGTTCTTTCAATTTATATTTTATCTTCTGGTTCTAGGATATCAATTGTTTTCCTTATTCCTTGAAATATGATATCTAGGATCTCTTTTTAAGTTAGTCTTTGCTTTCAAGTAGTTTAATAATTCTTAAATAATTCTCCTCAATCTATTTCAAGTATGTGTTGTTTTTGCAATGAAATATTCTACATTTTCTTCTTTTTTCATTCAAAAAGCTTTATTTTTTCTTGATATTTCAAGGAGTCATTAACTTCCACTTACCTAATTCTAATTTTTATGATTTTTTTCATTGAACTTTTGCACCTCCTTTTGTATTTGGACAATTCTAGTTTTTAAGAACTTATTTTTATCAGCGAATTTGTGTATATCATTTCTAATTTTTTATACTTCCTTTAATGAACTGTTTACTCTTTTTTAAATGATTCTCTTGTGTTGCTCATATTTTCCCATTTTTTCCTTTACCTCTCTTATTTTATTTTAAAAATTCTTTTCATTTTTTAAGAAATACTCTCTGGTTCTGAGACCAAATGATGATTTTCTTTAAGACCTTGTCTTTACTTATTTTGACATTGTTTTCCTCTTCTAAAATTGTATTTTGATCTTCTTGTCACCATCGTATGTTTCTATCATCTTCTTCCATTCATTTCTTTATCTTATGTTGTAGCTTTTAACTTCATGTTAAAATTAATCTCAGCTCATGTGGTTGAGGGGGTCATGTTTCAAGCATCAATTTTTATTTTTATTTTTTGTGATGCTACTTTTAGATCTAATTCTGGGAACTTTAAAGTTCTCAGTTCTTCCAAGTTGATATGATCTGAGAGGTGTATTTACTAGTCTCCTGGTCTGTGCTATCATCTGTGGGTGATCACAAGCACTCTTTTGGCTCTCTTACTGTGATCAGGATCCCTGCTCTCTTGCAGTAACACTCATTTGTTCTTCCTCACCTATTATCTCTTTCTGATCAATTGTCTGGCCTCCTTTCAATGTGTGGGCTGAGAGCTCCAGAAATTTCTGATGCTGATTCAGTTGCCTCCAATATCTATGCTGACTTGTTGGGGCAGCGACTCACTGCTGACTTATTCAGGTGCTATATGTGCTCCACTTTCATTTCAGTTGACAATCTTTTCCTGTCAACCTTTGAAGTTGTCAGAAAATTGTTTTATCCTATCCTCTTGTTGGTTATGCCACTCTAGAATTCACTTTGAGATACTATTTAAAGTTGTTTGGAGGGGAATTTTGGAGATATCATGTCAGTTCCTAGCTTTACTCCACCATATTGGCTTCATCTCCCTACTTGATCTTTACAATTTTATAATGTTCACATTAGGTTATTTGGTGTGTGGTTGTTCTTTCCATTTATATTGTTACTAGACTGTGAACATTGTTTTCTTGGTTCTGTGGAGTTTACTCTGCATAATTTCATATAGATCTTATGTTTCTCTGTATTCATTATACATCATTTGTTATAATATGGTGATAATTCCATGACATTCATGAGCACAATTTGTTTTGCCATTCTCCAATCATTGGAATTCTACTTTGTTTCTATTCCTTTGTGGTTTATTTGGTCTCAGATGCTTGGATTAAAACAAATACCTGCATCCAGGATTTCTAGAAAGTTGGTACTCAGGGATATGATACAATCATGGGTTATATTGTCATACAAAGCATACACACATCATAACATTATAGACAGACAGGAACTTGTCAAGAATCTTATCATGGCCTGAGAGTGAATGATGTGATTCAAGATCTTCCCCACTCATTAATGGGCCTATACATTAAGGGGACCTTGATTAGGGAAGATTTGTGGGAAAGCCCAAGTCTTTTGTTAATGAGTCAGTAGTTTTCAAGGTCTCTGATACCCTCTGGCTCTAGAAAAGATATAAATATGTTGAGTTCAGGTTTTACTATGGGGGCTTCCTGACTGGAAGTGTTTGTTTTGCCAGACGAGGACTCTGAGAAGCCACTAAGGAGCCCCCATCAGATCTCAGTGCTTGCCTCTCTGATAGCTCTGTTCAGACAGTTGGGCCTGTCTGTTGATGGTCAGGCAGAGGAAGCCATGTCTGTTGATCTTTGATTTCTCTGTATTTTCTTTGAAGTCCAGGGTGCTGACTCCCCTAAACTAGGTGAATGATATATGTATTTGGCTAAAGGAATGATTCACATACTTGATTAAAATGATTGTTAACTCCCTCAGAAGTTGCCTTTCCCTTTATGAATGCTGATCTAAGAAATTATGCTATCAGCCCCCTAGTGTCTATTGAGGTACTTAGTGATACATCAAAGGAGAGTTGTTTACTCCTCTCCTGACCTGCACTGTGATCTATGAGGAACCACAAACACTCTTTTCTGTCCTGGAACTGCAAGTAGGATTCCCTTTCTATAGCAGCTACCAGATCTTCCATGCTAGCACTCCTCCTCACTCCAGTACCTCCATCTAGATCAGTTACTTGATTTCTCCACTGTCTGTAGTCTGAGAGCTTAAGAAGCTGCCCTGATGCTGTGACTGTGGTTATGGCTGAATCATATTCCTCTCTCTCCCTGGTGAGAGATTTTCCAGTGACCATTGAAGCTGTCTTTGGGGTTTGTGAGTTGAGAAGTGTGGACACTGCTACACCTGCCAGTGATTCAGTGCCCTGAGGCTTACTCCAGTCCCACCTGTGCTGGTGTGGTCCATGCTGGGCTGTGCTCTGCTTGGAGTCTGGTGCAACAGACTCTTCCTGTAGGCCTTCCAGATTGTCTTGGAATAGAAATCTGTTTCATTTTGTCATTTTGTGATTTCTTCTGCTCTCGAATTTGATTACAGTTATTTTTACAGGTATTTTGGAGGGTTTGGGGGAGAGCTCAGGCAGGTCCCTGCTTCAACTCTCCCATCTTGGTTCTGTCCCCTTCCCCTAGCCTGTTTTTCTGCTATAGAAGAGCTTAAATACATGAGGGAAAATTTTATAGTATAAACATTTTGCCATCTTGAGTGAAAATCTTTCACTATGAGAAAGACTTGATCTGTAGCCTTTCTACTCCGTGTCCCTCCAGCACATTTCTAACACATGGAAAAGAAAGGTGTGTCCCAGAGCAATAGTCCTTGAGGTCAGCAGACTGGGTTCTTCATCTCAACTTGGCCAGTTACTCATTGTGTGACTGTGTCTACTTCATTTTCTTCATCTGTGGAATTCAGTGATTATATGTCATATGCTTAAGGTTCCCCTTAAACTCCCAAATTGTGGCCCCTCACATCTTTCGTAACACTATGGATTATGAAACTGTTAGAACTCAGAAATAATAAAAAGGTAATGCATACTCTTAACTCAAAATCTCCTTCTGAATTCATCAAAGGCACTATCTCCTTATTTCTCTTGGAAATTGACTCCCCCTTAGCCATATTTGGTTCATCATTTCCAGGGAAGTAGTCATTCCCCTTGACAGAGAAAGTAGAAGAAAATTCCTTCCCTTTTCCTAGTATTAGTTAGTCTTGAGAAGCACAGTCTTAGTTTGGTGAATCTTACTGCCTCTGTGGGATCACTTCATGAAGCTACCATGTGTCTGGAGCCTTCTTTCATTTCTGAAGTGGGAAAAAGGGAGGACTACCACCCCTCCTATCCCTCTCTCTGTGAGCTGTCACTATGGCCCACCCTCTATGTGATCTCCCCTTGCTCTTCTACCACAGAAAAAAGGAGAGGGAGACATGGAAGGCTTTATGGTCATGCCTCCTCTTAAGCCTTAACCATCCCTTCCCGGAGTCCCTCCCTGCCACTTTCAATGAATTTCATTTCCTACTGAAGTATGTTCTCCCTGCTTCTTTCTACAAACCACCTTATTTCACTCCTACTTATATTCTTTGTTCCTATGAGCAGACTTTAACAAATGCTATAAACAAAAAGGGAGTTGCACGAACAATAGGAGTCAAATATATCCCGAGGAAAATGTATGATGTGGTCACAGGAAAAGGCTAAGTCGAGATTCACACATGGATGGTCCTTACTCTGCAGATGTGCCCTGTGAATGGCAGGAGAAAACAAGGAGGGGCAGTGGGTTGGGTGATGCCCTGGGGGCAGCTCACATGGAGCCCAGAACATTAATGGTGTAGGGTGGGCTGACATGGATAATTTGTTATCAGCAGCACTGGAAAAAACACTAAAATCAACAAAATACTGTGGTCTCTTGAGGAGTGCTGATATGGGCATTTTTTCTGCCTTCAATTTGTGAATCTAGGAATGCTTTCTTGGCTTTTTCAATGTCTTTCAAACATGTGTTTTTAACAAGGGTAGATCTGTCACCAAACATAAAGAACTCTGTGTCACACAAATGGTGCTCTCTAGCCTTGGGAATATGAAAACATTTTTTCTTGGTCTTTTATTAATGTTGTAATTTGTTTAGTTTTTCTCTGTTTGGCCATTTTGCATGTAGAATATCCTGTTCAACTTTGGTTTCTTCTGAAGGAATAATTTGAATTGTTACCTTTTGCTGAATAGCCAGGTATTTTCTTTGATGCTGATGTGAAACTTTGCAGAAAATATGATTTGGGGTGAGGTTCAACAACAAATCTTTGCTTCTGGGAATATCATATTCCATTTTTCCTTTAGTTTCTTGTAATTAGGTTATAATTTTATTGCTGTCCATGGAATGTCTAACTGATTATTTCAGAGTTGCTCTGAATATGCCCAAGGGTAAGTTCTTTTTCCTACTACTATCTTCAAGAAAAGAGACGGATGGCCCTGGTCCTAGGTCCTCATGGATTTTGTTCAGTCTTCAGAAGAGGGAATCAGCAATCTAGACATTGAAAAAGATAGAAAAAGCATTAATAAAAGACACTGAAAGGACACACACACACATACATTCACACTGAGACAGACATTGAAGAGGGAGATACAGAAACTCTGGAGGGAAAACCACACAGAAATACTGGGTTGTTCCACAATCAGGAGAGACATCTGAGCACCCAGGTACTGTCCAGAGTAGGTGATTTATATAGAGGATTGTGAAATATGATTTAACCCTGTAATCTTTAGTCTGGCAGAGGTTGATAAATTAGTTGTTTAGTTGAAATGCACAAATTAAGGATTTATTCTAACACCATGTGAAACAATTAATAAAAAGGTGAGGAACAGGAGGGAGAGGAGAGGAGAGGAGAGAGAGAGAGAGAGAGAGAGAGAGAGAGAGAGAGAGAGAGAGAGAGAGAGAGAGAAAGAGAGGAAGAAAGAAAATACACATTATATATAGGGAGAAATAGAGAAGAGATGAAAGGAATCCACAATTCAGACCCTTGACAGAGAAGATGAGCGATGGGATTCTAATGCTCCTTCAGTCCATACCACCATTATAACCTAAAAGGGGATACAAAATCATCATAGCAGGGAGCCACATGCCCTGATAAAGAAGGAAGGCAAATTATTTATTGTTAGAGGAGTGTTTCATGATGCCGTCAAAAAAAGGGAGCATAATTTCTCTGACTGCCAATGAGATCAGATAGAAGACTAGCCTACATATTTTTTTAATAGACTAAACAAAATGTGCCTTATATCTCACCTTGTTAATCTGCGTACTTGCTGGCGAGTGGGGAGTTGAGACCTCTTTGAGACAGTTATAAGGCAATTCCCAAACGGAAATCCTTTTTTCATTAAAACAAACAGAGGAATCTTTACAGAACTCTCATAGGGGAGAAGCTCAAGGTCAGTCAAATTTGTTGCACCAGTTATGGGGACATAATTAATACCTATTCTGCATTAGTGCTTTGACTATCTATAAATTCCTAGTTTTTCATCAGTTGGTCCCCTCAGCCTCCCATCTTTTACCTTCTCATCCTCTTATTAAGAGACTCAAGAAGAGAGGGAAGCAAAGTTTGAAAAAAACTTTGAAAAAATGTTTTTAAGGACATTTCCAGTATTTCAATGTTCATTGCCCTTCTGTTTCAAGGTTATCTGATCTACACCCCAGTATCATTGCTACCATAAGCATGATTGCTAGTGTTTTAATGCACCCTATGGTCATTTGTGATGAAGGGGGAAGAGCTCATTAAAACAAAATTCTAGAGTTATACTCCATGAATTCATTGACCAAGGTGATCCGATTTACACAATGCAAAATGAGGACATGGTCCCCTTCCCAAAAGGTTAGGAAAAAGTGATCAAACACCTAAAATTTGTCTAACATGCACCCATTGACATACAATGGCATGACCAACCAACCCAGATTCAAGCTAGCTTACACAGGCATGCATTTTTTCAAATGAAGAAATGTATTTCCCTATAATCAAGCACATAATCAATTTGTTCCACCTTTGCCTCTCTCAAAGAATGTTTGTGATTGGAAGAATTCTTTTCAGGGTGAGCTATTTGAACACTACGGAAAAATGTTGAGTATTTGTTATCTCTAAAAATTCTTATTGCAGGACCATAGGGCATAGGTTGATCTCCTAGTTATGGATCTCACTTTGACCTCTTCCATCCTTTATTATTCTGTTAATCCATGATAGCATTTGAAATGACAGGGGTTGTCTTTTGCGGGACATCTAATCTGGTGATCTCTCTTTTATTGGAGATGAAAACTGTGATCCAGAGAAAGGAAATGACTGGTGTAAGATCACATAGTTTGGACACAAATGAGTTGAGCTTCCAATCCTTTGATTACCAGGTCAACCCAATTGATACTAATCCACCAAGAGGCATTGTCCTTCTTTGGTGAGGGGCAGGGCTTTAATCTAGCTTACTATTTGTACTTTGTCATCCAACTCTTATTGGGCTGCAAAACCCAAGTCTCTCCTGCTGCTGCACTTCAATCAGTGTGAACACTGGGCAGACCATGTCCATATTCTTGTGACTTGACATAAAAGATAGGGGAAATAGGTATAATTTATCATTCCCCGATGGTGACTTGGAATAAGATGGCACAAAAGAGGATACTCTTGTGGATTGAGCCAAGAAGGCACAGTAAAGGCAGGGATTCACTTGAGTTCTCCCCCAAGTCTCTCCAAACACCTGAAAAATGACTCCAAAGAAATTCTAGAGCAGCAGAACTCACAAAAAAAAAGAGTGAAACAAATTTATAGCTCAAGACAACCTGGAAGGTCAACAGGAAAGATCTGTTACACCAGGCTGAGAGAGGAGCATGGAACATGATGGCAAAGATGAGGGACCCAGGAAATCCAGAGCAGACTTCAGAGGACTGAATCACTGTAAGATGTGGTGGTTTCCAGACTTCTCAACACACAAATGCCAATGACAACTTAAAAGGTCAGTAGGAAAAAATCTGTCAGGCCTGCATGAAAGAGCAGAGCAATTAATTACTGGAGCAGCAATGGTGGCAGGGGCAGAGGTGGTGGCAGCAGTAGTTGCTGCTTCCAGGGTTCTCAGCACACAGATGGTCAGGATATTGTATAACTGATCAGAAGGATATTATAGGGGTCTCTTTGTTGGTACTGAGACAGAACTCTGTTGCTTTACCCATACTTGGATCTGGGTTGCAGTCCTGGGTGATATCCCTGGGGTGAGGAGGAATACTGGCATAGTAGAGTTTATGGGAGCAATGGAGAAGGAACCCTTTTCACAGTTCTAGGGTAGAAAAGAGTGCTTGCAGTTACACACAGACCAGAGCACAGGTCAGGAGAGGAGTAAACACCTCTTCTGAGATCATACCACCCTGGAAGAACTGAAAACTTGCAGGTCCCTAGAAATATCTCTGAAAACAGCTACAAAACCCCCTGAAGTCTGGGAGAGTATGCCCTCTCCAATGGAAGCACAGCCAGATATTAACAAAGACTAAAAGTCAAATAATTGGCCAGGGAAATGATCAAAGAATGGGAAAAAATTCCTCAAACTATAGAAACTTACTTTGAGGACATGGAAGATCATAACACAGATTCAGAAGGAGACAACAAAATCAAAGCACCTACATCCAAAGTCTCCAAGAAAAACAGCAATTGACCTCAGGCTGTGGAAAAAGTTCAAAAAGGCTTTTGAAAATCAATTAAAAGAAGTAGAGGAAATATAGAAAAGAGAAATGAGACTAATGCAAGACAATCATGAAAAAGGAGCCAACAACTTGTTAAAAGGGATTCCCAAAACACTAAAGAAAATAACTGTTTTAAAAATAAGCTAGATAAAATGGCAAAAGTGATAAAAAAAATTAGTAGAAGAGTGCCATATAAAGCAGAACTGGCCAATTGGAGAAGGAGCTCCAAAAGCTCATTGAAGAAAATAATTCCTTAAAAATTACAATCGAGGAAGTAGAAGGCAAAGACTTTATGAGAAATTGAGAAATTATGAAACAAAATCAAAAGAATGAAAAAAGAAGACAATGTGAAATATCTCATTGGAAAAACAACTGACCTAGAAAATAGATATAGGAAAGAGAATTTAAAACTATCGAACTATCTGAAGGCCATAATTAAAAAAAGAGCCTGGACACCATCTTCCAAGAAATTATTTTTTAAAAAGATTGGCATTTATTTATTTTGATAAGGCAGATTCATCTCCATGAACAAACACAGCAAGTCTTCTCCACCAAAGAGAGTTAGAAAAACTATCTGAAAGAGTGGTTTTGACTGACAGTGTACATCTCTTTTTTTTTCAAGAGAAAATTGTCTGCTGCATTCTACATTCTGATTCCTTAGTTCTTTCTCTGGATGTGGATGGCATTTTGTATCACAAGTCCTTTGGAAATGTTTTAGGTCCCTGCATTACTGTGAAGGGCTAAGTTTATCAGAAACAGTCCTCATACACTGTGGCTGTTAATGTGTATAATATTCTCCTGATTTTGCTCGCTTCATTCAACATCCATTCAGCTAAGTCTTTCCAAGCTTCTCTGAAGTCTTCCTGTTCATCATTTCTTTTTTTCACTCTCAGTAATACATTTATTCACACCAAATGACTTAGCATCCAAATTTGTAAAGGAAATCCAGGCTCCAAGAAGACATAGATAGTAACATAATAGTCATGGGAGCCCTCTATCAGTTTTAGGTAAGTCTAACAGAAAGATAATAGTAAGAGAAAATATGGAACTGAAAATATTGCTAGAGAAATTTAGAGGTTAAAGAGTTTCACATTTCCTAAAAGGTAATGTAAAAGAATATACATGCTTCCTAGTATCACAAAAAACTTTTACAAAAATTGATCATGTACAAGGGCATAGAAGTATTAAAAACCAATACAAAAAGGCAGAAATAGCTAATCTATCCTTTATAGACTATATCGTATTAAAAATAGTCATTGGTTCAGGAAACACAGACAAAAAATACAAACCAAAATGAAGACTTAAAAATGAAATCCTAAATAATTAGTGAATCAAAGAACAAATCCTAAAAACAATCAATAGCAATGTGAAATAAAATGATCGTGATGAAAAACCATATCAAAATTTCTGAGATGCAGCTAAAGCAGTCCTTGGGAGAAAAATATCTTTACAAATATACGTTAAATAAAATAGAAAAATACAAAATAAACTAACTGGATATGTACATTCAAAAAGGAATAGAACCCCAACAAATAAACAAATATAAATAATCACAAAAGAAGAGATATTAAAATTTAGAGACAAAATAGACAAATTAGAAATAAAAATTCCATAGAAATGATAAGTAAAACAAAAAGCTAGATTTTTGAAATTACTAATAAAATTAATAAATCCTTACCTAATCAAAATTTTTAAAAAGAGATAAGAAAAATGAATCAATGAAATAGAAAATGAACAAGGAAAACCAAAGCAACACCAGAAGAAATAAAGAATAATAATCAGGACATTCTATAGAGTTATATGCTAACAAAATTAAAGCCACAAAAAAATAGAGAAATACCTTCAAAAGTATGTAATACCCAGACTATCAGAAGACCAGCTGAAGATCTCAAATAACCCAATATAAAACTAGGAAATATGTTTAGTTGTAAAGGAGCTACTAAAAGAAAAAAGAATCACTGGTCCTACTGGATTCACAGGACAATTCTATCAAACTTAAAAAACAAAACAGTATCTATACTCACAAATTATTTTCAAAAATTGAGAAATATCCAAAATGAATCTTTATATGATATATATCCTTAGTCCTTTTCATGCTTCTCTTGATTCTTGTCTTGGAAAGTCAAATTTTCTATACAGATTTGGTCTTTCCCTCAATATGAATGATTCAAAGTCCTCTGTATCATTGAATGATGATTTATCCCATGAAGTATTATACTCAGTTTTGCTGGATAGGTGATTCTCAGTTTCAATCCCAGTTCCTTTGATCTCTGGAATATCCTATTTCAGGCCCTTCGATCTCTTAATGTAGAAGCTGCAAGATCCTGTGTTATCCTGATTATATTTCCACAATACTCGAATTGTTTCTTTCTAGCTGCTTGCAATATTTTCTCCATGACCTGGGAACTGAAATTTCACTACAATATTCCCAGGAGTTTCTCTTTTCAGGTCTCTTTCAGTAGGTGATAAGTGGATTCTTTCAAAGGTTGGAGCAGAATATATCATGCTTCAGCTAATGTAAGAAAAGCAGGAGTAAGAATCCTAATCTCAGAGAAAGAAAAAGCAGAAATAGATCTAATCAAAAGATAGGAAACTATATCCTGCTAAAAGGCACCATAGACAATGAAGCAGTATCATTACTAAACATGTGTATTCCAAGTGGTATAGCATCCAAATTCTTCATTAGGGGAGTTAAAGAAAGAAATTGACAGTAAAACTATACTAGTGGAGGACCTCAACCTGCCCCTCTCTGAACTTGATAAATCTAACCTCAAAATACATAAGAAAGAGATTAAGGAGATAAATAAAACTCTGGATAAGATAGATATGATAGATCTCTGGAGATAATTGAATGGGAATAGAAAGAAATATATCTTTTTCTTAGCAGTACATGGCACATACACAAAAACTGACCATGTACTAAGACATAAAACCTCACAATCCAGCACAGAAAGACAGATAATCAATGCATCTTTCTTGAATCATACTGCAATAAAAATTAATGTAATAAAAGGCCATGGAAAGATAAACCAGAAATCAATTGGAAATTAAATAATCTAATCCTAAAGAAGGAGTGGGTTAAAGAAGAAATCATAGAAATCATCAACAACTTCATTGAAGAGAATGACAATAATGAGACAACCTACCAAAGCTTATGGGATATTGCAAAAGCAGTTCTTAGGAAAAGTTTTATATCTTTGAATGCCTACATAAACAAAATAGAGAAAGAGGAGATCAGTGACCCGGGCATGCATTTGAAAAAGCTAGAAAAAGAACAAATTGTATATCCCCAAGTAAATACCAAATTAGAAATACTGAAAACCAAGGGAGAGATTAGTAAAACTGAAATTAAGAAAACTATGGAATTAATAAATAAAACCAATAGCTGGTTTTATGTAAAAACTAATAAAATTGATAAATCTTAGGTCAATTTGATTAAAAAAAGAAAGAAGAAAATCAAATTAGTAATATCAAAAATGAAAGGAGTGAACTCACCTCCAATGAGGAGGAAATTGAAGCAATAATTAGAAATTATTTTGCCCAACTTTATGTGCACAGATTCAACAATCTAAATGAGATAGATGAGTATTTTAAAAACTACAAATTGCCCAGATTAACAGAAGAAGAAATCGAATACTTAAAGAGCCCCATCTCAGAAAAAGAAATTGAACAAACCATCAATGAACTCCCTAGGAAAAAATCTCCAGGGCCAGATGGATTTACAAGTCAATTCTATCAAACATTTCAACAGTTAATTTCAATGCTATACAGATTATTTCTGAAAATTAGGGAAGGCGTCCTCTCAAATTATTTTTATAATACAAATATGGTTTTGATACCTAAATCAGGAAGAGACAAAACAGAGAAAGAAAATTATAGACCAATTTCTCTAATGAATATACATGCAAAATTTTTATTTTTTTATTTTCTGTTTAATAAATTTATTTATTTAACTTTTTACATTCATTTTCAAAAGATTTTGGGTTCCAAAACTTTCACCCCATTTGTCCCCTCCCCCCACCCCAGTACAACGAGCATTCTAATTTCCCCTATCACCCATCTGCCCTCTCTTCTTTCATCTCTCCCTTCCCTTACCCCATCTTCTCTTTTGTCCTGTAGGGCCAGATAGCATTCTATTCCCCAATACCTGTATTTCTTATTTCCTAGTAGCAAGAACAATACTCAACACT
>CM053769.1:462318465-462344086 GCA_028658325.1 Potorous gilbertii | reverse complement strand
CTTTTGCCAATTGAGGTAGCCTATTTTTCAAGGTGTTATTTTCTTCAGCATTTTTTTTGAGGCTCCATTAGCAAGGTATTGACCTGCTTTTCATGCTTTTCTTGCATCTCTCTCATTTCTTTTCCCAGTTTTTCCTCCACCTGTCTAACTTGATTTTCAAAATCCTTTTCAAGCTTTTCCATGACCTGAGCCCATTGAATATCTATTTTGGATGTTTCCGAAACAGAGGCCTTGATGTCTATGTCTTTACCTGATGGTAAGCATTGTTCTTCCTCATCAGAAAGGAAAGGTGTAAACATCTGTTCACAAAGAAAATAAACTTCTATGGTCTTATTTTTTTTCCCTTTTCTGGGCATTTTCCCAGCCAGTTGCTTGACTTCTGAGATTCCTCTCCTCCCCGACCTAGATCAGCCCAGCTAGTACTTGGGGTCTGAGTTTCAAATGCTGTTCCCCAGCCTCAGGGCTTTTGGTGGTGGGCCCAGCTGCTATGCAATGTGAGCTTAAATTCTTGTTCTCAGGTGAGGGCAGGGCCATGTCCCAGGCTCAGTTCCCTCTGGGGGGGGGTTTATGGGGAGACCTTCCGTAATGGATCTCCTTCTGAGCTCCTGCCTGCTTTGGGAGCCGTGGTCTGCTGCTGCCTCTGCCGCTGCCTGCTGAGGTTGCCTGAGTTATGCAAACACCCAGCTCAGCTCTCAGCCAGCCTAGAAGTCTGTCTCACTGACTTGTAGCATCTGTGGGTGGAGGGACCTTCACAGCTGCTGGAGATTCCATCCCTGAAGCCTGCTCAGATCTGCTCCTTTTGGGACTGCATGGCCAGGGCAGAGCTGGGCTCTGCTCTAGTCCAGTGTGCGATGGAACTTTGGTGTTGGTTTTTCAGGGTTCTCTGGAACAGAAATCTCCTCTACTTAGTTGGTGTGCAGCTTCCACTGCTCCAGAATTTGTTGGGAGTTCCTTTTTACTGGCAATTTATGGGCTGTGGGTTTGGAGCTCGTATATGTGAATCTTTCTATTCTGGCATCTTGGTTCCTCCCCCCAAGAATACTTCTTTAGAGGTATTTTATGGGCTGTGGGGTGAGAGCTAGTGTATGTGCATCTTTCTACTCCTCCATCTTGGTTCTTTCAAGAAATTATTAAGAAAAACTGCTCTGATATTCTGAAGTCAGAAGCTAAAATAGAAATTGAAAGAATCCATTGATCACTTCATTAAAGATACACCAAGATGAAAACTCCCAGGAATACTGTAACCAAACTCTAGAGTTCCTAGGTCAAAGTGAAAATATTGCAAGCAGCCATAAAGAAAAATTTCAAGCATTGTGGAACCACAATCAGGAAAACACAAGACTTAGCAGCTTCTATATTAAGCGATTGGAATACTTGGAATATGATATTCTGGAGGATTAAAACCAAGAATCACTTGCTCAGAAAAAGTGAGTGTAATGAATAAGGGGGAAAAATGACATTCAATGACATAGAGGAATTTAATATATTCTAGAGAAAAGAAAACAGGTAACTAAAAAATTTGACTGTCAAATACAGGATTCAAGAGAAGCATGAAGTGGTAAATGGAAAGAGAAGTCATAAGTAACTTATTAAAGTTGAATTGTTACATTTCTTGCATGGCAAGATGATATTTGTAACTCATGAGACCTTTCCCATTATTAGGGTATTTTGAGAGAATATAGACAGAGGACACAGGGTGGGCTGAATATTGAAGGGGTGATATTTAAAAAATAAAACTTAGAGTTTAGAGAGTACTGGCAGAAAGAGAAAGGGAGATGTAGAGTGGAGTAAATTATTTCACGTAGAAGAGGCAAGAAAAGGTTTTTATAGTGGTGGGGAAGAGGGGGAAAGTAGGAGAGAATGAGTGAACCTTATTCTCATTGGAATTGCCTTACAGAAGGAAAAACATACACACTGAATTTGGTATGGAAATCAATCCTATCCTTCAGGAAAGTAGAGAGGGGAGGTCAGATTGGGGAGGGGAAAATCAGAAGCAAAGCCTTTTGAGGTGGGGCACAGTGAAGGGAGAGAAGAAAATAAATGGTGATGGGATAGGGCAGAGAGAAACATAGTCTTTCACAACATGATTTTTATGGAAGTGTTTGGCATGATAACACACGCATAACCTATAGTGAATTACTTGCGTTCTCAAAGAGAATGGGTAGTGAGGGAGGAAGAAAGAGAATTTGGAATTAAAAGTTTTAAAAATGAATGTTAAAAACTGTTTTTTATATATTGCTAGGAAATAAGATACACATGCAATGGGACAGGGTGAAAGTAGAGAGAGAATAGAATAAATGGGGATACAGGCAAGAGGATGAAGGGAAATAAAGGTAGCAATGTAACTGTGAAAAAATTGAAGCAAAAAAATCCCTAGAAAGACTTACATGGGTTGATTCAAAGTGAAATATAATGGGTACAATGTAGCAGCAATGTTGTAGGATGATCAACTGCAAATGACTTAGTTATTCTCAACATTAAAACAATCCCTGAAAACTCTGGAGGACTTAGGAAGAAAAATGCTATCTATTCCCTGAAAAAGAACTGATGGTGTCGGAATACAGATTGAAGCAACTTTTGTTCACTTTATTTTCTTGAGTTTATTTTTAATCTGTGTTTTCTTTTACAACATGACTATTATGGATATGTTTTGCATGATTACACATATAACCTAAATGAACTGTTTTCCTCCTCAGTGGAGGGGTAGAAAGGGAGGAAGGAACTCAAAACAAACGTAAAAAATGTTGTTTACATGTAGTGGGGGGATAATTAAATACTAAATAAAAATAGGAAAAAAAGGATACTCTTCTTGCAAATTTAGTCATCACACAAACATGAAGCACACAATTTGTAGAATCATTTTTCTATCTATCATTCCATGGAATTATTTCCATTTCCCAGAAGTCACACATCTCTGCCAAGGATGCCTATGGAGATTCTTGGGTCCATAGTAAGAATGCTCCTATTTTTGCCTTTATACTAGGAAGGAGTAGTAAAGAGCCTCTTTGAGGGTGACTCCTTGATCTTCAGGTTGTTTTATTGTGATCAGATGTAAACAAATTTAATTGGTTTGGGAACCCCTACTGCTTGGGAAGATGGGTTCTCACTCTGCCAACAGAATCTCAGATTCTATTCGTAAAAAAATCACTGGGAGGATTATTACACTGCAAGGGGAAATAAAGCTTTAAGACAAGAGACAACATGTGCAACCACCACTCATAAAAGGCATCCTGCCTTTAATCTATAAATGCCCTAATGTTTTCATTAAACAGAGTTGTGGAAGCTAGCATAACGGAACTGGAAAGCTCTGGTGTCTGACTGTGTAGAGCTCAGCTACTTTGTGGGTTGGATCACTATCAAGGACACTAGGACACCACAGGCCTGAGTAATAATCTGCTTCTATCTTCACTCTGTGGTTGGAGGGAGAGAGGAAGAATAAAGAAAGTGCTAGACTTCTTCATGTTGCTCTAATGCTAATTATTCAGGAACCTTTTCCAGCCCAATTTGGTGTTGTATACACCACCAAAGCAGCCTTTGGAGGACCATATTTATTGCCAAAGGAATGCAGAGTACCTAGAAGAACTCCCTGCTAACGACTTGGCTTGTTCTTCATGCTAATGCTTTCCAAGAGAGGTCATTATTTGAAATGTGCACACACAGCTGCTAAGAAGTGGTAAATAGAATCGGTTCATCATTTGATTAAGTACATATGTGAACATTTTTATTTAATGGAAGAATTAGAGCGATGTCACCAAAAGTCTTCATTGAAAGTCCAGTGAGGGCTGTCACATGACAGCCACCATCTAAGGTTTCCTAAGGAAGGGCTAACATTCAGGGTCACAAATAATTGACTTTTTTGATATAGGAGGGAACTAGGAGGTCATCTTATTAAATTATCAGCCCTGACTAGACAGATAAAGACTGATTCCTACAGAGGTAAGTGAGTCACCTAAGATCTCCTAGTAGAACCAAACAGGGATGTGAGCTGAAGGCTATTGACTCACAGAACAGGGCCTTTCATTAAGGTTCTGAGACAAAATTTTGGAAGTAAGGGAAAAGATTCAAGAAGCTTTTTTCCACCTCTCTCCACCTCTCTATTCCATCTTGGAACTTGCTGTCCTCAACAACCTATTTGATATCTCAGTCCCAAAGGTCTTGACTTCCACTTCTGATCACTTAGCAGGTCATTGGAGAGTGTGTAGAGAGGAGCAAAGCTTCAGGAGTGTACTTACAAAAGAGGTGGACAGTGGATGCTTTGGTTTGGAACTTTTCCCCAGTGCCCTTCAAATAAATCCATTCTAGATAGACAGCTCAGCTCCCAGAATAACAGTAAGTCTAAACCTTCCCCTGTCTCCCCCTCAAGTTGAAATGAGCCTGAAATGAAAACTTTCACTAGAGAAACTGGATTCTAATTTAGTGATTGGCTCTTGAACTTATTGCTCTGGGTGAAACTATTGTAATCTGAGGCCCATTTGCAAAGCCCTTGAAGCTGGGTTTCAGACTGGGAGAATTCTTAATTATATTAATAACTCATTTTGCCCCCAGCCAAAAATTCCAAAGAAACATATAAATATGGTTCATTCTGAACCCTCCACTAGGGATATTCTATTCTCTTTCAAACAACCAGTTAACTAGAGATGAGACAAAGAAATTGTTTTATTAAAATCCATATAGATGACAGAGAAAGAATTCAGAGGCTGGACCAGTTAGCTATGGGGAAAAGGTGTGGTTTCTTTTCTTCCTCTAGTCAGATACACATCCAACACCAATGGAGTAGTGGAGATAACATAAGAGAAGATGGGGAGATCAGTGGAGCTCCAATTAGCATCTCCCTGACTGCCTTCTTAGTGGAGATGATAGGGGGTTGGGTCTTACACTTTCTCTAGCATCATGGTCTCAATGTCCATAATGTCCATTTGCGATCTGTGCTCTGGGATTCTTCAGCTCTATGGCAATTTATCTGAAAGTCATCACCAGAACTCTAGGACATCTACAATCCCTAGTTTGACTATTTAATTCTCTTTTTTTGGAGGGGAGAAGACAAGATAATTGGCATTAGGTGACTTGCCCAAGGTTACATAGCTAGTAAGGCTGGATTTGAACTCAGGTCTTCCTAACTCCAGGGCCAGTGTTCTATTTACTGTGCCACCTAGCTACCCCTGACTGTTCAGTTCCTAATGCTTTGCCTGGGCTTCTGTGGCTGCCTTGTTCTTTCTTATCTCATGGCCCTATTCAGGACTATTAACCAAGAAACCTCTTCTTCCACTCTCTATCCATGTACACCTTGGGCCAGCAATATCAGGAGAATGATGTTCATATGTAACAGGGTTCCTTTGACAATGGTTCAGTTTCTTTCCTGGCACTACAAAAAAGGGAATGACTAAGGCAAGCCTTTGCTGTGCAGAAAGAGTATAGTCTCCATGTTACACTATGGAAGCCTGAGTCATAATCAGAGGTTGAATTTTTGAAAGTTTATTATATATTGTAGGGTATCAGGCATGCAGTTAGGAAGCCTTCCTTCAAAAGTTAATTATGGTGTAATGTCGGGAAAGGTATCTTCTTTCCCTAGCCTTCAGCTTCCACCACTGTACAAAAGAGAGATTAAACTAGTTTTATGAGCTTTGAAGAACAAAGACTTTGGACATGATAGTACCAAAGTGTTTCACCAAAAATATGTTACAGAGATTAGAAGAGGGGAAGGAAATTTATCACCTCTGTGCCTTCAACCACCTAAGAATTAGTTAAATAAGGTTGAAAGAGAGGATGCCTCCAAACACAAGAACTATTATGGGAAATTTGTCACTAAGTAAAATCACAAGAGTACTTTTTAAAAATAAAACAAATGTAGAGTCATTATTAAAAATCCTAAAAAATGAGTCATAGCTATTTCCCAATGAGAAAAGCAATGTGGACCCCTCTCAGGACTATGTTGACTTCTGATCTCCTAGAAAATAGAGAAAAGGAGACACTTAGGTTGTGACTTTCCATCCATCACTGCCACTGAAAAGGTGTGGATTCAGCATGATCTGCACTGCTTCAATCAAGTAGGAACACTTGAGAGACATAAGCACTCCTCACCAAACCAAACAAGGAAGATGGAGGGTGAAAAAGAGAAAAGATGTCCATCTTGAAGTCACACCTCTTGCCTGTGTTCTCCACCTGCTGTGCTGCTTCCTGTGCCTTTTCTTCTATTATTTTTTCTTAAAAGGAAAGGATATTGCATCTTATCTGGGATTGATGAAGGGGAACTAAGAAGAGCTAAGTTTAAATCTTGTCTCTGACATTTAATATTTGTGTAAAGAAGTGAAAAGTCTATGGATTAAGAGTCAAAGCATATAGAAATTTGTTTCAGATCTGGACTCTGACATTTACTGTCTGCATGACCTTAGCCAAGTCAATTAACCTCACTGTGTCTCTACTTATTCATCTGTTCAATGAAAGGGGTAAACTAGAGAACCAGTGAATGTCCTCCCACCTCTGATTCAGAAACTCTCTGATCCAGGGCAATTTATATAATATTTCTGAATCAAAGTTCTCTAAACTGTAAAACTGGTGGTTGAATATCTGTATAACACATTTTTCACTGCGATATTGTGAAACTTCACAAGATAATGGAAGTAATACTTTCTGAGGAATTTAAAGAGCTCCAGACATGGCCCTTGTCATTCCCCTCCACCCTGCCTCCAATGTTGTCATAAGTCATGCCACTGCCTCCATTGACCCATTGGAACTTTCCATGAACTGACCCTGCATGTGAACCAGTCGCTGTGTGCTCTTCCCCTAGGAACATGGGAATTCCTGGACACAGGTGCTAGTTTCACTTTCAAGATTGCGTGTTTGATCATTTTTTTCATTTATTTGCATTGTTTCATTATTGTTAATATTTCATTGTCAGAAACAATAGAACTCAATAACTTAACGTTTGATAACTAGAAAGGAAAATGTAAATAATTTAGGAAATAACTCCTTCTTTGATTAAAAAAAAAACTGCTGAGGCAAGTGAAAAGTGATCTGGCAGAAATTAGGCCTAGGTCAGCACTTTATGCCATGACTCACAGTGCATTCTGGATGGGTATATGGCCTCAATATTAAAGATCCTGCCATAAAAATGGTGGAAGAGAAGCACATCATACACCACTCAGAGTGATGGGGAGGATATGGATCCTTATCCAAACAAGAAATGTAGACCATTGCAAAATTAAAAAAAAAAAGATATTCTTGATTCCATGACATTGAAAAGATCTTCCACAAACACGCACACGCATGCACCAGTGCTGGGGAGAAATCTTTGTCTCAAATTTCTGAGATAAAGTTTCATTATCCAAAATATGTAGAAAACTACTCATTGTATCATATAGTGTATGTCCTATATATTATCAATAACTATATATGTACAGATATATAGACATGTATGCATATATTTATATGTATACAAGTGTGCATATATACATAAATACATGTACACACACATATATATATACATGTACACATATATGTGTGTATGTGTATTTCTTGCCAGAGATATCATAGTGGTTTGTCATTTTCTTCTTATTTTATTGGTGAGAAAACTAAGGCAGAACCCAAAATCTTGTGAAAATGAATGTAAAAAGTTAAATACATAAATTTATAAAAAAAATAAAAATTAAAAAAATTTAAAAAAATGAAAACTAAGGCAAATAGGGTAAAATGACTTGTTCAGGGTCACACAGCTCTTCAGTGTCTGAGGCCAGACTTGAGCTCACTAAGATGAGTCTTTCTTATTCCAGGTCCAGTCCTCTATTCACTACATCATCCCTATGTGTATCTGTAAGTGTATCTGTATTTGCATGTGTGTATATATGTTTGTATATTTGTATGTGTGTATATGTGTGTGCTACAAATCACAAGTGAGAATAAAAGAAATGCAAATCAAAACAACTACATGTTTTCATTTAATATTCAGTAAATTGCCAAAGATAATAAACACTGGAAATGGCCATTGTGAGAGGGATTATTGGAGGATGGGCACATTAGTACATTGCTGGTGGAGCTGTGAATCAGCACTATAATTTTGGAAAGCAATTTAAAATCATGCAAACAGAATGACTTAACCTGCCCATGTCTTTTTTCTGAGCAATTCTTCTAATAGATTATGCCCCAAGGAGTGGATTTAAAATAAAAAAAAATATACCAAAATATTTATAACTGTCCTTCTTGTGAGAACTGTGAATTGAATACCAAGATATAGCAATTACTTGGGTAGTTGTTATATGTCACCATAATGCAAAATCATTGTGCTATAGGCAATAATAGATCAGAGAAAAATAGATAGACTGGCATGATCTGATGCAGAGTAAAGAAATAAAAATACACAGTGACTACTACAATATAAATGGAAAGAAAAGCACAAAAGGATCAAAAGTCAATGCTATGAACTTACAAAGGACAAGAGTGTCTCTGAACAAGAGATGAGAGAAAATGCCTCCACTCCATACTTTCCATAGCTAGGAGGCTGACAAATATGATACATTGCACACATCTTCAGACTTTTTGATATTCCAAGAGGTTTTGTGGATTTTTGCCCCTCTTTTTCTTTTATTTGAACTATTATTTGCTTTATGGGATGGAACTATGGAAGAGAGAAGGACAGGAATTGTGGTAACATAAGAAAATGTTACCAGTGTAGCTGCAGAAATTAGGCAGAGCTAGGCACAGGCTGCAGGGAGAGAGTCAGGCAAATGTCTGCTATACAACGCTGGCAAAAGGAATCCCTGCCCACACACCAGTTCTCAGTTTTAGAAGAACAATGAAAGCTGAGCAGGAGTTTTATGGAAAAGATAAGACATTATTTGCTTTTCTTTTATGCTCTTCCACTACTTGGACTTGTTATCTGAATTGTATATTGGAGATTGCTATCTGGCTATGTTTTTTCCCCCTACTCTCTTAAAGACGGACTTTTGAACCTGGTTTCCTTATCATTTGCAATGGAAGTACTCTTTCTGATTGGATGCTGCCCTAAGGGCATCCCCAACCCACAACTCATTTTTTTTCTTTTCAGTAAAGCTATCTGAGTCTTGTTCCTTTATTTCACAACTCCTAGGAAGACTGTGTACTTGATTTAACAAACCAATATTTATGCTAAGTCAGAACTTTATAGTCAACATTTTCCTTCCTCTTTCCATAAACTCAGAAAACACATTGAGGACTCAGGGTGAGACATCCCATCTAGCAGACTGTAAATAGAAATAAAATGAAACAAAAACGATAAAGAGATGGGTGAGTGAAGGAAGCCAAATCCAGTCAGGCTGCTTATTGAAAAGAATCATTCCTGAGGCCCATAAACACAGAGAGGCACATGCATCTTCTGCCTGCCATTAGTCAACACAGTTAGAGCTACATAACTACAAAGCTGAGCAACAAAGACCTGCTTTCCAAGTTATGATGAAGTCACTGATTTCAAGTTGGCCTTCTTTATATTCATTTATGAATATGCTGATTTCAGAAAATGCCACCCTGGAAAATGACTCTAAAGGGTGTTTGTGAACTGGACCTCACTGAGCCTCCCTAGTGCTCACAACCATTCAGGAAATTTCTGACTTTTTTTATGATTTTCTATTTGGCACATTTTTCAGAAGAACTATTCATTGGAGTCAATCTGACGTAAAGATTTATTCAATGATGACAAGTCAGAAATCAGATGTTAGATCCACAAATAAGATTTGTATGTTTTCTATCCTAATGAGTCTATTGAAAAAGGCATTTGTATCTGAGTTTTGCTTGCTTGAGTCAAAGTCATATCCCCTAACACTTAAATGGTGAGAAATGAGTTCATAGAACCATAAGGCCATTGATAGAAAGCTAGAAAGGGTTTTAGAAACTCATTTTATAGATGAGAAAAATTAAGCCAAGGAGGCTGTGACTTCCTTAAGTTCACACAGGTAGTAAATTTCAGAAGTTAAAGATTATCATAGGTGCTCAAGATGTTTTCCTCAGTCCTACACAGACTCCTTTATTAATGAAATAGGTCACAGTACTATAGATTTCAAGATGGAAGGGACTTTAGAGGGAATGGCATTTGATCCTTTCATTTTACAGATGAGGAAACTTGCCATTGACATAAATGGCTCACAAAGAGACTCACACAGCTAGTGATTATATGAGATAAGATTTTACAGAAGTTTGTGGAGTTTTTTACATTATTAAAATTTGTATATTTTCTCCATTTTGTAAGGTCTCTTTTAACAATGTAAGATAAATAACATCAACAATCCAGTGGCCTCAGCTGCAGCTTCCCCACTCACATTATGCACAACTCTATTTAAAATAGACTCTATCCTCCCTTCCCATTCCACTGGAATAAGAATACACAAATTCATGGTAATATGTAGAGTCAAGTAAAATGAATTTGCTCAATGACTGTATACCAAAAATCTATTTTTTATCCTGTCCCTTAAATCAGTCACCTCTGTGTAATGGATAACATGTTCCATCTTTAGTCCTATGGAATCCTAAGTGGTCATGGTATTGATCAAAGTCCTTATAGCTTTCAAAGTTTGTATTTAAAGTGTTTTTTACTATTATATAAATTGTTCTCCTGGCTCCATTTACTTTATTTAGAGTTTTAAAGTGAGATGTTCCCAACTCTACGGCTAGTGTTCTCACTATTTATTATGCCATATTGCCTCTGAAATATTCCATAAATTCTTTTCAGAAACTGATTTTCTCAAAATTGTTCCATTGGGAAATATGTTTGTCTCACAAGTACTTATGAGGAGTTGGATGGTTGGGTGGACATTTAATAGAAAGAATATACCAAAGAGAATCAGAAAGTCTTAGAACCATAGGATTTGTAGCTGAAAGAGACCATAAATTTCTCATCTAATGCAATGCCCTCAGTTCTTCATAGAAATAGAATATAGGATCATTCTTAAATCTTTTTCCTGCCCTAATCTCTCTTCTGACTTCCAATCTTGCATTTCCAACTATCTTTCAGACATCTTGAACCTGATGTCCAATAGACATCTTACACTCAATATGTCTAAAATAGAATTCATTATCTTTTCCCTTCAATCCTCCCTCTCCTCTTATCTTCCTTGTTACTGTAGAGGAAATTCTCCCACTTGCTCAGGCTAACAAACTAGGAGTCATACTGAATATTTCACTTTCTCTCACTGACCCCCTATATCCAATCTGTTGCCAAGTCCTGAAGATTTCAGCTTTGCAGCATCTCTTGAATATGTCTCCTTATCTCTTCTGATGCTGCCCCCATCTTGGTGCAAACCCCCATCTTCTCAAACCTGGATTATTGCAATAGCTACTGAGTGTGTCTGCCTGTCTCAGTCTCTCCCCACTCAAATCCCTTCTCCATTCAGCTACTCAATGATTTTCCTTAATAGGTCTGATCATGCCCCTGTTGGAACCCCACCAATTCAATCAACTAGATTGACTCCTTATTGCCTCCAGGAGCAAATATGAAATACTCTCATTCAGAACCCTTCATAGCCTAACCTCCTCCTGCCTTCCAATCTTCTTATATCTTACTTCCCAATATTTACCCTTTTGTCCAATGGCACTGGCCTCCTGGATGTTTCAGCAATAAGACACTCTGTTTCTCAGCTTCATATATTTTATCTGCTAGCCCCTACACTTGGAATGCTGTTCCTTCTCTTCTCTGACTATTGACCTCCCTGGGCTATTTTAAGACTCAGCTAAAATGCCAACTTCCATAATTCTAGTGTTAATTCTAGTGTTTTCCTTCTGTTTTGTTTTCCTATTTACCTTGTATTTAACTTGCTTTCTATATATCTGTTTGCATGTCGTTATTCTCACAAGTTCCTTCAAGGCAGGAACTGTCTTTCATCTGTTTGAAACCTTACTACCTAACACCATACCTGGCACATAGTAGGCACTTAATTTATGTACTTAATTTAATTGAATAATACAAGCAAATAATTTTAAAAATAGTTTTGAGGAGGTACATATACCAGCTTTCTCCTTTCCCCCTTAAAATTACAATACATACTCGTATTTTTGAAGTTGCCAGGGAGATTTTCCCTTAGAACTTCTCATGCTAGCCTCTCAAATCAAATTCTCTATAAAATAGTATTATTATTTGTATTGCAGTAAGTTACAAATATCCAAGTATGTTGTCCTTGGATGCATTGTATTTCACTTTTGCTCTTAAATTTTAGAGATTGGAACCCCAGCATATTAAGAGGAATCTTAGTTCACCTTAGATAAATCAATCCCAAAGAGAGGAATAGGTTGTCTTATTTGATTATCTAGTAGGTTATCTACAGCAAGGATATCTAGTTTGTCTCTAGAACAGATAAGAATCTTAGGACTGGATTTTCTCTATTGTGAATTCTATTGGTTGCTAAACTTTTATTAAATATCTACTATGTGTAAGCACTTTGCAATTGAAGAGGCAAGATTACTTTTGTTTGGGAATAATTTTGTCAGAAAGTCAATAAGTCAAGTCAATAAACATTAATTTAGTACCTACTATGTGTCAAGCATAACGGTACTGGGCATTCATCAAGGTATCTATTCGTCAATCATCATCTTTTCCAATGAAGAAATATCTCTTCTTTAAAATCAGCATGGTTACCAAGAATGAACTTTAGTAGTCAGAAAAGAGCTATTTAATTTAAGGTTATTGGTCATGTGTCTCTGGATAAGTTACTTAAATTTTCTATGACCTCTTTTTCTCATCAGCAAAGTGGAAATTTTGATGCTCATAATCACTTTTTATTGAATTGTTGAGGGTAAAAAAATTGCCAGATTTTAAACTTCATGTACACATGCAATAGTAGTAGAAGCAGGAGAAATAGTAGTGAAGCAGAATTCAGAAATAAGTTTCTTACTAAGAATAGCAAAGAATGCTTATGACAAAGATGACACCAGGTAGTATATTTGGTTCAGCAGAAAAAAACAAAACAAAACAGAACAGAACACTGGGTTTGAAGTCAGAGGAATTTGGTTCAAATCTCATGATCATTTGCTGCTAGTATGTATTGTGAAAGTCACTTGATATTTCTAAGCCTCAGTTTCCACATCTGTAAAATGAAGGTGATGGATTAGATGATTTTACAAGAAATATATGTATATATATATATATATATGTGTGTGTATGTGTATATATATATATATATACGTATATATATATATATATACGTATATATATATATATATACGTATATATATATATATATACGTATATATATATATATACGTATATAATTCTGGGTTTTTCTGAACCCTTCCAGCTTGAAAGTCATAATATGAGCCCTTACCAAAAATACTGATCAAGTGTAAACCATGGTTCCAGTTGCACATGAAAAGTTAATACATTTTCAAAATGAGATGAATTAAATGAACAGATGAAAAAAAAACACTCCAGTAGTAAATTTCAGAACAACTCCCTAAGCTCCTAATAAGGATGCCTGGGAACATGTTTGGCATATGTCTTCTTGCTGTTGTGTTCATCCTTTGTTGCTGAAGAAGACCATGCCATCAGAGAAATGATGACATGACTTTCACTTTCCTTTGTTTTGAGTTAGGGAGGGCTGTGTAAGGTCACCAACCTCACTTCTCCTCCAGAGTTATCTGAATCCAGTGACCAGATATGCCCAGGATGCAATAGGAGACCTTGGCCCCTTTAGGCCAAGGTCTATTCAGGAAATCACTTAGGGTGAGGTAACACCCATTCAGTGAATAAGCCTCTTTAAGAAATAGCCACCAGATGACCCCTTTAGTGAGACATAGAAAAAAAAACATCAGACTGTGAGGGGCCTAGTGTTCTCCAACGTATGAACCTCAATGTATGAGAAGGGAAGGGAAGACAAGGGAAGAGAAATAAAAGGAAAGGAAGGGAAATGAGGGGAAAGGGGAAAGGAAAGGAAAGCAATCTAGCCTGTAAAACCCAAGTTAACTGGGCATCTTCTGGCCATCCAAATTTACCTTCCTTTGGAGAGGAGAAGGAAGTGGAGGGGGAGACAGAGAGGAGAGGAGGAGCTGAGTTACCCAGCTAGCTTTGTCCCCATTCAGGCGGCTGTGTCTATTTACAGATGTTGTATTCCTCCTTTGTTGCTGAAGAAAACCATGCCATCAGAGAAATGATGACATGACTTTCACTTGTCTCCTATTGAAATATGCCTCCTATTGAAAGTAGAGCTAAGAAAGTAGAGAGAAAGGACCTGCTCTGATGTTACAAAATCAGAGCAGGTCCTTACTTCTAGGTTAATGAAAAATCGAACAATTTTATTTTTTAGGCTTAGGATGTGGTCAGAATCAAGGCACAGAGAGGCATAGTTTGGATGGTAAAATAAACTCCAGAGACCCATGAACCTTCCAAGTTTTTCTCTGATTTTGTCTTTATGACTCATGTTGTTGGTGAGGAATTCTGTCTCATGAAGTTTAGTTGTCTCCTCAGCAACTTATACTGATATTGGTAATTAATGATACTTCTCTGTCACTGGCATCACATTCCTGTTTCCTGTCTTTTTCATTTATATTCTGTGCCCTTTCCTCTTGCTTTTATTCCCCACTACATTAGTAATACTGTTATTCCAACTAGATCAGCACAGTTTTCTATATCTTCTCCCCAGAGCATGCTGCTAATGGAAGGTAGTTGTTTCCACTTGGACAGGACCTGTATACTTTGTGTTAGTTTATATACTAGTGTTAGGTCATCAAAAAGAAGTATGGATTAGTAGATATGGGGACTGCAATTACCTAAGAGTCTGATGGAGTTTTCTTTGCCAAAATCAGAATATATAATTTCTTCCATTACTTTCATGCTATTATAATCCATAAATAGGTGGTGGAAATAGCAAGAAGAAAATTTATTCTCTATATAATTCTCACTAACAAGAAGGAACTTTCTACCATTTTTATTGGTGGAAATGACAGGAAGTTTGGGCAGAAGTGTCATGCCATCCTCAAGTTTGAGCATGAGAAAGAAAGTCAAGTTGGACTTAACTGAATGTGTCCTATATTTGAGAAACAGATCTCAAAGACCTCAAGGAGAAAAATGAGCAGAATCCTATGAATTAAAATTTTATAGAGGGCATTATTGCAGAAGAGATGGAAAGCTTGAGCAAGAATAACTTGAAAGTACAAAGAGGAACAGTAGCAATGAGAAGGACATTTTAAACTATAGACAAAGATAGAAAGAAAGGAAGGATGTGGAAGATGGAGAGAGAAGAGAGAGGGAGAGAGAGAGAAAGAGGGAGAGAGCGAGAGAGAGGAAGTAAATAGGTAAAGAAGTATGATAATATAAGCATAGCATGATCCAGAAAGCATGATGTCAGAATGATAGACTCCCTAGAAGATGAGAAAGGAAGGAAGAAAGGAATCAATGAATAAATACATAAACAAAGAATTGAGAATTTGAGAAAAGGAAGAAACAAAGAAAGCAAGTGAGAGAGTGCAGAGAGAATTTGAAAAGAAAAATAGGGTAAAGGCATAAGGAATGAATATAGTGATAGAAAGAGAAACAATAAGGGAACAACAAAAGACAAAAAGGAATACGAAAGAGAGAAAGAATAGTGAGAATTTTAACAGAATCAAATTCAATGATTCAATCCATATTTATTGTTTAAAAATCATTCTGCTGGGAATTAGGGGATGTGTATATAAATATTATATATATATGTATATGTGTGTAATATTTATATAAAGGTATATATTAGAATATGCAATATATGTATTATACATATGTACATAATTTATAAAATGAATCACTATACTTAATTATATGTAATTTAATATTTATTTATCTATAATTTGTTTTTCTAATATAATTTATGTATGACATGGTTTCTGTCCAAATGAACATTATAGTACTGGGGAGGAGAAGAAAGTGATGGTTATAGTGCTTTGAATAATTAGGGATGCAGAAAAGTTACCTGCAATGTCAAGACAATAATGAATTCTATAAGGCATGAAAAATGTGAAAAGAGTAGCTAGAATTCATTTCAGCAAATTTGGATTTGTTTCCTGATTATTTTACCTCCTAGCCATGTCAGGTATATATGATTCCTCTCCCCTTTTTGTGCCTCATTTTCCTCCTCAGCAAAATGGATTACTAATACTGGTATTCTCTATTTTCCAGGGTTATTGGGTTAAAAGCACTTGATAAACTGTAAAAATCTACAGAAATGGGAGTTTTTATTACCTGCTGGACCTGTAAGTCTAGGACAACTGATGCATGTTCTTCTAAGATCGATGAAGTCAAAATATCCTCTTTCATTTCCTTGCTTTCTATTTTTTCAAGACTAAAAATGAATCCCGAGGTGATCTGTGAGTCAACTAAATCACAGCGATCTTAGCAAGATAACAGAGGTGTTTCATTTTCAAGCCTTTCCCTAGGCCCCACTGTGCTGTTTCTACTACCTCCAGGGCATTTTGCTTTGTTAATAATCTGACTTTACAGCTTATCTTAATGTTTCTGATTTAACAGTACTCTGTACAGAACTCCATGCTGCTGATAGATATATTGCTCTAGATATTCTAAAGTGAATACATTACATCCTGAAGCAGCTCATCTGTCAATATTCTGTTCCAAATCTTATGCCTGGTCTTTATGATAGCTCTTCTAATTTCCTTAGTTTGAGTTCTAAGATTTACAAGTTAATAACACGTCACTGAACCTGTGGCTTTCTGGTTAATAGATAGCAGAATCAACTTTGGTGGTTTGCTTCATGTGACAAGGGTGAACACAAAACTATGTTCAGTAAATATATCAGTAAAAGAATGGATTTAAATTCCATTTGCACTGCTATACTTCACATTTTTCAGAGACTCCAAACCAACCATTCTGATTTCATGTTCTGTAGAATGAGATCTATTTACTGTTATTCAGAAATTTGGCTATGTAGCATTAATTATTAGACAACCTGTTTAAACAAGGTAAGTAAATGGGCAGGCCTGGCGTTCTATAATCCTTGCTTTCTTTTAACAGTCTCATTGATCTTAGATCTCTTCACTTCATGCTCATTTCAATTTCTCATGCTATTTATTAGAAACCTGATTCTTCCCAGAGGGTATGGCACCCCTTGTTGCTATTCCTAGGGTCAAGTACATCTTTCATCACCATCAAAGCACTGGGTCACAAGGAGGAGACATATTTCTTCAGGCTTCATGATTACACTTTCAGTTGCTCCTTTGCCACCATCGCTTGTCAATCACTCTTCCTTGGAGGTATTTGTTTTTAACTAATATGTTTTATTGATAGATTATTTTGTATATATCACCATAGTTATCCCCCAATATTGTTCTTCTTCTCTCTCCCAGAAAGTCCCCCTATATAACAATTCTTATTTTATTACAAAAAGACAAGGAAATGGGGAAAATCAGAATAATTGCCTGGGGATACAGGTTTTCTACCCCTAAGAATACAAGTCTGAGAATGTACAACCCTTGTAGGCATTCCACTTGCACAAAGGTTTTCAGTGGGTATCTTTCCATATATTTATGATTTAACAACATTTTCCTTCGATTTGTTTATGGTTGTTCTTTTCACTTACACTACTGAAGTTATTATGCATAATTTTCTTGGATCTGCTTACTTCAGTCTGCATCACTTCATGAAGATCTTTCTATGAATTCATCATATTCAATGTTTGTAACAGCACAGAAATCCTATTTGTCTGCAACAATTTGTTTAGTCATTTACCAACTGAAGGACATCTGCTTAGTTTCCAATTCTTTAAATGCTACTGCAAATATTTTGGTATGGATAGAAATTTCTTCTTATCAATAGCCTTCTTGGCGTATATACTGAGCAATGGAATCACTGAGTCAAAGTGCATAGGCATTTTAGTCTCTTGCATAATTTCAAAGTGCTATTCAGAATGCTTGTACCATTTTCAGCTTCACTAATTATGCACTAATGTGCCTATATTCCTTTAATAATTCTAATATTGACAATTCCCATCTTTTGTCATCTTTGCTGATATGGACACCTATCCACTTCATAACCAAGCAAACTCTCTCTTTGCTATTAACTTATATCTGCATCGTTCTCCATCCATTTTTCAGGAATTGTATACTTGGTTCAGAGTCTTCTTCACCAGGAAAAGTGAGGAGGCCAGTTTAACCCAGGTTGGGCCAGCCATTAGGCTGAAACTGAGGAACAAGGGAGGGAAAAGAGCTTGGAAGCACTGACATTTCTCCTCCACAAGCCATAGTTATAGAATAAGACAGGGCCTCAACTCAGGTAACCTCCTTTCTACCCCTAGAAACTTCACAGCTACACCTTTCGATATAAAACAGAGGAGCAACTAGCCATGCGTAATCTCACTGTACAACAGGAGAAAAGTCCTGGGCCCTGTCACTGCACTCAAAAAACCCACTAAAAATTTGAGCTAAGACAGAATAAAAGTCCTAGATTTAAGTAATCAACACAGACAAACAGAACAAACAACTCTTACAAAAATAAAGATGTTTAAAATTGTGAGAGAATCTCAAGACAAAGGAAGATCATTTTGTTGTAATTACAAGAAGAGAATTAGAAAAATAAAAGAATGGCCTATCCACAAATAATTGGTAGAAGAAATAAGGAAAGAACTGAAACATAAGGAAAAATAAATGAGAAAACTTGGAATGAGAAAAGCAGCTCAGAGCCAAAAGTCGAAAACCTTTTCAAAGCATTTGACACACTGAAAGTAAATGGGGCAAAGAGAGCTCAAGAATTCAATGAGGCAACATGGTATAGTGGAACAAAGACAAAAGACAAAAAAATGAAGTGACGTGCAAATTAGGAATACCTCATACTCTAGAAAATAGTGTAAAGAAATATAAGAAGTATAACCAATATAAAAAAGAATCACAACAGATGAAGAGGAAAGGAAGGAAAGTGTTTCAAACTGTTGTGTCCGATTGTATGCCAACAAAACTGCAATCTTACAAGTAATATATTAGCATCCATAAACTATAAAATAAAATATTTAAATTAGGAGAGGAAGACCTAAGGAACTTAATCCAATCTTAGAATATTAATCAAATAAAATGTAACTGAAATATCAAAGAGAAAGGGAGAAAAGGTAAGAACAGTTGGATATTCAAGCAAATTCAAATATTCAAAATATTAAATAACTCCCTCTACAGATCATATGGAAACATAAAGCAGGAAAGTATTCCACAAAATTCCTTTTATGAAACAAAGTGGTCCAGATCATTTGACTGTGAAGAAATAAATTTGAGAATGAAAACTGCAGCTATGTATAACTTTTGAATATTGATGCAAAAAATTGAATGCAATATAAGCAAAGATACTAAAGTTACATATTAAAATTATCTGCTGTATTCACATTGAATTTCTAAGAGAAATGAAGGGATAATTAAAAATCAGTACAATATAAACGTAATATATAGTATTAATAGCAATATCATTAGATTGTAGGTTTATGTGAATACATGCATGAAATGTTTTTGGCAAAATATCTCAGTTTTGTTTAAAGCAACACAAGAAAGAAAACTAATCAATGGACTTTTTCTTAAAGATGATAATTAGCATCTATCAAAAAAATTAAGAACCAACATTTTCATTAACGTGGAAACACTGGAAGCTTTTCTAATAAGATAAGAGGTAAAGCAAAATTGCCTACTGTCACTACTATTGTTTAATTTATCTGTAAATATAAATAGATGTAGAAAAATGAAAACTTGAGAAAATGCAGAGAAGAAGCAAAATTCTCAATTTCTCTGATATAATTTTTACCTAAAGAATTTGACCTCATGTCTGATCAGTTTAATTGTTCATTGTCATTTACCTTTTAATTCCTCACTCCTTTATCCCATTGCTATTCATTCATACATCGTCAAATCTTACACTTCAGATACTCCACATTCTCCATTCCTACTTATAAACAAGAAAATCATCCAGGAATGCCAAATGGGATATGTTAAAGTAACATAGTATGAAATAACTCATCAGATTTGTTGTCAAATCCAAAACAAGGTAAAAATAACTACAAAATAACTACAGAATGTAGAAAAAAAGAGTCTTAGAGTTCATCTACTGAGACACTTTAGACTGATCTATACATACACACACATAAACTACAAAAAAAACTTTTTTGCATAAAATATGGTTTTAAATAATTAAATATGCATTAATTTTAATAGTAATATAACAAAACTGTCACAACTAAACTATGAGCTTTTATTTTGCAATGCTAGACAAAAGCAAAAGAACTCATCTGAAGTAATTATCTTTAAAGGAAAATAATGAAAAGGAGGAATTAGGTGCTAACAATAACAGATTCCAAACTATATTATGTATCAAAATAATTTAGTATTGAGCAAAGAAAAAAATCAACAAATTGATCAATTGAAGAGATTAAGAAAACAAGACTGAAATAATCGGATGTTTCTGTACTACGTTCTATAAACCTGACGATAACTATTGGAGTAAGGACTGCCTAGGTCACCTTCCTACCCAGTAAAAAAACAATAACATAACCTACCAGGCAAACTGAAAAACATTGTGAGTTGGCGGAAACACAAACAGCTTGCCTCATCCACCACAACAAAGACTCCAAATGGATATATGATCTAAATTCAAAGTCATATAAAAATTAGAGGACGTAGGAAGAAAATACCTTTCCTAACCTACATATAGCTGATAATAATGAATTTTGACTATTATAAAACTTTTCAACTATTATAATATTTTTAAAATATGCATAAAATTAATGTCATTATTCTTTTATGAGAAATTAGTTTGTGGGGAGAAAATCTTCCCAGAAAATTTTTCTTATATAAGAAAATATAAGGATCCAATATCTAAGATTTATAAGGAATTGATTCAGACAGAGCACAATGTCTGGCACAGGATGTGTCCTCAATACACACTTGTTAACTGTCTGACTGAGATTCCACAGAAGACAAGTGGTGAAAGGAATTGAGGAAATTCTCAAATGAAAACATTCAAGGTATAAAAGCCGTAATAGAAAAAAAATATTTTGAGTTCTTACCTCACATTCACCAGATTTGAAAAGAAGATGATGTCAATAGCCCCCTATGGAGTGGAAACGGGAGGATGAATATTCAAATATATAATTGGGAGAGTTATGAATTTGTTTAACCATTCAGAAAAATAACTTGAATCTATCCCTCAAAGTTACTGAATGCCATATACTTTTTGACCCAACAACAATCTTGTTATATATGGGACCCCGTGAGACCAAGAACAGGAGGGAAGCATCTGCCTATATCCAAATATTTCTATCAGTAGGTTTTTTTATTGTAGCAAAGAGATGGAAATAAGATTGGTTTCCATCAATTGACTGAACAGTATGTGGTATTAGAATATAATTTTATTGTACCATTAGAAATAAGGACTCTGAAAGTTTCAGAGAGACTTACATAAACTGATATAAAATGAAGTTAACACAATAAGAGTAATTTATGTAATAACTACAATTATATCATAACAAAAACAACTTTAGCAGACCTGAAAACTTTGATTAAATCAGTGATTGATTATGACCCCTAAAGACTGAGTGAAACGTACTTGTTCACTCTTCATGTAGAAGTGTAGAAAAGTAGACATAGGCTGTTGGATCTGGCCAAGAAGATGATATTTTTGTTGGTTGAACATCGATGTGGGGCAGAAGTGGGTGAAGATCGTGCTTGTAGGTTATGCTATTTCATTCACTGAAACTAATTAGTTAAACGCAAATGGTTCTCAGACAAGTTTAGAGGGGGTATTGAAGTTAATTATTAATTTTTCAATAAATGTTTGTAGAAAACCAGAAAGAATAAAAACATTGTGGTGCTTTGTAAGGAAGTGACTTCTACAAGAAGGGAATCTTTAAGAGGGTTAAATTTGTCTAACTCTCTCATTTTATAGATGAAGAAATTGAGGGCTCCAAAGATGGCAATTTGTCTAAGGTTTCATAGGTGGTGAGGTGAGGATTTGAACCTAGATCCCAAAATTCAACTCCCAGGGTACTTTTCACTGTACCACAACATTCATGGCACCTAAACCTCCCTGGATCCCAGCCTCCTAATCTGTAAAATGAGCAGATAGGAACGCATGAAGTCTGAGGCCCTACCCAAGTGTAGCTCTTTGATCCAGTGACACTATGAGTTCCTTCTTTCCCTTGAGTTATTGTGCAATCAATCAATTCTATTTAAGAAAATCAAGAATCTAAAATGTGAATGCTCTCTGCAGCATACTGAATATAAGGTTATATCCTAGCCCTGCCGAACCTCAATGTTTACCCAGCAAAACAAACCCTCCTCTTGGTCATATGGAAGAATGCATGCATGCTTTTTCTATACTTCTTGGCCAAAAGAGACCAGGTACGTTTCACCCTTAGCCTTTTGAAGCCATAATTGGTCATTAATTTAGACAACGTTCTAAAGTTTTTCAAAGTTATTTCCCCTTGCACTGAAATTGTAGTCATTGAAAGAATTGTTCTCTGTATTCTGTAAACCTCTCTCAGCAACAATTCATGCAAATCTCTTGGTATGAACTTTCATATTTCATCTCTTTCATGTTAATTGAAAGAAAGGCATAGAACACCTTTCCTTAAATATCACAAATACTGTCTCTAGAAAGAAGGGGCAGCCTCTCAGTGTCATGACCTCTTTACTTGTGTTCTTGGTTCCTTCTTTTACCTGTCCCTTAGCTCTTCAGTTATAGAGAAGTGAGGAGAGGGAGGATGTTTCCTTTTGCTTTTTGTTTGTCCTTCTTAATTTTGCTCTTCAAAATCTTGCCCAGGAATTATTTAAAAAATGCATTTTTCAAACAATTAGTCAATCAATAATTCGACAAACATTTATTAAGTCTTTGTTATGTGTCAAGCACTGTGCTAGATGATGAGGATGCAAAGACAAAAGACTGTCCTTAAGGAGCTTAGATCCTATCCAAGGTGACAAGGCTTTGAGCCTCCTTATCCCAACTCCCTTTATCAATGACAGAGTTTGATTACATCTCCCTCTCAGGGTTATATGTGTCTCCCTGAAGGCTCAGAAGGGATTTTCTAATGTCACTGGATGAAGACCCCAGTGGTATTGTTTCCCTCCCAGATAATCATTTTCTCAGCCAGGTTTAAGGTGCTACTAGATCCAATCTATTTAATAAAAGTGGTACAAGCAAAATATTTTGGTACCAAATATTCCCCCAGTTGTCTGTGACATACTCTTCCATATATCCCTCCAGATCCCAGCTTAGAAAGCACAAGTAACAAAGGAGTAAAATGTGGATCCTAGTCACCCAAATTTCTTTTTTCACTACTCATGAGGAGCTCAGTAAATGTGTGCCCATCTGTCCTTCACTCCTGAAGCTTAATTGTCATTGGCTAATCTAGGAATGCAGCAAGGAGATAGATGGGAAAATAGAAAACCACAATCTTCTGGACCTATTGAAAGACTAAAGGTCCTTCTTTGACCAATGTGTGTGTGGGTGCGCACATGATTTTTATTATACTGACTCAGGCTGCCCATCAGTAATTTAATTTTTTAAATGGAATTTCTCATTTTGTCTCTTGCAACTGGATTGTATTTGTAATAAATAGAAATATTAATGATTTATGTGCATTTACTAATTATTTGGCAACTTTGCTAAAGTTGTTATTTATTTCAACTAGCTCTTTAATTGATTCTCTAGGATTATCCAAGTACACCATCATATCATATGAAAAGAGTGATAGTTTTATTTCCTCATTACCTATTGTAATTACTTCAATTTCTTTTTCTTTTTCTATAACTAGCATTTATAGTAAAATACTGAAAAATAATGGTGATGATGGGAATCCTTATTTCATCCCTGATCTTATTGGGATGGTTTTCAGCTTGTCATCATTGCAGATAAGGCTGCTAAGAGTTTTAATAGATTCTACTTATTATTTTAAGGAAAATTCCCTATATTCCTATGCTTTCTAGAGTTTTTAATAGGAATGTGTATTGTATTTGTCAAAAGTTATTTTTTTCTGAATCTATTGAGATTTAAGAGCTTTCTAGTTTTGTTATTGACCTCGGTCAGTTACATTAATTGTTTTCTTACTATTATACGGCCCTTCATTCCTGGTATAAATCCTATCTAGTCATAATGCATGATCTTTGTTATATACTGCTTTAATTTCCTTGCCGATAGTTCATTTAAAAAAAAATTTCCTTCAGTATTTATTGGGAAATTGGTCTATAGGTTTTGCTTGCTTTTATTTCTTGTATAGGTATAAATACCATTTTTATGACATAAAAGGAATTTGTAAACACTCTTTTTTACCTATTTTTTCCAAATAGTTGAAATATTATTGGATTTAATTGTTTTTGAAATGTTTGGTACAATATATGTGTGAACGCATCTGACCATGGGATAATTTTCTTGGGGAAGCGATTGATGGTTAATTAATTTTTTCTAATATATGGTTATTTGAGCATTTTATTTTCTCTGCTGTCAATCTGTGCAGTTTATATTTTTGTAAATATTCAGCCATTTCTTTTAGATTACCAGATTTGTTGACATATGCTTGGTCAAAATAGTTCCTAATAATTTCATCTTCATTGGTGGTGAATTTACTCTTTTAATTTTTGATATTTGTAATTTGTTTTTTCTTTATTTTTAAAAAATCAAATTAAGCAAACGTATGAATTTTATTTTTTTATAAATAAAACCACCTTTTCTTTTAGTTATTAGTTCAATGGTTTTATTACTTATAATTTCATTAATCTCTACTTGTATGTCCAGGATTTTCAATTTGATGATTTGTTAAGGATTTTTGTTTTGTTCCTTATCTGTTTAGTTTTTCAGTTGGCAAACTAATTGATTTGCTTTTTCTCTACTTTGTGGATATAAGCATTTAGAGACATAAATTTTCATGGAAGTACTAATTTGACTACATACCTTAAATTTCGGTATGTTGTCTCTGTTTCATCAATAATTAATGAAATTATTGATTGCTTCCAATAATTTGTTCTTTGATCCACTCATTCTTTATTTTGCTTTTAAATTTATTTATTGAAATTTTTACATTAATTTTCACAAAATTTTGGGTTCCAAATTTTCTCCCCATTTATCCCCTCCTCCCACCCCAATATACCGAACATTCTAATTTCCCCTATCACCAGTCGGCCCTCCCTTCTATCATCCCTCCCTTCCCTTGTCCCTATATTCTCTTTTGTCCTGTATGGCCAGACAACTTTCTATTCCTCTTTACTTGTATTTCTTATTTCCTAGTAGCAAGAACAATACTCAACAGTTGTTCCTAAACTTTGAGTTCCAACTTCTCCCCATCCTTCCCTCCCCACTCATTCCCTTGGGGAAGGCAGGTAATTCAATACAGGCCATATCTGTGTAGTTTTGCAAATGACTTCCATAATAGTCGTGTTGTGTAAGACTGACTATATTCCCCTCCATCCTATCCTGCCCCTCATTGCTTCTATTCTTTCTTTTGATCCTGTCCCTCCCCAAGAGTATTGATTTCAAATTGCTCCCTCCTCCCATTGCCCTCCCTTCCATCGTCCCCCCCACTCTGCTTATCTCCTTCTCCCCCACTTTCCTGTATTGTAAGATAGGTTTTCATACCAAAATGAGTATGCATTTTATTCCTTCCTTTAGTCGAATGTGATGAGAGCAAACTTCATGGTTTTTTCTCAGCTCTCCTCTTTTTCCCTCCACTATAAA
>CM053769.1:462284903-462317965 GCA_028658325.1 Potorous gilbertii | reverse complement strand
ACTAATGGGGAGAAAATTTTGGAACCCAAAATCTTGTGAAAATGAAATGAATGTAAAAAGTTAAATAAATTTATTTAAAAAAAAAAAAAGGAGCAGAATCACGAGAACTTTGTACACAGCAACAACCACAATGAATTAGGACTTTTTCTAGTCGACTTAGTCCTTCATAGTAATACAAGGACCTAAAAAAATTCCCAATGGACCCTTGAGATAAAATACCTTCCATATCCAGAAAAAGAACTATGGAATTGAATTGGAGAACGAAGCAGACCATTTTCACTTCTGTTATGTTGTGTTTTGTGTTATCTTATGGTTTCTCCCATTCATTTTAATTCTTCTATGCAACATGACTAAGGTGAATGTGTATTTAATAAGAATGTTTATGTAGAACCGATATAAGATTGAACGCTGTCTCAAGGAGGGAGTGAGGAGGGAAGGGAAAAATCTAAGATATATGGAAGTGATTGTAGAAAACTGAAAACAAAAAAAAACAATTTAAAGCAAAAAAAAAACAAAAAGAGAGAAAGTCTTTGCAGAGGATTCTGTGAAGATGGGGATGTAGGTCAGAAAATTCCCACCTCTCAAGCTTTTCCCCCATCACACAGATGAAATAATTCCTCAAGGTGAATATTGAATAGTTAAATAAATAAGAGTAGGGGCAGAACAGGGATCCTTCTGGAACAATCAAAGAAGATCTGAAGAAAACTCTCAGGATGTGATTTGGTCCCTGTGAATAGTAAACACCTCCCATCTAGGTCCTTGCTTGAACAATCAGCAAGCCCCCAGATGATCTGGGGTGGGAGTGTGCCTGGTCTCTGACTCAGGAACCTTTAGCTCCCAGGGATAGTGAGGAGCTTGAGACATTTGACCTGGAGGGAGATGGAGGGGACCTCTGTTGACAAGGAATGACAGATCCAACTATGCTGTGGAAATGCAAGTAGGGGTTAGAAGAAACCAGCACATTCTAGGTGACTGTAGAAGTGGTGGGGCTGGGATGCCACCACTGGCTCTGCACACTTACAGGAGGCTGGATGTCTTGGTTCAGATCCATAACAGAGGAAAGAATAGAAGGATGATCTGAGGCCAGAGGAACCATTCCCTATAACTCAGGACTAGAGGTGATTATAAAAACTTAGTTACTACAAAAATTCATAGGCAAAGGAGAAAAAAATTCAACCATAGAGAGTTACTATGAGAATAGAGATCAATGTTCATCTTCAGAGCAGGACACTAAAGCAAAGAAACCTTCAACCACAAAGAGTAATGTCAAGTAGTCACCTGATCAAAAAGTATTCATAAAAGAACTTTAAAAAGACTTTAAAAATCAAATGAAGGAGATTGAGGAAAAAAGAATCATCCAAGAAAAACAAGAAGATTACGAAAAGAAAGTCAACTGATCAGAAAAAGAGATTCAGAATCTCAAGGAAAAACAATTATTTCTTGAAAATCAGAACTGGGGAAGGGGAAGGCAGGAGGTTAGAAGGGATAAAGAAATAGCAAAACAAAATATAAAGAATTTGAAAAATAGAAGAGTGTGAAATATCTCATAAGAAAAACAACTAATCTGAAGAACAGATGAAGAAGAGAAAACATAAGAATAATCAGACTACTTGAAAGTTATGATTTTAAAGAAAAATTATCTTGCTATGATAACACAAGAAATGATTAAAGAAAATTTTCCTGAAACATTAGAACAAGAGGGGAAATTAGAAATTAAAAAAAGAGATCCACCTATAACCACCTGAAAGAGAACCTATGAGGAAAATTCATAGTAACATTATAGTCAAATTCTGAAAACCCTAGCTCAAGGATAAAAAAAAAAATCACATTGTGTTGCTACAATTGGAATCACACAACACCTAGCAGAAATGACACTGAAAGACTGAAGTTCTTGGAACACTATATATCTAAGAGCAGAAAAATTAGGATGTCTGATGAAAACATATCCTGTACATAATCCTGAATTTTAAGAAATAGACATTTAAAAACTTTCAGATTTTCAGGAGTTTGTTAATAAATTAAACTGTATTTAATATACAAGAGCCAATAAAAATATAAGACACATACCAAAGACTAATTATAAGGGACTCAGTAAGGACCAATTGTTCTCCTTTTATGTAGGTAAAATGTAAAGCGTCGAGTGTAACATTATAAGTAGTAATTGATTGGTTCATAAGAAAGACTGGGATAGATCTGAGTATGATATGACATTGAAAAGCTAAGCCATTTAGGAAAAACTAAAAAGAGTAATTATTTTATACAAATGAGCTGTGAGAGGAAGAACTAACATAGAGGAATTAGATGGGAAGGAGGGTTGTTCTGGAAATCTAATTTCATTGGGAATGGGTACAAGAGGGAACAACACACATATATCTAGAAGAGTATAAAAGTCCTCTAAATTCAGAAAGAAATAAAACGCTAAGGGAATTGGGAGGTGGAAGAGGATAAGGGAGAGATATCTAGATAAGAGGGAGAGGGAATAGGTCAAAGGTAGGTATAAAAGGGTGTTTAGATTTAAGGGAATGGGAGGATAAGGGAGGAATCCCTGGAGAAGATGGGAGGGGTAACTAAGAGGAGAGCAAGGTAGAGAGTAGAAATAAAGTAGAGGAGTGAGTAGGGACAGGAAATAAGAGATACGGACAAACATAAAAGCAAAGTCAGAAGTACAATATGTTATGGAAAGTATATGCATATATATGTATATATGTGTATTCATATTTGTGCGTATGTACATGCATATACATATATACACACACATATGCCTAGGTATGTTTATGCGTATATAGTTATATGTAAATATGTGTGTATATGTAATAGTGTATACCTATGTATATGTGTATATGAGTATATGTGAATCTGTATATCTACATATAAATGTATCCATGTTTAATTGTAACTCTGAATAGGTGGAGGAGGTGGGGAAAGTACTAGAAAAAAAATTCTCGGCAGAGAAAAGTAACAAAACAAAAATAACAAGGAAGCAAAGAAGGACAGTTCTCGACATAACACTAAGTACTTATATACGTTTTCGTGAAATGGAAACTTATTGCTATATATTTTGAATCTTCTCTTACCTTCTGTTGTGCATATGACATTTTTTTCTTTTCTTGTTATGTATTTAAGTTTTAATATTTAAGTTTATAGCATGCTTCTTTTTTATCTCTTCTCATTGCATTTTTAACTTTCAGTAATAAAAAAAGAGCTTGTCACCTACCCAGAAAAATTGAGTTTAATACTTGAGGGGGAAAATGGTCATTCAATGAAATAGAAGACAATCAAGCATTCTTTTCTTTTCATTCAAGCATTCTTGATGAAAAGACCAGAGTAATAGAAAATTTGATTTTCAAACACAAGAATCAAGAGAAGCATGAAAACGTAAACAGGAAAGAGAAATCATATAATATTTGTAACTCTTGAGAATTTTCTCAGTATTTGGGTAAGTGGAGGGATTATACACACATACACATACACACACATACATAGAGATATAGGTTGATAGATAGATGGATAGATTAGATAGATAGATAGAAAGATAGAGAGCACAAGGTGAGTTGAATAGGAAGGGATAATATCAAAAATAAAATCAAGGGATGAGAGAGGAATATATTGGGAGGAGTAAGGTAGAAATGGAATGGGGAAAGTTATCTCTTATGAAACAGGCAAGAAAAGGTTTTCTTTTTTTTAATGGAGGGGAAATTAAAGGAGGTTAGAGGGAAAAATGAAGTTGACTCATCACATTTGGCTTAAGGAAGGAATAACATGCACATTCAATTTGGTATGAAAATCTATCTTACAGTCGAGGAAGTAAGGGAGAAGGGGATAATTGGGGTGGGACAATGATAGAAGGGAGGGCAAATGGAAGAACAGAGTAATTAGAAGTAAACACTTTAGGGGAAGGACAAGGTCAAAAGAGAGAATAAAATAAATGGGGGGGCAGGATGGAGGGAAATATAGTTAATCTTACATAACATGACTATTATGAAAGTCTCTTACAAAACTACAGATACATAGCCTACATTGAATTGCTTGCCTTCTTAATGAGGGTGGGTGGGGAGGGAGGAAGGGAGAGAAGTTGGAATTCAAAGTTTTAGGAAAGAAGGTTGAGAATTGTTTTTGCCTGCAACCTGGAAATAAGAAATACAGGCAATGGAGTATAGAAATCTACCTTGCCCTACAAGAAAAGAGAGAAGAAGGAGATAAGGGAAAGGAAGGATGTGATAGAAGGCAGGACAGATGGGGGAAAGGGGTAATTAGAATACACAGAGTTTTGGGGTGGGGGAGGGGAGAGATGGGGAGAAAATTTGAAACTCATAATTTTGTGGAAATGCATGTTGAATACTAAAAATAAATAAATAAGCATGAAAAATGGAAGGAAAAAAAAGGCTTGAAGGTACAAATTTTCCGGGTAATAAACAAAATGGCATTCTATTCAACAACGAGTTTGACAAATGTATCAAATGATTACAATTTGGTGACTTTCAGAAGGCACAAATGACACGCTGTTCAACAGTTTTCGGTAAGTTCGGGTTCTCCATTGCAGATTGTGCTGTCTTCTTCTCATTGATTTGTTTCTGTCTTCTGTGAAATGGTTTTCTTCATAAATGCAGATTTCCAATTTATCTTTAAAGACGAACATCTCTGAAATATTACTTGTAATCAAAGCCCAATAAGAGTGACCAGAGAGTAATGAAGTATTCTGAGTATTAACCTGACAACAACCAAATAGGCTTCTTCATGTTTCGTCGTGACTTCCAACCAAATTTTTGTTACCAGTTCTTCTAAAAAATATTGGGCTTCTCTATGTCTCAGATGGTTCGAATTAGATTATAAACCTCAAGCACCTTCTCTTCCATGATCTAACGTTCCCTGGCAGCTCCTGGATCAGAGCTTCCCGAGAGCCACAGTACTCTGCTCGGTGTCCAAGAAAGCAGCCTCGACACACATCCATCCTCCCTCTCTGCCATCCTTGGCATGCTCACTTTGTTTCTGCTTCTTTTTATTAGTTCCTTGAAATTCTTGATTTTTAATTGTTGTTGCTGCTCCTTGAGAATTTTATTACTGTTTTTCTCTTTCTATAAAGTGATATTTGACATTGTCGTTGTTATGGCACGAAATAAGTTTTTTAGTATTTTTTTTTTACATAAATGGATGTTGTAGTTCATCAGACTGCATTCATGGAAATAATTATATGCTTTTTGATGATTTTGTTGTTAATATGGTTAGTTTATTTCATAGTTTTCCTACTATTCAACGAACTGTACATGCATAGCATGAAAACAGCTTGGGTGCCTCTAATCTTTGTGATGTTGCTGAAGCAAATTTTTGCTCTTTGATAATGTTTAATTATTTTGCATTTATGTTCAATAGCAATATTAGTCTATAATTATTTTTATTCAGTTTAAACTCTCCCTGGTTTATGTATTAAGACAATATTTGTGTTATAAATAGAATTTAGTTGGATTGTTTCTTCTACCATGTTTAAAAACAGTTTTTGTAATATTATAATTAAATGTTCATTGAATATTCAAGAGGGTTCATGCGTGAATTTATCTGTTCCTGGAGTTTGTTTATTTGGAAATTGATTTATAATTTGCTCAATTTTAACTCTGAAATTGAGTTGTTTGAACTCTTTAATTCTTTTTCTGTAATTTGGCATTTTATATTTTGTAAATACTCATCTGTTTTATGGAAATTGTAAAATGTGTTAGCAAATAAAATTGTAAAAACGTTTCTATTTATATCTTTTATTACTTTTTTATGTGAATTAAACTTCTTTCCTTTTGAAAGTATTCATTCTAACATTTTTTTCTTATAAATTTTTAGTTACCTGACTATCATCTATTCTTCCTCTCACAGAGAAAATAAATGAAGTAATATCAGTTAGATAAGTGAAATCATAAGAAAAAACATATTTCCATATTAGCCGTATTTCAAAAAATGCAAGATAAATAAAGTGAGAAATTACATTTCAATTTAAACTCTGAGTTTGGCAGTTGTCTCTTTGGAATTGGATAGTATTGTTTTCTATCAAAAGTTCTTCGGAAATATTTATATTGTGTCTTTTTGTAGTGGCTAAGAATTAGAAATTAAAATGATGCCCATCAGTTGGGAAAGGGCTAAACAAGCTGAGATATATGTTGGCAATGGAATATTATTGTGCTATAAAAAATGACAATCAGGATGATTTCGGGAAAAAAAATAACTTGGATTTATATGCATAGTGAAGTGAACAGAACCAGGATAATGCTGAACACAGTAACAGCAATATTATTCGATGAAGAATTGCGACTTAGCTATTCTCAGCAATACAATGATCTGAGACAATCCCAAAGAACTAAGGATGAAACATAGTACCTGCTTCCAGAGGAAGAATTGATATTGATTGAATATAGACTGAAGCAGGCTATTGTTCCCTCTTTCATGTTCTTTTTTTATATGAACCTTCTTCTACAGAATAAGTGATATGGAAATGTTTTACATAATTGCACATGTATAATCTATATCTGCTTGCTTACTATCTCAAGGAAGAAGGAGAGGAGGAAGGGATTGAGGGATAGAATTTGGAACACAAAACTTTAAATATACATGTTAAAAATAGAAAAAAAAAGAAAATATGCCTACTCAAATAATTAAAAGCATCCTTTGGAACTGCCTTATATGAGTAAATTGATTAAAGTAGTCAAATCTTTGACAGTTGATCATCATTACAACATTGCTGTTATTATGTGCCATGACCTCCCATTTCTTCTTACTTTACTTTTGCATCAGGTTATATAGGTCTTACTATGTTTTCTTTTCTTTCCAGAAACTGTTCCCCTCATTATTTCCCACACCACAAAAGTATTCTTTCACAATCATGTGCCGCAACTTACTTAGCCATTATCTAATTGATGAGCATTCCCTTGAATTCCAATTCTTTGCTACCAAAGAAAACATAGCTCCTATAAATAGTCTTGTGCCTATAGAACATTTTCGTTTTTCTTTGATTACTTTCAATTACAGATCATGAGTGATATTTCTGGGTCAAAAGATATGCACAGTTTTATAGAATTTGAGGTACACTTTCAAATTGTTTTCCAGAATGATTGAACCAGTTCACAATTCCACCAAGTGTTCATCAGTGTACCTATTTTCCTTCATCCTCTCCAGTTTTTTTCTTTGTTGACATGTGTGAGGTGACACGTAAGAGTTGCTTATGTTGCCATTCTCTAATCAGAGATTTAGAGCATTTTTCATATCACTAAGTATAGCTTATTTTCTCATTCTGAAAGTCTGCTCATATATGCAGACCATTTATCAATTAGGGGATGACTGTAATTTTTTTTAATGAAATTGACCCAATTCTATACTCAAATATTTGAGAAAAAAGGTCTTTATTAGAGAAACTTGCTATATTTTATATGTTATTGTCTATAAAACCTTTTACCATAATGTAGTTTCCTTGATTATCTCTTTTTAATTTGATCTCTTTTTGCTCTTACTTCAGCTGAAATCATGATTGCTACCTTGCCTTTTTTACTTCAGGTGAAGCGTAAGAGATTCTGTTTTCATCCCTTTATTTTAACTCTGGGCATGTGTCTTTTTTGAAGAGCACATCAACATCACTGATTCATATCCATGCCTTCTGTCTATGTAAACTCCTTTTAACTTCCCTAAAAATGTTAATGTTCTTGGGAGTTACATGGATGATCATCCCATATACACTTGTAAACAGTTTGATATTAGTGAGATTTTATGATTGTCTTTTATGTTTACCTCTTTATGCTTCTCTTGACCCTTGGGTTTGAATGTCTAATACTCTTTTGAGTTCTGATCTTTTTATCAGGAATGGTTGAAATTCACCTATTTCATTAAATAGCTATTGTCCCCAAGAAGGATTACACTTAGTTTTATTGAGTAGGTGACCTAGTTGTAATCCTGGCTCCTTTGCTTTCCAGAATATCATAGCCCAAACCCTCCACTACAAGGCTGCTACATCTTGTGTCATTCTGATAATGGTTACATGATATTTGGATTTTTTCCCCTGGATACTTATTTTCTCCTTGACCTAGCAGCTCTGAAATTCGACTATAATATCTCTTGGAACTTTCATTTTGGGTATCTATTTTGGAAGATGATTAATCAATTCTTTCAACTCTTATTGTACATTCTAGGATCTAAGATACTGGGGCAGTTTTCCTTGGTAACTTCTTGAAATGTAATGTCTATATTCTTTCTTTGATCATAGCTTTCTATAGTCCAATTATTCCTTAATTTTTACTCCTTGATCTACTCTCTAGGTCACTTGATTTTCTGATAGCATAGTTTACATTTTCTTCCTTTTTCTATCCTTTTAACTTTTTTTCTTTCTTCATCTATCATGGAGTCATTAGCTTTCACTTGCCAGTTTTTATTTTTAAGGAATTATTTTCTTCAGCATGATGACATGCCTCTTTTTCTATTTGGCCAATTTTGCTTTGTAGCAAGTCTTTTTTTCTTCTTTAGTGAAGTTTTGTGGCTCTTTGTCCATTAGGGTCATTATTTTTTATTTTCTTTTTGTGCCTCTTTTACCAAACTCTTTAATTTTCTTTTCAGAAATTTACTTGGCTTACTTGGTGACTTTTTTCCTTCACATTGAATTATCTTTCCCCACACACACACACCCTTTAGCATCCAGTTCTTTCCTTTTGGTCCCTGAGGGCATTTTTCCTCCTGAGGCACCCAAGATTTTTAGGCCCCAAATCTTTCACTTTCACCAACTCCTTTTTTTTTAAATGGTGAAATCATGCTGAACTATACTGTTTTCTGCTACTCTGGCATCCTGTTTAACAACTAGCATTTCAATACTGTTTTAAAATTTTCAGAACGCTTTACAAATATTGCCTCACAACTTGTTTATAGAATGTTATTAATATTCCCATTTTATAGATGAGGAAAACAGAGATTAATTGACATACAAAATCACAGAGCATTTGGGATTAGTTAGCCTTAGTACATATTTGAGTCTATATTTGAACTTAGATCTTCCTAACTCCTAATTCTGTGGTCTGTGAAGGCACCTAGCTGTCCGTTTACAAGGGAAAAAATATCCTTGAATCATTAAGACTGAGTTACACTAAGGGGTTGGAACAAAACATATTCTGCCTCAGCTAAACATATACAGGGAAACAATTTTCATTTCAGAAAAGACAATAGTAAAAAACAAAATTTAATTAAAAATAAAAATGGAAAATGCATTTTGCTAAAAGATAGCATAGACAATGAACTAATTTCAACAATTAACAAAGTAATGACATATTTTTTAAACACTTTAATGAAATGCCAAGTCAATTTTAAGAAAAAAATAGACTGAAATAATAATAGTAGGGGACCTTGATTTACCTTTATGAGTCCTAAATAAACCTAACTAAATATAATTAAGAAATAAAGATCTGAAAAAAATAAAAAAATTAAATTAAAAAATAAAAACCCGGATGAAATTTTAGGGAAAAAATTGAAATAGACTTTAAGATATATGTGTGTGTGTGTGTGTGTGTGTGTGTGTGTGTGTGTGTGTGTGTATATATATATATATATATATATATATACATGTATGTATGTATATGTATTACACACATCTGGGTATGTCTTTACATTCCTGTTTGTGTAGACTGTTTCTTTGCGAACCCTCCTTGAAAATGAGGACCATCATGAATGACACACTGCTGTTGAATGCTGTCCTGAGCCCTGGCAAAATGCATGGTTTAGTTTCAAGAAATCTGCTTACAGTCACAGGGTAATCTTAATGCTATTTCGTAGTTGACAAGAAAGTTTCTTGAGCCTTTAGGGTGGCTCTTGTGGTGGATAGGATCATGGTGGTATCATGGTATGTCTTTAGCTCTAGCTCAGCAGGTGTGAGATAGCAGTTAATAATCAATTGCATTGATGCTCACTCAGCAGCAGGTAGTAATGGCCCATAATTGGTACTGTGTGCTTAAATGATTGTTTGTACCCCTGCAACAGGGTTTTTTTTGCACACATTAGAGTGCTATCAATAGCCCATGAAGCTATCTTGCTGAAGTTCAGAAGAGCTTCCAGAGCCTTTTGGAGTCAGGAAGACCTGGGTTTAAATCTCATCTTGGAAACCGACAATATGTGACTGTGAACAAAGTCAACCATAAAACCCATGGTTTAGTTTCTTCCTCTTCAGAGTGGGGACAATAATATGAATGTCATTGGTATCACAGTAGTACTATTGTCAAGGAAATATTTAACCCTTTAACACTTTAAAAGGGAAACTGTCAGGGAGGGGATCTTGAGCGGTCAGACCAGGGTCTCACCTTCACAAGTGAGAAGCAGTAAACTCAAACACAATCTGTTTAAGAAAAACAAAGGAAAGTGAAAAGTGATCTGTTCACTATAGTAAAGTGGCTTCTCAGTGCTCCTGGAGACTGGAAGCTACTGACAGCATTCAGTGGCAAGGATTTCACTGTTGGGTGGAGTTTCTGCCTGGGTGGTTTTCTACATGAATGAAATCCCAAGTTCAAAATCTGTCCATTCATCTATTTTTTTTTGGAAAACAGAATCATGAGAAGAATTGTTACAGTAACTAACAATGTTCAGGAAAACCAGAGTGAAAGCATATGTATCATGTAAGAGGAGGAAAATGTGTACATCAACACTGAAAGACAGATCAAAACTGGTCATTGCAATGAAAATGAATTAACGGTCCACTTTTTGTACTCTCATTCTGTATTAATGACATAGCAATTGGGAATTTTAGAGGATGTCAGTGAAGTATGTCTTCCTTATTTGTGGGTTGTTGTAGTCATGCTTATAAGCCAATGCCTAGATTTTGAAAGAAGAGATGAGCCACTCTCACTTGGCTAGGCAAGTCATTGGATGAGTTTGTTCGTGAGTGCATGTATATGGGTAGGAGGTGCAGAAAGATTCCTTCCTGACCGGCATCATCTCAAAGTGTATACAGTTCCGTGCCCTTGTCATAATAAAGCATCAAGGGGTGTCAGTACAGGACCTCACACACTTACAGAATCTCAGTATTGAAAGAGATTCTGGAGTCCAAGAGGCTGTACTAGTATTAGACTACAAGGGTCATTCTGTTTTTATTTGCAAAGCACCAATGAAGAAACATCCACTACCTTCATGGGGAGCTTACTATACCTCAGGTTGGCTTTTATTCTTAGGGAGGGTTTTCTTGTTAATGATTCCAAATTCACTTCCATAAAATATATTGTTATTCTTCACACATATCTACACATACAATGCAGACAAATTATATAAAGAGTTGTGTATGTCCCCCCAATGCCTCCTTTTATAGAAGGCAGAAACTGAACTCTTAGATGACTTCACTTTGCATCTGCTGCTCTGCTTTGTTTCAATTACAAGAAATAAGATGCTGCTACACCAACTGCCCCATAGTCCCCTGCCCTCCTTACCTTTTGTGTGTGTCTTCCCTTTTACATTGTAAGCTCCTTTAGGATAGATGCTTTCTTGCTTTTATTAGTTTTATCCCAACACTTAGTACAATGCCTGGCACATAGTAGATGCTTAATCACTTCTTATCGGATTGGAATGAACCACCTACAAATGTTTCACTTCCACCTTTGTGCACTATGAATTCCCCTTATCTGATCCCAAGCTGTTGTAAATTTAACTGTCCTATCTTGATATTCCAAAACCTGTTCCTTTTCCTCACCATGACTTTCAGTCCCTAAACCCACTGACTACATTCACATTCCTTCTGCTGGAAATGTGAGTTGAAGAGGAGAGGAAAAGAGGAAATGAACTCTAGGTGAATGCCTTTAATTTTTTTCAGTAAAATATGAATCCAATTTCTTAGTTGAGAAGAGGAGAAAAGGGGAGGGGAGCCACTGGAGTTAGGAAGAGAGATGAAAAGACAGGGAAAAGTTGTTGTGGTGAGTGAAATGATAACCTCAGTTAGAGGGTGTATAATGAGTTGCTTTGTAGCAGTGAGGACCCAGTTAAGTTTATAAACATAGATTAGTGATCGATCTCATCAGGACAGTTCTACACTTGCATCCTTTGCTTCTTTGCGTTCTCACTGAACTTTCTGTTCTGAGCTTCAGCTTTGAGTTACCGCCACTGTCTATCATGTTTATTCTGACTCACCTCCTACCAAATCACTCTGGAGAAAACAGATGTATGCAATAGAGGCAATCACTTTCTTTGCCCTCAATCTCTTCTCAACTCCAGAGTCTGATTTCTGACCTCATCATTCAGCTAAAAATGTTTTCTCCAAAGTTACCAAGGATTTTTCAGTTGTTAAAGTTAATGACCTTTTCTCAATTCTCATTCTCCTAGACCTCTCTAAATCCCTTGACATGGTTGACCTTCCTCTTCTCCTAGCTAATCTCTTCTCCCCAGTTTCCTAGGACATTACTAGGTGCTGAATCTTATCTATCTTCCTCCTCCTAAATGTCTCCTGTTGTACCTTCATACCATTCAAACTTGCTGTTTGAGAGGGGGGGCATTATTTAGAATTCTGTCCCAGGCCCTCTTGTCTTCTTCTTCTATGTTATTTCACTTAGTGATCCCATCAGCTCCTCTGGATTCAATTGTCATCTCTATGTTGATGGTTTGAAAATCTACTTATCTAGTTCTAACCTCTCTCCTGATCTCCAACCTCACAATTACAAAGCCTCAAACTGGATATCCCATAAACAACTTAAACTCAACATGTTTAAAACTGGAGTGATCCCTCCCCCAATTCTCCCTTTCTCCTGACTTCCTTGTTACTGCCTAGGATACCACCATCTTCTCAGTCACCCAGGCTTATGGCCTAGGTGTCATCCAAAACTTTTCTCTCTCACCACCACTCCCCACATCTGAACTGCTAAGACCAGTCAATTTCATCTTTGCAGTATGTTTTAAGTATGCCCACTTCTCTTGTCACCTCTGACACTGCCCCAATCCTGGTACAGAGCCTCATTCCTCACTCCTGGACTAGTATAATGGGGGCTGCCGGCTTCAGTCTCTTCACATTCCAGTCCATTGTCTGTTCGGCCACAAAAGGGATTTTCCTAAAGCAGAGATTTACTTGCATTACCTCACTGCCCAATAACCTCCCATTTTAAGCACATAAACATAAAGTGGCTTCCCATGTGTTCCAGATCAAATGTGAAATGCTCTGCTTGGCATTCAAAGCTCTTCATGACCTGTACCCCACACCTTTGCTGTTATCTTATACATTAATATCCCCCCCACACTCCCTATAGTATAGTGACATTGACTTCCCTTCTGTTCCTCACAAAAGACACTGTCTCATGACAACAGGCATTTTCATTTGCTGCTCTCCATGCCCAGAATTCTCTTTCTCCTCTTCTCTGCCTCCTGGTTCCCATCAATTCTTGACTAAAACCCCATCTTCTAAGGGCAGCATTCCATTGCTCCTCTCCTTTCTCCTAGTCCTTTTCCTCTGTGGATTATTTTTAGTTTATCCCATCTCTGGCTTACTTGTACAAATTTCTTACATGTTGTCTCCCCTACTAGCCTATGAGCTCTATGAGAGCAAGAAATCTTTTTGCCTTTCTATGTATCTTCAGTGCTTAACACAGTGCCTGGCACATGGTGAGCATTTAATGGTTATTGAGTGACTGCCTTGGCAGTGCAAGGCTATATCCTTGGTGCTGAGGAGTTGATTACTAAAATAAACAATCCTTAAATATAAGACAATTCTATTCTACAGTAGAGCAACAATTGGACACTTTAATGTCCAAATGACATCAGTCCAGCCAGGTATTCCCTATCATACGAGCCTAAGGAAATACACCTTTCACCTTTTCTCTTTCTCTATGTTTCCATATGCCATGTGGACACATAATGGGTATACATAACCTGAGTTTGCTGACTAATGAGCTTGGTTTCTAACAAGACCCATTTCATGTCTGTGCGGCCTCATTACCACCTGCAGAGACATGGGGCCCAGCACGTATGCTTCCAGCCCCTTTTCACACACACTCAGAGATTTGTGTTAAGAACAGCTAATTTCTTCTAATACTTTTCCCAAGTTGACTGTTTCTAGCAAGCTTCCTGCTGGGCCCATAACACTCGTCAATGATGCTGCCTGCTCCCACCCATGTGTGCTGCACTCTGGAGACTCAGACAAGTATTGTCAACAAGGAGCCTTGGTGAATTGGTAATGTCAAACATTTTTATGTGACAGGAAATCAAGGGTAACAAATGAAAACCAACAAATATCCCAGATAGGCAATAGAGCATGGATCTGTGGAAGGAAAAGATGCACTTAGAGGAAGTAGTCTTTATTTTCCAGGAATACTATTAAGTAAAAAACTATACTAAGTCACATTCTAATAATCTTGGATGTGCTGAATGGATGGGGAATAATACACTAAGATGGGTACCTAAGCATTATATTAAAAACAATGTGACCTCAGTTTCCCCACGGTTTTGAGCATCCTAGTGGAAAAAGAATTAGTTGCCACATCAATGTATGTTATGTTTGGATCCCCTCTTACCTCAGGGGTGGGAAGTGTGATTGCCATATTAATATATTCTTGGAACATTTATAGTTTCATTCATGGGAAAAAGGCTGCTGTCAGTTTCAGCTTAGTAGAACCAACAGAGAGTAACCTACTGGGGGAAAGCAGATCAAGTTTGTCATGGTAGCATGGATGTAAATTGAGCAGGGAGCCCCAAGAACACAAAGGAAAAGGGATCACCTTTGAGCAATATCCCCTCCCCTGACACCAAAGGGCACCACCTATGACATGAAGTCATAGGCCACTTTGTCCTCTGTGCTCATGTAGTGGGAAAGTATGTGATGCTTCCCTTGCTCTCTCCCCATTCCCTGCCAAGAATATAGCCCTGGAATTTCTCCATTTACAGGTAGATCTCCATGTTCATGGAATTAGTCTCTTATATTTACCCCCTTCTCTAATAGTTCAGGCCTGATTTCCTGTGGCTCAACTATTACAATAGTCTGATAATTTGTCCTTCAGTACTCAGCTCCCCTTGCTCCTATATAGTTATCCCCCTACTGCCGCACTCACTTGCATAAAATTTACCATATCACTCACATATATGTGAAGTTTCACAGGTAAAATATAAATATATGATAAAATATCAACTCCTTTGCTTAACTTTTAATGCCCTCTTCAATCCATCACTTCTACACATGGATCATATAACCAAGCTAACCATAACTGAGACATTTGCTGATCTCCAGCTCATCTCTCACCAGTAGGAATTCCTACATTTACCTAGAAGACAGTATCTGCCCATGACCTTCTTCAGAAATTCCCACTTTCCTTCAGGGTCCGGCCCATGTGTCATCTTCTCCATGAAGCCTTCCCTTGTCCTCCCAGGAGTCAATGATGTCCCTGAAACATTTTCCTAGAGCATGTTGTCTACATACCCTTTGCTCCAATATCATAAGGCTTGAACCTTGCTGATCTGTATGCATACTCTATTCCCCTTATTTGACCAAAACTCACTCCAGAGCAAGACTCTCTGGTACAACCCAGAGCTCTTCCCAATGTGGGATGCATAGTGGATGCTTGAGCAATCTTTTCTCTATTGGGTTTTTGCATGAGATGTCACTCTTCAGTACATATGGCCCCACGCACTCAGACACATTTATCTTGGTACCAGTCTCTTTATACCTCAAACCTCCTGTTGGTGGCCTCAGTTTTTTGAGGGCTAGAAAATCAACAAAAATCTATACGCAAAGGAAGAGGATGATGTAACCCTCCTTCCTCCATGCCCCCAAATCTGCAAATACTACTTACAGAATCCCTTTGGCCTAGGCACAGTCTTCTATTCTCATATGATTCCAGAAAGAAAGTCCAACTTTTTCATTGAGGAAAACTTCGCTTTGGCATGCCTTTGATGTCTGTATCAGCAATGCCAATTGATCTTTATTGCAAAAGCGTGGATCATCCTGCCCTGCAGGACCTTGGTCTACAGGAAGAATGAACCTTGTGATTCTTCTTGGAAGGAAGTTGATGAGTAGAAATCCTCCATGTTGAGAGGTCTGGGAGCCTCTCTCTTTGTCTTTCTAGTTAGGTCCTTTCCTCCCTAACTCAAGTTGTTGTCTATTAAGCTCTTCCCCTGAACTCCTAACAATCTTCACCATTTTCTTGGAAGTTTTGAGGAACGATATTACATAGGTGCAAGAAGATAGATGAAACCGTGCCTTTGTGAATTATTTATGCCTTTCCTTCTCCTAAGGTTTTTCCCATGAATTTTCAGCCTGTTCTGTGGAGGATTAGGGGAGGCATTGAAAAAAGTGATTTCTCAAGTTGATGTAATAAGTTAATGGGAAAAAGAGGCTTTCTTTGGAATTTTCTAGGTTTCTTCCTTAGAAAAGTTTGGAAATACCTATTGCCAATCTGTTGAGGGACCTAAGGAATATCTGTTGGATATAAGGTTAAGGAAAATGTGGGCTGTTCAGAAAGAACTTGCAGCTCTAGTGTGAAAATCTGTTGAGCCCTTTTCAGGCCTGCTAGTCTACCTTTGGTGTTCACCTGACTCACTTGTGGCTCCAAGAAGCTGTAACATGCATAGTGGCCACACTTTGGTAGAAGAATCTCAGTAGTCGAGTTAACCAAGTTGAGAATAACACCTGGCCTCAAACCTGTCAGTGAGTTAGTGGGATGCCCAGCCCAGGTAGGTGTAGACTTCCTCCAGCAAAATGAGAAGATGAGAAGAGTTTGTTGTAGCTGCCATGAAGGCAGTTGAAACAGGTATTATGGAACTTGATTAGCCATCAAAGATGCCAAGGTCATCCACTGCATCCCGGGCCATCACCTGACTTTCCTCTTGCCACTGAACTTCAAGACCTGACCCCATGATGCCATTGGTCCTCTTCAAACGTGAAAGATGGATGACAATAATAATCGATAACAACTCATTGACAGTGAGGGTCATTTGCCGGTCTCCTTTATGGTTATTGGGCATGAGTGCTTTGGCTTGCACTGTTGTGGGCCAGAAGGACACCTTTAGACTCTGTCTATTACAGACCATCTTTAATGGCTGAAGCGGGGCTCATTCCTTTGTTAGAAGACAGATCCTGAGAAGGCTGAATATCTAAGAGCAGAGTGGGTTGAATGGCATGCACATGCACATCACTCTCCCCATAAGCCCCTAAAAGATGTCTAGGGACAGTGTCACATGGTGCACAAAGCAGAAATCAGACAGGCATTAAGGAACAGAACTCAGATTTGAATGTTAAAAAATGTTTTTAATTTTTTCTCCCTTCCTTTTTTTTCCTTTCCTCCTTTGATATTTCCAGCCTTATGATATTGGAGCAAAGAGTATGTAGACAACTTGCTCTAGGAAAATGTTTCAGGGACATCATTGACTCCTGGGAGGATAAGGGAAGAATTATATAATTATATAAGAGACTAATTCCAGAATGGAGTATAGAAATACATCTTGCCCTTCAAGAAAGTAAAAGGAAAAAGGATAAGAGGGGATGATAATTAAAAGGAGGGTAGATTGGAGCAGGGAGTAATCAGAATGCATGCCATCTTGAGGTAGGGGAGGGGAGAGATGGGGAGAAAATTTGAAACTCAAAATTTTGTGGAAAAGAATGTTGAAAACCAAAATTAAATAAATAATATTTGAAAAATAAAAAAGAAATTCCTGGGACCTTAAATTAGATTTCAGGGTCATTTCCAATTCAAAAAAAAAAGTGTTCATTTCTTGCATCTGAAATGTATTTCCCCTCACATCTCTGCCTGCTAAAATCCTTTTTTTTTTCTATAATACCTACTTAAATGTCACTTTTTAATTAGTTTTTCTCTCCAAGATTTTTCAAATTTTGGTAACAATTCATTCTTTATTTACACTTCCATGGGGCATCAAGGGAGGACTGGCAGCTCTGGTGTGAGGACATGCTGAGCCCTTCCCAAGGTTACTCATTCACCTTTGATGTCCACCTGATTTCACCAGCTCTCCTCTTTGGCTTCAAGAAGCTGTACCATTAGTAGTGGCCATATCCAAGTAAAATTGTCCTAGTACATGAGCTAAACCAGACTGAGGGTAACCAACAGGCCTCAAACTTATTAGTGAGTTAGAGGGATGTCTACCCTAAGCATGTGAAGACCTACCCCCGCCAGCAGCATAGGAAGATGAGAAAAATCTGTTCCAACTGTCATGAAGGTGGATGAAGCAGGTGTTGTGGAGCATTTTGAGCATTTTAGGTCAGCCAACAAAGATGCAATGGCCTACTTCCTAGGCTATTGCCAGTCATCCTGACTTCAAGGACTCTGGGAGAGAGGGAAGTTGATGGCTTTGTCCAACTCTACTTTACATTAATCCAGTTCACTCAGAAGTCAAGATGTTGCCCCATAATGTAATGTTTTTAAATGAAGGATAAACAACATGCTTATACCACATTTTCTTTGGGTTTATAGCACTTTATAAAAATATTTAATCTCCCAACCAAATTACAAATTGTTTGATGATAGGGATGATTGGAAATTTATCTTTCTCTTCCCTAGCAACTACCATGTATTTTCCATATAGTACTTGTCCAATGAATGTTTGGTGAATATTTCTTTTTTCTTGGATTTGTGAAGATTATGTGGATTTGAAGAAAAATTTAAAGAAATACAAATAACAGTAGATGTTTATTTCAAAGTTTTAACTTTTTGTAGCCATTGGTTGGTTTATATTGAGGTTTTCCTAGATTTTAGTAAAAATACTCATCTTAACCCTTTCCTGGATTAATTCTCAAACATATATAATGCTTTAGAATTCAGAACAGTTTGCTATCAAAAAGCCTTTACAACTGTGCTTCTCTTTCCATTGACCATCTCATTCTATAAGCAAAACTGTTTAATGGAGTGAAACTTCTTCTTAGCATACCCCTAAGAAGTTTTTGAATCCTCCCTCCTTTTCCCTTGTTTATGCAAAGAACAGAGAGAAAAAGCATCCTATGAAGTGTTACTGACATGTGTGTAAAGCTTCTGATGAGATTTCCTGACAAAGGAAGCTACCCATAGAAAAGTGATCAAGGGTCATTGACAAACGTTTAAGTAACATTTTACCCTTATGTTCATTATCTTGTCCATAGAAATGGAGGAGAATAAGATAAGTTGTGTAAATGTTAGGATAAGAATGAATTTCTTAAGTTAATTGGGGAAATAGTGGCTATTAAATGCAATCGTCTGAGAAGAGGCATCAAAAAGAATTTGAAACCATTTTCAGAACACTATTTCTATGTGTGATCCTATTCAGATGCACTTAGGTTTAGCCATGAAGGAAGAAGACTCATTGGGACATGGAACATTACACAAGACGCTGGGCTAATGACCTTAGCCCAATATAATGTTGCATCACCTACATGATAGACTATGGGGAAAAATCTGATTATAGACTGCTGCATGCCTCTGCATCCCTCATGTACATCTTCCTCTTTGCGAAGGCTGTCCCTTACATCTGAATGTTCACCATTCCCCATCTTTATGTGGTAACATCCCTAGCTTCTTTCAAAGTATATCTCAATTGCCACTTGATAGAATAGACCTTTCCTGACTCCTCCCTCTCCTCCCTTCTCTTGTTGTTTTCTTCACCTTAAAACTGTTTTGGGTTTATCCATATGTATTTCATATACACTTTTAATGTACTAGGTGAAGTCATGGATAAAGTGTTGGAATTGAAGTCAGGAAGGTAAGGATTCAATTTCTGTTCACTGGCTATATGACTCTGGATGGTTCACTAAGTCTTCTTCAGACTAAGTTTCTTGGTGATAAAATGGGGTTGACAATAAAACCACCCCAGGAATCTGACAATCCAGTGAGATCACATATGTACAACACTGTGCTAATCTGAAAATGCCATAGAAATACTAGCTTGGAAAAAAGAAACCTACTGTATGTATATTCTTTCTCCTAAGGAGAATCAAACCTCCTTTGGATCAGGGACTGGTCTCTTTTTTTCTCTCCATCCAGGTACATAGCACCATACCTGGTGCAGCACAGTCTCCAGAAATGCTTCTCCAATTGGCATTTTAGAAATCATGCATGGAAAGTGACCCTAACACAAAACAAACAGAAAAGAGAAAGGATTTTTGAACCCACATTAATTTCTAACTAAAAGTTACCCCTATTGCCTCCCAATTCTACTTTTGAAACTAAGACCTATTCTGTCTCTAGAGAACAATGAAGTGGTCAGGGCAGCACTTAAAATGATTTTCCTTTGTTCTGATACAGAAACCTTCCCTTCCTCTCTCAACCATCGACTGGAGAAACCCACCTGAAAGTCATTTTGAAATCAGCTTTGATTATACTTCTTTCTGAAACCCATTTTCCTTCAGCTCATGTAAAAAAACTAACCTTTAAAAAAGAAAAGACAAAAAAGCAATCTCTTTATGTTGGGCTGCTATGGGGGTGATACTGGGTAGAGCCTTCTTTTCTGTTTAGTAGATCCCTAATGGGCAAATAAAAATAAATGGATCAATCGGTCAATAAATATAATTTGTCCATCCTCCTTCAAATCCCCTCCTGAACCAGAGTGATTTATAGTACAGGAGGAGGGAGCAAAATAAAAACTTCCAATTTTCATCTCAATCATTTCATTTGTCTTTAAGATACTCTTACAGTCATGGCAGGAAGTGTTTCTCAGAAGTTCATTTTGAAGTGAACTCTTTTATTTCCAATGATCATCTGGGGCAGCTTCAGATTAGGCCTCAGATTTTCTGTCTTCCTGTGAACTTCTGCTCAGCCTTCTGCTCATTGATGATGGAGCATTCAAGAACTTAAAGGATCCAGTTCCAACAAGCCCAAAGTGGAAGCCACAGGAAAGTGGAGTTCTGGTGAAAGCAAGTAGACAATGGAGAGCTTGAAGCTTGAACCATTAGGATAAGTAACAGTTGACCTGGCCTGAGGAGTCTCAGGTTCTCATGTTAGAATTTACAATCTATGAAGCCCCTATCACTTTTAGGACATTGGCACCTTAAATAGCCTGAGTTGGGGTTGTTGTACTTCCTTCCCAATCAAAAGCCCTTTTGTACTGGACATGGGCAGATTTCTGGAATCATCCCATTGGTCAGTCCAGAATCCAAACAATCCTGCAGCAGTGGAGCTCCTCATCTGCTCTTCCTTAGGCATTGCAATTTCTCTCTTCCTATGGACAGGTTGGTGTTTTATAAGGAGCACAAATTGAGACGGAGGGAGGACTAGCTTTGAATCATGGCACTGATGCTTGCTAACTGGACAACCTTGGACAACTCAGCCTCTTTCATTGACTGGTTTCCTCCTATAAAAGGGAGTTAATAACATAATTAGTCCTACTTCTCAGCATTGTTAGGATCAAACAGAGTAATTAAATTATTTCACAAACCCCAAAGAGATACAGAAGCATAAGCTATATGTAATTACCCTGACAACAATGCTTTTTTATGGCTCTGGGAATGTTAGTGGCGATAGAATCCCCATAGCATTCTCTTTTTTTCATACAGAATAGGCAGTCAAATACAATGACAACTGAGTGAAGAAGACAGGCAAGAGAGAGAGAGAGAGAGAGAGAGAGAGAGAGAGAGGAGATAAAATCCACAGGCAGCTTCAGGCACCCGGGGTTGTTTTGCAGCCTCAGATGATCAAAACCCAATGGAGTATCTCACTGTTTTAGAGCTTTAGATTTAGAATAATAATATCTAAAAGTTATTAAGTGTTTTATTATATATTAAGTATCTGACATATTTTCTTGTTTGGTGTTACTCTTATTGTTTTTCTTTTTCTTTTCCTTTTGTTAAAAAAAATATGTAATTTTTTTTAAATTTTCAGTTCTCAACATTCACTGCCACAAGAATTTGAATTCAAAATTTTCTCCCCATCTGTCTCCACCCCCCATACCTGGACAGCATGCACCCCATTCACCCCTTCCTCCAGTCTGTCCTCCCTTCTATTAACCACTTTACTTCCAAGCCTCTTCTTCTATTATTTTCCCTTTTTTCCATTGACTGTATAGCTTAATTTCCAGTTGCATGATAAAACAATTTTTAACATTCATTATTAAAGCTTTGAGTTCCATAATCTCTCCCTCCATCCCCACCCACCCTCATTGAGAAAACAAGCAATTCAATATGGGTCATCTATATGTAACTATGCAAACCACTTCCATAATAGTTATGCTGTAAAAGAATAACCACATTTCCCTCTGTCATATCCTGACTTTCGTTTATTCTATTCTCTCCCCTAACCTGTCCTCCCACAACAGTGTTTGCTTCTGATTATCCCTTTCCCCATTTTTTCCCCTTCTATTATCTTCCTTCTCCTATCCCTTTCCCCCTTGCCTTCCTGCAGGGTAAAATACATTTCCATATCCAATTGAGTGTGTGTTATTCCCTCCTTAAGCCAAATGCCATGAGAGTAAGGCTCAATTATTTCATTTCATCTCCCCCCTCTTCCCCTCCATTGGAAGAACTCTTTCTTCCCTCTTATATGTGAGATGGTTTGTTACAGTCTACCTCTTCCTTTCTCTTACTCCTCGTATGTTCAATTCAACAGTAAATTTTACTTTTTTAGGTACTTTCCCTTCATATTCAAATCACCCTGTGCCCTCTGTGTCTGTATATGTGTGTGTGTATATATATATATATATATACATGTATATACATATATACATGTATATATATACATGTTATATATGTATATATATATACACATACATACACACATACACTCACATATATGTACGTGCCTACACATATTTTTAGTGTTATTCTTGCAACAGTTTGAATTAGACTCTATTGTATTAATTCCCACTTTACCGACGGAGAAATTAGAAACAGCTTACCTAGCATCCCACAGCTACTAAGTATCTGAGATAGGATTCTGAATCAGTTCTTCATGACTCAGCAAACCCACCATCTGCCATCCAGCTTAACTGCCTACAATAATAAGCACAGTAAAGAGCCCTTGGGTAAGCTCTGGGAAATGTCTGGGCCACAAATCCCCACTGATGGGGAAATCACTAAGACCTTTTTGCACAGTAATATAATGGAATATTACTCTTCCCTAAGCAACAAGAAACATGGTGAATACAGAGAAGCCTGGGAAGGTTTCCATAAATGGATGAGGAGTGAGGGAAGCAGAACCTGGAAAACAATGTGCATGATGACTACAACTTAATAGAAGAAGAAAGCAATCCAAACTGAATGGTAAGCAGCTGGAGTAACCAAACCTGGCCCTGATGAGATGACAAGAGTCTTCCCCCACATCTTTGCACAACTGGCAGGTTATGGAAGTAAACAATGGATAAAATGCCACATTTCATGGATGTTTTGGTCACTTTGGCTGAACTGATTTTTTTCTTTGCCTCTTTAATATTTTGTTGTTTCAAGGGGAGGATTCTTGTATTGGAAAACAGAAGTAATGTGGAAACAAAAGGGACTACTCTGTTTGAAAAATACCATCCTGCTGTGCTACTGCTCCCCAAATTGGCCCTGACAGGCTCATAATCTGGTCTCGAGCAGTTCCCAGAAGTATGTAGGGATACTTCCTCATTGCTCCCACAGGAAGCTTGTTGCTCTTTGTGGAGATGAGCAAATGTGCTGTAAATCTGAGATTCAAAAGAGAACCATGGCAAACTTTTTGTCCACATTTTAAGTTTCCTGATCCATTTTCTCTCATAGTGTAACCTGCCCCAAGTTGTGTTTTTGCCAGGATTGAAATGTAATTTTCTGTTTGCTTCCAGTGCTTTGAAAATGATGGGTTTTAAGCATCCAAAAATTCCCCACTCATAGGGTTTGATCATTGTTTTCCTCTTAAATACTACATAAAATTGTTAACTGTAGCCCCTGGGTGAGCTTCATGGAGCCTTCAGTGAATCCCTGAGAGAGATGTGAGAGCGACTCAGTGAGGCTCTCAGTCAGCCTGAGAAAAGAAGAATGGAAAGGTAGAGAGCTATGTTCTCTACATAAATTTACTGCTGAAAATATATCAGGTGACACCTGTCAGTTCTAATTGTGGCTAAGAAAAATAGTTTACTCAAGAAGCTAAGGTTTTGCCCATTCACCCTTCATGTAAGGAGATGATACTCTAGCCTGGCCCAGGGCATGAGCCCAGAATTTCTTTTGGGTAGTATTTGACTGTCCCATCTACTCCTTTGGCCCTTGGAACCAATGGCAAAGGATAAAAAAGGTAGGAGTGGGGGAGGGATAGAACATCTTGTCTGGAATGTCATATGTATTACAGGGTATGTGATCAGCTGAAAAGAAGAGGATGCTGAGGTTTTCTTAGAGATCCAAGGTCCAGCAGACTCTGTACCAGTCACTGTACGTCAGAGCTACACGTTAGCCAGACCCCCTCAACCTTCCATTTTAGGAGAGACTTCTATACAACTGGAATTAAACAGCTTAGGATGACTCCTCTAAGCACATGCCTAGTGTATTGAATGAGATAAGAAGAAGTTTCAGAGTATGACAGGAAGTCAAGGGTACCCAATTACAATTCAAAGAGCAACATTTGTGATATGTGACAGATTTTTTTCATGGCTATTACACCACAGATGACTAAAATTCTCATTGGTGGCGAATAACCTTACAAAGATTCAAGATTTAGGACAAACATGACTTCCAGAGATTCTAAGATTAGAAGCTAAGCATCTAATCTATTTGTGGGGTGTCCTGAGGTGTGAGACATTCTCTGTCAGTTAAGGAGAAGGAACCTCACCCTTCACTACTCAAACTCTTAAATTCTTGTTTCCAGACACACTACAACTAGTAGCATTGTTTCATACAAATACCAAAGGCTTTTAAATTGCTAAACAACATTTTCACAGTCCTTATCAACTTTGATATTTTTACATGTTTAGACACAGTTGACCTATCTTTCTTCTCAGCCATTCTCTTTTGTTGGTTCTCCATTTCTTCTCTTTCTATCTCTATAATCATTCCTTTCTCAAGCTCCTTTAATAAGGTAACATTCCTCTTTGCCCATCAAGTGTGATATCCTGAGCCCTCTTCTCTTTTCTCTCTCACTTGTTGACCTCACTAAGTATAATGCAAGGGTTCAATTTCAGTCATAATGAGGATGATTCCTGAATATCCATATCCAGCCATGTTCTATCTCTTGAAATTTCCCCTGGGATGTTGTATCAATTTCTCAAACTCAAATTGCCCAAAATAAATCCATTGTATCCACCCTAAATCTACCCTCAACTTTGAGTTTTCATATTTTTGTTGAATGTATGACAGCCAAACAGGCTAAACCCCAAATGCTCAAGTAATAGTAGTAACAATTGCCACTTTATTAGCTCTCAGTGCTTTATGAGAACCTTCCCTTATGAGACTCTTGTGAGGTAGAGGGAATGAGTAATGTTTTCTTCATTTTGCCCAGGATAAAACTGCAGCCCAGAGAAGTAAAAAAAAATTTCCCTTAGTCACACAGCTAAAGAATCCTGGGGTCAGTATTTGGACCATCATTTCTTGGCCCAAGACAAGTGCTCATTCAACAGACAGTAGTTCTAGATCCCAACTTACCTAACCCTAATTCACTTTGTTTCCACCATATTTTTGCCAGAGTTGATCTATCATTGAGGGATATCAAGGAAATGCAATCTAATCATTTAGTCTGTCCTTAAAAAAAAACTTGCTTTGTAAAAAATGTGAACAGCAAAAATAGGTCATTTAGCCTTCCTTTTGCTGTTGTTCAGTCATGTTCAACTCTTTGTGAAAAGAGTAATTTTCCAGTCCAGCTACTTTTATATATGAAGAGAACCAACCCAAACAGGTTTAAATGACTTGTCCATGATCACAAAGCTAGTAAGTATCTCAGGTCAGATTTGAACTCAGGTCTCCTTGACCTAGTGCAGTTTCTACTGCACTACCTAGCTGACCCTAACTAAGCCTTCCTTTGTGGTAGACCAAATGATCTATAGCATTCAAAACTGAATGAGATCCTAGAGTCCAGTTCAGTGAAGCCAAGATAATATTTCTCAGTGTTTGCCAGTGAATAAAGATTGTTGTGAATGAATTCATTTATAAGAGACCTTTCCATAAAAAATTCCACCTAAAGCTGGAGCCAGTTTTTCTTTATTGGCTTTACATCAACCTTATATAAACTCTATAGGTTTTCTGCAAAAAAGCCAGATAATCCAAAGATTATGTGTGACTATGTGAGATTGGGAGGTAAGAAACTGAGTTCAAATCCCAGTTCTGTCAATGAATAGTTGTGTGACCCTGGGCAAGTGCCCTCCTCCCTCTGGCTCCTGTATTTTTATTGATACATATGAGTGTATGTGCATGTGTTTGCATGGGGAGGGAGAGGTTATACATGGTCTTTAAGTTATATTGTACTTTACCTCAGATAGCTACAAATCATGAAACATATGGTCTATTTTTGTCTTTGTCACTGGCATGCTGTGTTACTTCCCCATCACGGACCCCTCTGCAAAATTAGAAGGTTGGATGAGACCATTTCCAAGTCTCCTTCTAGCTATTATCCACTGGTGAAGCACAGCTCCTTATTTAGACAAGAATACACCATCCAACCAGCTTCATTACTTCCCAACTGCCTTTATAGTAGGGACTTTGCATCAGCTTCTAAAAATCTATACTTTAGAGCTTTAATATAAACTTAACAATGAATGGTTTGATTTTCCAACATCAGGAAAGGATTTGGAGACTCAGCTTCCTTGCTTGTAAAATTAAAGGGATAATTAATCTCAGGTGCAAATCCTATTCTTTTTACTTGACCTTGGGGCCATCTCTCCAGCTATCCATTCTCAAACTATTATTCCGATTCTTCGAAACATTTTGAAGGAGAAGATGAGAGGACGTATTGCCTTTTCCAAGGTTCAAAACTCCTCAGAAAAATCTGCCTTGTCTTCTCATGCATGATTCATTGGCCTCTTTATATATTCCAGTCATATTTGAAAGGATTTTATGTGTGAGTGTAAAAGCTAATTGATTTTATATTCTGAGAAACCAGCATGGCTCTGACGGGCTTGAAAGAGTGTATAGTAATGGCCATGTCCATGCCAAGTTCAAATGCCCCTTTTCCTTGAAAATCCAAAGCAGGCATTTCTGAGAATCCACCTGTTGCAGCTGAAGGGAAGAGTCAAGTGAATATTTGCATCTCCCTCGGTGAGATCATTTGTCTATTTACCGCTGGAACTCAACCCCATGTCGGCTGTTTTGTAAGGGCCTGAAACTTGAAAAGTCAACTGTTTTCAACAGATTTCCTTTTATTGTTTGAAGAAGTAAAGTGTGTACTCTAGAGATAATGGAAGTTCTGAGGAGCAACACACTACCATATGTCAGTTTCCTCCCTGAGAGTCCTGAAGCCAAGCAAGCTTTGTTTATGTGCCATCCAGAATTGTATGAGCTTCCTGCTGACACACCATGGGAATGAGCTGCCTTTGTTTAAGGATCCAAATCCAAATATTATTTGAGCAGAAAACTTCTGAAGTTGCCAACACAAATGAAAGGAAGACAGGAAGAGAGTGGCCAGGCTGGGGCTCTGCCCCAGTGCTCCTGAGTAGGAAGGGCCCTCTCCCAGGTTATGTTGTGGGGAGCCTCCAACTCTGGTCCAAAACTAGAGGCTTTACCGTTGAAATATCTTGGGCTGAGAAAGAGAGCTGGCCATGTTGGGCAAAGGCAGACCCTTCCCTGGCTCCCAGCTAAACAAAATTTCAAGCAGTTTGGTGGGGCCTTCCTAGTAACTGAAAGCCAGCCTGATGCCCCATAAATTGAAAAACAGATGTATTTTCCTTTTAAGAAACACAGTTTTGTTCTAGCCATATAGAGGTGAACAGCTGCAGGGAGAAATGAGCTCGTTTGGGAGCTAGAAGCCAACCACTTGTCCCAGGCCTCTTGCTATTAACAAGATGACTACCCATTGCTTAACCAGCTACAATGGAAAGGACACTGGCTGTGGAGTCAGGGGACCTGGTTTCAGATTTTCCCTCTCATTCTTACCACTCATATGATCATCCATAAGTCAATTAACCTCTATGGGCCTCAGTTTGCCCATCTTTCAAATAAATAAGATGGCACTAGATGTCTTTAGGAACCCAATCACTTCTGGGTTTGAGACCCTATGAGCTTTGGTTTCCTCCTTTGTGAAATGGGGACATGGCTATTGGGAGGGCAGCATCAAGATCATTACAAAGCCCAAGGCAATTTCTTTAGAAATGACTCTCCATCCAGCCTTATTTGATCCTGCTTCCTTTTGTGCACTACTTGCCAGATGTTCCTGCTCTCTGAAAACCCTGCTCCTCTGCACATTTATACGAGCCTCCTTTCACACCTACCATCCATTACTATCTCTTCTCTGTCTGAACAAAACATTCTGAGTAAATCAAAAAACCAATTTTCTTTTCCTTCGAGGCTCACTACAAGTGATGTGTTTTCTGTGATCCTTTACTGATCCTATTAGTGGCAAGCATTCCTTCAATTTTCCAACTGTTCTAGGACATTCTATCTAGATCCCTCCTTTGCCTCTAAACACTGAAGTTCGTATTATTATATGTCCTGCAAACAAAAGGTAACCCTCCTTATACACTGTAAGCTCTCTGAGAGCATGGACTTGGTTCTAGGTCTTTAAGTAATGTTAGTTAAAAGCACAGCTAATTCATTTCAATTCCATAAGACTGAGTTCAGAATTGTCAATCTCATGAACTCAGGTCCAACTTAGGTGTGAAAATCCTAGCTGGAGCTCTCAATAGCCTGAGTTCAGTCCTGAGAGGAATGATGCAAAAAGTCTTTTGTCTTGCATTTTCAACCAGGGTCTTGTGGACAGACATCAGGTTATGTCTAAGACTTAGGTCTTTACAAACATAAAAGGGAAGTTCTCAGGATAACAGTCCTCAGATTAAGGAAAATCGTTCTTCCCCTCTCCCACATCTTAGAAACAAAGAAAGTAAAAACAAAAGAAAACAGAAGCAACAAAATCCACTTATTTGTTTTTCAGTTTCCTGGGGACTTTGGGAAGGTAGATAGAATGAAAATTTCTGCTCCAAGGAAGAAGCCCCCCTCATAGCTGAGCACATGGTGAATAACAACAGGATGTTGGTGTTCCTTGGAGAAATAATGGTTAAGTAATTGTTACTGTGAACACACTAGGGGCCACATGGAATTTTTGAACTGTATTGTAAGTACCAGAAGATTGTTACCATGCCTTTAAAATTCAAATTTATACATTATATATATATATATATATATATGTACATGTACACACATATATACATGCATACACAAAAATACATGTATATACATATATACACACATATGTATGTATATAAATATATGTGTGTGCACATAGATATGTAATATATGTGTGCACACACAGAGATAGATGATAGATAGATAGATAAAGAGATAGGTAGACAGATAGATATAGAAGTCTAGAAATAAACAAGGAAGTTTTCCTTACCCTTCTAGTGAATCCCATGAGGCACCCTCCAACCTCTCCCTCAGGCATGCGGTGCCATCTTGTGGGGCAGCCTGCCCAGGAGAGGCAGTACATTTGATTGATTCTTTGATTCACTGGTGTAGAGAAGTTTCCATGTTCAGTTGAGTGAGGAGGACCTTCCTTAGGTACCCAAGGAGTCATCCAGATTGAAGATGACATCCTAAAGTTTGGAGCTCCCTGAAAATTACTCATTACACTTTGTAATAGAAAGATTTAATTCTCTTCTCACTATAGCTTAGATTATACATAATGGCAATAAGGTATACAGGCTCCAGATTTGGTTATACCCATTATGGCTCAGTCCCTTGATACACCATCTGCTCTAGGACCTCCTTTTTCTGCAAAAGCTGGGGCCCAAATTTAGTACTGTCCAGGCTAAATCTCTAGGTCTCAATATCATCTGACTCCAGAGTGCCTGAGGATAATGAGAAAGGGAAGGTGGTTGCTGACATGGCCAAGGCAGGATGCCAACCTTCTGCTACTTCCAGTGCAGTTCCCGTATCCTATTTGGTCTCTATATGGTTCACAGTAACTACTGTTTAGCCATTTCTTCTCCAAGGCATTGTTTCCCATATGATTATCTGGAAGGGATGAGTAGTTTTCCTTATCCAAAAAAACCTATCTTCTCTTTATCAACCTCAAATTCCTAGGAAATTTGAGAACATATCAGAGAGTGTTGTTTTTGTTGTTGATTTTGGTTTGTTTTACTTTTCTTTATTTTTAAACAAGCACTGTGGGGCAGATTGGGAGAATGGGCTTAAAAAACAACAAAAATTCACATTTCAAGCTTGATACCAGGTTTACTAAAAGATCAACTTGGTTGGTTTTCAAAATTTCTGTACATAGAAGTTAAACACCCACCTGACATTATAACAGGGTCAAATGAATTCACTGGATCAAGAGGATGGTGGCTTTTATAGCCAACTATTTGGGCATACTCCTGAACCATTGCTATAAATGCTAAGACATTAAACCTAGAAGGCAACTTACAAGCCATAGTAGAAGCTAGATTGTCAGTACCTGATGGTAGGGGAAGGGGGTAATACTGTTTTCCCTCTCTTTTTTCCCAAGCACAATGAAGTAGAGCTCAGCCATAGTAGGCACTCTCTAAATATTCATTGACTTGAGTCTCAGTACAAATCACAGAAGATGAAGAAACTGACACATGAAACAGGGAAATGGCAGCCCCATTCATGAAGGTAATTGGCAGAACCAGAACTAGAACCCAGCTTTTCTGTTCCACAATCTAGTATTCTCTCCACTGTATCATGGACACACAGGTAAAGGATTAAACATACAATGCACATAACTGCCTAAATACACAAATTCAGGAGAGCTACGAGGGCCCTCAGAGAGAATAGATCTCAATTCCCTGACTACAGATACAGAAAACAAGACTCAGCCTGGGAAAGTGACTCATCTGTGGTTGGAGAAATATGTATGTCAGGGCTGAGATTCAAACTCCAGTCTTCTAAGTCTAAGTCTTTCACTCTACTTGGTTATCTTAACCCTGAAGTTTGAAGCATATCCCATTCTAACGAATATAGCTCATCACTTGAGTCTCTAGTGTTTCCCTGCATTATGATTTAGAAGTCATTCTTCTCATCAACAGGTAGAGTGATTGACCCCAAATTCAGGAAGTCATGAGTTTAAAACTGACTTCAGGGACTAACTGGGAGACTCTGGGCAAGTGATTTAATTTCTGTCTGCTTTGGTTTGCTCAATGGTTAGATGGATATAATAACAGCACTGACTTCACAGGGTTCTTGTGAGAATCACATGAGATAATAGAAAAGAAAGAAAAGTGCTTAGCACAATGGCTGGATGGAAGCTTCTTTTTGTCTCTTTTCTCCCTTCCCTTTTTAATGGAGTCCTTTAAGTAGTCCAGAATAATTGGTAGGGCAATTCCACCATATTTAAGGGGAGAACTCTGGCAAAAACAAAAAGAAGTGGGGGAAATTAAGCTCTGTGAGTTTACTGATTTATAGCTCAATGCAGCACATTTTAAAATTCAATAAATATTTAATCAGAGACTTTATTCTATTGCAGAAATGATTGATAAATTATACTGCAAAGTAGAGGACAAAGCCATAAATACCATGTTGAATCTCTTGGTTAGTAAGCTGTGAAGCAAGTCAAAATGGAATAAGTGGTATACTCTCTTGGACAGTAAAGGAGGGGGCACATGGGCAAAGCTTTGAAAATATAACTACAGTGAAAATATTAGAATTCAGAAAGATGGTTTATATACCAGCTTGTTTGTGGAATCCGTAAGTCATCTCATATGATAATTCCATCACTATGGGTAGCAGGGAGATAGACCTCCTGCCTCTACTTCACTGATGAAGCCACTAAAGGTAGGCATGACCCTAAAGTCATGTGACTGCAAGACAAGGTAGATAACATTGTGGAACAGAAATCAATCAAATGTGAGAGCCATGGTGGAGAAGATGAGGAGAGGAACAAGTAGTTATTAAGTGACTACCATATGTCAGTCACTGTGATGTTTTATAAATATCATCTCATTTGGCCTTCACAAAAACCCTGTGATGTGGGTTCTATTATTATCTCCAATTTATAGAGAAAGAAATTGAGGTAGATGTAGGTTAAGTGATTTGCCCAGAGTAACCTAGTTGTTGTTCCGGAGACTGAATTTAACTTTGGTCTTCCTAACCACATACTCATCCATTGTACTACCTAGATGCCTTAAAAGTACAATGGTTTGACTTTGGAAAATAAGGCAATATCTCACCCATGCTTGACTGGACCTTGACTACACTCTGTAAGTGCACTGATGCTGAATTAGTCAGCAGAGAAAGCAACTAGAAATCACCGAAAATGACCAGAAAAAGAATGGAAAAGTTTTGTGGATCAGATGACCTTCTGTCTACACCTGGGTCCATATTTACATCCTACAAGGAGCAGTTGAGGACTAGATCCAGAGTTCCTAAACCCTTCATATAATGAATGCCCCCAACTATATGTTACAGGACTGAATTTCAGGTAGGAAGTCTATGGAATTGTGAGCCGAAAGCTGTGTACTTGCGGGACTGAATAAGTGAATATCAATGAAGAGAACTCTGCTTTTTCTCCCCATGGAATTCCTGGATTTACAGCATCCTCTTTCCCATTTAGGGTTGACCTTGATCTAGGACAATCTAGAGGCACTGCATAGATTTTCTATAATGCATTTATCTTTTTTTAAATATAAATTTATTTATTTAACTTTTTACATTCATTTTCACAAAATTTTGGGTTCCAAATTTTCTCCCCATTTGTCCCCTCCCCCACTCCAATACACCCAGCATTCTAATTTCCCCTATCACCAATCTGCCCTCTCTTCGATCATCCCTCCCTTCTCTTGTCCCCATCTTCTCTTTTGTCCTATAGGGCCAGACAACTTTCCATTCCCCATTACTTGCATCGCTCATTTCCCAGTAGCAAGAACAATACTCAACAGTTGTTCCTAAAACTTTGAGTTCAAACTTCTCCCCATTCCTCCCTCCCCACCCATTCCCTTTGGGAAGGCAGGCAATTCAATACAGGACATATCTGTGTAGTTTTGCAAATGACTTCCATAATAGTCGTGTTGTGTTAGACTAAATGTATTTCCCTCCAGCCTATCCTGCCCCCCATTGTTGCTATTCTGTCTTTTGATCCTGTCCCTCCCTGAGTTTTGAC
>CM053769.1:462262767-462284403 GCA_028658325.1 Potorous gilbertii | reverse complement strand
GATACAAATGGAGGAATGATCTTCTCAAGGAAATAGCCATCTATGGTCTTAGTTTTTTTCCCTTTTCTGGGCATTTTCCCAGCCAGTTACTTGATTTCTGAGAGTCCTCTCCACCCCCTGGCCTAGATCCGCCTGCTAGTGCTTGGGGTCTGGGATTCAAATGCTGCTCCCCAGCCTCAGGGCTTTTGGTGGCAGGCCTGACTGCTCTTCAGTGGGAGCGCTTATCTTCTGGTTCTCAGGTGGGGGCAGGGCCACCTCTCAGGCTCAGTTCCCTCAGGGGGTTTATACAGAGATCCTTTGTAGTGGAGCTGGGGTGGAGCTCCTGCCTGCTCTGGGAGTCTCTGGCTGAGCTGCCTCTGCCTCTGGCCGAGCTGCCTCAGCCTCTGCCGCAGCGGCTGCTTCCCAGGGGGTCCGAGTTCCGGAGATACCCCTCTCCCCTCTCAGCCCATCCCTCTCACTGACCTGTCCGTCTGTGGGTGGAGGGACCTTCGCGGCCGCCCGGAGATTCAGGTCCCTGATGCCTGCTGGGCTCTGCTGGCTCCTCTCAGTGCCTCGTGGCCGGGGCGGGGGAGGGGAGCGCTCGGCAGGACAGGGCTCCGCTCCTGTCCGGGGTACCTTTGCGGTCAGTTTTTCAGGGCTCTCTGCAGCAGAAATCTCCTTCACTGTGTTGCTGCGCGGCTTCCACTGTTGCAGAATTTGTCAGGAATTCTTTTTACAGGAAATCTATGGGCTGTGGGTTTGGACCTAGCATAGGTGAGTCTTTCTACTCCGCCATCTTGGCTCCGCCCCCTGATGTCGTGAAATTGATGTACAACACTGATGAACTTCTCTGAGCAATCAGGTTTTGCCACAATGTTCAGGCATGAAGGACCAACTCTATAAAAGGCTTTGGTCAGAACAATGGACATTGTGTACAGACTGCAGAATTATATTTTTCTTCCTGCATTTCTTCTGAAGTTGTCAGGCAGCAAACACCGTATCGACTATACCTTGACCTTTTCTGAAGCTACCCTGGCTCAGGTGTATAATCATCTTCCTGGTGATGCATCAGATTGTAAAGAAGGATTCCAGTGAGAATCTTACCAGCAATGACAAAGAGAGAATCCCACCGTTGTTGCTGTCACAGGACAATTTATTTCCTTTATGTTTATAGAGATGGAAAGTGAAAACATTCTTGAATTATGGGGGATAACCTTCTCTTGCCATATAACTCAAAAATTTCAGTCAGCTTTTGTCTGAGCATTGGATCCCTTGCTTTGTAAATCTCAGTTGGAGCAGAATCATTATGAGACACTTTGACACATGAGACAAACTTATGACATTCAAAACCTTTTCTTCTGTTAGAACTTGGGTTAGAGAGGGATCAACTTTAATCTGAGGAATACAGTCAATGACTTCAGCACTGAAGGGTGATGATTGGTTGAGAATACTATGAACATGTTCATCCCATCTCTGCAGGATCATGTTCTTTTCACTAATCAGTGTGACTCAATCAGCACTGAGTAGCTGAGATACACCATAGGTCTTTCGCTTATATATAACATTCAAGGCATCACAAAAGTTCTTTAGATGATTAAAATCAGCATAAAACCAGAGTTTATCTGCCTTTTTACTGAGCCAACAATGCTGCATCTATTATTCTCTTACACTCTACTTTTAATGGAGCCAAATGCTGTCTTAGAAATAGATCAACTATCCTGCTGGTAAAATTTACTGAGTTTTTGTTTTTCATTTAGCAGTTTCTGAATTTTCCCATAATGTTCATCAAACCAAACTTGATGTTTGTGAGTATTCTAGCCTAGATGAGTATATGCAGTGCTATACACCAAATCTCTGAAAGTTGACCACTTTTTTTCTGCTCCACGGCTGCCAAACCTCTGCTGGCTTAGTTTTCCCTCCAAGTTAGCAACGCACTGTTTGTACTCAAAGAATTACTCTAATCTATTGACATTAAGCCTTCAGGTATTCATCTTGCCTTGGGGCTATCACTTTTGTTAAATGTGAATATTTAGGTTGGAAAGGATAAAACTGTGTCTTCATCATTCTTACATCATATCTGTCTCTTCTCCTTGCAATGACATAGTCTATCCATGAAGTTCTTTTGCATTTAGGTAAATTTAGGTAAAAAAATGTCATGAGATGAGTAAGTCTTCAGTAGTAAGTGAACATTGCTATTATGGTTTCCAGCTCCATTTCTCTCAAGGATTCCCTGCCATGTCTCATAGTCTGTGCCTAATCTTGCCTTAAAATTGCCCAGAATTATAAGCTGTTGACTTTTAGCATATTAATGATGAGGGTCTTCAGGTACTAATAAAATTTTTATTTGACCTCATCAGGATTTTTCACGGTGGGAGCATTAACTCTGATGATGGTGGTATGGTGTTTTTCAATATGTTGTGATCACATTGTCATGAGTTTGTTGTTCGCTATTTTCAGTAAACATACAAGTTTGTTGACTAGATTAGTTTTGTTTACAAAACATACTCCAATTTCACAGTGGTCCCCTTCACTATAGCCACTCCAGATAACTGTGAATCCCGCTCTTCCTTCAGTAATGGCCTTCATTTTGAAGCTTTATTTCACTCAGAGCTGCTATTTGGGTGTAATACCTAATCAGTTTTCTCACATGTGCCCTTCATCTTTCAGTTCTACTGGATTTCACGTTTCCATAAATGTGCACAAGTTCCATGTACCAGTGGTGAGTGAAATCATATTTACAAAAGGTTTTGTACATTTTTGTGTGTGTTTTGTCTATAGGATGGGATCCCTGCCTGCTACACTATTCATAGAATAGGGTTGATTGAAACAGACAATTTTTAGGACACCTTTTCTGGTGCCTTCCTTATACCAGGAGGTAAACAGTAGTAAGTAGCAGTAAGCCTTAAAAAGACTGCTCAGACACCACAGGGGACAAATCTCACTCCTGCTTCCATAGAAGATGATTTATGTCTTAGGTCACCTTCATGCAGGGTTGTGACTAAAGCACTTACTGCTTCATTACTTACCCATCACCACAGGAGAAATAGAGAGGTAAAAATGGTAAAATGGAAAGGTGATGTCTTTTGATTCACTTAGAAACTGCATATAAATAAGGCAGATTGATGGGAATTTGGCCTCCCTTTTTGGCAAAACAAAGTAGAGATGACTGATGATGGCTTGGGATGCAGTGAATGATCTTGGTGTCTTCAAATATCTGATCAAGCTCTAAGCAATTCACATCCCTGTTTCATCTACCTTGGAACAAATTGTCATCTGCCCATTCTGCCAAGGGAAGTCTTTACATGCTTGGGGTAGACAACCACAACTCACCAAAGAATTTGATATCTCTGTTACTCTCCACCTGGTTTAACCCATAGGCCACAATGATTTCCTGGGGAGTGGTCATTCTGCATGCTACAACTTCTTGGAGGTGAGAGCTGGGTGAATTAGATAGACACCAAAGGCAGAAAATTACCCTGAAAAGGGCATGGCAGCCCTCACATCAGTGGTATTAGTCATTCCTGAACATACCCTACACTCCATACTTCTATATATATATAGTGCATGCATATATACACATATATGTATATATGCATATATCTGTGTATGCATATGTATGCACGTGTATTTTTTGTGGACAACTTCTTTTCCCCAATGAAATGTCATTTCCCTAAATATATGGCTTTGATTTTTGCCTGTGTTTCCTCAACTCCCAACATAGAGCCCATCTTTCTGTCAATGCTTAATAAATGCTTTTTCTTTGAATGATTAGTTAACTGGGTTCCCCTCTTTGAAGGTCTTCAAAATCCTTCTAGAGATATTCTAAAGGGTATTTTTGCTTAAGTATGGGGGGGGGAATTGATACCTTTTGGGTCCCTTCCAAGTCTGATGCTCTGTGATTATGTGACTCTGAGGTGTCAGACTGGGAGATTTTCTTCTCTCTCCCCTTGTTCTTTTCCTTGCAGAGGTCACTGATACAATGTCATTGCTCTGTGTGCCTCTAAGCTGAAGGAAGCTGGCAATAAATGGGAATGAACATTTACAAAATGTCACATTCATATAAAGTATGGTTTCTTTGTAAATGTCATCAGCAATTTTTGTAACTTGGCTTATTGGGTTTTGCATTTTTGCATGAAAATGTTGCCCAGAAGAAAATAAGTACCTCTAAAGGAAGATATCAAGATTGAATAGGATTGAGGAAGACAAAACATGATGCTCACACAGTGATTTTGGAAAAAATGCCACTGTTCAGTTAAGCAAGCATTACCAGAGCCCTGGGCATGGGAATGCCTGCTCATAATTTACGCATGAGGTGGGCAAAATCTCAGAGTCAATATAAGATTAGGAAATTAAGGAAAGTTGATTACCCATTGGCCTCCTCTGAAGTTTTTCTTACAATACCAAAGAAGTGACCCGGGGCTCTTTATAAACCAAGCCCTTGTTTTCCCAGCGTCAACCATGCTGGGGTCAGCACCTTCATTAACCAAGGACAGTTGCTCTGAGCTTTGGTCACAGCTAGCCCCAAGAGATTAGAAAGGTTTGGAGTCTGAGTGAATTGAAGAATAATGTGCCATACTAGAGCTTGTGAAGGGGAAGACATAGACTGGACACAATATCTATCTACCACTCTGTGATCTAAGAGTGAGGACCTATGAAGCCTGCCAGGAAGAGTGACAGGAAGGGAATGGAAGGGAGGCAGAGGAGTGTGTTCACATGCACACATTTCCATAATTCTCCCAGGACCTGCTATAAATATGTTTGTAAACATAGACACTTTTCTTTTCAAATTTCTTTGGGTTACAGACCTAGCAGTGTGATTACCGGCTCAAATGGTATTCATGGTTTCACAGTCCTTTGGACATAGTCCGAATTTGTTTTCCAGAACAGTTGAATCCGTGTGTAACTCCACTAATAATACATTGGCATTTTAATTTTCTCATGTTTCCTCCAGTGTTTGTCGCTTTTCTTCTCTGTCACATTAACCAATCTGACAGGTGTGGAGCAGTATCACAGAGCCATTATCACTTGGATTGATCTCTTCAGTAATGATTTAGAGCTCTTTTTCATATGGTTATAGAGAGCTTTGATTACTTAGTCTGAAAACTGCCTGTTCGTATCCTTTGATCATTTATTAATTGAGCAATGGATCTTATTTCTGTAAATTTGAGTTTGTTTTCTCTATGTTTGAGAAATGAAGTCTTTATGAGAGAAACTGTAAATTTTTTTACAATTACCAACTATATATTTCCCTCCATCTTATCTTCTCTGTGTGTGTGTCTCTGTCTGTCTTTCTTTCTGTCTCTGTCTCTTTCTGTCTGTCTGATTCTGTCTCTTTGTCTCTCTCTCTGTCTGTCTCTCTCGGTCTCTCCCCTTTAACCCCGTCCATTCTTAAAACTGTTTTACTTTTGACTTTTATATGCCCAAATCTGCTCTCCCTTCTATCAAATCCTCACTTTCTGTTATGCCTTTCCTTTCTTATTTTCTTTTATGGTAAGATAGATTTCTACACCCAACTGACTTTGTATATTATTCCATTTTTGAATTAATTCCAGTTCCAATAAGTTTCAGGTCCTCCCCTCCCTGCTTTGCCCATTTCTCTCACCCCTGCAAAATCTCTTTCGGAACTCTTTTATGTCAGATAATTTATCCCATTCTACCTCTCCCTTTCTCCTAGTGAATTTTTCTTTCTCATTCCTTAATTTTTGAAACAAGCATACCATTATATTCAACTCACACTTTCACTTTCTGTATACTCCTATTTTAGGAGTTATAAATAACATTTCTCCATGTAGGAATATAAAGAGTTTAGCTTTATTGAATCCTTATGATTTCTCTTTCCTGTTTTGTATTTGAAAGTTAAATTTTCTATTCGGTTCTACTCTTACCATACAGAGCACTTGAAAATCCTCTATTTCACTAAATGCAACACCCCCCATCCCCTAAAAAAGCATTATACTCAGTTTTGCTTCAGAGCTGATTCTTGGTTGTAATCCTATCTCCTTTGCCATCCAGATTATCATATTCAAAGCCCTTCAAACCTTTAATCTAGAAGCTAAATCTTGTGTTATCCTGACTGTGACTCCACTATACTTGACCTATTTCTTTCTATGTGCTTGCAATATTTTCTTCTTGAACTGGAAGGTCTGGAATTTGGCTATACTATTCCTAGGAGTTTTTCATTTTGGGATCTCTTTCAAGAAGTGCTCAGAGATTCTTTGAATTTCTATTTTACCCTCTGGTTCCAAAATACGAGGGATATTTTTTCTTGATAATTTTTTGAAAGGTTATGTTTAAGGCGGTATCACTGTTAGGTCTGACAAAAGAGACAAAAACAAAAAGGTAAACAACATATATATGTACAAAATAATTATAGCAATTCTTTAATTGGGGTAAAGAATTAGAAGTTGAGGGTATGACTTGTATGAACTGATGTAAAGTGAAATGTATTGTGCACCAAGCAACAGTAATGTAAGATGATCAGCTGTAAATGTCTTAGCTATTCTCAGCAATATAAAGATCTAAAAAAACTGGAGGACTTATGATAAAAAAAATGTTATTCATCCTCAAAAAAAACCTGTTCATGTCTAAATAAAGACTGAAGCATACTTATTAGACTTTACTTTCTTGAGTTTTTTTCCTTGTTTATGTTTTCTATCACAACATGATTAATAGGAAAATATGTTTTTCATGACTACACATGTATAACCTATATGAAATTACTTGCCTTCTCAATGGGATTTGGAGGCGGGGAGGGAGGAAGGGAGATAATTTAGAACTCAAAGTTTTAAAAAGAATTGTTAAAAATTGTTTTTACATGTAACTAGGGAAAAATCAAATACTAAATAAAAGCTAACAAAAGAAGATATGTAGGCTCCTTTTTTGATCAGGATTTTCAAATAGTTCAATAATTATTAATTTATCTTTCTTGGATCTATTTCTAGGTTAATTGTTTTTCCAATGAGATATTTTATATTTTCTTCTATTCTTTCATTCTTTTGATTGTTTCTTCATGTCTTGTAAAGTCATTAGCTTCAATTTGCCCAATTTTAACTTTGATGGAATTATCCTTTTTTATTTCATTTTCCAACTTCACTTATTTTCAATTTTCAACATTACTTACACAATTTTAAAATTTTCTCCTCCTCACTTTCCCCTCCCCCCTCAAGATGGCATGCAATTTTACATGGACTCTACATTCCTGTTAAACACACTTTCCCATTAGTGATGCTGCATAGAAGAATTAAAATGAATGGGAGGAAATATGAGAAAAAAAACAAACATAACAAAAGAGAAAATAGTCTGCTTCATTCTGTGTTCCGACTCTATAGTTCTTTCTCTGGATGGGAATGGCATTTTGCATCCTGAGTTCTTTGCAAATATTTTAGGTCCATGCCTTGTGGTGGAGGACTGTCTATCAACAACAGTCCTCACATACTATAACTATTACTGTTTATAATGTTCTAATTCTGTTCACTTCACTCAACATCATTTAATATGTCTATCCAAGTATTTATAAAGTCTGCCTCTTCATCATTTCTTTTAGCATAGTAGTATTCCATTACATTCATATACCATAACTTGTTCAGCCATTCCCCAACTGATAGGCATTCCCTGGATTTCCAGTTCTTGACCACCACAAAAAGAGCTGCTATAAATAATTTTGTACATGTGGGTCCTTTGTCTGTTCTTATTATTCCTTGTAAATACAGTCCTACAAGTGATATTGCAGGGTCAAAGGGTATACACATTTCCATAACCCTTTGGGCATAGGTGTAAATTCATCTCCAGAATGGTTGGATCAGTTCACAGCTACATCAGCAATGAATTAGTGTTCCAACTCTCCCACATCTTCTCCAATATGGATCATTTTCTATTTTGTCACGTTAGCCAATCTGATAGGTGAGATGTTATACTTCAGAGGGGTTTTAATTTGCATCTCTCTAATCAATAACGATTTGGAGGATTTTTTTCATGTAACTATAGATAGCTTTAATTTCTTCCTCTGAAAACTTCCTGTTAACATCAGTTGAGCATTTATCAATTGGGAAATGACTTGCATTCTTGTAAATTTGATTCAATTGTGTATATATTTTAGAAATGAGGCCTGTATTACAGACACTAGTTGTAAAAAATTCTTTGCCACTTTTTTGCTTTTCTCTTAATCTTGGTTGCATTGGTTTTGTGCAAAATTTTTCCAATTTAATGTAATCAAAATTATCCATTTTGCATTTCATATTATTCTCTATCTCTTGTTTGGTCATAAATTCCTCCATTCTCCATAAATTTGACAAATAAACTGTCCCTTGCTTCCCTAATTTGTTTATAGTATCAGCCTTCATATCTAGATCGTGTAATTCATTTAGACTTTATTCTGGTATACAGGCATTGGTCTATGCACCAAATTACTTTTCTGTTTTCCCAACAATTTTTGTCAGTGAGTTATGTCAGAAGCTGGGGTCACTGGGTTTATCAAATAGTAGACTGCTATAGTCATTGGCTACTGTGACATGTGTACCCAACCTATTCTACTGAACTACCCCTTGGTAGCCAGTACCAAGTGGTTTGATGATTGCTGCAGTATAATACCATCTGAGATCTGGTATGGCTAGGCCACTTTCCTTAGCAATTCTTTTTGTTAATTCCTCTTAGATTCTGGACCTTCTCTTTTTCCAAATGAATTTTAATACTATTTTTTCAAAGGGTATGCACATTTCTGTAGCCTTTTGGGCATAGTTCCAAACCGCTCTCCAGAATGGTTGGATGGGCTCACAGCTCCACCAACAATGATTTAGTGTTCCAACTCTCCCACATCCTCTCCAACATTTATCATTTTCCTATTCTGTCATGTTTTCCAATCTAATAAGTATGATGTGGTACTTCAAAGTTGTTTTGATTTGCATCTCTCTAATCAAAAGTGACTTAGAACACTTTTTCATATGATTAGAGATATCTTTAATTTCTTCCTCTGAAGGTTGCCTGTTTATATCCTTTGACCATTTATCAATTGTAGAATGACTTGTATTGTTGTACATTTGACTCAGTTCTCTATGTATTCTAGAAATGAGGGCTTTATCCCTGAGGATAGCTGTAAAAATTCTTTCACAATTTACTGTATCCCTCTGAATTTTGGTTGCATTGGGTTTGGTTGTGCAAAAACTTTTCAGTTTGATGTGATCAAAATTATCCGTCTTGCATTTCACAATGCTTTCTATCTCTTCTTTAGTCACAAATTCTTGTCTTTCTCCAAAAATGTGACAAATGAACTATTCTTTGCTCCTCCAGTTTATTCATGGTCTTAATCTTTATACCTAAATAATGTACCCATTTGGACTTTATTCTTGTGTATGGTGTCAGGCATGGGTCCATGCCTAGTTTCCACCACACTGTTATCTAGTTTTCCTAGCAATTTTTGTCAATCAGTGAGTTCTTATCCCAGAAACTGGGGTCCTTTAGTTTATCAAATAGGAGGTTGCTATGTCTCTTACCTACTGTGTCTTGTGCCAAGGCTATTGCAGTTGTCTACCCTTCTGTTTCTTAGCTAGTACCAAGTAGTTTTGATAATTGCTGCTTTGTAATACAATTTGAGATCTGGTAGTGCTATGCGACCTTCCTTAGCATTTCTTTTCATTAGTCCCTTTGATATTCTGGACCTTTTGTTCTTCCAGATGAATTTTGATATTATTTTATTCAGCTCTAGAAAATAATGATCTGATAGTTTAATTGGTTTGGCACTAAATAAGTAAATTAATTTAGGTAGAATTGTCATTTTTATTATATTAGCTCGGCCTACCCATGAGAAACTTACGTTTTTCCACTTACTTAAATCTGACTTTGTGCAAAATGTATCTTGTAATTGTGTTCATATATCCCTAAGTTTGTTTTGGCAGGTAAACTACCAGGTATTTTATAATGTCTACCCTAGCTTTGAATGGGATTTATTTTTCTATCTCTTGCTGTTGAACTTTGTTGCTAATATATAAGAATGCAGAAGATTTATGGGGGTTTATTTTGTAACCTGCAACTTTCCCAAAGTTGTTTATTGTTTCAAGTAGTTTTTTACTTGAATCCCTGGGATTCTCTAAGTATATCATCATATCATCTGCAAAGAGTGATAGCTTAGTTTCTTCATTGCCTATTCTTATTCCTTCAATTTTTTTATCTTGTCTAATTGCTATATCTAATATTTCTAGTACCATACAGAAAAATAGTAGTGAAAGTGGACATCCTTATTTCACCCCTGATATCTTCATGCATACAATGCTTGCTGAAGGCTTTAGGTACATACTGCTTATTGCTTTATGGAAAGTTCCCTTTATTCCTATGTTCTCCAGTGTTTTTAATAAGAATGGGTGCTGTATTTTGTCAAAAGCTTTGTCTGCATCTATTGAGATAATTATGTGGTGTCTGTAAGTTTTGTTGTTGATATGATCAATAATGCTATTAGTTTTCCTAATATTGAACCAGCTCTGCATTCCTGGTTTGAATCCTACATGATCATAATGTATTATTCTCGTGATAAGATGCTGTATTCATTTTGCTAAATTTTTATTTAAAAATTTTCATTCATACTCATTAGAGAAATTGGTCCACAATTTTCTTTCTCTGTTTTGTCTCTTCTTGGTTTAGGTATCAGAACAATATTTGTATCACAGAAAGAATTTTGGAGGACTCCTTCCCTAATTTTCAAAAATAGTCTATATAGTATTGGAATTAACTGTTCTTTAAATATTTGATAGAATTCATTTGTTAATCCATCTGACCCTGGAGATTTATTTCTAGGAAGTTCATTGACGAGTTGTCCAATTTCTTTTTCTGAGATGGGGTTGTGTAAGTATTCAACTTCCTTTTCTGTTAATCTGAGCAATTTATATTTTTTTAAAAATACTCATCCATCTCATTTAGAATACCCAATTTGTGGGTATAAAGCTGGACAAAGTAATTTCTAATTATTGTTTTAATTTCCTCCTCATTGGAGGTGAGTTCACCCCTTTCATTTTTAATATAAGTAATTTGATTTTCTTCCTTCTTTTTTTAATCAGGTTGACCTAAGGTTTATCAATTTTGTTGGTGTTTTCATGAAACCAACTATTGGTTTTATTTATTAATTCAATCGTTTTCTTAATTTCAATTTTATTAATCTCTCCTTTGGTTTTCAGTATTTCTAATTTGGTATTTACTTTGGGATTTTCAATTTTTTCTTTTTCTAGATTTTTCAGCTGCATGCCCAAGTCATTGATCTCCTCTTTCTCTGTTTTATTTATGTAGGCATTCAAAGATATAAAACTTCCCCTATAAACTACTTTTGCAGTATCCCATAAGATTTGGTATGTTGTTTCATTATTTTCATTCTCTTGAATGAAGTTGTTGATTGTTTCTATGATTTCTTCTTTAACCCGCTCCTTCTTTAGGATTAGATTATTTGGTTTTCAATTGATTTTTGGTTTATCTTTCCATGGTCTTTTATTACATATGATTTTCATTGCATTATGATCTGAAAAAGTTGCATTGATTATCTCTGCCTTTCTGCACTGGATTGTGACATTTTTATATACCAATACATGGTCAATTTTTGTATATGTGCCATGTACCACTGAGAAAAAATGTATATTCCTTTCCATTCCCATTCAATTTTCTCCAGAGATATATCATATCTACCTTATCCGAGTTTTATTTATCTCCTTAACCTCTTTCTTGTTTATTTTGAGGTTAGATTTATCAAGTTCAGAGAGGGGGAGGTTGTGGTCCCCCACTAGTCAAGTTTTGCTGTCAATTTCTTCCTTCAACTCCCCCAACCTCTCCTCTAAGAATGTGGATGCTATAACACTTGGAGCATACATGTTTAGTAATGATATTGCTTCATTGCCTATGGTGCCTTTTAGCAAGACATAATTTCCATCCTTATCTGTTTTGATTAGATCTATTTCTACTTTTTCTTTGTCTGAGATTAGGATTGCTACTCCTGCTTTTCTTACGTCAACTGAAGCACAATACATTTGACCTTTATCTATTGTGTGTATCACCCTGTTTCAAATGTGTTTCTTGTAAACACTATATTGTTGGATTATGATTTTTAATCCATTCTGCTATCCGTCTCCGTTTTATGGGAGAGTTCCTTCCATTCATATTCACAGTTATGATTACAGTCTTTGTATTTCCCTCCATCTTCTTTCCCACCATTTGTGCTTTTAGCTCTCCCATCTCCCTTCCCCTCCTCAGTAGTTTTCAATTTTCACCACCACCTCCTGCATCCTTCCCTTCCTTCTTTTAGCTCCCTTCCCTTTTATTCCTCTTTACCCTTACTGCTTATTCCTTCCCTTTTAGCTTCCCTCACCTTTCTTTCCTCTTCTCCTCCTACTGCCTATAGAGCTACTTAGGATTAGGATTATGTACTTAGGTTTATTATTCCCTCCTTGAACCAAATCAGATGAGAGTACCTCTCAAACATCTCCCTCCCTTCTTTCCCTCTAGTATAATTTTGTACTTCTTCCCGTGATGTAATTTGCTGTTTTCTGCTTCCTCCTTTTCATACATCCTGTTACAATTCTCTCTCATATTTTTAACATGACATCATTTACTTTATACCTGTTCCCTCTATACATATCCTTTTTATATTTCATAATAGATGCACAGTTCTCAAGATTAACAGTTATCATCTTCCCTTATAGAGAGGTAAACAATTTGCCCAACTTGAGTAACAAGTTTCTGTCCCCCCACTTGTTTACCTTTTTATGCCTCTCGTGACATCTGCATTTGAAGATCGAATTTTCTATTAAATTCTGGCGTTTTTGTCAGGAAGGTCTGGAAATCCCTTACTTTTTTGAATGACCATCTCCTTGCCTGAAATGTTATGCTGAACTTTACTGAATAGGTGATACTTGGTTGTATTCCCAACTCCTTTGCCTTATGGAATATTGTATTCCAATTCCTTCAATCTCTTAATGTAGATGCTACAAGGTCCTGTGTGATCCTGACTGTAGCTCCTCAATATTTGAATGGTTTCTTTCTGGCTTCCTGTAGTATTTTGTCCTTCACTTGATAGTTCTGGAATTTGACAACCAATATTTCTTGGTGTTTTGAGTTTGAGAATCCTTTTGAGAGACGTACAGTGGATTCTTTTGATGACTATTTTGCCCTCTGGATCAAACACTTCTGGGCAGTTTTCCTTGATGATTTCCTTGAAGATGTTGTCCAGTCTCTCTCTCTCTCTTTTGTTTTTATCGTGGCTTTCTTACAGGCCAGTTATTCTTAAATTTTCTCTCCTGGATCTATTTTCCAGGTGAGTTTTTTTTCCAATTATATATTTTACATTTTCTTCTATCTTTTCATTCTTTAGATTTTGTTTGGCTGATTCTTGCTGTCTCATTGAGTCAATAGTTTCTACTTGCCCAATTCTAATCTTTATTAAATTATTTTCTTCGGTTAACTTTTGCATCTCCTTTTCCATCTGTCCAATTTTTCCTTTTCGGGAATTATTTTTTTATTTTCTCCAGTTAATTATTGTACTTCCTTTTGTGTTTGTTCAATTTTCCTTTTCAAAGAGATGTTCTCATCAGTGAATTCTTTTTTTATACTTTTTGAAATCATTGACCAGTTTTTCTTCTATTTCCTTCTTCAGCTGTTCCAGGAGAGCTGTTTGTTCTTGCAAGCAGTTCATAGTCCCTTCTGACATTTCAAATGGCAGTTCATAGTCCCTTCTGACATTTCAAATGGAAGTACAATCTCACCATTGACCTCTTTAGTATTTGTGCTTTGGTCTTTGTCCCCACAGAAAAATTCTATGGTTTTTTCGCCCTTCTTTAACTTTTTCTTGTTCATGATGGTGACTGAATATTGTGGCTTCTGGTTCTTTCAGTCCGAAGCTGCAGAACTTGTTGTTGAGCTGACTTGTGTGAAAAAGCTAAGAGCAGATTTTTGTTTTGTGTTTCCCTGATCAGCCCCGGGGTTAGCTTGTTAAGCGTGGAGGAGTGGTGGTCTGGTCATGGGAGATCTCCTCAGCTGAACTGAGGCAAAGAAAAGCTCAGGGGATGGTGATCACAGCTGCCTTATAGTCGTCCCATTTCCCCTGGAGTGCTGAGGCATGCCTAGATGCTAGTGCGGGTTCCCACCCCTCCTGAGGCTCTTCTCCTGGCACTGAGGCTGCCTGGGTTCTAATGCAAGTTTCCTAAGCCCTGGGTCACCTATCCTTCTGGTTTGCCACAGTAGGAGGAATCCCCCTTAGCTATTTTCCTAGTCTCAAGTGTTATGAGACTATTTGCCCCCTCTGGTGTTTCTGGTGATTCAGGATTTTTCTGGGGAAATATTTTATGGTTCTTTCAAGGTCATCAAGAGGGAAGAAGAGAGCATTTACTGATCACTCCTCCATACTGGCTCCCAGAAGTTCAAGTAAGTGACTTAGAGACATTTAATCCTAGGGCGGAAAGTCTCAGGAGCTGCTGTCGCTGATATCTTGTGCTCAGCATCTGTCACTTGCTCTGCTGGTCTCTCACCCTGGGCTGCTTCTCCTCTGGTTCCACCTGCTACTCTCCTGTTGTGTTACTTATTTCACAATATGAGTAATGAGGAAATATGTTTAACATGATTGCTCGTGTACAGCCTATATTAGATTGATTGCAATCTTGGAGAAGAAAGCAAGAAAGAAGGGAGGAAGGAAAAAATTTGCAACCCCCAATCATATCATTTATTTATTTATTTAAGTTTTCAACATTCATTTCCATGAAATTTTGAGTTCCAAATTGTCTCCCCATCACTCTCCTCCCCTTACCCCAAAACACCTTGCATTCTGATTGCCCCTTCCAACAGTGTGCCCTCCCTTCTAACACCCCTAACTTCCATTATCCCCGTCTTCTCCTGTAGGGCAAGATAAATTTCTGTACCTCATTACCTGCATTTCTTATTTCTCAGTTGTATGCAAAAACAATTCTCAACATTTTTTCCTAAAACTTTGAGTTCCAACCTCTCTCCCTTCCTCTCTCCCCACCCATCTCCACTGAGATGGCAGGCAATTCAATATAGGCTATATATGTTAGTTTTGAAAATGACTTCCATAACAGTCATACTGCATAAGACTAACTGTATTTCCCTCCATCCTACCCTGCTTGCTCCCATTTTTCCATTCTCTCTTTTGACCTTGTCCCTCTCCAAGAGTGTTTACTTCTAAATACACCCTCTTCCCATTTTCCCTACCTTCCATCATCCCCTACCCTGCTTATTCCCTTCTCCCCAATTTCTGTAGTGTAAGATACATTTTCATACCAAACTGAGTGTGCATGATATTCCTTCATTGAGCCAAATGTGGTGAGACTAAGCTTCATTTTTTTTTCCTCTCACTTCCCCCTTTTTACCCTCCATTGGAAAAGCTTTTCCTTGCCCTTTCTATGAGAGACAATTTGCCACATTCCATTTCTTCCTTTCTTCTTCCAATATATTGCTCTCTTCCCTTAATTTTATTGTTTTAGATATGATCCCTTCCTCTTCAACTCACCCTGTGCTCTCTGTCTCTCTCTGTCTCTGTCTCTGTCTCTGTCTCTCTCTCTCTCTCTCTCTATTTATATATATATATATATATATATATATATATATATATATATATATATATATATATACGTGTGTGTGTGTGTGTGTGTGTGTGTGTGTAATCCCTCCAACTACCCAGATACTGGGAAAAGTTTCAAGAGTTACAAATATTATCTTTCCATGTAAGAATGTAAACAGTTCAACTTTAATAAGTTCTTTATGATTTCTCTTTCCTGTTCAACTTTTCATGTTTCTTTTGATTCTTGTGTTTGAAAGTCAAGTTTTCTTTTCAGGATTGATCTTTTCATCAACAATGCTTGAAAGTCCTCTATATCATTGAATAGCCATTTTTCCCCCTGAAGTATTATACTTAGTTTTGCTGGGTAGGTGATTCTTGGTTTTAATCCTAGTTCCTCTGACTTGTACAATATCATATTCCAAGCCTTTCGAGTCCTTAATGGAGAAACTGCTAGAACATATGTATCCTGATTGTATTTCCACAATACTCGAATTACTTCTTTTTAGTTGCTTGCAATATTTACTCCTTGACCTGGGAACTCTGGAATTTGGTTGCAATATTCCTAGGAATTTCTCTTGAGGTGATTGCTGGATTCTTTCAATATTTATTTTGCCCTCTAGAATATCAGGGCAACTTTCCTTGAGAATTTCATGAAAGATGATTTCTAGTCTCTTTTTTTGATCATGGCTTTCATGTAACCAGTAAACTTTTAGATTGTCTCTGCTGGATCTATTTTCCAGGTCAGTTATTTTTGCAATATGATATTTCACATTATCTTCTATTTTTAATTCTTTTGGTTTTGTTTTGTAATTTCTTGGTTTCTCATGTAATCATTAGCTTCCATCTGCTCTGTTCTAATTTTTAAAGAATTATATTGCTCAGTGAGCTTTTGAAGCTCCTTTTCCATTTCTTTAATTCTGGTTTTTAAGTCATTCTTGTCCTCATTGGCTTTTTGGGCTGCTTTTTCCAATTGAGTTAGCCTATTTTTAAAGTCATTATTTTCTTAAGCATTTTTTAAGCTCTCCTTTCGCAAACTGTTGACTTATTTTTCATGATTTTCTTACATCACTTTCATTTTCTCTCCACCTCTCTTACTTGATTTTCAAAATCCTTTTTGAGCTCTTCTGTGGCCTGGGACCGTTTCATATATGATTTGGAGGTTTTGGTTTCAGAAGCCTTGACTTTTCTGTCTTCCCATGATGGTATACATTGTTCTTCCTCATCTGAAAGGATGGGAGAGAATACCTGTTCACCAAGAAAACAACTTTCCATAGTTTTATTTTTTTCCCCTTTTTGGAAATTTTTCCAACCAGTTACTTGACTTTTAGGTCCTTTGTCAAGAGTAGGGTATACTCTGGGGACTTGTAAGTTCTCAGTACCTTCAAGATGGCACAGTTAAGGGAGAGGAGTTTACTGCCTGGTCTGGATTTTGGTTGAGATACACGTCAGATGCTCAATTTTGCAGGGGTTTTATTTGGGGGAAGGGCTGCCACTCAGGCCTGAGGTTTAGATCAGCTGCTCGGTTCCCCATGGGCTTTAAACTGAGGCTCCAACAATTCATGTCACTGCTGCTGCTTCTTCACTGCTGCCACTGCCTGGGGTCTGGGCTAGGGAAGATCCCTGCCCCCTTGTCATGGAGGTGATAAAATTCTCTCACTGACTTTTGAAGCCACGTTTGGCATTTGTAGGTTGAAGGAACTGTGAACTGGTATTGATGCTGAGAATTCTGCCTTCAAGGCCTGCTCTGGCCCTGCTCCTTCCGGTGCTACATGGCCAAGGCTGGGTTGCACTCTGCTCCATGTCTGGTGTGACAGACCTTTCCTGTTGGCCTTCCAGATCATCCTGGAAATCTTTTCCACCCCATCATTCTGTGGCTTCTGCTCCTCTAGAATTTATTGAGAGTCTTTCTTTTTAGGTGTTTAATGGGTTGTGCAGGAAAAGCTACAGTTTGTGTGTCTTTCTACTCTGCCATCTTGTCTCTGCCCCCTCAAATCTTTTAAAAATATTGACAACTATTTATTTTTATAATTGTAAAAATACTATTTACACAAAATCAAAAGTATATATTTAATGTTTCTGGTAGACTTTGGAAAACTTTGAAAACATTTAACTTCCATAAAAAATATTACTGTTAACTACAGGCATTTGTCATCATTTTGTGCCGAACACTTTGAATCTTACCACATTATGAGGCTTTTATTATTGTCACCAATAGAAGCCTCACTGTATCCCAAATTGAGAAAATTCTGTTAGGAATTAAAGTTAATTGTCCCATCGTTTTACTCGACCTAATGTGCCTATGAAATGTCTATCTTTCACTCCTAATCATGCCCTCTGGAGTCAAGTCACACAAATCAAATGCTTAATTGTTCCACCAGGACTTCAAATATTTGAAAACAGTTGACATGTTTCCTCTGAATCTACTACTTTCAACTGATCACAAAATGAATTAAATTCAAAGTCCTTCCCCAACTTGCTGTCCTTCTCTCTATGCCATTCAGCTTCCTAGCCTATGGTTCCTAGCATTGGACTCAATATTATGTGTGTGGACTCTGTGGACTAGGAGGTAGCTAGGTGATTTGCTAGATAGAGTCCTATACTTGGGGTCAGAAGTGAGTTCAAATCTGATTTCAAACACTTGCTAGCTGTGTGGACCTGGACAAGTCATTGAAACTCTGTTTGCCTTCATCCGCTGAGAAGGAAATTGCAAAGTACTTCACTATTTTTGCCAAGAAAATCCCATGGTCCATGGGATCAAGAAGAATTAGACATGACTGAATGACTGAACAAAAACCAAGTAGAGTATAAAACCAGGAAACTCTCTGTGTTCTTGTCTGGGATATTATGAGTCTTTTAAAGCAAACTAAGTTAACATTAAATTCCTCAATTGCTTTATCCCATTACTGACACATATTGGGATTATCATCCATACAAAGGATAAGTGATTGGTACTGCTTACAGAATTTTCTTGGTGAAGGGAACTCCCAGGTGAAGAAAACATCATCCATTGTATCATTGTACTTTCTCTTCAATTTTATAGTTATAGAGAATTTCCTAATGTCTTTGTAGTTGCCTAGAGTCCTTAGTTTTCCAGATTGACACAGTAAATGTGTCAGAGCTAAACCTTGCACCTATGCTTTCCTGGATTCAAGATTAGATCTTGTGACATTACACAAAGCTAACTTTAAAAATAAAATAAATCCAAGATGTTTTAAGTGAGGTACTGTCTATGACTCTCATTTTAAAAAATTCTTTTTAATTTGTAGAAAATAAGCATTTTCCCAACATACCATAATAAAAAATAAATGTATATGAAGCTGCAAATCCATTATGCACAGCTTGTTATTCCTTTCAAACATACAACAAAATTATCCTGTAAATTTCTTTTTTCTTCACTCCACCCCCTCATCCTAGAGATGGCTACCATCTATACCATCTATATGTGAGCAGAGGTATAGATGTCCTTTATAGTAAATTTGGTTATTTATAATGCTCAAATAATTATTGACTCAAAGTCATTTAAAAACAACAACAACAATATTGCTGTTATTGTGTACAAAGTTCTCTTGGTTCAGCTCACTTCACTGTTCATTATTTTTTTTTGGAAGTCTGTCCATGTTTTTTTGAAAAGCATTGAGCTTATCATTTCTTCTAGCACAGTAGTATTTCATCAGAATCATATACCACAATTTGTTCAGTCATCCCCAATTGACAGACATCCCTGCAATTTCCAGTTCGTGGCAACTAGGAAAAGAGCTGCTATGAACATTTTAGAACATACAATTTCTTTTCCTTTTCCCAGAATTATCTTTGAAAATAAACCAAGTACATATGTAGAGGGGAAGATCCAAGATGGCAGAGTAAAAGCAGGGACTAGCTGAAACTGTCCCCTAAACTGCTCCAAATACCTGGAAAAATTACTATAAATTAATTCTAGAGATAAAGAATGCCCAAAATGATGGAGTCAAACAAATCTCTAGACTTAGACAGCCTGTAGGATGGATGGGAAGGGCCTATCTCACTGGGCTAGGAGAGGAACACATTCCAACGTGGGCCACATTGGCAGTGACAGGGCATGAGTAGGTCTCAGCGGACTGAATCACTGATAATTGTGGTGGTCTCCAGACTTTTCAGTCCACAATTTCAAAGACAGCATAGAAGGTCAGTGGGAAAACTCCATGGGATCTGAGTGGGGAAGTGTCACAATCAGGCTCCAGCCCCAGCCCCAGGGAAACAGGAGTGTCAGGTGCAGGGCAATGGCAGTGGGGGCTGCTTCTTTAGAAACTAGCCCACAGATGGTGTGGGGATTGAGAGGGTGATCAGAGGGCAAATGCAGGGTTCTTTTTGCTGGTACCAAAGCAGGATTTTCTTGCTTTGCCATACTTGGATCTGGATCACAGTCCTTGGTGGTGGTCCTGGGGTAAGGAGGAGTATTGGTGTGGCAGAATTTGTCGCTATGGTAGAGAGGGAACACTCATCACAGTTCAAAGCATAAAAGAGTGGCTGTGGTTACAAACAGAACAGAGCACAGACCAGGAAAGAAGTAAACATCACTCCTTTGATCATACCACCTTAGAAGAACTGAAAATTTACAGGTCCCCAGAAGTAGCTCTGAAAACACCTACACAAAACCCTTGAAATTTGGGACAGTGCACCACACTTCCCCCACTGGAAGCAGAGTCTTACCTTGACAAAGAGATAAAAAGTTTAGCATCTGTCTGGGAAAAAGAAAGACAGTGAAATTAAAAAAAAAAAACCTCAGACTATAGAAACTTATGTTGGTGACAAAGAAGATCAAAACATACCACCACAGGAAGTCAACAAAATCAAAGCTCTTATATCAAAAGTCTCCAAGAAAAAAAAAGAATTGGTTGGAGACCATGGACAAGCTCAAAAAAGATTTTGAAAATAAAGTAAGAGAAATACAGGAAAAATTGGGAAGAGAAATGAGAGTGATGGAAGGAAATCATGAAAAATGACTTAACCACTTGCTAAAGGAAAAAAATACCGAAGAAAAGAACACCTTAAAAAGTAGATTAACAGAGGGGCGGAGCCAAGATGGTGGAGTAGAAAGACTCACATATGCTAGCTCCGAACCCACAGCCCATGGATAGCCTCTAAAAGGGAATCCCGGCAGATACTAGAGCAGTGGAAGCCGTGTAGCAACGCAGTGGGGGGGGGGGGGATTTCCGTTCCAGAGAGCCCTGAAAAACCGAACCCAAAGGTCCATTGCACATTGGACGGGAGTGGAGCCCTGCCCTGCCCTGGCCACGTGGCACTGAGAGGAGCGAGGAGATCCGAGCAGGCTGCAGGGACAGAATCTCCAGTGGCCGCAAAGTTCCCTCCACCCACAGACACACAGGTCAGTGAAAGAGATGTCTGGACGGGCTGAGAGGGGAGCGGGGTGTCTCCAGGACTCGGGCCTCCTTGGGAGGTAGCAGCAGAGGCAGCAGGTGGCCAGAGGCTCCCAGAGCAGGCAGGAGCTCAGCAGCAGCTCCATTACAAAAGGTCTCTGCATAAACCCCTTGAAGAAACTGAGCCTGGGAGGCCGCCCTGCCCCTACCTGAGCACTTGATTTAATCTTACCCTGAATAGCAGCCAGCCAGCTGCCAAAAGCCCTAAGTCTGGGGAGCAGCATTTGAATCTCAGACCCCAAGCACTAGCTAGGCGGACCTAGGCAGAGGTGGAGAGGACTCTCAGAAGTCAAGTAACTGGCTGGGAAAATGCCCAGAAAAGGGAAAAAAAATAAGACCATAGAAGGTGATTTTCTTGGTGAACAAATGATTCCAACCTTCCTCTCTGATGAGGAAGAAAACTGCTTACAATCAGGTAAAGACATAAGAGTCAAGGCCTTTGTATCCCAAACATCTGAAATAGATATCCAATGGGCACAGTCCTTGGAAGAGCTCAAAAAGGATTTTGAAAATCAAGTTAGACAGGTGGAGGAAAAGAAATGAGAGATGCAAGAAAAGCATGAAAAATGGGTCAATACCTTAATAAAGGAGGCCTAAAAAAATGCTGAAGAAAATAAAACCTTGAAAAATAGGCTACCGCAATTGGCAAAAAAGGCTCAAAAAGCCAATGAGGAGAAGAATGCTTTCAAAAGCAGAATTAGCCAAGTGGAA
>CM053769.1:462231769-462262267 GCA_028658325.1 Potorous gilbertii | reverse complement strand
AAGGGCGTGGAATAGGATATTCCAGAAGTCAAAGGAACTAGGACTAAAACCAAGAATCACCTATCCAGCAAAGCTGAGTATAATACTTCAGGGGAAAATATGGTCTTTTAATAAAATAGAGGACTTTCAAGCATTCTTGATGAAAAGACCAGAGCTGAAAAGAAAATTTGACTTTCAAACACAAGAATGAGAAGACGCATGAAAAAGTAAACAGCAAAGAGAAGTCATAAGGGACTTACCAAAGTTGAACTATTTACATTCCTACAGGAAAGTCAATATTTGTAACTCTTGAAAATATTCAGTATTTGGGTAGTTGGTGGGATTACACACACACACATACACACACACACACACACGCACACACACGTACATGCACGCATGTACACATACACATACACACATGCATGCACACAGAGAGACAGAGAGCACAGAGTGAATTGAATAGGATGGGATCATATCTTAAAAGAAATCAAGGTAAATGGTGAGAGAGAAATGAAGTGGGAGGAGAGAGGGTGAAATGGAATGGGGTAAATTATCTCTCATAGAAGAGTCAAGCAGGAGACTTCTTAGTGGAGGGAAAAAGAGGAGAGCTGAGAAAAAAAACATGAAGTTTACTCTCATCGTATTCGACTAAATGAAGGAATAAAATGCAGACTCATTTTGGTATGAAAACCTATCTTACAACACAGGAAAGTAGGTGAGAAAGAGATAAGCTGGGTGGGGGCGATGATGGAAGGGAGGGCAATGGGAGGAGGGAGAAATTTGAAGTCAACACTCTTCAGGAGGGACAGGATCAAAAGAGAAAATAGAAACAATGGGGGGCAGGATAGGATGGAGGGAAATATAGTTAGTCTTACACAACACGACTATTATGGAAGTCACTTGCAAAACTACACATATATGGCCTATGTTGAATTGCCTGCCTTCCCAAAGGGAATGGGTGGGGAGGGAGGGATGGGGAGAAGTTGGAACTCAAAGTTATAGAAATAACTGTTTACTATTGTTCTTGCTACTAGGAAATAAGAAATATAGGTAATGGGGAATATAAAGTTATCTGTCCCTACAGGACAAAAGAGAAGATGGGGTAGGGGAAGGGAGGGACAGTAGAAGAGAGGGCAGATTGGTGATAGGGGAAATTAGAATGCTCAGTATATTGGGGAGGGGAGAGGGGACAAATAGGGAGAAAATTTGGATCCCGAAATTTTGTGCAAATGAATGTAAAAAGTTAAACAAATAAATTTATATTTAAAAAAAAAGAAAATCTTTTTCATGAGAGATACTTCGCCCATTGTGTTTCTCCCTTTCTCCTCTCATTATATTCCTCTCTCATCCCTTAATTTTAGTTTTTTAGATATCATCCCTTCCTACTCAACTCACTCTGTGACCTCTGTCTACATATATACTACCCAACTACCCAAATATATGTACTATCCAAATAAAATATATACTACCCAACTACGCAAATACTGAGAAACATTTCAAGACTTACAAATATTATCTTTCCGTGTAGGAATGTAGACAGTTCAACTTTAGTAATTCCCTTGTGATTTCTCTTTCCTGTTTGCCTTCTCATGGTTCTCTTGATTTTTGTGTTTGAAAGCCAAATTTTCAGTTCAGCTCTGGTCTTTCCATCAAGAATGCTTGAAAGTCCACTATTTCTTTGAGTGACAATTTTTTCCTCTGAACTATTATACTTAGTTTTGCTGGGTAGGTTATTATTGGTTTTAATTCTAGTTCTTTGACTTCTGGAGTATCATAATCCAAGCCCTTTGATCCCTTAATGTAGAAGCTGGCGGCCAGATCCTGTGTTGTCCTGACTGTATTTCTATAATATTAAAATTCTTTCTGACTATTTGCATTATTTTTCCCTTGACCTGGGAACTCTGGAATTTGACTACAATACTCCTAGGAATTCCTATTTTCAGATCTCTTTCAGGAGGTGATCAGTGAATTCTTTCAATATTTACCTTACCCTCTGGTTCCAAACTAGTAGGACAGCTTTCCTCGATAATTTCATGAAAGATAAGGTCTACACTAATTTTTTGATCATCACTTTCGGGTAGTCTCATGCTTTTTAAATTTTCTCTCCTGGATTTATTTTCCAGGTCAGTTCTTTTTTCAATGAGATATTTCACGTTTTCTTCTTTTTTTCATTCTTTTGGTTTTATTTTGTAATTTCTTGATTTCTCATAAAGTAATTAGCTTCTATCTGCTCCATTCTAATTTTTAAATAACTATTTTCTTCAATGAGCTTTTGAACCTCCTTTTCCATTTGGCCAATTCTTCTTTTTAAAGCCTTCTCCTCATTGACTTTTTGAGCCTCTTTTGCCATTTGGGTTAGTCTATTTTAAAGGTGTTAATTTCTTTAGCATTTTTTTGGGGTCTCCTTTATCAAGCTGTTGAATTCCTTTTCATAATTTTCTTACATTATTCTCATTTCTCTTTCCAATTTTTCCCCCGCCTCTCTTACTTGATTTTCAAAGTCTTATTTGAACTCTTCCATGACCTGAGGACATTGCATATTTATTTTGGAGATTTTGGATGCAGAAGCCTTGACTTTTAGGTCTTCCTCTGATGTTCTGCATTGCTCTTTCTCATCAGAAAGAACGGAAGAAAATATTCACTCCCCAAGAATGTACCTTCTATTGTCTTATTCTTTTTCCTTGTTTTGGACATTTTCCCAGCCAGGTCCTTGACTTCTGAGTTCTTTGTCAAGAGGAGGGTATACTCTGGGGACCTGTAAGTTCTCAGTTCCTCCAATGTGTCAAAATCAAGGGTGAGAAATTTACTCCTCTCCCGACCTTCACTCTGGTCTGGAGCAACTACAGGCCCTCTCCAGAGCCTCCACCAGCTCCACCATGCCAGCCAGGGCTCCTCCTCAACCCAGGCCCTCCAATCAGGTCTGAAATCTAGATCAACAGCTCAATTCCCCCATGTTCTTTAGGGCAGGACTCCAACAATGGAAGCTGCTCCCACCTTGCATCATGTGGGGCCTGGGCTAGGGCAAGAATACCCTGCTCCCTTCTCAAACACGTGAATGAGCTTTCTTATTGACCTTTAAAGCTGTCCTTGGTGGTTATGGTTGAAGAACCTGAGAATTGCAACTAAGACTGCTCCAGTCCTGTCCCTGCCATGGAGTGGTCAGTGCTGGGCTGCACTCTGCTCCGTGCCTGGTGCAATAATACACCCTTCCTATCAGTCTTCCAGGCTGCTTTGGGGTGGAAATCTCTTTCACTCTACTATTTTGTGACTTCTGCTGCTCTAGAATTTGTTTAGAGTCATTTTTACAGATATTTTATGGACTGTAGGGGCAGAGCTTCTAGAAGTGCGTCCTTCTACTCCACTATTTTGGTTCTGACCTCCAGGAAATCCTCCTCTCTCTCTTACGAGTATAAACTTACCACTTCAAAGTATGCCATGGATGATGATATTGCTCCTCTCCTTATTTACAATGGCTCTGGAATGTGTAAACTTGGTTCTGTAGGAGATAATGCCCTTCCAGCCATCTTCCTTTCCTTGTCTGGTGCTCCAGATATCAGGGTATGATGGTGGGAATGGGCTAGAAAGACAGCTACATGGGAGTTGAGCTCCAGAGCAAGAGAGTTATTCTGGCACTGAATTATCCCACTGAACATGGTATTGTTACCAACTAAGACGATGTGAAGAAAATCTGGCATCATGCTTTCTACTATGAGCTCTGTGTGGCCCCTGAATAGTACCATGTACAGTTCACAGAAGCCCCTCTGCACGCAAAGCCAACAGAAAAAAGATGACTCAGAGTATGTTTGAGACCTTCAACACCCCAGCCATGTACATTGCCATCCAGGCTGTGATGTCCCTGTATACCTATATACCTCTGGTCATGCCACTAGTATTGTGATGGACTCTGCTGATGATGTGACCCACACTACTGCCATCTATGAAGCTTATGCCCTTCCCCATGCCGTCATCCATCTGGATCTGCCTGGCCATGATCTGATGAACTACCCCATGAAGATCCTAACTGAGAGACAAAACAGTTTCACTGCTACAGCTGAGATGGAAATTGTGCATGACATCATGGAGAAACTGTGTTAAATCTCCCTAGACTTTGAGCAAGAGATGGCCACTGCTGCATCTAGATCCTCTCTGGAAAAGAACTATGAGATCTCTAATGATCAGGTTATCACCATTGGCAATGAAAGTTTCCAATGCTCAGAGGCTCCTTTCCAGCCATCTTTCTTAGGTAGGAATCCTGTGGAGCCCATAAAACTACCTTCAACTGCATCATGAAGTATGATGTTAACATCCATAAGGATTTGTATGTCAATAATGTATTGTCTGGTGGTACCACCATGTACCCAGGCATTGCTGCCAGGATGCAGAAAGAGATTACAGTCCTAGCTCACAGCACAATGAAAATAAAGATCGTTGTCTCACCTCAGGGCAAATACTCTGTCTGGATTTGAGGCTCCTTCCTGGTATCTCTTTCCACTTTCCAGCAGGTGTGGATCAGCAAACAGTACTACGATGAATCTGGGCTCTCCATTGTCCACTGCAAATGTTACTAAATGGACTTTTTTTTTTATTTTTGTCAATTATCATATCATTTGTGTGATACGATAATTGACCCCAAAAGAGATGAGATTGGCATAGCTTTATTTGGTTTTTGTTTTGTTGGAGGGGGGTGTTGTTTGTTTATTTCGGGCACTTGACTCAGGATTTAAAAACTGTAGCAGAGAAAGTGATGAGTAGTCTAAGTATGTTGGAAGCAAACATCCCCAAAATTCTTCAATGCATCTTCAGGAATCTGATTGCTTGTTTTTTGTTTTTGTTTTTTGTTTTCCATTTTTTTGTGTTTTGATTGTTTTATTAATTCAATTATTCGTTCCAAATATTGTATAATGTATTGTTACGGAGTTACAAGTTTCTGTAAAAGTTGTCCTCGGCTAGAGCAAAGGAGCTAAGTTACAAATCTAAATGAAGGAGGAGGAGGGGGGAAGATAATAGTATATATGTGTAAATGATGCAATTCTTTAAAAAAAAATGTATCTTCCATCTTAATACTTATTCCTTTCTTTAAAATTGTCAACCATATTGAGTGCCCCCAACATAGATGTGATTGAAGACTTTAGACTCTCTCTGCAAGTTTTATGGGATTAGTGCCAGTACTTGCAAGAGGGAAGGGATTTTACCTTTACACTGATTTAACGTTAGTTCAAATAAAAGTCCACATGTTGAAAAAATAAATTATCAAGGAAAACTGCCCTGATATTCTAGAACCAGACAGTAAAATAGAAATTTAAATAATCCACCAAGAATCACCTGAAAGAGATACCAAAATAAAAATTACCAGCACTATTAAGGCCAAATTTCAGAGCTCCCATATCCAGGAGAAAATATTACAACCAGCCAGAAAAAAAGAAAGTATTGTCGAGCCACAGTCAGGAGAACACAAGATTTAGCATCTTCTACCCTAAAGGCTCAGAAGGCTTGAAATATGATATTCCAGAGGGCAAAGGACATAGGATTACAATTAAGAATCACCTATCCAGCAAAACTGAGTATAATACTTCAGAGGAACAAATAGACATTCAATTAAATAGAGGATTTTCAAGCATTCTTGATGAAAAGATCAGAGCTGAATAGAAAATTTGACTTTCAAATACAAAACTTAAGAGTAGCACAAAAAGGTAAAGAGAAATCATAAGGGACTTAATAAGTTTAAACTGTTTACATACCTTCATGGGGAGATACTATTCACAACTCATAAGAACTTCCTCATTATTAAGGTAGTTTGAAGAAATCTATACAGACAGAGGGTACAGGTGTGAGTTGCATATAAAGGGATGATAAATAAAAATTAAATTAAGGGGTGAGGGAGGAATTTATTGGGAGAAAGAGAAAAGGAGAGGTAGAAAGGACAAATTATGTCACATGAAAGATGCAAGAAAAGGTTTTTGCAATGGAGAGGAAGAAGAAGAGCTAAGGGGAGTAAACAAACCTTACTCTCATCAAAAGTGGCTCAAAGAGTGAATAACATATACATGAAATTGAGTGCAGAAATCCATCTTACTCTACAAAAAATTAAGAGGAAAAGGAGATAAAAGAAGGGGGAACAGTAATAGAAGAGAGGACAGATTTGGAGAAGGGGTAGTGAGAAGCACTCATCTCTTTTGAGGAGGGAAAGAGTGAAATGAGAAAGAAATAGAATAAATGGGGGTGATAAGATTGAGAAAAATACAGTTAGCAATAGTAATTATGAAAAAATTGAAACACATTTCTCTGATAAAGGTCTCATTTCTTAAACATTTAGAGAACTGAGTCAAATTTATAAAAGCAAGAGCCATTTCCCCATTGATAAATAATAAAAATGATCATTTTTCAGATGAAATAATCAAAGCTATCTATAGCCATATGAAAAAATGCTCTAACTCACTATTGATTGGAGAAAGGTAAATTAAAACAATTCTGAGGTACTTCCTCATTTCTATTAGATTGGCTAATAGGACAGAAAAGATAAACTACAAATGGTGGAGGGGATGTGAGAAAAATGAGACATTAATGCTTTGTTGGTGGAGTTGTGAACTGATACATACATTCTGTAGAGCAATTTGGAACTACGGAACTCAAAGAGCTATAAGCTCATGCATGTTCTTTGACCCAGGCATATCACTACTAGGTCTGTATCCCAAAAGAGATTTTAAAAAAAGGAAAAGGACATGTATAACATGTATTACAATATTGATTACATGTATAACAATATTGATAGCAACTCTTTTGTGGAGGCAAAGAATTGGAATCTGAAGGGATGCCCATTAATTGAGGAGCAGCTGAACAAGTTACAGGATCTGATTTTGATTCAATAGTATTGTCCTATAAGAAATGATGAGCAGAAATACTCTCAGAAAAATCTGGAAAGATTTGTGTGGACTAATGCAAAGTAAAATGTTCTGTGCACAAAGTAACAGCAATATTATAATATGATCAGTTATGAATAGTTCATCCATTCTCAGCACTATAACTATCTGACAACTCTAAAGGATTTACAATAAAAAATGCTATCCATTCCCAGAGAAAGAACTAATGGTATATGAATGCAGTTTGAAGTATACTTTTCTTAACTTTATTTATTTTTCTTCAAATTTTTTGTCTGCCTTCTTTCATAAAATGACTGCTGTGGATAAGTTATGCTTGACTATACATTTATAAACTATATTGAATTTCTTGTCTTCTCCATGAGAAGGTATGAGAAGGGAGGAGGGTAGTGAATTTGGAGGTCAAAGTTTTGTTTGTTTGTTTACAAATGAATTTTAAAGAATGTTTTTACATGGAACTGCTGGAAAATAAAATGCTAAATAAACAAATAAAACAAAACAGTAGTCATTGTCTGATTCTAGGCAGGCTGGCCCTGCCTGCTTTTTGTTGGTAATAAATTAGAGACTCATTGATACTCTGCTTCTCATTGTATCACACACCCATTTTTATGATGTTTCTTATTAGCCCTGCATCCAATAAGGATCTAAGGAGGATTGGGATGTGATTTCACCCTATGTTAAAGAAATTCCATGAGCTCCATCTGCTCCAAACCCTTAGAGGCAGACCTGAATTCCTCAAGGAGTGTATCTGAGTGACTACAGCCCCTGGTACATGCAGGAAGGAGCATCCACTGAGAATGGGTAGTGGCTGTGGATTGTTTTCAGTTTATCATAAAGGATGAAAGCTCACTCTGATAGAGAAGCTTACTGGCGTCTAAGGCATGGTGAAGTACACGGAGGACAATGCCTGCTGGTATTAGTAGATGGAACAAGTTGTGGAGAAAAGAGGAATGTTTCAGTTTCATCTGTAAAAGGAAGACGTAAGATTGTTCATATCTCCCAGGTGACTTCAAGGACACAGATACAGAAACATTAGAGATATTTGGCTAGAGCGGTCCCACATAAGGAGCCCCAGGTAAAATGGACTGCAAACTTGACATTAGGTTAGGATTAACACAACTGAGAGATATTTGTCCCCAAATCCTATCTCAAATTACATTTCAAACACCATAGGTCAATAAGCATTTGTCCAAATCATTTTTCAAGTCCAGTGAGCAAAGAGAGAAAAGTAAAGACCCTTTTGTATGTTCACTTCAAGATGCCATGTAGAAAATGGACAAGGATGCTGGAAGGACTGGAGACTATGAGATGCAATTATTGATCAAAGGAACTGAGGATGTTTAGTTTGGAGAAAAGGCAATTGGTCATAGGGGCTCAGCATAGGCCCTGACACTTAAAAATGTTTATTCATTGATGTTGTCAAATATCTTTTCCAGACTTTTAAGTGAAACAGGAATTGGAAGGATGACTGAAGGGAAGAGAGGGAGGAATAATATTTATAGACACTATAGAACCTACTATGTTCCAGGCACTCTCAAGTGTTTTAAAAACACTATCTTATGTAATACTCAGAACAACGTAGATTCTATCATTATTCTGTTTGATAGGTGAGGAAATTGAGGCAAACATGAATTAAGTGATTTGCCCAGGGTCATACAACTGATAAGTGTCTAAGGCTAAATGTGAATCTATGATCACCTCCCACTAGGCCAGGGATTTCCAAACTTATTTGACCGACTGCCCCCTTTCAAAAAACATTACTCAGTCCCCCCTGGGAAGTCTATCCTTCTTATTTTTAAAATTCACATTGTTTAAGAAAATAAATAACATCTTAACCTTAATAACTTATTATAGGGGGCAGAGTCAAGATGGTGCAGTAGAAAGGCCCACATATGCTAGTTCTTACCCCAAAACCCATAAAATACCTGTAAAGAAGAACTCTGAAATTCTAGAGCAGCAGAAGCCACAGAACACCAGAGTGGGGGAGATTTCTATCCCAGAGTGACCTGAAAGAATGACAGGAAAGGTCTGTCTTGCACTGGACACTGAGCAGAGCCCAGCCCTGCCATGGCCATACAGCATCAAAAGGAGCAGAATCCAGCAGGCTTCAGGGACAGAATATCCAATGGCAGCACAGATTCCTCAACCCACAGGCACCAAAGGTCAGTGAGAGAGTCTTTTTGGCTGGCCGAGAAGGGAGTAGGATGGCCACATAACTTGGGCCTTCTCAGGTGGCAGCAGTAGAGGCAGCAGCAGATGGGGCTCCCAAAGCAGGCAGTAGCCCACATCCATTGTTGAAGGTGCCATTGTAAACCCCCTGAGGGAACTGAGGCCTGTGTGGTGGCCCTGCCCCCTCCTGAGCAACTGATCTTAATCTCACACTGAATAGCAGCCCTATCCTCACCTAAAACCCCTGATGCTTTAGAGCAGCTCATCTGAATCTCAGCCCCAAGTGCTGGCTTGGCAGAACTGGAAGCGAGGTGGTTGTGGAGAGGAAACTCATAAGTCAAATAAGTGGCTGGGAAAATGCCCAACAAAAGGAAAAAAATAAGACCATAGAAGGTTACTTTCTTGGGAAACAGGTGTCTCCCTCCATCCTTTCAGATAAGGAGGAACAAAGCATATTATCAAAGGAAGTCAAGGCCTCTGACTCCAGGGCCTCCAAAGGGAACTTAAAATGGGCTCAGGCAATAGAAGACCTTAAAAAATCAAGTTAGCAGCTTACTAAAGGAGAACCAAAACAACGATGAGGAAAATAACATCTTTAAAATGAGGCTAACTCAATTGGAAAGAGAAGTCCAAAAAGTCAATGAGGAGAAGGAGGTTTTAAAAAGCAGAATTAGCCAAATGGAGAAGAAGTTTCAAAAGCTCACTGAACAAAACAATTTGTTGAAAGAGAGAATTGAGTTCAGGGAAATGAATGACTATGAGTTAAACCAAGCAGTTAGTAAACAAAACCAAAAATTTGAAAAAATAGAAGATAATGTGAAACATCTCATTGGAAAAACAACTGACCTGGAAAATAAACCCAAGAGAAGCAGTTTTAAAATTATGGGATTACCTGAAATCCATGATCAAAAAAAAGAGCCTAGACATTATCTTCCATGAAATTATCAAGGAAAATTGCCCTGATCAGAGGACAAAATAAATGTTGAAAGGACCCACTGATCACCTCCTGAAAGAGATCCAAACAGAGAAATATTGTGGGCAAATTTCAGTTCCCAGATCAAGGAGAAAATACTGCAAGCAGCTAGAAAAAAACAACTTGAATATTGTGGAAATGCAATCAGGATAACCTGGATCTGGCAGCTTTAACATGAAGGGATCCAAGGGCGTGGAATGGGATATTTCAGAGGTCAAAGGAACTGGGATTGAAATCAAGAATCACCTACCCTGGAAATCTGAGCATAATACTTCAAGAGAATAAGTGGGTATTCAGTGATATAGAGGACTTTCAATCATTCATATCGAGAAAAAGACCAGATCTGTACAGAAAATTTGACTTCCCAAGACAAGAATCAAGAGAAGCATGAAAAGGTAAACAGGAAAAAAAAACCATAAAAGACTCTCTAAAGCTGAACTCTTTACATTACTACATGGAAAGAAAATATTTATAACTCTTGAATCTTTTCTCAGTATTTAGGGAGATAGAGAGATTGTACATACACACACATACACATATATAGATAGAGACCACAGGGTGTGTTGAATCAGAAGAGATGATATCCACACACACAAAAATAAAATAAATTAAAAATTAAGTCGTGAAAGAGGAAAATGCCAGGAAGAGAAAGGGAGAAATGAAGCGGGGCAGCCTATAACTCATAAAAGAGATAAGAAAAAATCTTGTTCAATGGAAGAGAAAAGGGAGAGGGGGAAAATGAAGCCACTTTCTCCACATATGGTTGAAAGGGAGAATAACATGCTCGCTAAATTTGATATGAAAATTTATATCACACCACAAGAAAGTAGGAGAGGAGGCAACAAGTGGGGTGAGGGGAATGTTAGAAGGGAGGGCAAATGAGAGAAGGGAGTCACTAGAAATAAACACTTTCAAGAAGGGACAAGGTCAATTGTAGGGAAAAAAATAAGGGGGGATAGAGTAGGACAGAGGGCAATATAATTAGTATTGCACAACATGATTATTATGGAAGTCTTTTGCAAAAAAACACATATTTAGTCTGCATGGAATTGCTTCCCTTCTCAGTGGGGCTGGTGAGGTATAGGGGGAGGGAGAGAAGTTAGAATTAAAGTATTAGAAATGAATATTGAGAATTTTTACTGCATACACCTGGGAAATAAGAAACACAGGTAATGGGGTATAGAAATTTATCTTGCCCTACTGGAAAAATGAGAAGATGGGGATAAGGGAAGGGTGGAGTGTTATAGAAGGGAGGGTATATTGAGGGAAGGAGTTATCAGAATGCAAGGTATGAGGAAGTGGGGGGAGGGGAGTGATGGGGAGAAATGGACATGTTACAAAGTGAAGTAAAAGCAATTAGTATTAAAACAATTGACTGAGTTAATTACTGAGAATAAATCAATGACATCTTTAGTTTGGGGAAAAGAATTTTAGTCTAAATTTCCTAGAGGCAAGTAACCTTGGGTAAATTTGGCTTTGATAGGAAAGTGAAGATTTTAATGGTAAATTTGATTTTGATTGCTGTTTAATCAGAAACTAGAACATGTATAGAAAGGCATGTAAGTCATTTAGGACTTGCCTCAAAAGATCTCCCTTAACCAAAGTGAAATTATAATCATATTTGAAACCTGGTTATTGGAACTTGCCATTTTTCGATACTATGGGACTAAGTGACTATTCTTCTGATTCTAATTCCAGGTATGGATAGCAAGAAAGGCAGTCTGAGCTTCCAATCCAAGATGCCAGTAAGCCTGTGAGATGCTGGTATGAACTGCAAAAGGTGATCTCATGGGAAGGGTGGGAGAGCAGCTGTTCAGCCTGTGCTGAGGTAGGATTCTCCTGACTCAATTTTTTCACTGACACCTGGCAGACTCTAAGCCTCACTGAATGCAAGTGGACAATCTAATCCTGCCTGTAATTGACATGAAGTTGGGGAGATATTGCATCCCTGCCATGTCCCTACTGCTATAGTCAAAAGGTTTGTAAGCTTAATACCAGATCTATTAAATTATAGATTGTTGGTAGGGGAACATCTGAGGTCAAGTCTAAAATTAAACTATTAGGCTTAGGACTTTGAACCAACAACAGTAAGTTAGGGTCCTTTAATTCTTAGTAATACTGTGGAGACAATTAGGTCAAGAGCTTGTGAAGTTAGCAACATAAATATTATTTGTGTCTCAGCTGGTTAATGTTTAAAAAAAATTCTTTTGTGGTCCATATTGTAAATGATTTAAAAAGAAGTATCACCTTACCAAAAGTTTGAATTGTTTTATCTGTTATAAACTGTGTTAGAAATGAAAAATAAAATTTAAAACAGAAAAAATTATTGTAAATTTGTGGGTTTTTTCTGCATTGAAATTCTGATGATTCAATAGTGCATCATGTAATCATAAAATATCATACTGTAAAGAAGTTATTAGACATATATATTCCTGTCAATACATGCTGGACTTCCCAACAATGTGTAATATGCTTATCTGCCAACGCTTGCTTGTTAAGACTAGTCAACGGACTTGACCACTGATAAATTATCTTTCATTTACATGTTTATTTGGAAAATAATATAATCACTATGAATTTAACTCTGTTGCACAACAGATAAAACATGTGTGAATGTTTATTTCAATTTTTTTCTCTTCTTTTTCCTTATGCTTGCCCTGTCCCCCTATTTTTACTCAACATTCCCAAATTACATACATGCTACTACCTCCTTTTAGTTCCAGAACCCCGCTGGGGGCAGAATTATCTCCTTTGGGAACCTCTGCTAGGCCCAGCATTCTGGCATTCCTCAGTTGCCTTGACTTGCATTTCTTTTGCTATACTCAAGACAAGGAAACCAGAGATAAGAAGAGAGTTCTTCCATAGTGAAATCAGAACTAGATTTTCCTCCCATCCTCATGTGATGAGCAGGTCCACATACACACTTTATGTATCTTGGATTATTCCTGGAAGCAATGAGAGGTTCAGTGACCTATCCAGGGTTGCAAAACTGATAGGAGTCAGAGCAGGCCTTAACTCAAATTTCCCTGGATTCAATCTTCTCTGTGACATGCTGAAAAATAACCTGTTGTGAAATATAGCAAATCCGGCATCTCTGTTTCTGTTGTCTTTTTGTGTATGTCTGCCCATCTGGCTGACTCTTCTCTCTCTCTCTCTCTCTCTCTCTCTCTCTCTCTCTCTCTCTCTCTCTCTCTCTCCTCCCTCCTGACAACCCCTAACTTTGTTAGCCTCTCTATGTATTTTTCTTGAATTTTTCACTGACATATATCAGTTGATTCTAACCTTCCTGGTCAATGACTATAATCTATTCTTGGGAAATTTTTTTTTTATTTCTTCTTTTTATCTCAACTCTTCTGCCTTTTTCAGACGAAGCAGAGTCTTGGATTTGTGATGCCTAACACTGTTTACTCTGTGTTTAAGAACTTCAATGTCAAATAAGCTATGCTAATTCCCTTCTTATCTTCTTAAAAGCTATATTAATACTAGGTATTCCAAGAGATACTTTAAGAAACCAATTTTTATCTCTGAAATCAAATTATTCCTATTTATTTCAGCAATTTCACCTCCAACTTCAAATACCAGTAAATCTAAGGAAGGAGAGACCATCTTCCATTCACCATCATGATTTTCCCAGGGCCCCACTTATGCCCCTGTTTACCCACTGGGCCTTTACTCCATACCTTGTCCTTTGATTCAGTGAAAATAAACTGACCACTTGCAGCCTGGATGATAAATAATGATGATATAATTTAAAGGCAGATGCTAAAAGATGAGAAAATGTCTTTGCATAAATGTCTGCACTTAATTCAGAAAGTAGATATCCTGACTATTAGTTTCCCAGGTGAGGGCCAATGTGTCTGTGTCTCTCCTGGCACTACCCCCAGCACAGAGTTACAAGCAGATGGGAATTCAAAGGCACTTAGTTGTCATTCTGTATGATGGGCATTTCAGCTCCAACATGAGAATAAGCAGAGAGTAGAGTCTGGAGAAATTCTTCTGGAAAAAACTTGTGAGCAAGTGTGAGCACTTAAGGCACTGGTCCCTTCCCTGATGGACCACTGTGCCAACTTTTATTCAGAAAGAAGGCAGCACTCTTCAACCCTTGAAGGCAACTGGCATGTCTTTCCTGTGTCTTCTCTAGGATAAACATTCCCAGTCCCTTCCAGTCTTCCTGGGGTGGGCTTTCACCTCCTATTCTAGAGTATCCCTGGCAGGAAGTGCATTATACTGCTCAAACTGGATCTGTCCAGGGCAGAGTAGAGTGTGACTCTTCTCTTTCCAGATCCTATAGTCCTGAAAATTCAGTCTCATTTTTGTGTGAATTGGAAGGGGAGATAGGAAGCAGAGGGAAAGGAGAGGGAGGAGACACTTTTACTTAGAGTGAGCCTGCAGGCAACTGACTTCCCCTCTAAAACAAATAGATAGCAAAACTACAGCTAAGTATATTATACACACATTAGTCAAAGAAGCTGGGGATACTTAGCCCAGAGAAAAGAAGAATGAAGGAGAGGAAGGTCTTACTGCTTCCAGAGTGTCTTTCCAACAACCCTCAGCTCATTGGGAGTACATTGGTAATAGGGACACAGTGAACATCCTCTCTTACACTAAAACTGGACTGAAGTCCACACCTCTCCCCACAATCTGAGCTTTAGTCTCTGATTGATAACTGAGGGCCCATGGGAAAGAGCATTTTATAGGGAAAGAACTAAGGCACAGAGAAGCTAGTCGGTGTGTACACATTTATTAAACACTATGTTCTAGATGCAGTGCCAAATGCTGGGAATAAAATTTGTACAAGTGGAGAGGCAGAGGATGGCAGGGAGGTGGAAAACAGTTCTTAATCCCAAGGAGCTTACATTCTAATGGGGAAGATAAAACTTAAATAGGCATCCAAAAGGGCAGCTGAGAAGGAAACTCTCAAAGGCAGGATGGGAAAGTACAGGGTGCATCCTGGTAAGAAATGAAGAACTGTTCGTCCTGGGATCCCTCCTTAAAGGGATGCTCTGCAAAGATTCAGGTAGTCAGAGGCAGGGGCCTCAGGGGTACAGAGAACATTCAGGTGGAATTCCAGAACTGAAGTGACTTTTCCAGGATGTATTGATTTCTGGGATGTGAAGGAGAGGCCACATGCAACCTCCAGGGGAATGTGTGGCTTTCCTGTGATCCTATGAGTGGTAAATCACACCTCCAGGATGCAAAGACAGATTCTCTGACTCCAAATTCAGTTGTCTACTCCTTATGCTCTAATCTGTCCCAGACTTGGACACTCCTTGCCCCTCAAATATAGAACCCTAGAGAGCTACCTGGGGCGCTGAGGAGTGATGGGATTTTTCACACAGTCAGCCAGGGTCAGAAGTGGAACTTGAACCCCAAACTTCCTCATTAAGTCCATCTCTTTGGTTACTACACCATTGCTCACATCTAGTATACACCATTGAATACACACAGGGTCTGCCTGGAATAAAACACACTGTCTTTTCTGATGAATTGCTCACAATACATTTCAACACAGGTTCACTAGAAGGGAAAAACAAAGCATAGCAGGACCTCCCCTACCATCACCCCCCCCAGCCACCTGTGTGTTGGCAGCAGTCTAACCTCACCTTTCCAGGACCTGTTCCCACATTAGAGTATGTTTGCCAAGGGAGGTTGTAGGAAACATCTGCTTTCTGTAAACAAACATGACTTACCTTTTATATACACTGGCAGAACTGGCTCTCATTTTAATGAGATTTGGATGCAATGTTGGCATTGTATTAAGCTTCTTACATTAGACTTCTGCCTCTATACACTGGCCAGAATACCTTAATGATGCCAGAAATCTGCATTGAGTAGGTGTTTAATACAAGTTTGCTGAACAGAACCTTGAAACACATCAAATCTCAGTGACTGGCCTTCCAAATTTTTTTTTTAACCCAGGCCCCTTTCTGTCTATCATTCTTTTCATACCTGACACCTTTCCACCTATAAGGCAATGTCATGATGCTGGCCTTTATGCTTCTACACATACTTAACACCCAACTCTGGGAATTTTCCCAGGCTTTCCCAATAGCATGGATGCTCTTCCTTCTCATCTCTACCTCCTGGATTCCTTGGCTTCCTTTAAATTTCTACTTAGTACACACACACACACACACACACACACACACACACAAACACACACACACACACTCACCATGATTCCTGGGAAATGCCATGATTTCATTTGTTTTTTTTTTTTTTAATACAATGTTGATGAGGTCCATCTGTCACACAGCTTCTCTTTGGAAGCTTTAAATAAATCACCTATTTTTCATTTACAATATGATGTTTAAACAAGGAAGAAATATTTTCCCTCTCTCCACCCCAAGCAAATCGAGGCCAGAAAAGTAATCTCTCAAAGGTCAGATGATCTTGAATTGATGTTGCAAAGTCATTCTTTCAAAAATCGAAGAACAACAAAGGGCATTTCCTGGGTCATAATCACAGCCAGTGTCTCAATCTAAGTGAGTATGGATGCCAGCATGAACCAGTGCTAAGGGAAAGCTGGACTACTCATTGCCCTAGGAAACCTTAAATCATTGGTAAAGGGATTGGTTCTTAGATCCATGATTCTAGAGGTAGTCATTATCTTACAGTCACTCAGAGATAGGGGGACAGAAGAAGGGAGGGAGAGAGATAGAGTCAGAGAGAGAGAGGGAGAGATGGAGAAATAGAGAGACAGAGAGAAAGCAAAAGACAGAGACAGAGAGAACAGAGAGAAGGGGGGAGAAAGAGGGAGAGGAGAGAGAGAAGGAAAGAGAGAGAGGATAGAGAAGGGAAGAAAAAACACAGAGGAACAAAGATAAAGATAAAGGAGAGACAGGGAGTGAGACAGAGAGAAGAAATCAAGAAATAGAGTCAAAAAGAGAGAAGGTGACAAATGAAGAATAGATGGGTAAGTGAATAGAGAAAGGAGAGAAGAGAGGGAAGTTCCTTTAGAGATATTAAAATCATCTCCAATCATATGGTTATGGATCATCTTATTTGTGCCAGCAATGAGAGCTTTCCTATACCATTGTGCAAAAGCATCAGTGAAATGAAATGGCTTGAGTCCACTATCAGTGAATCAATAAGTATTCACGAAGAGTCTGTTATGTGCCAATCACAATGCTTGGGCCATGGTACTGGTTGAGGATACAATGACCAAAGAGTAATCTCTGTCATCAAGAAGTACATAGTCTGTCATGGGAGACAACAAAATCCTTTTTCCCATCTGATTACACTACTTTGGGCCTTCTCTGACTTCTCCATCATCCAGGTAGCTCCACTTTAGGAAAACCATCCTCCTGAAGAATGGAATCCACTTTGGAACACACACCTCATTACCACTTTCTACCTCCCCAGTTGGAGGGTTGATCCATGAATTCCAAGAATTTCACTTTAAGGGCTGTCTTCCTTTTCTTCTCCCACATGTCTATTCCAGTGTTTAATATGGTGGCAAGCACATAGTAGGTTCTTCATAAAATTATTGTTTTTAAATAATAAAATGTTTGGAGGCAGCAGGTGAGGTGGGGTCACTTTATGTAGAATGTGGTTCTTTAGCATACTTTGAGCGGAAATGAGGTTCTGAGAGGTAGAGATGAGGTACATTTCCAACACAATGGAAAGGAAAGGCCCACAAATTGAGGTGGAGTCATGTACATGAAGGAAAGGTTAAGGGTCCATTGGGCTGCGTGATATGATATGGGATAGCAATGAAATAGGAGAATATTGACAAGGATGGCTTGTCTTTTCTTTTTAGAGACTTTAAAAGCTAAAGACAGTGGTTTAGATTTCATCTTAGGGCCTTCAGAATTTATTGAGTAAGGGAATGACATGGCCTTATTGGAACTTTAGCAAACTCCCTTGAAATTGGGTGGTAGATAAATGGAAGAGTTAAGAAATTTGAGGCAGGGAGACAGTGAGGAGGCTCTCTTTGGGGAGGAGTTTGGAGATAGTCTATTGTGTGTGAGAAATAGAGAGTTGGCCATCTGGGCTGGAGAGCAGGTATGTCAAAACAAGGTGAGGATGGAAGGCTAGGCCAAGATCATGAGGGAAGGGCTGTAAATGTCAAGTAGAAGAGTTTGTGCTTAATCCTAGACATGGTAGGGGAAAGCTGGAAGTTACTGATTCGATGAGTGACATGGTCAGACCTGAGCGTTGGTTGCTGGGCAGCTGTTGAATTGGAGAGATGTTAGTCAGGGACCCGATTCAGGAAGGAGTTGCCATGCTGGTCCATATCATGAGGGTCGGCATAGGAATGAGGGCCATGTGCACGGAGAGATGGGCATGGAGGCAGGAGATATTATGGGGTAGAAATAAGATTTGCTGAAGGCAGGCCATTCTGCTGCAGCAACACAGGTAAAAAGTCATCTTTCTGATGCACCTCTTGCCAAGCAGAAACATCTCTACCAACACTATCTCACTCTCAATTTTGTCTTTGAGCATGATTTGTGGCATAAATACCATTTTGCCCACACTTCTAACAAAGGAATGAAAGTTCAGTACACATCAATGTTTGACCCCTGAGTGTACAATGATCTGCCTGCTCTGATGCAATAATGGAGGTTAGAGCCAGGCCTTTGTCCCCTGGCTTCAAGGCTACCACTCTCTATCAGATATGGGGACTGATTCCTTCAGAGGGACATATGTATAGCACAGGCCTTCTCTTAATGTAAGTCTATACGCCAATCAATCTTTCAGAATATTATGGGGCAATCACTTCACTAATGTCAATTCGGTCTTCACTTACCAATAGGAGACAGCCTAATGACGTGTCATGGGCTAGAGGAAAGCTTCATTGGTAGGTCCCTTCATAGGAATGAATGTACTTTGGTCTGGACTACAGATACAAGAAATATGACCCAGAGCTCTGCAGCAACAAGGAGCAGTGCATGGTTTGGGGGACAAATCTTGCCTCATATCTTTGGTAAGAGCCACGTAACCCTAAGGAAGCCACTTAACTTCTCTCACTCTCAATTTCCTCATTTGTAAAATGAACCCAATTCTAGTTCTCAATCTAGAATCCTCCAATCTTTGGTAGGACCTGAACAAGCTTAGAGTCTTCTGGTCTAGATTTTGAGAATGAGGCAGGATGTGGCAGTAGAGAAGGGTATCAGGAGAGGGTCTACAATAGAAGCCAAAATGCAGATCCTTCCATACAAAGGTAATCCTCAAAGCCTCTGCCCCAGCAAAAGAAGTGTCCTCAGAAGGACAAAGATGGGCATATATTTGAAGAATCAACAGGCTTTGTCCAATGCTACCGTGCTCTGTGTGTTCCCACACTCCAGCACTTCTAACCCCCAAGGAGTGGGATGGTGCCCATGGTATCAAGAACATTTGCCCTGGCCCAGTATAGAGCTCAGAAAACCTTGATTAGGACAGTCTGGAGGGCACAGAAACAGCCTGAGCTTCTGTCCCTGAACTATATTATCAGGAAGCAGATCCTCTAGATCTATTTCCCTACAAGAAGAATAAGATGGAGTTTAAAGTAGGTCAGTGCTAACAGGGAAAAGAGATGGATGATAAGGGTTAGAAAAATGGAGGCAGTGTTTAGATAAGGGCAACGGGTAAGATAAAGGCTTTATTGAACTTATTTAAAGGAAGTAACTCCTCCCCCAGCCACTGTACATCTCTTCACATGTGCAGACTTTCCTGGCTTCAGTCTGAATGTGTCTGCTTCCATATCTTTGTTTTCTTTTTTCTCATGAAATTCATTTAGAGAGGCTCTCCAGGGAGCAAGAATACATCTTCCTTGTTACAAGATGTTGATAAACACCCTCTCTCCTGGGCCCACTCCACAGTCTGGTGTCTCTTTTCCTGCTTCCAGCGTGAAGTTCTCCCTATCACTTTAAGCCTGTTCAGAGCTCAGTTTGGGTCAGGCTTGGCTGAAAGAGGAGTCAAAGGCTATAGGAAGGGGGAACTGATGAAGAATAGCACAGGGTAGAACAGCCACCAAAGGAACTGGTGACTGAATGATATGCGATTTTAGGTTTTACCATTTGATTCAAATCAGTGAATATTTAGAAATACTTGCTGTAGACAAAATATTGTGCTGAAACATTGGGAAGACTGAGACAAACAGTTAGTCTGATCCTCTACACTCCTCAAAAAAAGCCCATGAGATGAGGAACACAAAGTGTTGTATCCATTATACAGGTGAGGAGATTGAGGATCAAATTAAAAAAAAACAAAAACAAGCCAATAGTTTCATGAAGGATCTTGAACTCATGTGATTATCATTTGAAGGAACTGAGGATCCTTAACCTGAAAAACAGACAAGATTTGAATCAGGAGGATGGAGAGAAAGAGGAGCCATGGTAATTGAGCCTGGAAACTAGTCATAAACTTCAGAAGCCTCACAGAAGAGGGATCACACTTATGCTTGGGAATGGAGGGCAGAACTAGGAAAAATGGTGCAAATATCTTGCTTTGATTTCTGGATTTGAAATTTTCTCTATCTACCATGCTCCAAAGTGGCCTTGTATTCATCTCCACCTCTTCTGGTAGCACCAAGGAATGGCCTACAAAGGTCTTGGAGGGGCCCTGGGTAGCCAAGCCCATATGTTTGAGGCCTTAGATTTGTTTTTAACACTGTCTCCAGCCACTTCCATGAGAGAGATCACCGCTCTCTTGTTACCAAACATAAACGACCTCCATGGAATGGGAAAGAGTAGAGTATTGCCCATTGGAATCTGGAGACATGAGTTCAAAACACAGGAAAATTTCAAAAGCTATTTCAAAGTTATGTGGCCTCAGATGTCTATTTCTATTTAGGACAGAAAAAATGAGAGAGTTGGGCCAGATAGGCTCTGGGTACCTCTTGTATTGACTCAGTGATTTTGGGAAAGAGATTTCTATAGTTTCTTCACAACTGTAGCTCTCCAGAGGTTGTTGGCAAGTGCTGAGTCAGAGTCAGAACTTGAGGTGTCAGGAAGGATTATGGATTACTGCAGGGAGCCATTTACACAGGTCCATAGATAGTTGCTACATTATGCCTTAAGAGATTAGCTTGCAAGGGCAAGAGTCCTCAAGTATTGGTTAACTCTAATACAGGGCAGGTGGGTAGAGTGCCAGTCTAGGAATTAAAAAGATTCATCTTCCAGAATTCAAATATGGCCTCAGATATTTAAAAGCTATGTGAGCCTGGGCAAGTCACTTCACCCTATTGGCCTCAGTTTCTTCATCCATAAAATGAGCTGGAGAAGGAAGTGGCAGACCACTCCAGTACCTCTGTGAAGAACACCCTGAATGGGGTCAATGAAGAGTTGCATACAACTGAAAACAACTCAGCAACAGAAACAAAATTCTAATATTCTCAATAAAGGCAATTCTGTCCAGAAAGAAGTGCATAATTTTGATCTCTGAGGCTGGGGACTTTGACTGTAAGAAAAAGGCCCCTCTCTCAGGAGATACCCTAGCAAGTCATCCATAAGTTTCTCAAATCCCTTGTTTAAAGCCATAATTATCAAACAATAGTAGGAGCCTATTCAAAGTTTGGGAGTCAATATGATTCAATGAGAACATTAGATTTGGAATAAAAGGTCCTAAGTTCAATTTAAAACTCCGTAACATTTTGCTTGGTGACACAACAAAAGTTTCTTCCCCACTCCTTTTCTTTCTCTGTAGAATCACAAAACCATAGAGCTAGACTCAAAGGGTCATAAATTATAAATTTAGAGATGCACAACTCCATGAAGATCACCTTGCCCAACCTTCTTCTTTCCTCAGAAAACCAAAGGATAACTCCAGCACTCAAGGAGCTAAAAGCCTAATGCATATGAAAAGGGAATATCAATTACCTCCCCCCCAAAAAAAATTTGGACAGGAGTATTTGGAGATAATCAACAAAAAGAAGGCTCTAGTACTAAGGACAACTGGGGAATTCTTAAATCTCTCTGAAGCCTTTGACACTGTGGGTCAGTCTCTCCTTCTGGCTACTCTGTTCTCTAAAGGTCATTCTGATATATCAATAATTTCCTATAGACCAATAATATACATTCTTGTAGACCAATATATTAGGTGTTTGTGTGTGTGCACATGTGTTCTGCAACTTGTTTAACCATTCCTCAGTTAGTTGGTATATAACTTGTTTTTTGTAACCACTACAAAAAGTGCTAGATAATTTTCTTCTATTTGTATATGTCACTAATCTTATTGAGATACATGTCTTATAGTGGAGTCTCTAGATCAAAATATAGGGAGATTTTAGTCAGTTTCATTTCATGATTTTAAATTGCTTTCTGGAAGAGTTGGACCAATTTTCAGTTCATTAGTATGGCCATCTTTCCACACTTGCTCCAGTATTAACTATTCCCAAATTTGCTTGATATGATATGAAACCTAAGAGTTTTTTTGAGTGATATGCCTCCTAACAGTTTTTTCTCACAGAGGTGGGAAGTTTTAAGCTACCCTCAAAGACTTCAAAGGGTAGAAAGGAAGGTCATTGCTGTGGCATTTTGTCAGTTTAGTGTCCTGATGCATCTCAGCTCAAACAGCCTTGCCCTTGTGCTGACATGTTCTCTCCCTTCACTTTTGTGCTCCCTCAATATAAGCTTTCCCTTGTGAATTCCTGTAGCCTTGTTCCATCAAAATTTGGCTTCCTTTTCCAGTCTATTTCCTCCACACAGTGACTAAGTTTCAAACATTCATCAGATATGTAGTTTTTAATTCTTCATCCTTTCTTCTTGCTTCCTACTTGCTTGATTCAAGGGACTGATTTGCAGTGCATCAAGGGTTTACCTGGTGTGGCCACATTTTACTGTTATTTTAACAACTCATTAGCCAACCACATCTCTTCAATTATGTCTGTAAAAGAACTAACTTCCTTTCACTTGAATTTTATTATGATCAATGCCTTATGTCCACAGCAGGGATGGCACAAGCGCTGTATCTATTTGGATGCCCACAGCTAAATGGCCCATAGTTAAAACTTTGCAGACATAATATTACTGAGTCAATTTTGTGAATCCTAATCCACAAAGTATAAAATGAAGGAGGATCTGTAAGGACTGAGTACAGTACTTTGGAAGGAAATGGAGAGACAGCCTTGATCTTCTCTTGCTTAAAACACACCAGGACAAACAATTCAGGGGCAAATGTCTGTTAGCTCTTCTAGTCTCATTTTGTTAAATTCTTTGGCAAGTCTATACTTCTTCTTGGCTCCTGTCCTTTCCTTCACATAGTGAACAGGTGTAGCACCTACAGAGAAGGGTTCATTTAAGCCTTGAAACAGGAGGAATCAGAGAAACCAGGAAAGGCCTCCCTGTATGGAAACCATCTGAATGCAGTTTACCTGTCTCCTGCCTCTGCATGCTCCCTATGCCCAGAAGAGTCACTGGAGGTGGCCAAGTTCTTTGTTGGAAAATGCTACTGTTAGTTCTGGTCTGGTATGGTGCCTCAAGTTTGTGTGTGTATGTGGAACTGCTAAAAGACTTTCCTTCCTGATGTTTGGGGCCAGTCCTTATGAGGTAATGACAAGTGAATTATATTTAGAGTCCAAGGACATACATTAGAATCCAGGGTTTGGGGCTTTTAAGACATGTGACTTTGGTCAAGTCCTTTTCCCTCTTTAATTATCAGTTTTCTCTTCTATAAAATGAAATGATTGGACCAGACAGCCTCTGAGATTCCTTCCCCCACTTTAGCTGTAGGATACTTCTGGGGATGGGATGGCTCTTCCTTCAATGTGATTCATTAGAAAGTATTGGAATAACCAATAGCATATCAGAAAAGCTGTAATATAAAAGATATAGCGGTCTCGGTGTACCTCTGGAGTGCAAAACCTAAGGAAAGAGGCAGAGGGAAAAAGGCAGTGGAGAGGTCAACTTCATTTCTGTATGAGCAAGATCTTACCAGAAATAAAAACTATCCTCTACCTGAATGGGCAGTTTGGCATAGACAGAAATGTAGGGATTTATTGAAAGAACCCAGAAGTTCTGAGTGAAGATTAGGCATGATATCCAACAAACTTACCTTTCTACTCTGTGTCTAAGATTCTGTTCTCTCAGTGGGTGATCATTCCCACAGCCAGTTTAGAAGTTTGAAGAAGACTGGCTGACAGTAAGCTCCTTTCTCTTCAGAATTTAGCTAGGTTAACATCAAATTTCAGAGAGAGGGTTATTTCTTTTGATGCAAAGTAGATCTTAGGCATGCACAGTAGGGGGCACATTTCCAGAATGGTTAAGCAGGCAGTAATACTATTCATGACTCCCAGCTGCATAATGTCCAGGGCATTCTAGCCCTGACCCTAGTCTAGAACCAGAGAATGGGAAAGGTACAGAGTCAAGAGAAAATAGACCATTTACCTCATCACCCACATTTTTCATCCAGAATGCCAAAGAAGTCCAAAGGCTTCCCAGACACCTCTTCTACAGCCATCTCAGATTGGCAGAGAATGGGAAGTGTCCAAGGTTGAGAGTCAAGGACCAATCTTATACTTAATACTTACATAATCTCAGACAGATCTCTACCATCTTTGAACCCCAGGAACCCCATACATAAAATGAGAGCTTGTAAAAAATCACTGCTAAGATCCTTCTAGCTCCAAATTCTTTGACCAGAAGATCCAGGCATAAGATTTCTGGGGACCAGCACTGCTTAATTTTCTTTGATCTGCATCAAGTTGTTAGACTTAATAGGACCCTTCCTCTGCCACTTTCTCTGGTGCTGCAGCTATAGTTTGCCCCTCATGAGTAAGTTTGAATGTATTTGTGAGAGTGCCTGGCATCTCATGGAATAATTATGCACTAAAATAATATGTGCATGGGTGCCCACTATTGGAGTCTTCAATGATCTCTGCTCAGAATTTAATGAATCTGCTACTTTAAAAAAATGTGGATGTTCAGGTGAAACTAAAAGTCCAATTGTTCCCCACCCCTAAGGCCTCCCCTCCAGTCTAGTCTAAGGCAGCCTACTGCCTTCCAGAGAGTGGTTGTTAATGCCTGGCAGCTTGATCTGGGAAGTGACAAAATGTGCCCAGCCCAACAGTATCAACTTTAAAGCTGAGCTGCTAATTAAACTAATTATACAAATGAATAAATCAAATTGCTGGCACCTCACAGAGAAAAGAGCCTCCCAGTGTTCAGCAGGAGCAAGGATTTTTTTAATGAATAAAATGATTAGAAAAATTGATATAAATGGAATGTAATAATCCATTATCAAAAATTATGCTCTTCCTTGTTCTAATCCAAGTGGGAGACAGCCAATGTAAGAGTGTCACTTAGAACCTTTCAGAGGCTTGGGTTTGGGGCTCCAGAATTATGAGATGGGGCTAGCACAGAGTACATTGTGTGACTAATCTTGTATCAAGTCTTTGAGCTTCCACAGAGGGTTATGGTATGGTGCTAGGGAGGTGCTGGGTACTGGCCTGGGAACTCGGAGAGCAGGGCTCTTCATACCCACCCATCAGCCTGATATAGAGGTAAAATGGAGATGGGATGAGTATTCTTAGATCTGGCCTATGCAGTTCCTGATAGGGCCACTCACCATGGCCAGTGCCCACTTTCACTTTTGTACCTCAACCTGTGTGTCAATCAGAGGGGGACAGGTGGGATCTTTAGGGACTGCAGTACCTTGTCCAGGTAGTGTACTGCAATTAGACACTTGGAGATTGATGGAGATCTCTGAATGAAACGTGCCTTCCAGATGCAGTCCAAGCATGGTTACTGTCCTCAGAAAATGTGTACTGCAAGGAACTTGGCCCTTCCAAACTGCACACTATGCTCAGCAGCCAATGCATAGTCTGCCATTTTGTTCTTTGCACCAAAAGGTCAGCTTCAGAGAGGCAGAATAGGGAGGGATCCTTTGGTATCAGGGAGACTCAGAGTCTGACATTCTTTGGTTGTGTAGCAATGAAAGAGTCATTTTTTTCACTCTGTGCCTCAGTTGCCTCACCAGTAAAATAGAAGTAAATTCAGCTGCATCATCGATTTCTGAGATTGGAGAGATGGCTCATCCCTCAGAGACCCTCAGAGATAGATACAAATATTGCCAAATTTTTAGAGCACCGCAAAAGGGCTGGAGTCCAGAACTGTCATCTATTCTGTTGCCCCCTGACAGGGCATATCTTTTTTTTCTAAGGACACCCATGCATATCAGCAAGCCTCCTCAGAATATTCAGCTGGAGGTGAACCTTCTCTACCTTTATCCAATAGCTTTCATACTTGACTTAGGCATACATTCAATTCATATCACAAACATTTATTCAGAATCTTCATTGTGGAGAGGCTGGTCCTAGATACCAGGAAAGAACACATTTAAGTAAGATCCAGTCCCTGCCCTCAGTCATGTAGGAAAGACAGTAAGACTCAACCTGGATGATTCAAACTCTGAAATAAAGAGAACATCAGAGAGGAAAAGAATCATAGTACTTAGGGGTGTCATGAGGGAAAGGACATTACTACTCAGGAATGCTATCAAAGGCCTAGTGGAGGAAAATGCATTTGAGTTTTAAGAATAAGGAAGCATTGAGAAAGGAAAAGGGCTCAGGGAAACATTCTGATCAGAAAGGAAGAGAGTGAGTGAAATCCTGAGGCAGAAGTGAATGAGGCACCTTTGCAGAAAGGAATTGGCTTAATATGGTCTTTGATAATCAATAAATAAGCACTTACTAAGCTCTTGTTATGTGCACCTGATTTATCATTCCTACTTGATTCCAAGCATCTTGAGGTCAGGGATATCCTTGTCTTATTTTCTTTGTACCTAGGAATGTTACACTTAATAAATAATAAGACAAAATTGCCTCAAAAATTTCCCCAAAGCAAACTCAAATTGGTCTGCTGTGGAACTCCTTGGCTCTAATTTTCATGTTTTCAGGGTCATTTCCCTCAAATAAAAGCATAGCTGGCCTGAGAGCAGGGTAATGTACACCCAAGACAGCCTGAGCAGAGTGGCCCTCTTCACACACACAGATGCTTAAAGTCATTCTCTTCTGCTTCAGTTGACAAGTATTCAATGACTCATGAAAACAGGAGCATACCTGTCACCTATCACAAGTCACATCACTATTTACCCCCTTCAATAGTAGGCTATCAGGGACATCTTAGGAATCCCAATCTTCCATCAGACTAGGCCAAATCCAACTTGTTCATTTACACAGACTTCTGGAAAAGCCATTCTTTGGGTTATTCAAATAAACACCCCACCAAATGTTCTGTGTGAGCCACAATGCCTTCACTCAGCTTTCAGGATCTCAGCCAAGAAAAGTTGACGTCCAAGGGAGAGAAAATCAGAGAACGCTTAGAACACTGGGGATAAGACACATTTAAAAAAAATTCGCCAAAAAAGCTGAATCTTCAGTTTTGTGAGGAGAAAAACTTTACTCTCTGGGATCTCTGTTTCTAACATAGAGCTTTTACTAGGCAAATGAAGTCATCTGAGTCCAGAATCACTGATCTTTGGAGTGTAAGCAGTGTAAAGATTTCAACAAGTCTAGTGCAACCCAAATCTAGATCCTTTGCAAAAAATTATTTTCAGTTTCTTCAATTTGCCTGAAGCTAATTCAGAATGATAAATAGAGAGTGACAAATTGCCCTAATTACCAAATATCCAAATGGAGGAGTGCTTACTGTTAAAAAAAAATACTCATGTTCCCTCATTAGTATCCCATGCAAAGGGAAGATTTTCCAAGTGCTGGCCTTCATTAAGTAAAAAGGAGGGATGATGCTGTCACCTAAAAGTTGGATTTGGACCCTCTAAAACATGTTGTGAAGAGTGCCTGTGGATGTTAGAGTAAGGCTTGGGTTTGATAAATGCCTGGGCATTAAATCAATGCCTCCATTTCAATTAAGGCCCAGAAAAATAGTTGAGTTAAGCACTATGCTGTGTCCTCAGGGACCAGTAATTATTTCCTTAGGAACATGGGCTTGACAGCAGTAAGAATAGCATTGCACTTTGTCATACTAATAAATTGATGCCTTGCACACACCAATGATGATTTAATATGTTATCTCAATGTGCATGTCCTTGTGTACCTTATTCATTAAAACTCCACAATCAGCCTGATAATCTCAGAAGTCAGCAAGCAGAAAGAAGACAAATCTTCCACTCCTGTTCTCAGGATGACCAGTGTCTGAGGAACTATGGATAATATAGCAAGGGAATTGAGTCAGTTAGTTAGACATGATGAGAGAGTGAAGACCACATCAGCTTTACCTTAGAATCTGTTCAATGTGGGACTGGAGTCAATGTTTCCTTGGTCACCTCTGAGTAGACAGGACTGGCGGTTGTGAGACTTGAAGGAAATCATGTGTGAAGAGTGCTTTTCAAGACTGGTAACTCTAAACATACATTAGTATGATTAGTGTTACATTAGGCCAGGTTCTAAAAAGAAACCACCTTTAGACTCCGCCTTTCTCATGTATCACTGTTACCCTTTCACTCGCTCACTCTCCTGATGAAGCAAGAAGGGGAAAAATACACACAAACACACACACGTGTATGTATTATGTATATATGTATTATCAATGCATTTATGTACATATATACATTTTATATACATGTGTGTATGTATACATACATACATACATACTGTCCTTTTTGTTAGGATATATGCTCCTTGAAGACAGGTTCTGGTTCACTTCAGTCTTTTTATGTATAGTGCTTCAGCAATTCCCTAGCATACAATAGATAATAGATTATTTATTTATCACTCACAGACTTACAGATTCTGAACTTTAGAATCATCAGTAAAACATAACACATAAGTGGTCCTAGAGCATCTTCTTGAAAACCTCACAAAAGGGACATCCTACTGCCTCTTGAAGCAGGTCATCCCGAATTTGGACATCAATAATTGCTGTTTTTCAATATTTATTTATTCTTAGTTTTCAACATTCATTTCCACAAAATTTTGAGTTCAAAATTTTATCCCCATCTCTCCCCTCCCCCTCACCCCATAATGCCTAGCATTCTGATTACCCCTTCCCTCAATAAGCCCTCTCTTCTATCAGACTCCTCCCTTCCCTTATACCCATCTTTGATTGTAGGGCAGGATAGATTTCTAGACTCCATTACCTGTATTTCTTATTTCCCCAGTTGTATGCAAAAACAATTCTCAACATTTATTCCTAATACTCTGAATTCCAACTTCTCTCCTTTCCTTCCTCCCCACCTATCCCCACTGAAAAGGCAAGTAATTCAATATAGGTTATATATGTGTAGTTTTGCAAAAGACTTCCATAATAGTCATGTTGTATAAGATTAACTATATTTCCCTCCATTCTATCCTGTCACCCATTTATTCTATTCTTTCTTTTGACCTTGTCCCTCCACAAAAGTGTCTACTTCTAATTATTTCCTCCTCCCATTTGCTCTCCCTTCTATTATCCCCCTCACCCCACTCGCCCACTTCTCCCTTACTTTCCTGTAGTACAACACAGATTTTCATACCAAATTGAGTTAGTATGTTGCTCCCTCCTTAAGTCAAATGTGAAGAGAGTAAGCTTCACTTTTTCTCTCTTACCTCTTCCCTTTTCTCCTCCATTGAAAAAGTTTTTTCTTACTTCTTTTATGAGAGATAATTTGCCCCATTCCATTTCTCCCTTTCTCCTCCCAATATATTCCTCTACCATCCCTTAATTTTATTTTTTAGATATTATGCCTTCTTATTCAACTTACCCTATGTTCTCTGCCTATACACACACACATACACATGCACACATGTGTGCGTGTGTATGTGTGTGTGTATAATCCCTCCAACTACCCAAATACTGAGAAAAGTTTCAAGAGTTAGAAATATTATCTTGCCATGTAGGCATATACACAGTTCAACTTTAGTAAGGCTCTTATGATTTCTCTTTCTTGTTTATCTTTTCATGCTAGGGGCAGCTAGGTGGTGCAATGGATAAAGCACCAGTGCAGGTGTCAGGAGGACCTGAGTTCAAATCTCTCCTCAGACACTTGACACTCACCAGCTGTGTGACCTCGAGCAAGTCAATTAACCCCAATTGCCTCATCCTGGGGTCATCTCCATTCATCCTGATAAATATCAGGTCATTGGATTCAGATGGCTCTGGAGGAGAAGTGAGGCTGGTGACATGCACAGACCTCCCCACTCAAAACAAACTCAGGTGCAAGTCATGTCATTATTTCTCTGATGACATGGTTTTCTTCGGCAGTGAAGGATGAACACATACCTTTTCATGCTTCCCTTGATTCTTGTCTTTGAAAGTCAAATTTTCTATTTAGCTCTGGTCTTTTCATCGATAATACTTGAAAGTCCTCGATTTCATTGAATGACCATTTTTGTCCCTGAAGTATTATACTCAGTTTTGCTGGGTAGGTGATTCTTGTTTTTAATCTCAGTTCCTTTGACTTCTGGAATATCATATCCCAAACCATTCAATCCCTTGTATTATCCTGATTGCATTTCCGCAATATTTGAATTGTTTCTTTATGTCTTCTTTTGGGTTTTTTTTTTGTTTTTTATAAATTTATTTATTTAACTTTTTACATTCATTTTCACAAGATTTTGGGTTCCAAAATTTTCTCCCCATTTGT
>CM053769.1:462168680-462231269 GCA_028658325.1 Potorous gilbertii | reverse complement strand
ACAAGATCTAGCAGCTTCTACATTAAGGGATCGAAGGGCGTGGAATAGGATATTCCAGAAGTCAAAGGAACTCGGTCTAAAACCAAGAATCACCTACCCAGCAAAATTGAGTATAACACTTCAGGGGAAAATATGGTCTTTCAATGAAATCGAGAACTTTCAAGCATTCTTGATGAAAAGATCAGAGTTGAAAAGAAAATTTGACTTTTAAACACAAGAATGAGAAGAAGCATGAAAAAGTAAATAGCAAGGAGAAGTCACAAGGGACTTACCAAAGTTGAACTGTTTACATTCCTATATGGAAAGACAATATTTGTAACTCCTGAAATTATTCAGTGTCTGGGTAGTTGGTGGGACTACACAGATACACACACATACATGCACACACATGTACATATGTGTGCGCACACACATACACACATGCATGCACACACAGAGACAGAGAGCACAGGGTGAATTGAATAAGATGGGATCATATCTTAAAAGAAATCAAGGTAAACGGTGAAAGAGAAATGTAGTAGGAGGAGAGAGGGTGAAATGGAATGGGGTAAATTATCTCCTATAGAAGAAGCAAGCAGGAAACTTCTTCAGGAGGGAAAAAGAGGAGAGCTGAGGGAAAAAAACATGAAGTTTACTCTCATCACATTCGACTAAAGGAAGGAATAAAATGCACACTCATTTTGGTATGAAAATCTATCTTACAATACAGGAAAATGGGGGAGCCAGAGGTAAGCAGGGTGGGGGGATGATGGAAGGGAGGGCAATGGGAGGAGGGAGCAATTTGAAGTCAACACTTTTGGGGAGGGACAGGATCAAAAGAGAGAATATCAGTAATGGGGGTCAGGATAGGGTGGAGGGAAATATATTTAATCTTACACAACACGACTATTATGGAAGTCACTTGCAAAACTACACAGATATGGCCTATATTGAATCGCCTGCCTTCCCAAAGGGAATATGTGGGGAGGGAGGGATGGGGAGAAGTTGGAACTCAAAGTTTTAGGAACACCTGTTGAGTATTGTTGTTGCTACTAGGAAATAAGAAATACAGGTAATGGGGTATAGAAAGTTATCTGGTCCTACAGGACAAAAGAGAAGATGGGGACAAGAGAAGGGAGGGAGCATAGAAGAGAGAGCAGATTGGTGATAGGGGAAATTAGAATGCTCAGTGTACTGCAGTGGGGGAGGGGACAAATGGGAAGAAAATTTTGGAACCCAAAATCTTGTGAAAAAGAATGTAAAAAGTTAAATAAATAAATTTATATTGAAAAAAAGTAGATTAACTCAAATGATAAAAGTGGCCCAAAAAACCAATGAGGAAAATAATGCCTTAAAAAGCAGAATTGTTCAAATGGAAAAGGAAGCCCAAAAGCTCACTAAAGAAAATAATTCCTTAAAAATTAGAATGGAGCAACTGGAAGCTAATGATTTTATGAGAAATCAAGAAAGTATATAAAGTACCCAAAAGAATTGAAAAAACAGAACACCTCATGAAATATCACATGGGAAAAAAATGCTTACCTGGAAAATAGATCTAGGAGAGATAATTTTGTAATTATTAACTTCCCTGAAAGCCATGATTAAAAAATAAGAGACCAGACATCATCTTTCAATAAATTATCAATGAAAACTGCCCTGATATTCTAGAACCAGAGTGTAAAACAGAAATTGAAAGAATCAAATCTTGAAAGAGATCCCAAAAGGAAAACTCCTATTATTACTGTATCCAAATAGCAAAGTTCCCAGATCAGAAAGAAAATAGTGCAAGCAGTCAGAAAGAACCAAATTGAGTACTGTGGAAACACAATCAGGAGAAAATGAGTTCTAGCATCTTTTATGTTACGGGACAGGAGTGATTGGAATATGATATTCCAGAGGTTAAAGGAGATTAGAATTAAATATTAGAATCACATATCCAGTAAAACTGAGTATAATACATCAGGTGAAAAAATGGACATTCAGTGATATAAAGGACTGTAAGCATTCTTGAGGAAAAAACCAGGACTAAATAGAAAATTTGTATTTCAATATTGTATCTTCTTTTCCAACTGTCCAATTTTTTCTTTTAAGGAATTATTTTCTCCAGTTAGTTTTTGTGCTTCCTTTTCCATTTGTCCTATTATCCTAGTTGGGTTTTGTGCTTCCTTTTATATTTGTTTAATTTTCCTTTTAAAAGAACTGTTCTCTTTAGTGAATTCTTTTTTCACACTTTTGAAATCATTGGCCATTTTTTCTTATATTTCCTCCTTCAGCTGTTCCAGGAGTGCTCTTTGTGCATGTAAGTAGTTCATACTTCCTACTGAAGTTTCAAATGGGAGTTCAATCTCAATACTGACTTCTTTGGTATTTATGTTTTGGTCCTTGTTCCCACAGAAAGATTCCATGATCCTTCCTCCTTTGCTTCTTACTCGTGATGGTGACACTTTAAGTGTTGTGGCCTCTGGTTCTTTCAGCTAGATGCTGAAGAACCTAGTGCTAAGTTGGCTGGTGTGAGAAAGCAAAGGCAGGTGAATTCTTTTTGTGCTTCCCTGGATTGGCCCTGAAGAAAGCTTGTTAAGTGTGGGGTAGTGATGGTGTGGTCATGGAAGATCTCTGCAGCTGACCTAGAGCAGAGGCCAACTCAATGCTTGGTGATGCTGGCTGCTGTAGTGTATTCCTGTTTCCCCTGGAGTGCTTAGGCACACCTGGGTCCTAATGGGAGGTTCCACTCCCCTGGAGCTCTGGGGGTCTGGGACACTAAGTCTCAGTAAGACAACCTGCCACAGTAAGAGTAATCCCCCTTAGCTATTTTCCTAGCCTCAGGTGCTACGAGACTGTTTGCCCCTTCTACTGATGCCACCGATCCAGCATTTTTCTGGGGAAATATTTTGTGGTTCTTTCAAGGTCAACAATGGGGAGGGGGAGAGAGCATTTATTGATCACTCTGCCATTTTGGCTCCTCGGAGTCCAATTAGATGACTTGCAGACATTTAATCTGCGGGTTGAAAGTCTCAGGTGCTACTGCTATAAATACCTGGGTCTTCTTCTGTCATTCTCACTCACATGGCTCTGCTTGACTCTCATCCTAAACTGCTATCCTGCCATGCTGCCCCTTCCTCAGACTGTCCTGGGGCTTTCCTGAGCATGTAAAACCTATTTCCATAATAATCATGTTGCAAGAGAAAACAGACAAAAAGGGAAAATAAAGAAAATAGAATAACTGTTTCATTATATATTCAGACTTCATTAATATTTTTCTGTAGAAAAAGGATAGCATCTTTCATTTTAAGTCACTTAGAATTCTCCTGGATCATTGTACTGCTGATAATAGCTAAATCATTCACAAGTGATCATTCATTTGACAATATTGCTACTACTATGCAAAATTTTATGCTGGTAAAGCTCACCTTGTCCTGTGTCAGTTCATGGAAGTCTTCTTTGAAAGCATCCTACTTATAATTTCTTATATCACCACAATCACACACCATAAGGTTTTCAACCATTTCCCAACTGACAGGCTTCCCTTCAACTTTCAATTCCTTGCCACTACAACATGAGCTGCAATAAATATTTTGTATGTATAGGTCCTGTTCTTTTTGGGTTAATCTATTTGTGATACAGACATAATAGTGGAATTGCTGGGAAAAGATATATAAGCACTGTAGTACTTTGTAAATAGCTCCAAATTAATCTCTAGAACGATTCATTCAGTTCACAACTCCACCAACAGCCTATTACTGTCCCAATTTTCCTCACATCCCCTCCAACATTTGTCATTTTCCTTTTCTATCATGTTAGTAAATTTGAGGTATATGTTTGGTGCCTCAGAGTTATTTTAACTTCAATTTCTCTAATCATAGTGATTTAAGGCATTTTTATATGACTAAAGATAGCTTTGACTTCTTTGTCTGCAACTTGACTCTTCATATCATTTTACCTTTATCAATAGGATAATGACTTTTACTACTAAAAATTTAACTTAGTTTTGTATATATTTGAGGAAGAAATCTTTATCAGTGAAATTTGTTATGATATTTTCCCAGTTTTCTGCTTTCCTTCTAATTTGGGTTTTATTGGTTTTGTTTGTGCATTTGAAAAAAAAAATACTTAACCAAAATGATCAGTTTTACATTTTCTAATGCTCTTTATGCCTTGGTTCTAAATTGTTCTACTAGACATAGATCTGATAGCTGAATTATTCCACTTTCTCCTGATTTGCTTATGGTATTATCACCTTTTATGTCTAAATGATGTACCAATTTTGACTAACGTTGGTATAGGTGTGAGATTTTGGTTAATGCCAAATTCTGCCAGACTGTTTCCAGTTTTCTCAAAAGTTTTGTTGTTTTTTTTGGTAATATAATGAGATTTTTACCACAACACTTGAATTATTTATTTTGTTATAATGTCTATTCCAATTACTCACTGTTTTATGCCTTAAATAAGGCTAGATAGTTTTGACAATTTTTACTTTATAATGCAGTTTGAGATCATCTATACTATGACACTTACCTTTCTATTCTTCATTGATTCCCTTGATATTCTCCACATTTTGTCTTCCAAGATGAATTTTGATATTATTTTTCCAACTCTTTAAAATAATTCTTGATTAGTATGGCACCTAATAGTTTTAGAAAGAAATTGTAATTTTTATTATATTTGCATCCCACCCATAAATAATTAATTTTTTCAATTATATGGATCTGTTTTTATTTGTGTGAGAAGTGTTTTGTAATTGTGTTCATATACTTCTTGGGTTTATCTTGGGAGGTAGGCTAGCAAGTATTTTATACTGTCTACATTGTTTTAAATGAAATTTCTCTATCTCTTGCATTTGGACTTTGTTGATAATACAGAGAAATGACAATGATTTATGTAGGTGTTTTATATCTTAAAACTTTGCCAAAGTTGTTAATTATTTCAACTGTTTTTTTCCTTTTTTGTTGATTCTTTAGGAGCTTTTAAGTACACCATCATATCTGCAAAGAGTGATGATTCTGTTTGCTCAGTGCCTATTCTAATTCAATTTCCTTTTTTTTCTATTATTTCTATAATTAACATTTTCGGTACAATTTTGGATAATAGTAGTGATAATGGTTGCCCTTATCCCACTCTGATCTTATTGGGAAAGTTTTTGCTTATCCTCATTATCCTCAAGTTAACTCTTACTGAGAGTTTTAGATAGGAACTACTTAGTATTCTAAGGGAAACTCCTCTTATTCTTTGCTCTCTAGTGTTTTTAAAAGAATGGGTGCTATATTTTATCAAAAGCTCTTCTGCATCTATTATCATCATATGATGTTTGTTGGTTTTTTTCAATTGATATTGTCAACTATGCTGATAGTTTTCCTGATACTGAATCATCCCTGCTTTCCTGGTATAAATCCCACTTGACTGTATTGCATGGTCTTTATGATATATTTCTTTGATCTCCTTGGTAGTATTATATTTAGTGTTTTATATCAATATTCATTAGCAACATTGGTCTACTTTTCTTTCTCTGTGTTTGCCCTTCATGGTTTATGTATCTGCATCATATTTGTGTCATAAAAGGAATTTGGTGGGACTCCTTCTTTGACTATTTTTCTCAAAAATTATATAGTATTGGGATTATTGTTCTTTAAAAGTTTGTTAGAAAACTATATTAAGTAGATACATATACACAAAAATATAAATTACCCAGACTAACAGAAGGAGAAACAAAATACTTAAATCATGCCATCTTAGAAAAAGAAATTGAACAAGCCATCAATGAATTTCCTAAGGGGGAAAAAATCTCCAGGGTAGATGGATTCACAAGCAAACTTTAAGAAACAATTTTTCATTATGTTCTTGAATCCCTGTAATTCCCTTTTCCCCAATTTTTCCTCTATCTCTTACTTGATTTTTAGAATAAATTTTGAAGTCTTCCAGGAATTCTTTTTTTTTGAAGACGTTTCAAACCAGTTCATGGTTGTGTTGTGGAATAGGTAGCTGTTCAAGTGCCTACTGTTTGCTCTTTGTCAGTTATGTTTGACTCAGTATTTTCTGGGTACGTATGGAGCCTGCTTTTCTCCTGCCATTGCTACTATTATTTGAGTCAACTAGTATGCTTTCTGTAATTAGCTTATATTTCTCCATGGCATTTCTCAAGTCTAATTTCATTCTCATCTTAGTATTGCATGTGGTTCCGCATTTGCATTCAGTCATCTTCTCAATATGGATTAGCCCACACATAAGAGGCAAAGGTAAAGGTAAATCAGAGAGGTTTTGTGCCTGGAAATATGTGGCTTTGGATGGAGCTGTTTTGACTTTTTAATTCTCTTCTGAGTTTGTATTTTGAGTTTTCCTGTCACCATAGTAACTTTCTATGGTCAGCATCTTTGTTTGTTGTTTGCTCATTTAACTTTATGTTAAAGTTAGGCTTTGCTCCCTGGGTAGAGAGGGCACTGTTCTAAGCTTGTTTGTTTTATTTTGTACTGATTTTTTCACAGCTAGTTCTGGGGGTCTGTACATTTTCAGTTTTTTCAAGGTGGTATGATCTAAGGAGAGGTGCTTTTTTTTTCTATCTTCTTGGCCTGTGATCTGGTCTGTGAATGACTGCAAACATTTTCTCCTCCCTGGAAATATGATTGGGGCACTCCCCTGTAGTCATTTGGTCTGGTGTTCTAGTACTCCTTTTTTACCATGGGACTGGGACTGTTATTTGCATGTGAGCAATTTCACACAGTTCTGTCCACAGTGCCAGTGAAGAGTCCCTTCTAATTTCCCACTGACCAAATGTCTGATCCCCTTATTATCTGTGGACTGGGAGCTCCAGAAGCTGCTGCTGATGATTCAGTCACTCCCAAGGTCTGCTACGGTAGCAGTGACTGAGAAACAGCATCTTTAAGTGTTTCACAAATATTGGTAATGAATTTACACTATAGTTTTAATTTAAAAATAGAACACTTCATAGATAGATGGTTAAGATTTCATAATATTTTGCCTTCAACACTGAAACCTACTACAGATTACAAATCAACAAATGCTTTTAAAAAAACCCTGACTTTAGCCTTAAGAATTAAAATCTTTAATAAAATCTATATCCTAAGGCAATGAAAGGGGGTTATTTGAATATTGAAGCCATCTTAGAAATACAGAAGGTTGAAGTCTCATTTTGGCTGGGACTACATATAAATTGTGTGACATATTCTCCCATTTTTATGTATCTTTGTTGGTGAGACCCTAGCTCTAGACTCCTTGAGAAAAGGTGATGGGAAAAATGTAGAAGAAGGAAAGCAGCTGTTGAGAGGATGATTGTAGAGCTTGGAACCTATGAAGAATAGTCAATGAGTAAGCATTTATTAATCACACATTGTGTGCCTGGCACCATGTTAAGTGCTGGGAATATGAAGAAAGGAGAAAAAGCAAACAAATAAAAACCCAAACCAAAACAACCATCCACTACTCTTGAGGAACTCACAATCTTTTGGGAAAAACATCAGGCAAACAACTACAAACAAAGGAGCTATAGACAGGATAAATTAGAAATACTCCACAGAGAGAAGGCACTAGAATTAAGTAGGGTTGGAAAAGGTTTTCTGTAGAGGGTGTGATTTTAGCTCAGATTTGAAGGAAACCAAAAAAGGCACTAGATAGAGATGAGGAGGTAAACCAATGCGAGAAAGCCAGTGAAAATGCCTGGAGCTGGGACACGGATGGTTTCTGTATAAGAAACAGCTAGGAGACCAGTGTTACTGTTTCCAGTATGGAGGCAGTGTGCAAGGTATAAGAAGACTTGAAAAAAGGAAGGGCAGATTGTGAAGGCCTTGAAAACCTTAGATGGCTTTATATTTGATTATGAAGATGATAAGGCGGCACTGGGGCTTAATGAACTTTGGAGTGATATGATGAAACCTGAATTTTTGAAAGATGACTTTGATAACTGAATGGAGGATAGACTAATGGGGAGGAGAGAGACTTGAGGCAGGCAGACCCACTAGAAGCTATCCTGTAGTCCAGATATGAGGTGATGAGTATCTACATTGGATTGGGGATAGAGCTGGAGGAAGGAAAGAGGCATATATGAGAGATGCTGCAAAAATGAAATGAATAGGTCTGTTCAAAAGGTTTTATATGAAAAGTAAGAGATAGTGAGGATTCCAGAAAGACTCCTAAGTTGTGCACCTAGGAGAATGGGATTAATCTTGGGAAAAGAAAATGATTTGAGAGACTTTGGAAATAATTAAAAGGAAAAGAAGAAATAATGATTCAAACTGAAGAAGGAAGAGAAGGACTTGAGAAGAAGAAGAATTCAAAAGAAAAGAAAAATGAGGATGAAGTGTGTGGGGAGGAAGAGAGAGAGAGAGGGAGAGGGAGAGGGAGAGGGAGAGAAAGAATTTACAGGAGAGAATGCATTTGTAAAAATAAGGAAAGAAGTTACTAAGAGAAGGAAAGGGACCTGAATTAAATGGCCAAGGGACTAGACAAGAATTCAAGAATATATGAGTTAGGAGGTGCCTCAATGGCCAATTGGATCCACTCAAAGAATGAGTTAACAAAAGAAAAAGTAGAAAAAAATAGCAGGGCCCTTAAATATTCCAACAAGAAGTTCACTTGAGAAAGAAAAGGATGGAGAATCCTTTATGTATTAGGTATGGAGAGAAAGGGGGGGTATTATGGTATCTTTTTTGGCATAACCCATGTGTATTTTTGCTAAATTACTCTGGAAAGACTTAAATTACAGGTTGATCTCCCTCCTAGAGAAAATGATGATAGGATTTGAAGAACAACTTTCTAGATTCCAGCTCATCAGATGAAATAAGGATGTCCCTTAAATGGAATGTTTTCTATGTGCAAACAAAGAAGAAAAAGGATGAGAAGGTAGTCAGAGGATAATTCTGGTCTATTTCTCGAAGTCAGAAGGAAGAAGAATGCTACTGAATAGAGAATAGGGAAAGAAGAGGACCACTGAAATTTGGAGCTAAGAACAAAGGCCTAAGACTCTTCCTTAGAGGAAGCATCACCAATCCTGTGAAGAACAATATTGCATAGTCATAGATACTGATTGGTGAGAGTATGTCCATCAAGAGCCAGAAGCAACCAAATTATTTAGCATTCTGGGGTGATGGAGAGAACTTTCTGATGATATGATGATGCATCAGAGAGAGCTCCTGTCCAACCAAGACACATCTTCAAGGTAGAGAAGAGATTCTGCCAAGACTTGTCAAGAATCATGTTATTATCAGGATAAATGCTTATTACAAGACATAACATATTCCAACATGAGGTGAATGAAATTGACTCAGTTCTAGGCATGTTATTAAAAGGATGAGTGTGTAGGAAAAAAAGAATCAGAAAGGAATTACAAAGAGCCCATATGACTCCATCAGGAACAGATAATGTCGTACTATCCCCATTACCTTTTTTAACAAAGTTATCTAATCAGTAGTTTAGGATATGTTGAGAAGAATTTGTAAAAACAAAATAAAACAAATACCTTTGAATATAGAATATTGTATTCTTGTTAAAGAGATTGGGAAAAACGTTGATTTATGTAAGTGAAATAGGGAGAATTGATGAGAGGTCATTGATAACTTGATATTGATGAGAGATTAGGGGAAGATGACTGAATAAAGAAAATTACTTGGCCCTCCTACATTTCCCCATAAACAATATAAAATAGTGCTTCAAAGTGAGCTTTGAGCAGCAGAGATAATTAAAAATTGGAGTAAAGCAATAGTATGATTAAGAAAATTTGAGAGGATTATAGAAAAGACTCAGATTCTCAGGGTAGTGTTTTGACCTAATTAAAGTGCAAATGAATCCAAGAAAATACTGCTGAATCAACAACACAAACAACTATAAAACAAAACAAGGTACTGAGGCAGTTATATCTAGTTGGCAGTCACAGTTTCAGGACCTTGTGCCTCTGGGGCAGTGTGAAAAAAGAATTAATATGTCACAAAGATTATGCATGGTAACTAAGTGGGATTTATATACCAGGAATGTAGGGATGGTTTACCATAAGGAAAACTATTAACATAATCAATTAGAGCATGATAAAAATGAAAAAAAATATAATTGTATCAATAGATGCAGAAAAACTTTTGACAAAATAAAACACTCATTCCTATAAAAAAAAAACCACTTGAAAGCATAGGTATAATGGATTTTTCTTTAAAAGGATAAGAATCATCTACCTAAAGCCATCAGCAAACATTATTTGTAGTAGGAATAAGGTAGAGGCTTTCCCAATAAGATCAAGAGTGAAACAAAGATGGCTATTATCACCAATATTAAACAGTACTGTATTAGAAATGCTAAAAATAGCAAGAAGAGAAGAAAAATAAATAGAAGGAATCAGAATAGGAAATGGGGTAATAAAATTATCTTTTTTTAAAAAAAATCCTGGAGATTCAACTAAAAAGTTATTTGAACAATTAATAATTTTAGAAAGTAGAAGCATATGAAATAAACTTAAAAATCATCTTCATTTTTATATCATCAACAAATCCTGCAAAATGAAATAGTAAAGGACACCCAATTTAAAATAATTGTAGATTGTATAATATATCTGGCACTATCTCAGGAACTACATGAACTTAATTATAAAATACTTTTTATAGAAAAGTTAGATATAAATAATTGGAGAAATATACGTTGTTCATTGGTATGCAGAGTCAATACAGTTAAAAATGACAATTTTCCCTAAATTAGTTAATATATTCAATGCCATTCTAACTAAAGTACCAAAAACTATTTTAATGAGCCAGAAACAATAATAACAACATTCATTTGGAAGAACAAAAGATCAAGAACATCAAAGGAATTAATGAAAAACAATGTAGGGGAAAGAAGTTTAGCAATACTAGAGCTTAACCTATATTATAAGGCAGTAATTACTGAAACTATGTGACTCTGGATAAATAGAAAGGTGGATCCGTGGAAAAGAGTAGACATGCAATACACAATAGTAGATAATTATGATAACATGTATTGGACAAATATAAAATTTTAAACTTTTGGTATAAAAATACTATTTGGCAAAAACAAAAATGTTGGGAAAACTGGTAAGAAGAGGGACAGAAGTTGGGTATCTTATGCTATTCACCACAATAAGTTTCAAAGTGGACATATGAACTATTTACAAGGGGAAATATAAGAAAACTAGAAGAACTTGGAACACATTACATTTCAGACTTATGAATGGGAGAAGAATTTATGAATAAACCAGAGATAGAGACCATTATTATATGTAAAATGAGTTTGTACAAATAAAACCATTGTAGCTAAGTTCATAAGGAAAGCAGGAAATTGGCAGGAAGCCCTTTTCTAGACACTCTCAGATAAAGATTTCATATCCTAAATATTCATAGAACTTTAACACATCTATAAGAATCAGTTATTTCTCAGTTGTTAAACAGTCAAAGGATATGAATAGGCAGTTTTGCTGATGAAACAACACACACATTCATACATGTGCATACACATATACATATATACATATATACATACGCATATATGTAGTAATATGAAAAATACTCTGTCATTATTCATAAGAGAAATGACAGTTGAAATGACTTTGGGCTATCATCTCATACCTTTCAGATTGGCTGAAATTATTGAAGGGGAAAGCAACAAATCTTGGGAAGGATGTGGACAAATTGGACCATTAATTCACTCTTTGTGGAGCTGTAAACAAATCTAACCAATTTGGAAACCATTTTGAAATTATACACAAAGAGCTATAAAAGTGTGAATTCCTTTTTGACCTAGTAATATCATAAATTAAGTCTGTTTTCCAACATTATCAGAGAAAAAGAGGAAAAGAAAGATCTTATGTGTTCTAAAATAATTATAGCAGCTCTCTTTTTGGGAACAAGCAAGTTATTCTAATTAATATAAATAAGAAAATCAACTATAAAGGACCTATGAAGGAAGGTGCTATCCACCTCCAGAGAAAAAGAACTGCTAAATAGAATTCTACATGGTATGATTTTACATATATTTATAAATCTGTGTCAGATGGTGGCCATTTCTACCATGGGTTGGGGAGAGAGGGCAGGAGACAGTTCAGAACTTAAAATGTGACAAAAATTTAATTTTTAAAAAGTTTGATGTCACTTTCAAAGAAACTCCAGGGGACATGTGCCTGAACACAGTTCTTATTGTCTTTTCTATTGCTTTGTTTTACAATTTAATCAATGAATTGGAAAAATGGCATATATAGTATATAGATTAAATTTGGAGATGATACCCAGCTGGGTGTGGGGAGGAGCAGCTATGAGAGCATGACTGTCAGGATCCAAAACTGTTGGATAATACTGTTCCACCTCTACCAAGAAAAGTTTAGTAGAAATGAGAATGAAATCTTGTACTAAAAATTCAACTTCATAAATATAAGATGGGCATAGCAGAACTGGAAAATTGTCTGAAATCCAAATTTCCATAAACTGCAAGCTTCTGTTGTATGAGCTGTGTGATATGGTAGCCAAAAGATGAAGGCTAACTAGGGCTGATGGAGGAAAAATGGAACCTCAAGGAACAAGGCAAAGAAGGGCCAGCTTGAGGCTGCTCTGCGTAGAGCAGTAGGGCATCATATTCATAAAACAGATAGATAGAGATAGATAATTATACAGAAGAACAAATAGATAAATAAAAAAAAATTCATGAATAAATGAACACATAATAAGTAGATAAATGAAAATTAAAATCACCTTAACTGTAATGTCATTGATAAACTGCAGAATATCCAGAAAAGGAAAGTCCCGATGGGAAAAGGTATTGAGTATTTATAATGTGAACATTAGTAGGAACTGGCAATGTTGAACTTGGAGAAGACAAAGCTTTGAGTGTTTTGGAAGTGGTTGGAGCTTCTATTGGTGGCTTTCTTCATTTCCATGGTAATATCTTTTATGTCACTTCCTGAGTGTGAGTTGAATTATCTTCTCCTTCTCCTTCACTTATCAGGTTTGTCCTCATTAAACTTGAGTCACCTTCGTATCTGACTTTTGAGACATCATGGCATTGTATGATTAATATGGTAACAGAAAGAGAATGTTGGTATTGCAAGAAAGACTGCTCTGCTCAGCAGAGGTGGGAGGATATGAACACAAAGTGCTGTATACATGGTTAGAGAAGGTACCTCTATGAAGTTTTTCTGTTTGTCTTTTTCTTTATAAAAAGGGGATATTCAATTTCAGTGATAGGGAGGAGAGAGGGGTATTATTTTTTTTTCAAAATTGACTCTGACATGAAAACAAAAGGTTTCAATAATTTTTATATATTTAAGAAACAGGTTATAGCCCAATCTCTAAAATGAGATGAACCCCTTCAATCAATTATTCCTAAAGATGGGAGAAGAGGAGGCCTGTGTATGTTTGCCTGCTTCCCCGTGCCAGGAGAAAAGAAGGAAGAAAGGAAAAAAAGAAGAAAATAAGGGAAGGAGGAATGGAGGAAATGAGGGAGGGAAGAAGGGAGGAATGAAAGAAAGAAGGAATTGAAGAAGCAAGAAAGGAAGAGAGGGAAGAAAGTTGGCAGAACTTTTAATGCAATATTGGACATAAGCCTCCCTCTAATAATAAATACTTAGTCACCAATTGATCAACTAAGCTGGACCTAGAAAGGGAAAATGAATCAGACTCTCTATTTATCATTCCCCACATCAACTAGACATAACAAATGAAAGAAAGCATGCAACCTGTCTGGGACATTAAAAATCTGGATTTATTAGGTAGCATGCTGATAAAAATTATGAGGCCTTATAAAGCTCAGAAAGGTTTTTAAATCTGCTTTTGTTCACTCTAAGGAAGGTACCCAAGGCATGGATATCACCAAGCCATAACAATGATGATGAAGATGAAGTAATATGTGGAGTAGACAGAGAAATACCTTCAGAGTCGGGAAGACTTGGGTTTGAATCTTCTGTCTAACACTTTTCAGTAATGTAACCATTAGCTGGCAAGTAGAAGGTGCTTAATAAGTGTTTGTTGGACAAGTCCCTAAACTTTTCAATGTCCATTATATTTCTCCGAGACCCTAATTTCCTTAGTGTACATGCTTAACTATACTGGTAAATGCCATTTCTCTGCTGGAAGTCCACTAATGCTTGAACCACAGATACAGAGAATTTCCCTCCCTGCTGTCATAGATCCTAAGAATGATCAGTACTTCCAGATTGTTTGCTGCTTGCATCTGAACAACCTTTGGAATAATGATGTGCTTCATTTCACTGAAATATTTAGAGTTGCTGAACTTTGGAAGTGGTCAATCAGTGAGTGAATAAACAATTATTAAGTGGCTATAATGTAGGGGGCACTGTGCCAAGCTCTGGGCATACGTCAAAAGGCAAAAGACAGAACCTGTCCTCAAGGAGCTCACTGTCTAATGAAGACATAAAAAAGAAAGCTGCAGAGTGGGATAGGGGCAAAGGAAGGTGCCCATTGGGGTCTTGATGAAGAAGTCCAGAGGAATGTGGAAATGATGAGAAATGAACAAAGAAAGGTAGAAAGAAAACTCCACACCTTATCAACTTGTGCATTCATACTTAGCAAGGTGGTGGAGTGAATGCATAGAACTCTTGGTCGAGTCACAAAGACATGAGTTCAAATTCAGCCTCAAACACTTACTCATGATGTGACACTGAGCAAGTCACTTACCTCCGTCTGCCTCAGCTCTCTCAACTGTAAAATGGGGACAATACTTGACTCAACTTCCCAGGGTTATTATGAAGATTAAATGAGAATATTCATAAAATATTTTTCATAGTGCCTCACACAGAGTAGGTACCTAATAAATGTCTCCATTCTTCTGTGCTTCCTTCCTTCCTTCCTTCTTTCCTTCTTTCTCTTCTTTCATAGGTGGGGACTCAAGAGTCCCAGTAAAGTTCAATGCCATCCATAAGTCACAGGGCAAGGGACTGGCACAGTAGCTAGCCTTGGTCCCAGATTCCCTGCATCCCAGGCCACACCTCCTGCCTTCTTCTGCTCCTCTCTTTTGTCCTCTCTTCTCACTCCCAGCTCCTTTTTGACTGAGATGCAAATCATTTCTGTGATGGCAAAAGAGACCAAGATCAGTGAGGATGCAAGCCAACATCATTGCTTGTTATCGGCAGCTGGCAGAGGGAGATTGCTTTGGCACCCACTTCTCTATTCTTCAGCCCACTTGCCAGTTATGTGTTGCTGTTTTCACTCTCACTAAATCATATGACACCAGAAGATACTGCAGCCAAATATGAGACTGTTGGGCCCCAGGCTACAGTATTCAGTTCCTTTGCAGCTTGCAGGGCCTGGGAAAGAGTGAGTCTGTGGCAATAGGGGCTGAGAAGATCATTTGTTATCATGATCTTCTTTCCACCTGGATAAAAGCAATGGAAAGACTTGGACAAGCTGGGCCAAGGTTCCAAGGAAGATGTGCTAGAATGGGGAAAAGCAGGAGTGGTTTGAACAATCCTTCCCTAGACTAGAACTGGCTTCTCCCTCCATGCCTCATGGACTCGTCATTATCAGTCAACAAGCCTTTCCTGTATGAGTCCCTCTATGCCTGTACAAAGTATTTCCCATGTCTGGAGGGCTCACTTTCTTCAGTTTTCCTGGTAGAACCTTTAGTTCCTTCCAAGCCCAGCCTTGGGGTCACCTCTGAGCTGAGGTCCCCTCTGGTTGTCCTGTTGTTCCTGCCCCAATTATCCATACTTTCTTTGCAGATTACTTTCTACATCTATCCATATATGCACTTTTGTGTGTATGAACACAGGGAAAGCACAGAAAGGATTCCTCAGAACATGCAGGGTCTGCAGAGGCCAAAATGCAGAACATCAAAAGGAAAAGGGCAAATTCTTCTGCTTCTCCACCGGAGAGAGTATGGGAAGATTGAATATATCTGTAATGTCGGAATGTACTACAGAACAATGAACTTGTCACCAGGTCCTGGTCACCTAAAGCCCTTGTCCATCATCTTTATAAAATTCCCAAAGGAATACGGGAGGGGAAACTGTCCGAACTGAAAGTAATCATTCCAATGTAATATAAGAACTTTGAGAGGGAAAATTTGATAAAGGGAGGGGAAAGCCTATTCTCCCTTCCTGACTATAAGTTAAAGAATCTTTAGTCTGAAACTGGGAGGGAAGGAGGGAGGGAGGGAAAGAGCAAAAGGGAAACTTGTGTAGACCTGAAGCTGTCTTTGCCCTATCCAAAAGAGCTTCATGATAACCAATACTGTCTCTTTCCAGCCTTGGCTAAAAGAGGATACAATAGGGCATCTACCTAATGAAGAGTGAGCCCAGCACTTAGGGTGTGTGTGTGTGTGTTTGTGTGTGGTACTGCAACATGACTAATTTGGAAATAAGTTTTTCAGGACTTCACATACATAATCAATACCACATTGCTGCCCGTCTCAAAGTAGGTGAAGGACAGGAGGGAAGGAGAATATTTCGAACTCAAAAATTTTTAAAGTGTATGTTAAAATTTTAAAAATATGTGACTGGGTAATACTTAATGAAATAAACAAAATATATATTAAATATTAAATAAAAATAATAAGCCCAGGCAGTCGGTAGCTTCACTTTTTCAGTGGAGAAACTGCCCCTGAAAAGAGCTCAGATGTTACCAAGAACAGTGAATGTTGGGCCACCATAGCCAAGAAATGGATTACTAACAGAAGCAAAGTGATATCACAGTGAATAGGGCACAGGGCCTGGATTCAGAAAAACTTGAATACAAATCCAGACACTTCCTAGATGTAGGACACTGAAGAAGTCACTTACCCTCTGCCTACCTCAGTTTTCTACGTTGTGAAATGGAAAGAGTAATAGAACATCTGTCTCATGGTTGTTGTAAAGATTAAATGAGATAAATGGCCACAGTGCCACTTAGGAGGTACACATACACACACACACACACACACACACACACACACAGATGCTCTCTCTTTCTCTCTCTCTTTCTGCATATATGTATGTACTCACATATATACTACATACATGTTTATTCTTTTCCCTTCTTCCTTTTATTGTGAACCTAGAGCTCTCTGCTAAAGGACCCAGAGTACCCATTGAAAGCATATATTCCCATCCCAAAGTCTTTCTCTTTCTTTGACATGATTTCTGAGTGGGGGCAGGGTATACACTGCAAACTTAGGAATAATTTACTTGTATTCGAGGAAGGGGAATGTTCTTGAGAAGAATGTAACTGGCCACCAGGAGGACCAAGGAAATGGGGCCTTCCATGAGTGCATTCTAAGCTCATACCTCTTCCTCCATTTCTCCCTCTGTAACTGCCCCTTGAGATGAAAAGGAGGTAGTTATATTCAACTTTTCACCTGCCCAAAGAAAGAACCATTAATTCTGACATTTAGAAGCAAAGCCAGTCTAATGGCTGAGAAATTGGCAGTAGGGGCCCAGGGCAAGAGGTAGCAAGGCCTGTTTTAGCCCAACCTGTATTTTCACTCCGAGGTGTTTGAGAATGTGGAGATGTGGGGTATTTGCTGTTAAGAGCTTTCCACTCTGTCTGGTGGAGGATATTGGCTGGAGAGGCTTCTGTGACTATTATTGGTGACATTATCATAGCTGGATCTCACAGATTCATTCTCACCTGTTGGGAAGACTACATGCCTCTCACTGGACATTAGTGAAGGGAACACCAAACATTACAATAGTCGATGTATATAGCCCTTCATCTTTTCTCTCTTGAGTCTCACAAGAACTCTGTTTAGAAGAAATTAGTATTTCCATCATACAATAGATTAAAAGGACCCAGAATGGTTTTAAGGAAAGAGATGGAAGAAAATAAATATGTGCCAGGCACTGTGATAAACACTTTTTTTTTTTTTACAAACATCATCTCATTTGATCTTCTCAAGAAATCTAGAAGGGAGGTGATGTTATTATCCCTATTTTACAGATGAGGAAACTGAGGCAAATAGAGTTTTTCTTTAAGTGATTTGCTCAGAGTCACACGGCCAGTAAGTGTCTGAGGCTTTGAATTCAAGTTTTCATGACTCCATGCCCAAACTTCTATCCACAGAATTACCCAATTGTACTTATTTTCAGAGAGACATACACTTATTTATTTTGCTTCCTCTTAAAGAAAACCAAGAAACAAAAAATAAAGCAAAACCTGCAGCCAGTTTTTACATTGTAGGTGCTTTATAGTAAAAACAATAACAAAATTCTCTAGTACTTCAGGGTTTACAAAAAATTTTACAAATATTATCTGACTTGATCCTCTTTAACAACCCTCAGATGTAGATGCTATATATTCTCTTCTTCTTCTTTCCCCTCTTCCTCTTTCTCTTTCTCTCTGTCTTTGCACTCTCAGTATATCTCTTTCTCCTTTCCTTCCCTTCCTTCTTTCTGCCTCTCTTTGTTCCCTCTTCTCTCTCCTTCCTTTTCTTGCCATCTTTGTTATTCTCCTTTCCTCTCAATCTCGGTCCTCTCCCTCCCCTTCTCCTTCCTTCTCTTTCTTCTTCTCTTTGCATTTTTTTTAGTTATTCTCTCTCCTTCCCCCTTCTTTCTTTTATTCCATACTTTTCATCTCTCATATCTATGTCTTTCTTCTCTCCCCTTCTTTCTGGTTCTGTCTCCATATATTAATCTCTCCCCTTTTCCTCTTCTTTCACTTTCCCATTTTTTCTTCCTCCTCTCTCTCCTTTCTCCATTTCTGTCTCTCCCCCTCTTTTCTCTCTCCTCTCTCCCTTTCTCTTTGTCTTAACTTCTTTCCACCCTTTCTCTCTTCTATTTTCATCTGTCTCCTCTGTTTTATGTTTCTCTATTTCTGCTTCTATGAATGTCTCTCTATCTCTATCTCTTACAAATACACACACACACACACACACACACACACACACATCCAGCATGGCAAAAATAAACAAACAAATAAAAACAGGCATCGTTCTCATAGAGTTGTCTGAGAGATAATGTATGTAAGACCTTTGCCCACTTCTGTCACAGTTCTGTCAGTGCCAGCTCTCATGTTCCCATCTAGAAGTTCTTTTCATACATCCAGCCAGAAGAAAATATTAGCTCAAAACAAGAGCCATTTATAACAAAGTGACAAGAAACCCTCCCCCACCTCATAAAAATACACATGGTGTTAGTCATAACATTTCTGGAGAAGGACACACACAGAAAGAACACATGTGACCATGAAACAGAAGAACATGGAATGTACTTGAAGAGGCACATGCCAAGAATGCCTCTGGCCATAGGTGGTAAATGTGTCCTCCCATATAGCAGAGTGGCTGATGTCCTCTGTTGAAGTCACACATTGTTTCTGTCAGTTGTAAATTTTGCTAGTCATATTGTTTCTGCTGGATGCCTCTCATTTCTTTGTGGTCACCATCCTCTCTTCATTGCTTCAGCTCTTAACTTTAGAGGTATATTGATAAGAAGCTTCTCCTTAGAGGGACAGAATGAGCACTATTTAATACATAACTACTGTCCATAGCAGATCATTAAAGAGATGATTGACCAGCATTTGGAAAGGGAAATAGTAATTTACAAGAACCTGAATGTCTTCTTCAAGAACTCACCAGGTAGGTAAAAACTTATTTCATTGTTGTGACAGGATTATTAAACTAATAGGGAAAGGGAATCTGTGGCTTTTATTTGCCTAGATTTTAGCACATTTTTTGATGAATGCAGAGAAGACACACAGATGTGGATATAGTCATAATGTAATTACGTAGATTCAAATCTATTTGAATGGACAGACCAAGAGTGGGGAATCAGCAGTCTGGAGGTCAAATGTGGCCTTCTAGGGCCTCAGGTATAGCCTTTTTACTGAGTCAGAGTTTTACAAAACAAATACTTTTATTAAGAGGATTTGTTCAGTGAGGTTTGGCTTTAGCCAAGGGGCTGCACTTGAGGACCTATAGGCTCCAGCTTCCCTACTTCTGGATCAGATCAGATTCAAAGCATACCTGTGAATAATTCAGTGTGTTGCATCAGTGATACAGACCCTATCTGGGACTAAATTGTTTAGTGTTTCTTTTTAAATGACTTGCATAAAGTCTTAGGTAGCATGTCATTTTTTGCTTATGATGCAGATCTAGAGATTTGGAAAGGAGAGCTACATACAGGATGACAAAATAAGTATCCAAACGATCTTCCCAGGTAGGAGCATTAGACTGAAGTGAATAGAATGAAATTCAATAGAAATAAATGTAAAGTTTAGTGCTTGGATACAGAATATGGACTTTTCAAGTACATGTTAGGGAGACATGAGTAGATGCCAATATAATTGAACAAAAGATCTAGGGTTTTGCATGGATGCAAACTCAGAATGAGTCAGTCTTATGGTGTGGAAACCAAAGAAACTCATGTGAGTTTAAACTGCATTAAAGAAAGCAGAACTCATGGGGAGGTGAGAGTACTGATTTGCTTTATGATCACAACACCTGATTGCATTCAATCCTGGGCTCCACAATTCAAAAAGGACATCATTTGAACTGGAGAGTGTCCAGAGAAGGGAGACTAGGATGATGAGGGGTCATCCTATATGGTTTGAGCAACTGAAGGCATTTTGGTTACAGAAGAGAATTTAGTTGGGGCATGGCATTTGAGTTCAAAGATTTGGAAGTTTTTCATATGGAAGAGGGTTAAATTTATTTTGTTCAACTCAAGTGGGCAGAGCTAGGAACAACAATGGGAAGTTACAAAGAGGCCAACTTTGGCCAGATGTTGGGCCAATCTAAGAATAAGAACCATCAGTGCTTGAAGTGGACAACCTAAGATGGTGGCAGATCATTCTCCTTGAAGATCTTCAAGCAAAGCATGGACGTCTATTGGTCAGGTACATTATGGTGGTGATTCCTTTTATATATGAGGTGGATAAATGATGGATAAATAAAACATGCCTACATTTATACATATGCAGGTGGCAGATACAAAGATGACAGATACAAGGGCAGAGAGAAAGGAAGGAGGGAGAGATAGAGGAAAGAAGGAAAGAAGGAAGGAAAAGCATTTCTTTAAAATCTTACCATGTGCTGGGCACCATGCTGAGCTCTGGAAATAAATACATAATCAAACAGGGAATATATATTCAAAGATGAGAGAGAAGACATAAGAAAATGGAGGACAGAGTTTTGGCAAGTTCCATCAGGATGGCTTGTCTAGATCAATATAAGTGCCTAGATTTCAACCAGACAGTTGGGAGAGATGTTAACAGTTCACTTTGGGGGCAATCAACAAACGATAGAGAACACATCTGTGGTTTTCATGATGCCTTTGAGAGAAACTAGAGCTTTAGGTAAAGTGGAAATGCCCTCTCACCCTTTTGCCTTCTCAGTGCCAGTGTCAAGTCCATCCAATGCTTTGGTACAGAGGGGAAATGCTTATTTTCTGTCTCTCCATTCTTCCACCAACAGCTCTGTTAGACTTCTTCTCCACACAGCGCTGCACGCCTTCCCTGGGGACCACCTTGTGACTGCTTCCAGACCTTTCAGCTTCTTTTGCGTGCTTTATTCCCCATTAGATTATAAACTTCTTGAGGGCAGGGACCATCTCTATTTTACTTATTTGTGTCACTAGCATTTAGCACAGTGCCTGGCATGTACTAGACAATATTTATCAAGTTGAATTAGAGTTTTTGTGTACATAGCTTCACATTATCTAAAGTGATTGGGATACTTTCTTATGTGAACCTAACAACCATGCTCTGAGAACAATAGCATTAGTTTCTCCATTTGACAGCTGAAGAAACTGAGTCTGAGAGGGAATGACTTGCCTAAAGAAAATATGAATGTTTTATGTCATGGCTAGGACTGACCTTATGTCTTGTGATCCCCAGTCAGTTTCTCTTTGGGTGGGTTTTGGCTTCAGTGCAGTAGAGAATACATCAGTGAAGCTGAAGAGAAGAAATGGGTCAGCTTGATGTATAAGTAATGCTGACATCTGAAAAATGGAGATGGGATAGCTTGGAAACCTCAAAGACAAGGACAACTATGATGCCAGTGCCATTTATGGCAATACAGCCAGGGCAAAGGCATGGGCTGGGAAATGAGAACCTCTACCTTTGCCAGCTTGTTTATTAGTACCAGAGGCTATACAAGTAGAGAGGTCCTGAAGATATGGATAGAGGGAGCAGTGCAGAGTACAAGGCTCTGGGGAGTCAGCTGTGGTCAGTTCACAAACACAATGATTGCAAGGGAAGTTATCTCTGGAGGTAGCCAGATGGAGATGAGAAAACGCCAGGGGTCTAGAAGAAAGCTTTAGGCCATATAGAAAGGACATCTGTCGAAGTAACAGAGTGGGCAATGAAAACTTTTTAAAGACAGATGACCAGAATCATTCATCTATATTTAACCAATGCAGAAAAAAAAAGAAAAACAAAAAACCTTTGACAGATCTGTTACAATGGAGATCATTTGTTACAATTCTTCAACATTTCCGGCTGATAGTAACTGAATTAGAAGTTGGTTAAATGAACACATTCCTGTATCTGAAAACTGGAAATTGAAAACCCATAACATCATTGATTTATTGGCTACAAGGACGAGGAGGAAGCTCTGTTCTGTGTTCTCAAGATCCATGAAGGGCCCCTGTGATTCATCAGTCAACTGCACAAAAAGGCTTTGCATTTGACAGTCTGTTTTGGAGAACATCCTTCTACATGGCCCAGTACTGGCTAAATATCAGGAGCCCAGAGACAGGAATGTGGTGATTATAACCTTGGCTATGACTCTGGGCCACCTGGCACAGGTGTAAAATTGATCAAGGGCTAATTTCTCCAGCATCTTTAATCAGCATCAACAGCATGAGAATTTTTATGCAGCATCATTCAACATAGTTCAGTTCTGGGAAACATGAGTTCTTCTCATTTTTACATTTTCTATTACCATCATCTGCTTTAAATACTTCCATTAGCACACTAATTGAATGTATTTTAATATTTATCTTTAATGTAAATTATTTACATGAAATCTCATTCCATTTTTTACTTCCCTTTCCTTTCCTCCTCAACCCATTTTTTCTAGGAAGTTGAGTAAAATAATTTGAGTTTTTAGTTTAAAGTTTTTCAAAAAAGTTTTTTTTTTAACTTTGTCAAAATGGAATGCCACAGAAGCTGTTTTCATAATAATTTGCATGTAAATGACACTACCAATTTTCTGTGGCTAGGACAAGATAGTAAATTCTTCCTGTAGAGAAAAAAGGAAATTTAACTCAGTTGTGGATTTCATTCCACCAATGTAGTACCCAGTATGGTTTTTGGTGCAGAAGGATATGGTCCCTGCATTATCCAGAATGCAGAATAAGATCAGAAATTATGTGAAAAAAATGAAATCCTTTGTCATTTAATAGAAGCATTGTATTTATATATTATATAATTATGACAATGACAATTGTGAGATTTCTACTTTTAGATGTTTAGTGTCTAAGGCAAGGAAAAGAGATTTCATGAGTGGGTTGTGTCTTTCTTCTCTCTGGGAGATATGAGGGTCCTGACTTGCCACAGGAGATGCATTTCAAATCTCTAAGACTTAATAGGAGCCTAGACACCACACCCTATTAGATAAATATATATTCCATGGCTCCAGCCAGGAGAAGTGAGTGGGCCTCTGCCTGATAACTACTTTGAATTTATTTTGCATCTAATTTGAAAATATAATAAGAGTTGGCCAATGAGACCAAACCCTTAGGAGTATGTACAGCAGACTTGGCCAGATGCAATCCTCCAGGTAGGTTTTAGGGGAAGGATTGACTGCTAAGCCAGAGCTAAGTTTTCATACAAGGGACTCCCAGGAGCAATCTGGTTAGCTTCCTTCCTGGCTGTGTTTCAGTGAGGAGCATGAGCTGCTGTCGATCTCCAGGTGAGGGGGTCAGAGATCCAGGGATCTGGGAAGGGAAGGGCAGTAGGGCCTCTCTCACTGGTTTCCAAGAAGGCTGGGAATTGCTGCCCCTGCTTCCACCTCTTTCTGAGCCTGAATGACAGAATGTCAGGTTCTTAAGAGCCATGGCTATTGTCTCATGATATCCCTGGTTCCTAGTACACGGTTGGTGCTTACTAAGTAGTTGTAGAGCCTACACCGTAGACTGACAGGACCTCCCAGTGCCTGCACCTTTCTACTACAGCCTTTCAGAGCCTAAAGTCTCAGATCCCCATGCCAGGCAGAGGCCTTGGAGAAAGATCTCCGGATTTCCTATGGGACTTGACTTAGAATAATAATAACAGTTAACATTTCTGTTGAGCCTACTTTGTTACACTGTGCTAATTGTATAATAATGATAATCTTCTTTGATCCTCCCAAAGACCCTGGGAGATTTTATTAGTATACGGAGCTCCCACGTGAAGGCCCTTCCACCCAGGAAGGCAAGTATTTCTTTGTAATTTGTTTTCTTAGACATTTGCCTGGAGTGTTGAGGGATTAAACGACTTGCCTAGGTGAAATGTTAACGTAAGGTTAATGGTGGGTGGGGGAAGAGTGAAAGATCTTCCCTGCCCATTATTAATAGGCCTAAGTACCACTTGTTAATTTCTATTGAGGCACTGGGTCAGAGGGTCCTGCCCTCTGGTTCTGCAAAGTGTATAAATACTCTGAGGTGAGGTTTTACTGTGTGGCTTACTCGTTGGAAATGTTCCTTTGGACAGACAAAACTCAGGGCAGCCACTAAGGGTCCCCCCCTCCCCCCTCCCCCCCTGCTTTGCCAACCCAGATATTGGTGATTCTCTCTCTGGTAACTATGTGTGTTTGTCAGAGTTGTCTCTGACTCAGGCAGTCATATTCTACTTAGGTCAGGTCAAAGGCCTGCGATGAGAACTCAAAGTCTTCCAGAACCAGGTGTCTATCTTTCCAACTTATCTACTATTGCTCTTCAGAGATGGTAATCCTGTCAAACGAGACTCCTTGTAATCCCCAGATAGGCCATGAACTGCTGTCTCTTCCCTGGACTTATTGTAAAGTCTAAATCACCCTCCCTCCCTTGAGTCTTTATCAAATGAAATCTTGAATCTCTCCTATGTGAAAGGAGTCTTGCCTTGTTCTTCCTCCTTCTATCGTGGTGTTCATTGTACCACACAAGACTTGATGTTAAGAAGAACTGTGTATGAAATCCAAATTCCAACATCTACTAAATTTTAGATCTTGAAAGGGTAATTTAACCTCTCTGAGCCTCAGTTTCCTCCTCCGGAAAAGGGGAAAATAATTCCTGCTTTAACTTTCACTTCCCCCCCGGGCCATTAGGAGATTGGGTGCAAAAGGTAAAGCTTTATATCCAAGTCATTTCTTATCGTCATCATCATCCTCATTAAAACCTTCCAAGCTTGGAGAACAGCCTATGCAGAAGGTCTGAAAGAAGCTGAAATATTATGCACATATGTGTGTTTGTGTGTGGGAAAACATAATTTTTGAAACACAGAGTACATCAGGGGAGTACTACACAATAAGACTGGAAGTACACATTCAAATGAAGTTTTAAAGGGCTTTCAATGTCAAACATAAGAGTTTGTGTTTCATCCTTAGTGGCAAGAGGGAACCTTGGAAGCTTTTTTGAGCAGGAAAGGGACATGGTGCCAAGTATGCTTCAGGGACTATGGCTCTGAAAGTTGTGTGAAGGAAAGATTGGTATAGGGAGAGACTTGGGGCAGGGCTATCATTAAGAGCTGTTGCAGTGGTCCAGGTGAGAGATAATATATAGAAAGATGGGGTTAGAGTAGCTATATGCTGTGGAGCCAGAACCAACACATCCTGGTAGTTGATTACATATGGGGATGGGGGATGGTCCAGAAGGAGAGAACTGAAAATGAAGAGTCAAAAATGACTCCAAGTTTGGAACTCAAGTTATTAGATGGATGGGGACTAAGATGTCCTAGGTAAGAATCTGGCCTGTGGGTAGACTTTTTTTTTCTTTTTAATCAAAATTATTTTTTGGAAGCAGAAGATGCAGAAGATATGACTGTGGATGTCACAAATTGCTGGGAAGAAAATAGCATGGAGTTTTGAATGTTGCCATTGATCCTCAGATAGAGTTGACAGAGCCCCAGTTGATTAAAACAATGGAATTGAAATCTTGGGAATTTGCTGAAGAAGACTTTAAGCTGCAAAAGGAAAAAAAAAGAAAACTATTCACAGAGATGTTCCAAGCCTTCTTCTACAGAGAATGACTAGTCCAGCATGAGGAGAAGAATTGCATCAGAAAGATTAAGGAAGATGATGTCCCAGCAGAGGACCAGTAATAAAACTTCGGACCACAGATGACTATCCATAAATACACGGAGTAAGAGGTATAAAGGGATGAGCTGGCAATCCTTTCCCAAGCTAGAAATATTTCACCTCAGATATATCATTATGATTTGGCAAGATAGTACTCATAGTAAAATTATGGCTCTCCAGGGAATATGATATTCAGAAGTCATAGAAATGCCAAAATGAGGTGGGGGACATAAATTTGAATAGTAAAAATGCTTACTATTAATGCATGTTAATGAAGAAATGCAGAATCACAAAGGGGGAGCATGATGGAGAATATTAGGGTGTAGCTCAATGAGACTGCCATTGAAGTGATACAGTTGAGGAATCCCACTATAGACCAACTAGGCAGGAGGAAGAATTAGACAGAATTCAAGAAAAAGAGGACAAAACTGAAATGGAGGAATGATAGACAGATAGGTGGTACCAGCACGGATAGAGAGCTGCAACTGGAGTCAGTAAGACCTGAGTTCAAGTCCCATCTCAGACACTTATTATCTGTGACTTTTGGCGAAGCTAAGCTGCTTAACTTATGTCTGTCCCATTTCCCTCCTGTGTAAAAGGGGCATAATAGTAGCAGCTATGTCCCATGGTTGCCGGGTGGGATCAAATGACATTAGAAATGTAAACCATTTAACACAGTGCCAAGCATATAATAATTGCTATAGAAATATTAGAAATAATAATTTAACAACCATCACTATTATTGATGGAAGAACCAAGATAGAACATATATGACTGCAATAATATGAAAGGAAGCAACATTAAACTGCAACTAATGTCAGATTAACTCTAATTAACCATCTAGGTCTCAGAGGACAGACAGGCTCACATAGTTCATTAGTTCCAGGAAGAATGTGAAGAGCCACAGGAATGGAATATTCCCTATGCTGTCAAAGTGACTGCCTTGATTTACTATTTCTTTTCACATCAGGAATTTTTCACACTTGGAATAGACATTAGTGTCCAACTCGTGTTTTCATGTGGCATTGGCGGAGGTGGTTTGGAGGCTGTCACCTGTGGTACCGTACTGATAAACCATCTCACAGGAGCAATATTGAAGTGCCTGATGAGTGGCATGGCATGACACTCTCTCTCAACTCTGCACTGTCACTCAGCCCACCCCAAATACTGCTCTCTGGGTTGGGCTTCTTCATCACTTCCTTTCCCTTCCTAAGAAGGCCAATCCATCTCTCATCACTTTCGTGTAGCTGCAGAAAGCCCAGCACATTTCTCACTATGTCCATCATAGCACAGACCAATGTTTCATCAGCTCAGTTCACAACAGGAGTGTCCTTAATGGAGAGGTTTATAAAAATAGGCCATTATGACAGAATAGGCTAAAATTCACTTTACTGCTGGCTTGCATGAAGCTGATCACCAACGTTTCCTGCTGCTAATATCAGAGCACCAATATAAGGAAGAGAGAAAACAGATGGCTTTAATTTAGTGTACAGGCAGCAGGCACACAAACACATAAAGCCAATTGTAACACAGAGGATGATGGGGGCATGGTTGTGGGAGAGATTTGGTATCTCCTTGTTAGCCACACCCATAGTATGCTATGAATGAAGGCAAGTGGGGAATGGGGAGATCAGCTGGCTGAGAATATTGGAGCAGGTCTGATGGCAGAGATTCATTGGCCAGGAATGTCTGATGAAGTCTGATGGACCCTTCTCCACTGCCAAGGATGCCAGGGATGTCTGAGCAGATGAAATGGTAGGGAGCCATGGCTCAGGATCTCTGAGTAGGTCTGATAGACCCTTCTACACTGTTAATAATGCAAGGGATTTCTAAGTAGATCTAATGGGGGGTAGCCATTGGCAGGAGCATCTGAATAGGTCTGATGGACCCTTCAACACTGCCCAAGGATGCTAAGGATGGGTCATATCTTCAGATTTTGTGGCAATGTGCCAATAACTTGAGCGGAAAATTAGTGCAGTTAAAGCAGAGTAGAGAAGAATAGATAGCTATTTGGTGATTCCAGGAGGTGCTAAACTTTGGGGCAAAACTTTCCATTGAGGGGTGAAAACTCCTCTAAATTTTCTGCGTAGAAATTGCTTAAAGTGCTTTTTAGCAGAAGGACTTTTCTTTTGTCTTGAGTTGTCTTCAGCAACTTTACAGTTGCCAGGGGACTCACTGCATATTTCTACAAGTAGGCAGATGGAGCATTAGACAGGATAAGTTGAGTCTAGCTTGGATGTGAGAGAGGACACTCCTCTCTCTCTCCTTTGAAAGTCATGAGAAGTGGGGACAATGTCATAACAGGGTAGATGATGATGTTAAGACACATAGGGAGGGCCTAACTACTATCTGGTCAGAGAAAATCTGATCAAGTTGATCACTTGTACACTCATCAGGCTAGTTGTAGGAAGGATTTTTTTCAGGTTTGGATGGAACAAGATGTCACCTCCACCTTTGAGAATTTGGCATTTTGTGGTTGAAAAAGAGCCACCTTTTTTGGAAGCACATTGACAAGTGACTTCTGTGCCCTTCTTTGTACTTCCAAAATTTATTATGGGACCCAGATCATAGTAAGCACTTAATAAACATTTGAAGACTTGTTGAAATGGTTGTAGCTAGAGAAGAGAAATGAGAGTGCTTGAAAGAAAGGTGATCAAAATGATGAGGTGGACTGAGGACACCACCTTAAGGGGATCATTTGTAGGAGCTGTGGACGGTTACTTGTGAAAAGAAAGGAAAAAGGCTTGAGGCAGGATGCTGGCTGCTTTTAAGTATGTGAAGGCCTTTTGATTGAAAGAAAACCAATCCATGCTCTCCTGCACTGGAGAACAGAGCTAGTAACAAAAGATGGAGAGAACAGAATTGGAATAAGGACATTTCCAAATAACCAGAACTATCTAAGAGGAAAGGGAATGGTGAGAAGAAGCAGGTTCCATGATACCAGAGACCTGACAACAGAGACTGGGCAAGGGGATTGTCAAGGAGAACAGAGACATTTGTTCAGAGAGAGGTTGGGCTCCATGGCTATGAAGCCCCTCCCAGCCCTGAGGTTCAGATATTTGGGTGTGCTTCTTGGTTATTTCCTGGGATGGTAGTTTTTAAAGGAAGAAAGAAACAATTAGATAATCACTGAAGTCATAAAATACGTAATGGTAGCAATTATAATAGCTAGAATGTGTATGGTCTTTTCAAAATATCTATAATTTATTTTTCAGTTCTCAACATTCACTTCCACAACAATTTGAATTCAAAATATTCTCCCCATCTCTCTCCACCCCCCCACTCCAGGATATCATGCACCCCATCCACTCCTTCCTCAAATCTGTCCTCCTTTCTATTAACCACTCCCTTCTTCAATTCCCTTCCCCTCTATTTGCCTGTAGGGCAAAATAGATTTCTATATTCCCATTGCCTGTGTAGCATATTTTGCAGTTACATGCTAAAACAATTTTAAACATTCATCATTAAAGCTTTGACTTCCATATTCTCTCCCTTCCTCTCTCACCATCAACGCTCACTGAGAAAACAAGCAGTTCAATATAGATCATAGATGTGTAACAATGCAAAATAATTCCATATTAGTTATGTTGCAAAAGACTAACCACATATCCCTCTGTCCTATTCTGCCCTCCATTTATTCCATTCTCTCCCTTGACCTTTTTAGCAGAATTTCACAATATTTAGCACATATTTCACAATAATGTTTGCATTTGATTGTCCCTTTCCCCAACTTACTGTCCTGTCTCTTCTCTTCCCTTCCATATCCCCTTCCCCCTTGCCTTCCTGCAGGTAAAATAGATTTCCATATCCAACTGAGTGTGTTATTCCCTCCTTAAGTCAAATCCCAAGAGAGTAAGGCTCACTTACTTCTTTACATCTCTTCCCTCTTCCCCTGTATTGTAAAAGTTCTTTCTTGACTCTTTTATGTGAGATGATTTGCTACATTCTACTCTCCCTTCCTCCTGGTACATTCCACTCAACAGTAAATTTTACTTTTAAGCACTCTCCCTTCATATTCAGCTCACCCTGTGCCCTCTATGTGTGTGTGTCTATATATGTATGTATATGTATGTATGTGTATATATGTGTATATATATGCATGTATATATGCATATAGATGCATATATATATACATACATATATACACATATACCCATGTACATATACATATCTACACACATAAAGTATACATATACATACCCATACACATCTACATATCTATCTACCTGTCTAATGGCTACTATGGATTTCCAAGAGATAATAACGACCATAAGGCAATTTTTTTCTGAGTATAGCTTAACTTATTTGGGAAATTCTGGGCACAGACTCAGTCAAAGAGAAGACTTTTTCAAGCATCACTAACCCTGATTACCTAGTCCTTTGATTGCCTCCACTGAGAGAGGTTGCTGTGTGGATAAACTGAGGTTAGAAATGACAGAACTCTGAAAAGTTAGAAGTGTCTCTGCTCCTTTGAATATCTGTCTGCTCACATCTCTTTGACCTCTAGCTTCTCAGTCTAAGGAGAGAGGGGACAGTGGCAATGTAAATCATCAGTGAGGAAACCTTAGCCATGGAAGTGTCTGTCTTGTCACTGATGGATTTTCTTCCACAAGCCTCGCTCCATTTGTATTTAGGAAGATCATGGTTATTTGTTGTCTCAAATAGCACATCTTCAGGAGATCTCCTTTCAACCAAAAGGACCCCAAGCACTTTTTGCTCCCTTCCAAGTTTCCTGCTGAGGGATTCCTTTAAATTCAGACTGAGTTGCAACCTGTAGAAGGTGGAGATATTTTCATGTGAAATTGTCTGAGCAGGAAACAATAACAATCACTCAGTGCTTCATACACATTATTTTATTTGATACTCCCAAAAACTCTGTGAGCTAAGTTCTATGATTGTCCTTATTTTACAGTGGGGGAAGCCATGACAGAGAGAGATTCTTTCCCAGGCCAGCACAGCTTGCAGGTGTCAGAGACAGAATTTGAACTCAGGGCTTTCTGATGCTACAGCTAACTCTGCATGACAAGGAAGAGAATCCTATATAATGATGATAGTGAACCATTAATAGGTAAGCATTTATTGAGTACCTGTGGATCCTATGCTAGGTGGTGGATATGGAAAATATTAAAATCCTATGACATAGTCTCTTTCCCCAGGGCATTTACATTTGTGCTGGGACTGTATGAGTGCAAGTAAGTTCAGAACAAGGTCAGGCACAAAACAAAGGAAGGATCCAGGTGAAGAACTCTGAGACTTTCAGAGCTCATTGGTCTTAGCAGGTGGGGATAGGGAGAAGGGTCAGGGAAAACTGTAACTCGAAGTATTCCTTGAAAGGAGCCAGAAGGCAAGTTCCCTCTATGCCTCAGGCGATAGTCAATATGAATCATTGTGACAAAGTGAAACAAATTCCAAATACCAATAAGCAGTCAATCCCCTTGATGAGACCCTCTATAGATGCTGGGTTGCCCCTAAGATGACAGATTCACAGGCTTTTGATGAGTCTGGACTTGAAAAGTTTCCAGCCTGATGGGATCTTCCAGATCTAGTTAGTGATGGAGTATAGTGCCCATGTGGTTTAGTACAATACCTAGCCTGTAGGAGATGTTAGTCAATGCTTGGTGACTGGTTTGTTGATTAATAGTAGTTACCCTCATAAATTTCATTGTTTTGTCAGGGAAATACTCAACTAATCTAGCCTTGGGGAGCCAGGGGTGCCTTTCATGGAAGATGAGCATTTAGAGAAAAGGATTTTGCTTAATCAAGGGAGGGTAGCCTATTTGCTACTGTTTGTGGAAGTTCACATTTTTTTTCTTTGACTTGGTAGAGTTTACAAAGAAGCTTTCTTACATTAACCATATGATGTAGACAGAGAGGTATTCTTGTTCTCATCTTATAGATGGAATCATGGATATTTAGAAACAGAATTGTAGATGGGAAGATGAAAATGCAGACATGAAGCCCTCTCTCATTCTTTGGACTTTACCACCACCTCTCAGTTGCCTCCACCCTCAGACCAAGACGTGTCATTCTTCTTTCTCATCACTTAGGTGCCATGCCCATGCAGGCCCCTCTCACTCCCCACTCCCTCAGCCCTTTCAGCTCCCCTTTAGTATGCTGACTTCTCTTCCTAAAAGGCAAGTTTCTTGAGGGCAAGGGTTGTTTTTCTGCTTGTACTTTTGTCCCTGGTGCTTAATATAATAATGCTACCTGGAACTTAATGAATGTTTAGTAAATACTTGCTGACTGTTGACTGATTGACCCCCGATGACTTCCCAAAAGTCACCCAAACCATTTGTAAGAGACCTGAGCTCTAACCCAGGACCCCTGGCTCCAAACTCCCTTCTTTTTCTACCATGCACAAAGACCTCTCTACATAAATGCTTCAGAAGATAGGCAAACACATTAACATGACCAAGACTATATTGTATCACTCTTTGTGGTGGCCAAAAACTGGAAATCAAGGGGATGTCCATCAATTGAATAAATTATGGTTTATGAATGTAATGGAATACTATTGCATTATAAGAAATGATGAATAGGAAGATTTCAGAGATGCCTGGAAAGACTTACACAATCTGATGCTGGGCAAAAGGAGCAGAACCAGGAGAACTTTGTGCACAGCAACAACCACAGTGTGCGAGAGCTTTTCCTGGTAGACTTGGAACTTCATTGCAATGCAATGACTTAAAAAAATTCCCAGTGGTCTTTTAAAGCAAAATGCCTTCTACATCCAGAGAAAGAACTTTGGAATTCAATCACAGAATGATACAGATCATTTTCTTTTGTATTACGTTTTGGTTTGTTATATAATTTCTCCCATTCATTTTAATTCTTCTACATAACATGACTATAGGGAAAATGTATTTAATAGGAATGTATGTGCATAACCTATATAAAATTTTATGCCATCTTGAGGAGAGAAGGGGAAGGTAAGGGAGAGGGAGGGGAAAATCTAAGTTATATGGTAGTGATTGTAGAACACTGAAAACAAATAAAATTAATAAAAGAAAAGATTATATTGTAGACTATATTGGAATCTGATAGTGTGAGGGCATACACATCCTTCTCATATTTTTTCCAATATCCTCACTTCTTCCTTTTATTTATTTAATAATTTTAAGACATCACTTTCTCTTGGACTTTACCAGGGTACCCGATCCCTTCAAGATGAATAGTTTTCTGCAAATTCAGGAGAAAAGTACAAAGTCCCTGTAGCCAAGGCCAGATAAGAATGCATTCATTTTCACTGGGTAAGTGGAAGGAAGATAGGCATTCATCTGAAATAAGAGAAATCATAAAAGCTTTTGATTTCCCAGAATTTCACTTGCTGAGGCAACATTTCTTCTGATGAAACTGAATTGACTTGTTCACCCTGAATGGGGACTGATTCTTGGTCTCTGCATGGACTGTGAGTCTTCTCATAACTATATGACAAAGGTCAAACATTCTGTTTTAAAACATTTTTTATGGTGGAGTTTCTTATATATTTTATCTTCAATAAAATAATATGAATATACATTTGTTATACACATATCTCTAAGCCTAAGGTTTGTCTACTTTTTACAGGGTTTCATGTACGAAAGGTTTTAAAAATTAGACAAAACATTTTCATGGTAAATGATTTAATGCCAATTGCAAATCCATTTACTTTAAAAATAGAAAGAAAAGAACAGCATTCATCTACTTCTCTACTATATATATCTACTATCTTTACATCATAACCAGAGGCTGCATATGTCCACGACTATCTTGACCACAAGGTAGTGGTCCAGCTGGTCTTCACAACTCCGTTCTGAAACTGGCCCCTTCTCTCTGGTAAACAAGCAGGGAAAGCAAAAAGAGAGAGGTAACACTCCCTTTTCATATCCAATGAGTTGTGACTGATCCTTCAGTTAGGGAGTACATTTTCATCTGTCTTCTAAGCAATTGAATCATGAACTATTTTAGAAATAGCTCAACCAAAGCTTCTAAGTGGTTGTCTGACATAGTAACTGCCCAGGTTCAAAGACAGGGAAGGTCCTACAATATAAGAACATGAGAACCATCAAGCCAAGTCTGGGATAATTCACCCAGACCAGTATTTGACTGAGAGATAGAAAATATGAGAGCTTCTTTCCTGAATATTCACCTCTAAAAGATTAGGAGAGAACTTGAACAACTCTTACATCATAAGAAGGACCTTGAGATGGATTTACTTTCCAAGAATTCATTTAAAGCTTTCTCTTAGCCTACTCTCCAAGAACCTGATATCATAAGGGGAAGTAAGAAGATCACTCTGTATATTCAAACCAGGCTGGACCTCTAATCCCAGGACCCTGAGAAATCCAAAGATTATCAATTTAGAGCTTGTCTCCTGATAGAAATGCAAACTTGAGGATAAAGAAACTGGGCTATTTTCCAATATGATGGAGATGGTTTGTTTAGGTATAAGAGAACAAAAAATGGTCCAATATTTTATCATAGGCTCCCTTGTCCTCCTATTTATGAGTCAAGAATGCTCTAATTTCTTAGTAAAAGTAAAATATGTAGTCATGAGACCAATCACTATACGCAAATTTTTTGAATGATCACATCTATCTCACCCTACATTTTCATGGTCACAGTCAAGCAGGGTGTTTATGTCTTTATTATTTCCAAGATGGTAAGCTCTTAATCAGAGGCAACCAAATAACCAAGAATGTGGGTTAATGATGAATCTCAACAGAATAAAAATAACATAAAACTATTGTTTGAATTACAAGAAAATCTACTCATCCATCAATACAGATGAGCAGGTGAAAAATGCTCAGCCATAACTCTTCTAGAAAGATAGAAGAGTCGAATCCCTGCCTCTTCCCCAAGTGAAGCTGCCTTCCTTTGGCAAATATGGAGAACTGTCAAAAATATGAATCACAGCATTAGATGGCCTTGTTTTCCCATAGAAACCAGCCATTTCTCAAAATGAGAAAAGAATTGGAGCTGGTAGAAAACCCTTCCCTATCTCTGATTCTTTTAGGCTTCACCTCTCTCTTTTTTCTATCACCACTCTCCTACAGAATGTAAGTTTTGTGAAGGCAGCAGGGATAAATTTCAGGTTTTTTTGTATATTTCTATTTTTTGTTTTTGTATCACCTGTGTATCACTCTTCCAGGTACAGTGCCTGGCAAAGAGTAAGTTTTAGCTGAATTGAATTGACCTTGTTTTTATCCACCTAGAGGCATTGAGGGTATGGGGGAAGAAGAGGGGAGAGGGACTCTTGAAGAAATTAACAGAGAGAGTTGTACTGAGAATGAGAAAACATGACTTTGAAGCTTGGCTCTGCTGGTAATGGTTTGTGTGTCCCTGTGCAAATCTGTATCACTTCTGTCTTCATAGCACCTTAGAGCACGTGTCCTCCAGAGGCCATTTAACCTAACCTAGATTTAAGCTGGATGCCATCCTGAGTAAGCACTTTTTAAATAAAACCAAAGATGGAGACCCAGATGCTCAAATCTAGTCTCCTTGAGGGCAGGCACTTTTAAACATTTTGTTTCTAAAGACCCTCTCTCCCCCATCCCCCATAATGCTCAGCCTAGCACAAACCAATTGCTTGATGGATGTTTGGTGATTGATTCATTGAGACTACCATCCTGTATTTCTGATTTCTGGGATATTTTCCTGTCAACAATTTCCACCAGTTGCTCTTAGGTTTGATTTCTTCAGCTAAGCAGAACAAAAGGAAATAAAGAAGATGAAAGGCCTTTAAATAACAAAACTTGACTTTTATGTTCCCACTTACGTCTTATCTTCTTCAGCCTGAAAGTTTCCTCTTTCTTCCATTGATCTGCACATGACACTGCATAGGGCTTTCCCTGTGCTGACTGCCCTCTTTGCAATGTTCTCCTGCTAACCAATGGAATTCCTAAAGGACCCTACCCACAACTGAGCAGTAGGACTGAAATGTGTTCTGATCATGTGAGAACATAGGGAAACATGGGCCTCCAAAGACCTGAGCACTCTCTTTTTTTATTATTATTGTTCAGGGTAGAAGAACATTCAATTGTATTTAGTTACTTTCTTCATTTTGACTTCACACTCTGGTCTCATTTGGAGCTTGCAGCCTACTATACTCCCAAGAGGGACTACCAACATGGACAAAATATTATAGCTTCACACAGTACCTTAAGCTTCACCAATCACTTAAACAATCCGTGAAAGATGTTAAGCAAGTTTCTCATGTAGATGAGGTAATTGAAGAATTGAGATGTTCAGTGAGCTTTCTGTTATCACATAGTTAATCATTTGTAACGAAAACTGTCTTCGGCCCCATGAATCCTGACTCCAAGCTCAGTCCTCCAATCTGTGCTATGCTTACACTATTATTTGCTAGGAATTTGTATTTTTGAGCACACAGATGAAACTTTTTTCTCTTTTAAATTTTGTGTCACTGGATTATTTGAAAAAAATTATGATGTGGAAAAATTCTCAGACCTTATTAAAACTGAAAAAGTGACCATGTCAATATTAATTGCTATTAACCTGTATGCCTACTGTCTCATTTTTAAGAAGTCTATACATGAAAACAAGATATCTCTAATCAGAGAATTCATAGAATATAAGCAGGCTTTTCTAAGCAATATTCAACAATGGATCACTCTTGACCATTATTTCATCATTAGCTGAATGATATAGAAAATCCAATATTCTACTATATTTATTATTTGTAGATTATGGAAACAAAAATTGATTTGGTAGCACAGACTACTACCTTAAAGGTTCATTTGTAACCAATAGACTCTCATTCATACATTTCATAAATTGTGATTTTTAGAAAGACATAATAGAAATAAATTCTGGAATACTGTTATACACACCAGATGAAGTTTAAAACATTGACATGTATGCTTGTCAAAGTTGTTCTCCACTATGACAGAAGAGTTAGAGTATCCAATCTGCTTTGAAGAGGGATTCCCCATAGATGAAGTCCTTTAGAAGCTGATATGGGTTGATGACATTGTGCTTATCTTACCAAGCCTATGAGTATTGTAGAAATTCCTTGAAGAGATTTCAATTCATTCAAAGGAGTTTAGCTTGACTATCCACATAGAAAAGTAAAGTGGATTAAAATCTACTGTTCATATTGTGGATATTTTGTTGTTCATGTGGATGGATAACCTATGGAATTTGCTTAGTAGTTTGTATACCTAGAACAAATAGTATAAATGGAACACATTTTGCTTAGAGCTGAATGGGAGAGGAGAGTGAGTAGGATTACATTTGGGTAATGGTAAAGCACTTCTAATCTCAAGATTCCCATGAAACAAAGTCCCATGTTGATATTTGACAGTAAGATATATAATATAAAAGAATTGGAAAAATTAAATGTGAATATCCCCCAAAAGAAAATGGAGAATTCCTTGATATATTTGGGGAGCATAAGTAATGGAGGACTGTGAATAAGAACAGGAGTAAAGGGATTCAACATGTAATTGGCATGAAAGGAAGATGAGCTGGTCACATGGTGAGGGTGAGCGGTGACGGGTGAACAGCCCGTGTTGCACTGACAACCTGTGATGAGATGTAAGGAGATTGTGAGTAAGGCCTCCAGCAGGTTGGATGCACTCAGTGTAAAAATCTTACCAGAGGTTCTGGATAAGAATTTCCCCAAATGGGAAAGCATGAATGGGTTGTGATTGGAACTGTGACTTCTGAATCTCTGAGGTCACAGTTTTCTTAATTTCAGCTCTTTGTTCTAGCCTCAGAAGGTTCAAACTCTATCTTTCATCATACCAACTCTTCTCTTAGCTGTGTGGTGCCTACACATGTGATAAGCAGGCTATACTTTCCTTCATGAGAATCACTGATAAACTTATTCATTTTCATTGGGCAAAAGGGTTCCTAGGTCACTCTGCTAAAGATTTCCCTCAAAATTAAATTTGATTCAACCCAATAAACATTTATTGAGGCCCAATATGTGTAAGTCACTTTGCTATATGCTAGGAATGTAGAAGCAAAAGAATGTTCACCCTTCCCTCAAGGAGATTCAATTCTACAAGGGGTATGGTTAGAGACATTCTCAGGAAACTGAGTTTGGCTTCTTTGTGACCATTCTTTGGGTCATCAGGTCAGGTCAAGTCATTCAATGCATCCAGAAGGTGTTTTCTTGGGTCTCTCCCTCCCTCCCTCCCTCTCTCTCTCTCTCTCTCTCTCTCTCTCTCTGTCTCCCTCTGTCTCTCTGTTACACTTATTTTCAACTTCTTCAACTTCTCCACCCTGCCCTAGTTTTCCCATGAAGAAACCGAAACAATTTATAGTCATATAAAATGCTGCAAATTGTTATTGAGTAGAGAAATAGAAATTCAAATAACTTTGAGATATCATTTTAAACTTCTTACGCTGGGTAAAATGATTGAAGGGGAAAGCACCAAATGTTGGAAAGGATATGGAAAAATATAGTCACATTCATTGTTGGTGGAACTGTTAGTGAATCCAACCATTTTGAGGAACAACCTGGAATTATACCTGAAGAGTTATTGAACTACCCTTCAGCCCAGCAGTATCACTAGTAGGTCTATTTTTAAAGATTATTAGGGGGAAATAAAAGAGCCTATGTGTTTGACAATATTTTAGTAACTTTTTGGTGGCAAAAAAGCAGGAAATTGCACGGATGCCCACCATTTGGAACATGGCTGAACAAGGTGAGGTATTTGATTGTCATGGAATATAATTTTGGTATGATTTCCCCCCATTAAATTGTAAGGTCCTTAAGAGCAGACTGTGCCCCCTTCCCACTTCGAATTTTTATTTCTAGGGCTTAGCACAATTCCTTGTATATTTGTGGATTGTTGTTTTCAACCATGTCTGCCTCTTTATGATCCCATTTGGGGTTTTCTTTGCAAAGATACTGAGATAGTTTGTCATTTCTTTCTCATTTTATAGATGAAGAAATTGCAGCAGGCAGGGCTAAGTGTTGCCCAGGATCACACAGCTAGTAAATGTCTGAAGCTAGATTTAAACTCAGGAAGCTGAGTTTTCCTGACTCCAGAGCTGGCATCCTATTCAATGTGACATCAAACTTTTCCTGTCTGTCATGTTAAGCGCTTAATTAATGTTGATTGACTATTGATCATTGAGTAAGTGTTCTAACCTTTACCCTACATCTTTGCATGATGTCCACAAAGATACTGTGAGAAACTTTCTCAGATCTCTTGCTGAAATTTAGGACAACTCCTTTTTAAATATTTCTTAGCCTAGTACTGATACATAATATTTAAATTATCTGTGATTTCATAAGTGTAAGTGCTCCATCAACACAGATATGGATAGCCAGTCTTGGAAGAATTTGTGGTTGAGAAATCCATGTCCCTGCAGCCTAACTGATGGTGTATGTCTCAGAATTCAGCAAGGTTGGTTCTCAGGGCATCAATTTGGATCATATCTCCAGGACCATGCTGCTAATATTTCCAGACATGTATGCCCTCACAACTCTTGCATTCCCTTGCCTTGATATTTGAGGAAATATGGTGTCCTTTCATAGATGATAGATATTTAGAGTAGAAATAGTGACCTTGACATTAGAGAAAAATGAGCTTTGTCTTTTACGTTATATTATTTTTAGATTACATTTTGTTTTCCCAATTACATGTAAAGACAGTTTTTAACAATCTTTAAATATATTAAACTCCAAATTCCCCCCTTCCCTTTCCTTCCTTTTGAGATAGTGAATACACTGACACAGGTTTTATATGTAGAATCATGTAAAACATATCTCCATATGAGTTATTTAGTGGAACAAAATGAATTAAAAAGAAAGAAATTGAAAAAATTAGTATGCTTTGGTCTGCATGCGAACTTCTTTAGTTCTTTCTCTGGAGGTGGATAGCATTTTTCACCATGAACACTTTGGTATTGTCTTGAATCATTGTATTGCTGAAAAGAGTTAATCATTCACAGTTGTTTAATGTGCAAAATTCCTGTAACTCTACACTGTTTTCTGTTTCTCCTTACTTTGCTTTGCCTCAGTTCATTGAAATCCTCTCATATTTATTTTTCTGAAGTCATCCTGATCATCCCATTACAATTATATACCACAATTTGTCCAGTCATTGCCTAATCAATGAGCATCACCTCAATTTTCAATTCTTTGACACCACAAAAAAGCTGATATAAATACAAATAGGTCCATTTTTGTTTTGAAAATGTCTTTCAGATATAGACCTAATAGTAGTTGGTTGGTTGGTTGTTGTCTTTTGTTCTCAAAGAGGACCAAACTTACATTACCATGATAAAATGAAATTTCAGTATGTCTGGCTGTGGCTGATCAGAGCAATGTGAGCTCAGAATGCTCTCCCACAGGTTGGGCACAGACAGTCTATGAATATTTGGGGTGGATACTTCAAATTTGTGCATCTTATATTCACTTTGTACTGTCTCAATTCTGCTTTGCTCATGGAGTACAGCACCCTTTCTGATGTGGGCACACCATGCTGAGCTGTTCTGTACCAGTGTCTCCTATGTTGCACAATCAAATCCAAATTCCTTGAGAGAGACTTTAAGAGTGTCCTTGTATTGCTTCATCTGACCACCATGTGATCATCTGTCCCATGTTAGTTCTCTATAAAATATTCTTTGGGGCAAGCATACATTTTGCATTCGAACAAAGTGGCCAGCCCATCTGAGTTGTACTCTCTAGAGCATAGTTTGAATGCTTGGCAATTTAGTTCAAGCAAGAACCTCAGTGTCTGCAGCATTATCCTGCCAGGTCATCTTCAGAATCTTCCTAAGACAGTTCAATTGGAAGTTATTCATTTTCCTGGCATGACTCTGGCAGACTGTCCATGTTTCACAGGCATACAACAATGAGGTCAGTACAAAGGCTCTGCAGACTTTCAGTTTGGTAGTCAGTCTAATAATTCTTCTCTCCCAAACTTGTCTTCAGAGCCTCCCAAACACTGAGCTAGCTCTGGCAACATGTGCATCAAACTCATTGTCAATATGTACATGCCTGAAAAGTACACTACCAAGGTAAGTGAACTTATCCACAGAGTTCAAAACTTCTCCATTTGTTATAACTGATGGTTCAGTGTATTGGAAGATGTGGTGGTGGCTGATGGAGCACCTGTGTTTTCTGGGAAGAGGCAGAAGAGAATTGATCCATGTTTTATAGAATCTCAGCTTCAGAGGCTGAATTGAGTGTGAAATCATCTGAAAACAGAAAATCATGCACCCTCCACTTTGGTCTTAGCTTGCAGGCTTTTCAAATTGAACAACTTACCATCAGTATGGTAGATGACCTTGATGCCATGTTCATCCTCACTGAAGGCATGACAACACAAATGAAAGTATCATGCTAAAAAGCATGGGAGCAAGTACACAGCCCTTTTTCACAGCTGGATCAAAGAGTATACATTGTTTATAATCCTTTGGTTCAAGTTCTAAATTATTCTCCAGAATGGTTAAATCAGGTCACAATTCTAATTAACATTAGTATTATTAGCATTAGTGTTCCAATTTCCCCACATCTCTTCTAACATTTATTATTTTCGTATTCTGTCATGTTAGGCAATCAGATAGGTGTGAGATAGTACCTCAGAGTAGTTTAATTTTCATTTTTCTAATCAATAGTTATCTAAAGCATTTTTTCATATGATTATAGATAGCTTTGATTCCTTTTTCTGAAAACTGCCTATTCAATTACTGGTTTTTACCATTTATCAGTTGGTTAAAGATCTGTATGTATTTTTATAAATTTGGCTCTGTTATCTATATGTTTTAGAAAGGAGAAATTTGTCAGAAACGCTGTAATATTTCCTTTCTATTTTTTACTTTCTAATCTTGGTTGTATTGGTTTTGTTTGTGCAAAACCTTTTAAAAACTTTACTGTACTTAAAATTATTCATTTTATATTTCTTAGTTCCCGCTTTGTCTTCTTTGGCCCTAAATTCTTCTCTTATCTATGGATCTGATAGGTAAAGTATTCCTTGGCATGACCTATATTCTTAATGAAGTCATGCTGGTTCAGGCCATTAATGGTTACAGTTTCTCATTCTGAGTATTCTTAGACCAAACACTTAATAATGCTTTAGACCATTTTGCTAGGATTCAAGTTTAAACTCATTGTCCTGTATTGTGGACAATTGCCCTGATTCCCAGTCTACTCATCTTCATTTTATTTTTTAAATATTATTTTATTTATTTTCAGTGCTCCACAATCACTCCCATATATCTTAGAATTTTTCTCCTCCCTCCCCTCCTTCTCCCCTACCTCCCCATGCCCTCCCTGACATGGCATACAGTTTTATATAGGTTCTATACATCCATTCCTATTAATATATTTTCACCTTAGTCATGTTGCATAGAAGAAATAAAATGAACGGGAGAAATAAAACAAACCAAAATGTAACACAAAATAAAATGACCTACTTCATTCTGCGATCAAATTGCATAGTTATTTCTCTGGATGTGGAAGACATTTTGTCTTAAGAGACCATAGGGTATTATTTAAGTCCTTGCATTGCAGTGAAGTACTAAGTCTACCAAAAAAAAAGTTCCTTGCACACTGTGGTTGTTGCAAAGTTTGTGTACAAAGTTCTCCTGGTTCTTCTCCTTTCACTTAGATCATATAAGACCATATAAGATAGGTGTCCCCTTGATTTCCAATTTCTGGGCACCATAAGGAGTGCTGCTGCAAATATTTTTGTACATTTGAGACCCTTTCCCATTTTTATGATCTCTTGGGGATATAGTCCTAGAAGTGATATTGCTGGGTCAAAGGATACCTAGATCGTGTACCCATTTGGACTTTATTCTTGTGTATGATGTCAGTCACACTGTTATCCAGTTTTCCCAGCAATTTTTGTCAAACAGTGAGTTCACATCCCAGAAACTGGAGTCCTTGGGTTTATCAAACAGTAGATTGCTCCATTCATTGCTTACTGTGTTTTTTGTACCTAGCATATTCCACTTGTCTACTAAAATTATTATTAGTAGTAGTTTCAAGTGAAATCCTGCCATTGAGTCACTTGTCACTGGATCTATTCCAGGGGCATTTCTTCTCTCCTGGTTTTTGGAATTGAAATCAATGAAAGCAAGTAAAAGTTTTCCCTCTAGTGGGGAATATGTGTTGGCAATAATCTATGTGGGGTGCCACAAAACACTTTTAAAATCAAATCTTCAGGGCCAAAGGGAGCCGTTGGGTCATCCAAGAGAGTTTTCTATGATCTCAAGTGCTGCTTACAGTCAAACCAGTTTTCATTACTAAAGCACAAAAATGCTCATCACTTTAGTTCTGCTACTAAGTTCTCAGGAAATTTACAGAATAAACTGAACTGGAACAAGGGAAGTCACAATTTCCTCAGAACAAGAATTGATATATTCTCACCAATGCACATGTTAGCTGACAAAATGAAAGCCCTGCTTATCACACCAGACAAAGACTCACCTGGGAAATGATGAGTTGGGGCATCAATTTCTCTGTTGGAGAGGCTGCCATGCTCTGTCTCTATCTGTCCCTACAGATCACTGATGTGAATTTATAAAAAGTGAGGATGGAAAATTCATGTACACACACCAGGAGAGAGAAAAGAAGTATATACTTCTGGTTAGGTCAACATGAGAAATCAACTTTACTTCAAAATCTCAGCTGGGAGGTTCAATTAAAATAAAAGATATGAGTTTATATTACTCAAGAAGTATGTCTGAAATGGTTAATAGTAATAAAAAGGTTATAGAATTTACAAAGTTACACTCCTAATGGAATAGTTTTAATTTATTTGAATTCCATTCAATAAAATATATCTTAAAGTTTCTTGCTACTTGAAAGGGAGTTGGTATATGGTATATAGTTATGGACATAGAGTCAGTAAGATCTAGGATCTGTTCCCACTTTTTTTGCCAGCTGTGTGACTCCTGGGGAAGTCCCCTCACTCTCTTGGCCCACAATTCATCATCTGTGAAACTAGGATAATAGCAACACCAATCTCCTAAGTTTTTATATCAGATTAGTTAATATATGTAAAATGCTTTGAAACCTTTGAAGTGCTATGTAAATGGTAGCTATTTTACTACTCTACTACTACTACTATTACTACTACTGCTGCTATTACTACCACTACTATATTCAAGGGACAGTTTCTAAAATGATTTCTAATTGAAACCTAGTGGTGGAGCATGTACTTTATCTTAGCATTTGTTACAGAGAAGAAGAGGAAATAAAGGGTAGAGACTGATGTAAATTCAGTTCTAAGAGGGCAGATTTCTCAGGGTTTGAGGAAAGGGCAGGTAGGATCTGATGGACTAAAATTCTTTGGGCAAATCAGTTTAGGATGAGTGGGAGACTGTCACGAATGAAATTTTGAAGACATAGATACTATTCTCTATGGAATAGAGGAGGTATATACATATATATATATATATATATATATGGAAAGAGTGCTGTCCAAGCGTAGGGAACTTATCATACAATTTAGATTTTTGAATGTGAGATAAAGGGAAATGCAGGTAGTGAAAAAGGCTAGAAAGCTGTGGCACAGTCCTGTGAGAACAGTGTAAGGAATGTGAAAGCTGAGTATTGATGAAACTGGTAAAGGTAGGAAGAGGCCAATGCACTTTGTGCTTGCTATTTTTTCTATATTGGAGAAAGGAGGAGAATGAAAGAAGAGATAGGGCTGCTATTAGAGAGAATGTAATTATAATAATTGATAATAAGGAGATTCCAAAAGTAATCAATTTATTCTCTTCCAATTCTTTTCTCTTCTAGAATCATCTTTTGCTGAAAAACATCAGAAAACAAAACATTAATAGGGAGGTAAAATATACACTAAGAAGACATTCAAAAAGAGTATATATGACTATATATATATAAGAACCATAGGCATATAACTACACAGTAGTCTTTACAGTAATTAAAAAAGATCTTAATAATTTAAGAGATAGTCATTGTACATAGGTGGACTAATCCAACGGAATAAAAATGAAAATATGACCTATGTTCATTTACTTATTCAGTGTCATATCTTTCACCTAGCAAATGATTATTTTTAGTATTAGAAACAAATAAATTCATCTAGAAGACAAAAGATAAAGAATCTTAGTGGTCATAATGAAAATGTATGGGAAGGAAGGGGGCAGCCAGATTTCAAACTATACCACAAAGAATTAATCATTAAAGCATTTTGGTGATTGCTGGAAGATAGATGGGTCAATCGATACAGTAGATTAGGTGCACATCATATAGGAGGAAACAAACAGAGCAACCTGGTGTTTGATAAAGTCACCAAACCAGCTACTGCATGCAAAATCATCATTTTAAAAAAAGCTTTTGATAAAAGAAGAGAGAAATCTTGAAGAAACTAGATATGAATCAAAAACACCTCCCACTATAGACAAAGTAAAACTCTAAATAGATTTGTGACATAGACCAAAAGTATGCTATAATAAACAAATGAGAAGACCATGAAAACAATGACCTTGGGGAATCTATGGGGCAAGAGCTTTCCATCTGTGATTATATCTAGTTTCTCCTGTCTCTCTCTCACTTGTACAGAATTGTTTGAATCTCTTCTCTCACATTACACTGGAAGTTCCTTAAGGACAGATAGATTTTATGTTTGCCTTTCTTCATATCCCCAAAGTTGACTTAGCACAGTGTTTTGTACCTTGTGTGTAATAAATGCTTAGTGACTGATTTAAGGGTAGGGGGAGAGTTTATGATAAAATAAAGAATTGCAAAAAGGAAAAATGAATAATTTTTATGACATTAAAATCACTAATAATTAAAAATGCAAATTACAACAATTTGAGGTACTAATTCACACCTATTAAACTGGCAAATATTACACAAAATGTAAATGATAAAGATTGGAGGAATCGGGAAAAATTAAAACCATACTGATTCACTGTTGATTAAGCTGGGAATGGGTCCAGTCATCCTGGAAAGCAATTTGGAACTAAGTTCCAAAGGTAATAAAATTCTGCCTACCCTTAGATCAAGAAATACCATAGCTAGTTCAATACCTCAAAAAGAAAAGAAAACAAAGCAAAAGAAAGCTATAAACACACAAACAAACACATAGACATGCGCGATCATCCTTTGTCAAAAAGCTTATCCAACCTTGGTCAGGATCACTGTGGAGACACAATGCTCCACCCACCACCATGTCCCCAGGAACAAGAAAGGATTGTTTTAGGAGAGTGATTTTGAGAACCCAAGAAAATAGAACCCAACACCCAACAATTGTTCTAACAGTGATATTTGTGTTATATCATATCATTATCATATTTCATAGTATCGTATTGTATCTGTCATACACTGTTTTGTGGAATACATATATGTATTGTGTGTATATGTATAAATATAGACACATATATATGTACATACATATATATACATATATAGCATTGACAAACAACAGCAACAACAACTGAAAACAAAAGTATAGCACCAGATGCAATATTCACAGTGCCTAATAAGGTTATGAATATAATAGCATAGATCTGAATGGCAAAATATAACAGACTCTCAACATGGAAGAGAGAACCAAACTATTTATTCAAAAACTAAATCCATTATAGCAAAAAAGAAATCCATCACAGTAACCAAGAAGTCTGTACACATTATCAGGCCTTCCCACAAGCAGACTCCCCTAAGCAAAATGCCCTTTTCTCACTCATAGCCAACTTCCTGCTTCCTCTGTTCTTCTCAGCTCTGACTAGTCTGATCAACTTCCTCTCAGTTCTATTCCAGTTCCACCAATTCTTTTTCCACCCCTTCCTGTTCTACCAGTTCAGCAAGTCGTTCCCACCACAGTCTTCATGTGATTCAAACTCATGTGACTCAAACTCATGTGACTTAGGCTTCCATGTGACTTAAGCAGGCCACGTACGCCTATTAATGAATTGGAAAGCTTTTCCCATTACAACAAAAATATAATAATTCTGTTAAAACTTTACTAATACAAAAGGAGGTTCCCATTATTTTGGTAATGAAAGCCCAAGTAAGCCTATATTAATGTCATGGAATACTGATGTGCTGTATGAAATGATGTAAGGGACAGTTTTAAAGAAAACTTGAAAAAAATTCTGTGAACTGATGAAGAGGGAAGTGAACAGAACCAGAACAACTGATACAAACAACAATATTAATGATATTGGAAATATCTTGGAAAGACTTAAGAATACTTATTGATGCATTTTCCAATTATGATACCAGAAGAATATCATCAACAATAATTGCACATACCATACACTTTCTTACACAGAGTCCTTGAACTCAAGATACTGGATGAATGTGCCATTGTGGGAATTTCTCTTGCTTGATTATACATGTGTTTCATTTTTTTGTTGTTGTTGTTTAGTTTTCCAGTGGGTAAGATAGATGCTCCAGGATTTGGATTCTCCCTCAAAAAATGCCAAGAAAATGATGAGAGACCAGAAGGCAGGCCATAAGAAATCACTGACAAAAAGGACTGCTTTGAAATTTACATATTTAACTTATTGTATGTTTAAAATAAAAATAACCAAGTAAAAGATGAATGGAATCCTGTAGAATCTTCTAATGTTTCACAGTACATACAATTTCCTCTTACCTGATATTTAGTAAATTTCAAATACACACATACACACACACACATACACATACATCATAGATGCAGATATACAGATATTCAATTCTAGAGGTGATAAATATACTAAGAAAGACATGCTGGAACACTGTGATTGGAACTGTGAAATGATCTAACCATTTGAGATTTTATGTTGGAATTATGTGAGAAAAGGGATTAAACTTTTCACACTCTATAATAGACCATTTAACCTCTTTAACAGACCTTTTAGTAGATCCTTCAACTCCATCGTGTATGTAACCCAGGGGAGCTAGAGACAGAAACAAAAATCCAATATGAACTACACCATCAGTAAGAGTGCTCTTTGTGATACCAAAGAACTGAAAACAAAGTGAGGCCAGTTTCTTGGGAAATAGCTCCACTCTTATGGTACCTTGATAGAACGGGCAATTTTTGTGAGGCATGAAATAATGAATAAGAAGAATTCAGAACTAAGGGAAGAATGTGGAAATTAAAATCCCACATCTCAAAGAAAGCCTTCCTCAATCCCACTTAATTCTGGTGCCTTTCCTTTTAAATTATTTCCTGTTTTCTTTTTATGGAGCTTGCTATATACATACATACATACATATACATATACATATACATATACATATGCATATACATATACATACATACATACATTGTTTGCATATCATCTCCACCATTAGATTATAAACTCCTTGAGAGCAGGGACTGTCTTTTACTTCTTTTTGTATCTCCAGTGCTTTGCATACTGCCTGACATATAGTAAGTATTTTTTAAAAAAATGTTCATTGAGTGAATGAATGCATGCATAAATGAATGAATCAAAACAAAATAAATTCAACAAAAAATATTATGACTATAGCACTATAAAAGTGCAGTTCACTGGAAAGAAGTTGAATCTCAAGTGACTGAAGGCACAATGGAAATCTCAGAAAGTACATAAGGAAATATTTTTCTTCCCTCATTGCAAAGAGATGGAAGAATCCACAGGCCAAATGTTGAATGTGTAATATGCCTGCAAAGTGGTATGGAGCATGTACAGACCCCATCAGCTGCCTCAGTAGTTGCAACCTCTCCATGTGAAGGATGCTAAGGAGCTTGCTTATGAGGATGTGCAAAGGTATAGCCTTGGAGAGACTGTGGAGCACATACGGGTGTCATATAGCTGATTCTGGCTAGCCAACTGCACTCTGAAGCATAAGTTCCTTGATGGGCAGCAGGGGCATTCCAGAAGGCTTGTCTACTCTGCTGTTTCCTCTTTGTCTCATGCCCATGAAGGAAATCAGTAACTTTTGCTTGTGGTATCCAGTGAGAAACTGTTTTCTAAGGGAAAAGGCCACATGGCCCTGAGAAATGTGCCTTGTTTCCATTTTATTTTGTTCCTTCTTTTACACACTATGTTCAAGAAGTAGCTTCTCCAACCTTGGTCAGAAGCTTTGTGCAGCCTCAATGACTGCCCATCCCCATCTCCCCAAGAACAAGGAACAACTAATTTAGGGGAGAGATTTTCAGAACCAGGCAAGTAGAAAGACCCACACAGCAGTCATGCTTTATCTATCCATAAACCGGAATCAGTGCTATGTTGGAACTGAGCTAAGTTTGGAATCTACTTCTGGAGAGACCAAGGTGGAAAAGGAGAGAATATGCCCTGTATCCAAGTGGTAATAGAGAAAATGCTTATATATGTGTTGTGCTTAATGTTTGAAGTCAATATTTCTTTGTAATAGTTACACAATGCTATGCTGTTACTTGAAGCTGAGGTGCTTTTCACTGGTACCTAACGGTGAAAGCATAAAGTAAGAGGGCACCTTTTGGTCATAGCCTGGAATCCTGAGGGGAGATGGAGCCCCTCTTGGCTCTGGGATGGGAAGCCAGAGTAATCTTGTGACATGTGCATTTTCAGACAACCACTGTAGTTACTTCATTTATTGTTTCTCTATCACTAGAGAGATTTAACTCTGGGGATCCTCATAAACTGCTCAGATGTATGACCAAAGACACAATAAATGTATTCAAAATTCATTCCAGATAAATACAAAAACTTATACATAGATTCTTAAATCCATGATAGAGTTTTGATATGAGAAAATATCATCCTCCTCCGAGTACATATAAAGTATTTTATCAGTGGTGAGTCAGATGACCAGTGATTGGAAGAAATAGTGTTTCCTGGAATGTTTGCACCTGATTTGGTTGCAGTGGAATATGACTGCCCAAAGGGGTAATGTGGTATCACATAATTCTAATGAAGACTCAGCATCCAGAAAGGCAGATGATTCTTCCTCTTTACTCAACCTTGTCAATTCCTGTCTGCAATTCAGCAAAGCTGGAAAGTATCCAGAGCTAAAAACACAGCAGAGGGAACAGGAAGATGTAGGAATCACTAGAAGGCACCGAGAAGTCAGAATAGGGAAGAGCAGCCTTAAAGTGCTATGAGTACCATCTTCAAGTATTTGAAGGCCTGTGACCTGGAGAGGAGGGGTTAACTTCATTCTGCTGGACAATAGAAGGCAGAACTGAGAGGAGTGGGGGCATCTCTCTGAGAGTCAGAGTTACTTGACAGTGGAATGTGCTACTCTGTGAGGTACTGAGCTATTCCTCACTAGAAATCTCCATGCAAAGAATAGATGCTCACTTTTTGGTTTCATTGGAGACACAGTGATTATTGATTAGGTAATGTCAAAACACATGGAATCTTTCTTTGTTCTCTGTCCTTCTATGATCATGCCCTTCCCATCTCTGTGATTCTGTGATTCTGCCATGCTTTGTTAAGCCTATTCAGTAAACAAAGAGAAAAAATACAATAAAAGAAACACTTTCAGCCCCTAAAGAATCGAATGGAGAGTGAGGGAGGGAAGGATATGTCATGTACACACAATATGAAGATGGCAGATGGAATGAGAGAATGGAAAAGTGGAAATACAGCCAAATTTTTATTTCCAAATAAACTTTATTTTTTTAAATTAACAGATTTCTATATATTCCTTCACTACACACCCCACTGAAAGAAAAATATCCTTGTGCCAAATATTCATAATCAAGCAAAACACATTAATTCATCAGCTATATTCAAGACAATACCGTCTCATTCTGCCCTCTAAGTCAATCATGTGTTGGTCACTTTCTGCTTTATCTTAGGTCTCTGGAATCATGGATGATCATTACATCGATCAGAGTTCTTACAATCTTCAGAGTTGTTTGTCTTTACAGTGTTGTTATTATGTAAATTGATAGAGATAATTGAAGCCACTGAGAGTAAAAAATTAAGCAGGTGGATCATAGGACAGATTTATGCCTAAGTACAATTGTTTGCAGAAGGTGGTGTTGGGTTAGGGGAGGGAAAATGAGTAGAGGAGATCTGTCCAGCAGTTCTTGAACTAACCCAAGGAGTTCATCATGGAAACCTATCCTAAGATCTCATCGTGAATGCAACAGAGGTGAAATGTTGATGAGCTGAAAGCAGCTACCTTTGATGATGTCATTCAATGAAGGAAAGCCAACCAAGGAAATTTGTGTACTTTTGTGACTGGGCAATCTGAGAGAGGGATATAAGCAACAAGAGAGAATTTTGTAGGGGCAAGGAAAACAATTGAGGGGTAGGTAAAGGAAAAAATAGTTCATGTGGGGGGCATTTTTCCTTCTTTCTCTCTTTCACAGAGTAATTACAGTATCTAAGACTTGGAAGGATTTCAGAAGTCATTTACTGTAATCCAAATGTGAACAAGTATCCCTTCTCTAATGGAACTGACTAGTCATCTTTCTGACTTTACTTGAAGCTTCCTGAGAAAGAATTCCTCCTATCTCTAGAGGCCAGCCATTGCTTTCAAGTACCCCAAGTGCAATGGGTCACCTCTGGAGGTAATGGGATCCCTCTCTTGGAGATCTTCACTTGGTGAGGATATTGTGGAGTTAAGTATCATTTCAGATTTGGGTTGGAAAAAATAGCTACTGAGCTTTCAAAATCGGAAATTCTGTTCTTTAATTCATTTATGTATGACTTGAAACTTTAGTCAACGTTGCCTCACATAGGAGTATAAATCAGTCACTTTGCTTATTCTACAAATTGATTCAAACCTTCTTCCCCAGAACAGAATGTGTTTTAGCTTTTTCCGAAAACATGGAGCTTGGAACTTAACCCAACTCTCTATATGTAACCTGGCAGGGCCAGAGTAGGATGTGCTTCTCCTTCCTAAAAAGCTCTCCTCATCCAGCCTCAAATGGAAACCCCTACATTTGTCTGATGCTTCACATTATTAAATACAGTGCCTTAAAACCCACAAAGATGTCCCCAATCTATTTCCTCTGAATATTTGTCTAGGCATACAGACTACATATTATACTTTCAAAATAAATTTACAAACTCAAATTTATAAGTTTGCAATGGTATTTTTTAAGCCCCACAATTCTTTTGGCCCAAAGCCCATATTGACTATTTCAGCTATCATCTGGTTAACTCTAAAGAGTCAGTCCAGCAGAGTAGGACACCAGAGCAATGCCATGGTTACACTCAGGATGACAGTTTGAAAAAGCCACGCAGGAAGGAAGGAAATAAAATAAATAAGCCTCCTGATTGCACACAGTGAAGCTAATATGAGAAGTGATTCTCTTTGGAATTGTTCAGTACTCAATTATACCCCTTTTCAATTGCCAGAAAGTGACCCTCTCTCAAAGCTATATTCTAATTTTTTTCCAATATAATTAGGCATATTATTAATGCCATATCATTATTTTGATCTTCTTGAAAGGTTTTCTTGCTTTATATAATGTGGCCTTGAGGCATAAAAACAAACAGGCTTAGTAAAATCTGCATTCCTTTCAGATTTTATTTTTCTCATTCTTGAGAAAAAAAAAACTACCTTGGATGCCAGCATGCAGTCCTCCAACTGGCTAGCTTCCCGATGGTAGGTGATAATCCCAAATAATACCCAAAGGGGGGTCCTCTGTGGAATTAGGTGTTAAGAAGGGGAAAGGGAGAGGGAGAAGGGCAAATTTAAAAGGGCCATTGGTTAACAGAATCATAACACAACTACATCAATTATTGTTATAATAATAGCACATTGAATTCAATCACAAAACCTTTTCAAAACTGGAAAGCTCTTTCACTGTAGATTTGTTTTCTCACTTGATTCTCACCACAACACTGTGATTGGTATATTTATGAAGTATGATATTCCCAATTTTACAAGTGAAAAAAAGTGAATCTGAGGGAGATGAAGTGACATGACTTGTCACTTCCAGGCTGAACTTTTTTCTTCTCCTTCAATGTAATGGATCCATTATCACATCAGCGTTTGTTTTGCCTCCAATGGTACAGATCCTAACCCATTAACCTCTTTGGTTCTGTGAGAAATATTCATATTCTCACATCTTCTATAGGGATTCCATTCAATCACTTAAGGTGCAACTATCTTTCTTCCCATCTTTTCACATAGAGCATATATACTGTCCTTCAGCCATGTCTTAATCTTTATGCTCGATTAAATATCCTTGATTTTTCCAGTCAAATATCTCCCTAATGATATATTTCTATTTTGTCTTGATCATTTTCCATTAACAAAGTATTGTGGGCTATTCCTTTTTTATTTTAAATTATTTTACTTGTTTTCAGTTTTTTACAATCACTTTCATATATCTTAGATTTTTTTTCACCTTTCTCCCCCTCTTTTGTGGGTTATTCATGCCCACCATAACATAATGGGCTGTTAACCAAAAAAAAAAAACAGAGGTGAAAGTATTAATAGTCCTCAAACCTATGCAAATTTCTGTTCTAGAAACCATTTTCAGGCAATATTTTTATTTATCAATAAAATTTTGACATAGACATGAGAAGGGGAAGAATGAATTCCTCAAAGCACTTTCTATAGCATGACAAAAGGTGTAAAATATGTTAAATTTTGCTAAGTTTCCTTATATAGGGTGGCATGCATGCATTATTTGTGATCAATGAGGTCAGAGATCTCTTGAATATTTTAGGGGAAGAATAAACTGAATATATGAGCAATCAGTAAAAATGAACACATAAATAAACACAGAACTACAAATAAATAATCAAACAAGTTGATGGATGAATGAAAGTCGACTTGTAAAAAGTGGTAAAATAAATGAATAAATGAGTGGATGAGTGAAAAAACAAGCAAACAGTTGACTCGTTAAAAGCAAATATAAACTTATAAGATATTATTTAATGACATATTTTCCACAGATACATCTATATTATACACAATTTATTGATGCAACAACACAGAAAATTCAACAATTCCCAGATACCAGTAAAAAAGCCAGGGACTGAATAGGCAGCTCTTTGCTTACTGTGATCATGGTGGTTGTTCAGGAAAAAACATGGAAGAAGATTTCCTCCAGATGTATCTTTTTGTATATGGTATCATGATGTTTACCTCAAACCATAGAATATTAAAGAACCCCATCCATGAAATCCATTGCCACTCAAAATAAGATGGATTTAGTTATTCATATAGGAAAACAACAAAGTTAAGCAGTTTATTTTCCACTGTACAGTGGATTGGCAGACTGAAAGTCTCTATGAATGCACATTCCTTAGATAGATATGGTAACTGGGTTATGAATTAGAAACATTATGATATAAAAGTCCACATTTGGTGAATTTTGCAATACTTTCGTGACTTAAAAAAAAGTTATTCCTGAAATCCAAATCTAACTTCTGAGCACTAGCATTATTTTCGTGATGGTCTGTGTCTGAGAACCACAGAATTCTTCCATTTCTGAAGAACTAAAATTGTTTTGTACCCAAAAGGCAGTAGTGGGTTTGTGGAGATTGCAGCATTCATGATAACCTGTATGAAGAAGGGGATTTGAGAAATCATTCAAGAAATTGAGGATAGGAAAATGAAATGAAGGTGGCCATGTAGCAAGGAAAGGATAGTCTATTGATAAACTAATATTGACTGTTAGCCCCTCAAAGATGAGAGGATGAAAGAAAGGACTGTTGAATGGTGGGTTGATTCCTTATCAAATGTTTGGGGTGGGGAGCTGAGCTAAGATGATAGAGTAAAAGCACAGACTTGCTAGAGGTCTCCTTCCAAGCCCAGGCAAATACTTGTAAGAAATGACTCTAAACAAATTATGGAGCTGCAGATCCCATAGAATGATGAAATGAAGCAAATCTCCAGCCTAAGAAAGTATGGAAAGTATACAGAAAGGGTCTATCATACCACACTGGAAGTAGGGCACGGTTCAGCATTGACCCTATCTGCACAGATGACACATGAGTAGGCCTCAGGGGGACTGAATCTCTGGCACCTGTGGTGGATTCCAGACTTCACCATCCCAAAACATCGAGGGAAAACTTGGAAGGTCAGTGAAAAATCCTGTGGGACCTATGTGAGAGAGTCATCCCACCCCAGCCTCAGGGCAGTGGAAGGGGTGGAGGAGTCCATTGCAGCCACATCAGGAGCAGGCATAGAAGCAGAGGATGTTTCTGGAGAGAAGCTCTGGATCCACAAATTGCGGGTGTATTGAGCAGCCCCAGCCACTGGAAGCAGAGATCTTTGTTGACAAAGAGGTCAAAATTCAAGTAAATGATTGGGGAAATGAGTAAAATCTGGAAAAATTAATCAGACTATAAAATCTCACTTCAGTGACAAGGAAGACCAAAATATACAAATAAAAGAAGATAAAAGGATCAAAGCTCCTACAGTCAAACCATCTAAGAAAAATATGAATTGGTCCCAGGCCAAGGAAGAGCTCAAAAAATCAAGCTTTGAAAATCAAGCAAGACAACCAGAGCAAAAATTAGGAAGAGAAACAAGGGTGAGAGAAGAAAATAATGAAAAACCAGTCAACTGCTTGCTAAAGGAGAACCAAAAAAAGTGCTGAAGAAAATAGCACTTTAAGAAATAGACTAATCCAAATGCAAAGGAGTTCCAAAAAGTCAATGAAGTACAGAATACCTTAAAATGTAGAATTAGCCAAATGGAAAAGGAGTTCCAAAAGCTCACTGAAGAAAATAATTCCTTGAAGATTAGATGGAGCAGATGGAAGCTAATGACCTCATGCAATATCAAGAAATTATAAAACAAAACCAAAGGAATGAAAAAATAGCAATGTGAAATATTTCTTTGGAAAAACAACTGACCTGAGAAATAGATTCTGGAGAGACAATTTTAAAATTATCGGGTTACCCTAAAGTCACGATAAAAAAAAAAAAAGCCTAGACATCATCTTTCAAGTAATTATCAAGGAAGACTTCCCTGATATTCTAGAACCAGAGGGTAAAGGAGAATTGTAAAAAATTCACTGATCACCTCCTGAAAGAGATCCAAAAAGGAAAACTCCTAGATATATGGTAGTCAAATTCCAGAGCTCCCAGGTGAAGAAGAAAATATTGCAAGCAGTCAGAAAGAAACAGTTCAAGTATTGTGGATACACAGTCAGGATAGCACAAGATCTAGCAGCTTCTACATTAAGGAATCACATAGCTTGGAATATAACCTCCCAGAGGTTAAAGGAACTAGGATTAAAGCCAAGAATGAGCTACCTAGCAAAACTGAGTATAATACTTCAGGTGAAATAATGAAACTTCAATGAAATAGAGGATTTTCAACTATTCTTGATGAAAAGACCAGAGCTGAATAGAAAATTTGACATTCAAATGCAAGAATAAGAGAAGCATGAAAAGTTAATCAGAAAAGAGAAACCATAAGTGACTTTAAAAAGTTGAACTGTTTACATCCTATGTGAGAAGATAATATTTGTAACTCTTGAGACTTTTCTCAGTATTAGGGTAGTTGGAGGGATTATATACATGTAGACAGAGGTGACAGGGCAATTTGTACAGGAAGGGATGGTATTTAAAAAGAACAAATTAAGAGGTAAGAAAGGAATATATTGAGAGGAGAAAGAGGGAGAGAGAATGGGGCAAATTATCTATCACATAAAAGAGACAAGAAAAAGTTTTTTAAATGGAGGTGAAGAGGGAGGAGGTGAGAGAAAAAGAGTGAACCTTACTGTCGTTGCATTTGGTTTAATGGAGAAATAACATGCGCACTCAATTTAGTAAGAAAAGTTATCTTACACTACAGGAAACTAGGGAGGAAGGTCACAAGTGGGAGTGGCAAATGGGAAGAGGGGGTAATTAGAAGAAACACTTTTGAGGGAGGATAGAGTTGAAAGAGAGAATAGAATAAAGAGGGAGCAGGGTAGGTTGGAGGTAAATATACTTAGTCTTTCACAACATGACTGTTAACGGAAAATGTTTTGCATAAGTACCCATATATAACCTATATAGAAATGCATGCCTTCTTAGTGGGGATGTGTGGGAAGAGAAGAAGGGAGAGAAGTTGGAACTCAAAGATTTAAAAACGAAGGTTAAAATGTTTTTACATGCAACTTGGAAATAAGTTTAGACAATGGGGTATAGAAATATATCTTGCCCTACAAAGAAGTTGAGAGGATAGGGATAAGAGAAGGAAGAATGTGATAGAATGGAGAGCAAATTGGGGGAAGGAGGAATCAGAATGCACTCTATCTTGGGGCAAGTGGAAGGAAGAGATGGGGAGAAAAGTTGGAACTCAAAATCTTGTGGAAGTAAATGTTGAAAAATAAAAACAATTAATTAAAAAAAGTTTATGGGGGATAAGGACAATCACCATTGAAAATATGTAGTTGGGTTGGGATGTGCATATATAGGATTAAAAATCCCTTTCAAACTGAAATTTTGTTTGTATGTTTCTGTGTGTGCGTGTGTGATGTTGTTACCCTTTAAATTTGAGCATCTCTGAGCAAAGTTCAAATGTCCTTGTGATAGTTAAGAACCTTGTCACCAATCTTCCACAGTATAGAAAATTAGGTTCCATGAAATGATTTCTACAATTCAAAAACCGCTTTGCTGAGAAGTGGCCATAATTTTACTTTGGACTCTTGTGGATTTTGTCCCACAGCCATATTGCTATGTAAATACTGCTTTTTTTTCCAGATGATATAACATCTCTTGGCCCTGTGATCTGATGACTTGACTGTCTGTTCACAATACTTGTTTGCTTCCCTAATTGCATCTTAATTATTTTTCAATTGCTAAAACAACACTTTCTGAGTTTATTAAAAAGTACTTTCTAGTGAATTACCCGAAGGCATCGTCAACATTTCTTTATTGTCACACCATCTAGAAGAAATGAATCATCAACCTTAGTAGCTTCAGTAAAGCAGATGCAAACAAGAAGAGACATATCTTAAAGAATTCCGAACCAAGTCTAATTGCAGATTGTGATCTAGGATGGGAAAAATTTCTTCATACATTATTTAGGAATCATATCTGCTTACAAAATAGTTCATCACCAGGGCCTGAAAATTCAACCTTCTTAAAGCCTCTTTCATTTGTCATGTTTTCCACTGCCCCTCCCCAAAATATCTCTTTTTCTATATCTCTCTATCCTCTTTATCCTTGTCTATAGCGACATATATCTGCATATGTGTTGATATACATGTATATCCACACATGTATGGATGTACATGTGCACACCTAACTATGATTCATTCTCTTGCGCAGAAGTTCAAACAATGCATGAAAGGTACATTTTAAATGCCTTAACTTGGAAATGAAAACAATCTGCAATATACATTTTAAATGCCTTAACTTGGAAATGAAAACAATCTGCAATATGGCCCAACCTATTTCTCTGCAACCATTGTATATGACTCATTATTCTGCTGAAGATGTTCATTTTTTACTCTATGATCATGACAACTAATCAGTTGTGTTATCTGGTCCAAGTCTCTTCCCATGGAGGGCCTTAATATCCTCATATATAAAGAAGGGATTTGAGAAGACAGAATGAGTTTAGTGGCTTGCCATCTCTGAATTCAGGGTGAAGGTACTGGGTTCGAGAACCATGCTACTGACTGACTAGGGAAGCATCAGGGATTCACTTTTCCCATCCTCCTCTATGCGCAAAGTTTAATCTTCAACTAGTGCTAAATTGAAAATCCTCTGTCAATAATATTAATTAACATTCCTATAGCACTTTAAGGGTTACAGTGGACTTTTGTACACTATATTCTTTCATCCTCACAACTACTCTGTCAGGTAAGTTTTATAGGCATTACTCTTCCCATTATAAAATTGAGGCAACTGAGGTCTAGAGACATTGACTGAATTGTCTATGGTTATACAGCTACTAAGTGTCAGAGGTAGTACTTTAACTTTTCCCTGACTGCAAGTCTAAAACTTTTTTTCCCATAGTACAATCAAAATAAAAAGGCTTATATTAAGTACCCCTAGTGATCTAGGCACAATACTTGGTGCTGGGTGTACAAAGAACTAGATGAAAGAAATTTTACTTTCAAGACATTTGGGTTATTTTGAGATGGGAAAAAAAATTTAATTGAAAATTAAATCCCCACCTACATGAATAAAATAGAGAAAGAAGAGATCAATGACTTTGGAATGCAGCTGAAAAAGCTAGAAAAAGAACAAATTGAAAATCCCCAAGTAAATACCAAATCAAAAATGATGAAAACCAAAGGAGAGATTAATAAAATTGAAATTAAGAGAACTATTGAATAAATAAATAACACCAATAGTTGGTTTAATGAAAAAACTAATAAAATTGATAAGCCTTTGGTCAATTTGATGAAGAAAAAGCAAGAAGAAAAGCAAATTGCTAATATCAAAAACAAAATTCCTCCAATGAGGAAGAAATTTAAAAAAAATTAGAAATTACTTTGCCCAACTTTATGCCCATAAATTCTATAATCTAAATGAGATGGATGAGTAATTTAAAAAACGGAAATTGCCCAGATTAACAGAAGAGGAAATTGAATACTTAAATAACTCCATCTCAGAAAAAGAAATTGAACAAAACATCAATGAACTCCCTAGGAAAAAATCTCCTGGGCCGGATAGATTTACAGGTGAATTCTATCAAACACTTAATGAACAGTTAATTCCAATACAATATAGACTCTTTTGAAAATTGGGGAAGAAGGAGTCCTCCCAAATTCTTTTTATGATGCAAATATGGTTTTGATACCTAAACCAGGAAGAGACAAAAAAACAGAGAAAGAAAATTATAGGCCAATTTCTCTAATGAATATAGATGCAAAAAATTTAAATAAGATTTTAAAAAAAGAATACAGCATTTTATCATGAGAATAATATGTAATCATCGGGTAGGATTCATACCAGGAATGCAGGGTTGGTTCAATATTAGGAAAACAATTGGCATTATCAATCATATCTACAACAAAACTAACAGAAACCACATGATTATCTCAATAGATGCAGCAAAAGCTTTCGACAAATACAACACCCATTCCTAGTAAAAAACTGGGGAATATAGGAATAAAGGGAATTTTCCATAAAATAATAAATGTTATCTACCTAAAACCTTCAGCAAGCATTATATGCAATGGAAATAAGCTAGATACATCCCAATACAATCAGGGGTGAAACAAGCATGTCCATTATCACAACTATTCAATATGGTACTAGAAATGTTAGCTGTAGCAATTAGACAAGATAAAGAAACTGAAGGAATTGGAATAGGCAAAGAAGAAACTAAGTTATGACTCTTTGCAGATACTATGATGATATTCTTAGAGAATCCCAGAGATTCAAGTAAAAGCTATTTGAAATAATAAACCATTTGGGCAAAGTTTCAGATTACAAAATAAACCCGTGGAAATCTTTTGCCTTCCTATATATTAGTAACAAAGTCCAACATCAAGATATAGAAAGAGAAATCTTATTTAAAGCTAGGGGGATAAACCCTATAAAATATCTGGGAGTTTCCCCGCCCAAAAAAACCCAGGGACTATATGAACACAATTACAAGACACTTTTCACACAAATAAAGTCAGATCTAAGTAAGTGGAAAAACATCAGTTGCTCGTGAGTAGGCTGAGCCAATATAATAAAAATGACAATTCTACCTAAATTAATTTACTTATTTAGTGCCATACGAATTAAAATATCAGATAATTATTTCTAGAACTGGATAAAATAGTATCAAAATTCATCTGGAAAAACAAAAGGTCCAGAATATCAAAGGCACAAATGAAAAGAAATGCTAGGGAAGGTGGCCTAGTGCTACCAGATCTCAAACTGTATTATAAAGCAGTAATTATCAAAACCACTTGGTAATGGCTAAGAAAAAGAAGAATAGGCAAATGAAATAAGCTAGGTACTCCAGGCACAGTAGGCAATGAATATAGCAATCTCCTGTTTGATAAACCCAAGGACCCTAGCTTCTGGGATAAGAACTCACTGTTGGACAAAAATTGCTGGGAAAACTGGATAACAGTGTAGCAGAAACTAGGCATAGACCCATGCCTAACACCATACACAAAAATGAAGTTCAAATGGGTACACAATCTAGGTATAAAGACTGATACCATGGGCAAATTGGAGGAGCAAGGAATAGCATATTTATCAGATTTATGGAGAAGGGAAGAACTTTTTACTACAGAAGAGATAGAAAGCATTATGATGTGCAAGATGGACAATTTTGATTACAATAAACTGAAAAGGTTTTGCACAACCAAACCCAAAGCAACCATAATTCAGAGGGATGTAGTAAATCGGAAAATAACTTTTACAGGTAATCTTGGGGATAACAGCCTCATTTTTAGAATATATAGAGAACTGAGTCAAACGTACAACAATACATGTCATTCCCCAATTGATAAATGGTCAAAGGATATGAACAGGCAATTTTCAGAGAAAGAAATTAAAGATATTTATAAACATATGAAAAAATACTCTAAATCACCTTTGATTAGAGAGATGCAAATCAAAACAACTCTGATTTACCACCTCATACCTATCAGATTGGCAAACATGACAGGACAGGAAGATAATAAATGATGAAGAAGATGTGACAGAGTTGTAACACTAATTCATTGTTGGTGGAGCTGTGAGCTGATCCAACCATTCTGGAGAGCAATTTGAAACTATGCCCAAATGGCTACAAAAATGTGCATAACTTGTGACCTAGCAATATCAGTTCGAGGACTGTATCCCCAAGAGATCATAAAAATGGGAAAGGGTTCCAAATGTACAAAAATATTTGTAGCAGCACTCTTTGTGGTGACTAAAACCTGGAAATCAAGGAGATGCCCATCAGTTGGGGAATGGCTGAATAAATTATGGTATGTGAATGTAATGGAGCCATATCTGTGGAGTTTTGCAAAGGATTTCCATAATAGTTGTGTTGTGTAAGACTAACTATATTTCCCTCCATCCTATCCTGCCCCCAATTTCTTCTATTCTCTCTTTTGATCCTGTCCCTCCCCAAGAGTGTTGATTTCAAATTGCTCCCTCCTCCCATTGCCCTCCCTTCCATCATCCACCTCCACTCTGCTTATCCCCTTCTCCCCCACTTTCCTGTATTGTAAGATAGGTTTTCATACCAAAATGAGTATGCATTTTATTCCTTCCTTTAGTCGAATGTGATGAGAGCAAATTTCTAGTTTTTCTTTCAGCTCCCCTCTTTTTCCTTCCACTAAAAAGTCTCCTGCCTGCCTCTTCTATGAGAAATAATTTGGCCCATTCCATTTACCCTTTCTCCTCCCAATACATTTCTCTCTCACCGTTTACCTTAATATTTTTAAGATATGATCCCATCCTATTCAATTCACTCTGTGCTCTCTGTCTCTCTGTGTGTGTGCATGTGTGTATTGTGCACACATGAATGTGTGTGTGTGTGTGTGTGTGTGTAATTTCACTGACTACCCAGATACTGAAAAGTTTCAAGAGTTACAAATATTGTCTTTCCATGTAGGAATGTAAAAAGTTCAACTTTAGTAAGTCCCTTATGACTTCTCTTTGCTATTTACTTTTTCATGCTTCTCTTCATTCTTGTGTTTGAAAGTCAAATTTTCTTTTCAGCTCTGGTCTTTTCTTTAAGAGTGCTTGAAAGTCTTCAGTTTCATTGAAAGACCGTATTTTCCCCTGAAGTGTTATACTCAGTTTTGCTGGGTA
>CM053769.1:462152703-462168180 GCA_028658325.1 Potorous gilbertii | reverse complement strand
AGAGAGAGAGAGGGAGAGAGAGAGAGAGAGAGAGAGAGAGAAAGAGAGAGAGAGAGAGAAAGAGAGAGAGAGAGAAAGAGAGAGAGAGAGAGAGAGAGAGAGGCAAAAGGGCTGAACTTCCTTCACAAAGAAGAATGCTTTTTCATTTTTTCTGGTAGAAATATAGGTATAATGAAATCCTGGTTTAGAGACAAAAGAAAAAATCTTAAATAATTGTTATAGGGAGTGTGGTAGGGACCCAATAAAGGATTGTAGAAATGGGGTCTTGGTTTTACTTGGACAGCATAACTCTACACTGGACTAGATCTAACTCACATCATGCTTTGCTCTATCCAGCTATCCTGTGCTAAACAATGGAGATAAAAACTTAAGTCAAAAACTCTCCCTGCTCTCGCAAAAAAAAAATCATTCCAATGGGATAGTGCAAGTACATAACAAGAAACAAGCCATACAAAGAAGAGAGGGAAGTCAATCTCAGAAAGAAGACAGTAGGAGCTGGTGGGAGCAAGACCTCCAACAGGAGGCAAAATTTGAGGGAAATCAAATAAACTAAGAAGTAGAAGTGAAGGAACACAGAATTGTCTGCACCCCAGGAGCAGAAGCAGATAAATCACACATTGGAGTGATGGAGATATTTGAGAATGACAGGCCAGAGAACAACAATGAATCAATTCACCAAATATTGATCATATGCAGAGCAACCCAATCTATGTTGGGAGGATCCAAAGTTGAGGAAAGGTAACTCTCTCTTCATGAAGCTTGGAATGGTAGAACTAACCACTTTCATTAAGTGTAGAGCTGCATTTCAATGTCCCACCCTTTAGTTGGAATTGAAGTTAACTCAAATGTCAAATGGCTATTATTTATTTAGGAACCATGATACCCACAGAGAGCTGGATTGAAAATATAGTGCTCCCTGCAGGACTACGGTCACAGGGTGTCTTCCGTTCTGGGTTCAGCACTTCAAAGACTTATACAAAGAACTTCCTTAGCCTCTCCATCTCCATGACTGTCAATATTGTTGTTGGTACTTATGGTACAGCAGGATTTCTATAGGAAAACAACCAGCGACTCTCAGAGACCATCCATTGTGACCCTGATCTGAACAGGAATCTCCTTTACACACCCCTCACAATTGATGAACCCATCTTTTCTGGCAGACATCAAGGGAGAGTGAGCCTAGTCCCTCTTGAGTCAATACCTTATTCCATTCCTGGAGAGCTCTGATAATTCTATCAAAACTGTTCAATTATGGAGAGTCTCCTTTTCTGTTTGGAGGTCAGATAGACAGTGTAGAAGGTTCTTTGGGTGGAATGGGAGGAGGAACATAGGCCAGTAATTGTGATTCAAAACTTTGAAATTATTTCCGCATTCCTTTGAATCATAATCATTGATGCCTGTATATATTCTTATAAAAATGAGGAGAATTGGACTAGATCAGAAGTTCTTCACTGTTCTGTGTCCTGGAAATCTTTGACAACTTGAAGAAACATATAGACTCTCTCTCTGAATAAGGTTTTTAAATACAGACAATAAAATACCTAGAATTAAAAAGGATACCAATTTTATTGAAAAAGTATTATCAAAATATTGAAAAAAAATATTTACAGACCTCAGGACAAGAAGACTTGAACACGGTGATCCTTTAGAACCCTTGATTTCCTTCAAGATTCAGATCAAAGTTCACATTCTACAGGAGCCTTTCCCCCTATGATTCCCTTTTGTCTACTCTAGATGTATCTTATGTATATCCTTATATATTGTCTCCTCTATTAGAATGTAAATTCCTTGAAGGCAGAAAGGAATCAATTCCTTTCCCTCTTCCTTCCTTTCTTCCTTCCTTCCTTCCTTCCTTCCTCCCTTCCTTCTTTCCTTTCTTCCTTTCTCCCTCCCTCCCTCTTTCTCTCCTTTCTTCTTTTATACCCAAGGAACTTAGCATAGTGCCCAATAAAGTAATTGCTTAACAGATCATAGTCAGCTGATTAGTCCCGTTCCATCCCTGATATTTATTAGTCTCCATTTCTTCTTCCTTTGAAGAAGCACTGCCAAAAGTGCTCCCACCTTTTACATTGGCCTTACACTGATCACTTCTCCCTGAGAATATTTTCTTTGTTGCTTAAATATTTTCTTTCATCAGGAAAGTCTAAAGACCATCATTTGGGAGGTATTTGAAGACAGACCTAGGCCAGAACTTCCCCAGATAGATCCATTTTCCTTTAAGAAAATGTGTCTCCAAGCATGGGAGTGTTAATTATCAAAAAAGCAATTCAATGTGTCCTAAGGATCCAAGGAAATAATATGGAGGTGAGGAAGATTGAGTGAGAACTTTGTGCAATGAAACCACTGATAATGATGAATAATTGAGTGACTGCTGGCAGTAGCATTGCAGGAATGACCTGGAATTACATCTAGTCCTTATTTTATGCAGACAAACGGCTCTCGGAAGGCAAAAGAGAAATGGTAGAGGGAGTTAAGCAGAAGTGCTGTACTCCAAAGTGCCCAAAGTGGACTATTTTCCTCTTCACCGTCTGAGGACAGTCTAGACTAGAGCCATCGCATCTGGATGAGATGACCTGAGTCTCGGTCCCACTTTCATCATGGCAACATTGAACAATTCATATCTTTGGGGATTATTTTCCCCTTTTTGCAATTAAGTAAATCTAGTACCTCAGACTCAAATCATGTTTGTGCGTTAAGTTGTTGGCACTAATGACTTTGCTTAATAACTCTTTACACATTGTTTTCTTTTCCCAAAGAGATGGACAATGGGCTATATATTGAACTGCATTATGGGATGATGACATTCATTTCCATTTAATGAAATCAACATTTATTGAACAGCTATCCATACTTAATTAGACAACCAGGAGTTGTAGATGGAGGTTCCAGTGTTCTCTCTCAAATTTATCAACTGTGAGACCCTTGACAAGTCATTTAACTCTTCAAGGTATTTTCAAGGTTTCTGTGTTTATAATTTTCACAGTAATTATAGACTATTTTAGTAGAAAGGATGCCTTCTTTGGAACTTTCTTACATAAATGAAATCAGAAGTCCAGACAATGGGAGGGGGAGGGGGAGACAGGTAAACAGACAGAAAAAAAAGAGAAAGAAGGACAGAGATTTGTGAGGCATGGAAGGTTTGAGGAGGTAAAGATAAAACAAAAGCAAAGTTCTTGCCTTAAGAAACATCCAATTCAATAGCATACATTGATATACGCAAAGAAGTAAAATAGGTGGCAGAACCCAATGGGGGCCTGAGAGCCATGCTTATGAAGTGCTCTAGGAATGTTTTTTAGGGGGCTCCTCTCACTCTTTGTGGAGGAGGTGCCATCTTAGTGAAAGGACTTTTGAAATTGTGGGAATGACACCTCTCAGGTGACAGAAGCAATAGTCAACACAGTTCAAGCATTGTGTGAACCAGAGGGGTCATAGGGAATTGCACTTCAGGAACGCAAGAAGAGACAGGAGGGAACAAGGCTAGGTTGAGGAGCCTCTATGGTTGTAATCTGGCTAAAATTTGGAATGTATGATGGGGTATTATAGGAGATGAGCTGGAAAAAGGAAGTTTAAGGGCAATAGAAGGTCTTAAATATCAGGCTAAGAAGGTAGCATATGACTTTAGGGGTTTCCCAAAGATTTAAACAGCTTTGAGCTTGGGTTTGAGATTCTGGAATAGACAAAATCTAAGTTCCCTTTCAGTTTTAGAATTTTTTGCTTCCATATCCTGTTTTTCTCTGAGCATCCCGTCTATGGGCAAGATGGTAAAATCTTAAGGGCAATGAATAATCAATTTCTCTTGTATCTGTACTGATTTCCAATTGTTTTCATAGAGGAGTCAATTTCAACTTTTCATCTTTCACCCACCCCCTACACCAAAGAGGAAAAAAGAAACATCAGCAGGCAAGGTTAGCCAAGATCGAGGCATCTGTTGCTTTTAATAACTTTGGGCATTAATCCCCCAGGAGTCTGGATATCTAGTTATGTATTTAACACTTAAGAACAATATTAATGATACAGCACCCTACATCTCTTTCTCACTTGCTCATACTTAAAAGGAACAGAATGAGGTAGGAGGAAAGAAGACTGCCTAGAATATAAAGATAGCTGCCCATATAAATTCTAGAATCTAGATCATTTTTTGCATTATTAGGCTTGTGACATGCAACATAAAGTAAATACACATAAGTGCACCCACCCTTATGAGGATAGAGGGAAGAGGGATGGAGAAGAAGGGAAAAACGGAGAAAAATGGGTGGATGTCATCGATACATGAGCCGAGACTTCTTGGAGTAATCGAGAACATGTTGACAATGTTGTTATAATTGTCAAATTGTTTCACTTGTTTCCAACTCTGTGACTGCATTTAAGTTTTCTTGGCAAAGATACTGGAGTGCTTTGCTTTTTCCTTCTCTGCTTGTTTTCTAGATGAGGAAACTGAGGTAAACAGGGTTAAGTGACTTGGCCAACATGACATAGCTTTGTAAGGATTTGAATTCAGTTTCTCCTGACTCCAGACCCAATCCTCTATCCACTGTACTACCTAGCTGCTTTGTGTTGACATTAGTCTTCACAAATTACAAATGCTCAAAAAGTTTTAAGAAGGGACAGTGTAACAGAAGATAATAGGATAGACATGGAATGGTGACAGGATGGAGGGAAATACATTTAGCAGCTGTAACTGTAAAAAAAAATCTGAAGGAAATTTCTCTGAGAAAGGCCTTATTTCTCAAATATATAGAGTATGGAGTCAAATTTATAAAAATAAGAGCCATTTCCAAACTGATAAACATTTTAAAAAATACAGTTTTCAGACAAAATAATCAAAGTTATCTTCAATCATATGAAAAAATGTTCTAAATCACTATTGATTGGAGAAATGTAGATTTAAAATAAAATTCTGTGGTGTTACCTAATATCTTTAGGATTAGCCAATAAGAAGGAAAAGGAAATGGTGGAGAGCATGTGAGAAAAATGAGACATTAATCACTGTTGATGGAGTTGTGAACTGATTCAACCATTTTGTAAAGAAATTTGGAATTATGCTGAAAGGGCTATACCATCACACATGTTCTTTGACCTATCAATGCCACCATTAAGTCTGTATCCAAAAAGAGATTAAAAAAACAAATGGAAAGAGTCTTATATGTACAAAAATATAGCACCACTTTTCTGATGGCAAAGAACTAGAAATTGAGTGGATGCCCATAAATGGGAGAATGGCTGAATAAAGTGTGCTATGTGATTGTTATGGAATACTATTACGCCATAAGAAACGATGAGCAGAATGCTCTCAGAAAAATATGGAAAGACTTACATGAACTAATGCAAAGTGAAATGTAATATGTACATAGTAACAGCAAACCAGTAAAATAATCAGTTGTAAAGGACTTAGTTGTTCTTGGCAATACAATGATCCAAGACAACTCTGAAGGACTTACGATGAAAAATTCACCCCCAGAGAAGGAACCAAAAATGTCTTAATACAAATGAAAACATATTTTTTAACTATTTTTCTTGAGGGTTTTGTTTTTGGTTTATGTTTTCTTTCACATGATGAAAATGGAAATATGTTTTTCATGACTACACATGTATAACCTATAATGAATTACTTGTCTTCTCAATGAGGGGGATGGGGAGAGAGGAAGGGAAAGAACTGGTACTCAGTGTTTTAAAAATGAGTATTGAAAATTATTTTTGTATATAATTGCAAAAAAATAAAAAAAATAAATTGTTTAAAAATCCCACATGCTCTCTATCCTAAAGGACTGTCTGTTTTAACCCTTGTTCACACAAGGCAGAGCAGACAGGGGAAGTGTGATCTCAGGAGTCAGGTTAGATTTCCCGCTGCAATGTTTATTAACTTATTATTAATGGGACTGTGGGTGAATTGCTTAATTTCTCTCAGTTTTCTCCCCTAGATAATGGGAACAATAATTATTAATAATAATATCTTTTTTTCCTCAATCCTTATTTCTCAGGCAGTTGTGTTGTAGATCAAATGAGAAAAATATTCCGTTAGTGCCCTTTCTCTATATAGCAATTTAATGATGGAATAAAGGGCAGAACAAGGACTTCTTGAAATAGTAAGGTACCTTCTCTACTTGAATATTGTAAGATACTTGGCCATTCTAATATACCTTTGCTTGTCCTATTATGGGCAGGTCTATGGCCCCTGCACCAAACCTGTCCTCCATCTCCTTCAGCCCTACTCCACTCCAAAAGACCAGTGTCTTTTGGGGACATGCTATTCCCAGGATCTCCAGTGGCTTCATGCATCTTCTCTACCATGTAGTGGCCTTATTCCCTGCCAAGCCTCTTCCCAAGCATGCGTGCTCCAGGGTGGATTCATCAAAGGCTAATTTTAGTTTCCCTTCAGTATCCTTCCCTTCCAAATGTACTTCATCTTTTTTTTTTTAATAAAAATGCCATTTTTTGTTGAAATCTAGCTGAAACCCAACTTTCCCCCCCATGTTGTCCACAAAAGACAGGGACACACACTCCTTGTTTTTTCTTTGCTCCACAGGATGGGTCAAAGCCCTCTAGATGTAGTGAGCATTCAGTAAATGTGAAGCAGGCACTATCTGGTCAGCGATACGGGCTAGACATCTAGACTGAGTCACGTACCAGGTAACCAATCCTTCTCTTCAGCTCATCAAAGACATCTGATGTGAATCTGGGGATGAGAAATGCCAGTTTTTCCATTCAATTATCCCCTTAGTTCATGTGTTTCCAGAGAGGTTCAGACATCAGAAATCTTCTGAAGGGGAGTTTCACAGAATGTGGAAAATCTGAGTTTAAGCAGTTCACAAACACGTATTGCATGATAGAATTACTCTTTGGGGAGAAGTCTTCTTATTCCAGGGATATGTTTCCAATGAATTCCTGCCAGGAAACAAAACTGAGACTAGAGATTAGATCAATTGTGTTTAAAGAAAGTTGCTGTTAATACTATCTGGCTCTTGTGTGATCATTGAAGAATGTGTCTGATGATGATGAATTACCATAGACACAGGAAAAAGACTTCACCATCATTTGGGATAGAGAAACTGATATGGCCCCAAAGATTTTGATTAGAATTGTGTATCACATTGTCTCATAGCAAATGAACAAATGGGGCATATTTTTCCTCCTATTGAGCATGCTTATGTAGATTTGATCCTCCTACCCTCAGTTAGCAAGTCTACACTTATTTCATAAAGCACAGAGAGGTTTTAGATACGTACTTACTTATGTCATTATGAGAGATGAGGATTATCACTCCTATCTGGGCTGCAGAGGTTCTTCTGACTCCAGGCAGTAGGAGTCACTCACTTTCCATGCTCTTATGGGCAAGCTTCTTATGGAACAACTAAGCTGTCTTCCCGGTTTTGTCAAACAAAGGATACTTTCCTTAGCACACCCCATCCCACCGCAAAGGGGCCAAGAATCTTGCAGTGAAGGAAACAATTCAGGGCACCATATGAATATCAAAAAGGAAAAGTTTCCAGAATAGGGGGATAAGCTCTCCCATCCAGATCAAGAGGGGGAAAATAAAAATAATTAAAGCAAGTTGAAGGAGCATCTACCCAGGAAAGTTCTCAGTTGGATTTCACATCTGCAAAAACACTTGAGTGGGGCTAAAAAAATTAGACAAATTTCTAAGAGAGACACAATCATGAGATAATGACAGAATGTCCAAGTTGGAAGGGGCCCTAGAAACCATCTATTCCAGCTAATGCAGAAAAATGAATCACTACAACTACTAATAGTCCTTTTATTGCTTTGTAAGGTTTGCAAAGATTTCACAGATATTACTTCATGTCACCCTCATAACCCTGCTAGGTAGGTGTTCTCGTTCTCTACACTTTGCAGATGAGAGAACTGAAGCACAGACCTCAAATGACTTGTCAAGAGCCTTGCAGTTAATAAGTGTTAGAGCTCAGATTTGAACTTGAGCTTTCCTGACTTCAAAGCCCAGAATTGTAGCTATTTGACCACTTTGTTACCTCTTACTAGAATATGTCGGTCACATGTTTTGTCTTCATGAAGACTTTTAGTGAGGCTGAATTGAGGACATGTGGGAAATGAGTAACAACCAGTTTTGCCAAAAGCACAGCACACTTTTAAGTTTTATCTGTATCATTCATATTTTCTCCATCACTTTCTTAAGCCTAGACAATTGACAAAACAACAGATAAATCTCTGATTTGTTTCGTTTGAAAAATCTTAAGGTGTAAATGCTCCAAGTGCCCATATGGCTCTAGCATGCCTTTAAGAGTATATGGAGTGCTCAGGAGACCTAGGACCTCAGGGGGAGGGCTGCTGAACACTTTGCAGGGCTGCCAATCTGTGTTTGGCATCTATCTTTCACCCAAATCCCACCTGTGGCTCTAAGAAGCCGTAGCATGCACAGTGACCACTTCTCAGTGAAACCATCTCAGCAGATGGGCTAAACCAGGTTGAGGGTAATTGACGGGCCTCAATCCTGTTAGCTAGAGTCAAGTTCATCCTAAGTGTAATAAGACTTATCCCAGCGTAATGGGTGGATGAGAACAGCTTTTTTCAAGTACTATGAAGGTGACTGAAGCAGGTTCTAGAATTATTTGTCAGACACCAAGACCGTCTACTGCATTCTGGGCCATCACTAGTCACCTTCACTTTTGTCCTGCCATTGAATTTGGATGACTCTGGAAGAGAGAGTGAAACTGATTCCTTTGTGTAACTTTGCCTCACTTGAATCTAATTCATGGGCAAGTCAAGACATCACCCAATGATATCATTGGTTCTCTTAAAAAAATGAAGGAATGGTAACAACAAAAGCCTGCCCAAAACAGCTTATTTCTATTGTATATAGGACTAATGGTTAGGAACTTTTTTTGTGTTGGTGTTGGTGGTGTTGATGTTGTTATTGATACCGAGATTTCTTTCCCTTATATAGAGCTTAAATTAAACCCTTTTGAGTCACCACATCTAAAAATAAGAAAGAAAAAAGTCTGTATCCTTTCCTCTGGGGCCTGGCCACCCAGTTCAAATTTTAACTCTTTAAATCCTTGATTACAGCCATCAGAGCCCTCTGAGTCTTCTTCAGAAAAGAGACCCCAAACTCATGGTCCTTCGTCATATTGATTGCCCTTCCCTAGACTGTCTTCCATTTTTCAGTGTCCTTTCTAAGATGTGGTATCCAGAACTGAAATCTTTTCTTACTGTCTAATTAAAGCAGAGAACGGAAGAATAGTGATATCCATAATCATCTCCAAATGGAGTCCAATATTGTGCTAGTTTTCATCAATGACTTCTGACATTATTAAGTTAGTCATCCACAACCTTGGGCAACAAACTTTTCACTAAATATGTCTCAAATATCTTGTGAAGACATGTTTCTGAATTTAAGTACAAGACTTGGCATTTGTCCATCTTACTTTCTATCTAAGCCCCATTCTCTAGACTGGCAAGATCTTTATTTATTTAACTGTCTTTTTATTTGCTTGGGGGCACAGGGGATCCTGAAGCTATTGCATGACATGATAGCTATTGCTCCCAGCTCTGCCATCTGAAAACTGTACAAGGAAGGCATTGATGTAGTTATCAACGTTACTTATAAAAATGTTAAAGAGCACAGAGATGAACTGAGTTCTCCGGCCTAATACACTGGAAAAATACTTCAATCAACCAATAGACAATTATTGAATACATATAATGGAACACTAGAACAGACTCAGATAAAACAAAGTTTTTAAAAATAAGTTTGCTAACTCAATGAACTAATTTTCAGGAGAAAGTATTAGGCATATTATCAAAATAAACCATGTATAGTCATTACTTCCATACATGTATGTAAAACACATACAAAACACATTGAAAGTAATTGGATATTGGACACTATGAGTTAGAGCAAATCAGAAAAGACTTCACTTTGCATGCTTGGACTGAGTTTTGAAGTAAAAAAAAATATAGATTCTAAGAGATATAGTTGAAGAGGCACAGAATTCTTAGTATTCTAGCAATGGCCCAGGCAAGATCATGGACATGGGGTTTTATGAATGCATAACAACAAAAAGACTGCCTTGGCTTGACCAAAGAGAGGGGAAAGGAGGGGATGATGCATAAATATAAGGCTCAATGGATCTTTTCAAACCAAAGGACTTTAAAATCAAATAGAGGAATCCTATTTGATCACAGAGGTGATAGTTAATTATGTTTATTGAATGTAGGGGAGAGGAGATACGTGATATGGCCAAACATTCACTTTTGGAATATAACCCTAGTAACTTTCCTTGAAGTTTACATTGAATTTTTAGGATCGTAAAGCATAGAATCATAAAGGAAAGGCTACAAGGGACTTTTAATTCCATTTAATCCTAACCCCTTACTATACAGGTAAAATTGAGACATGGAAATGTTAAATGACTTGATGAAAGTCACATGAGTAGTTATTGTCAGTCTGGTTTCCATTTCTTGCTCACTGACTCAAAAATACATATCCTTTCCAATATTCCATTCCATCTTATTGACTGCCAACTTTGTGCTGGAACATTTGGTCCCTTTTGATATAATCAGTTTGTGCCATTGTTAGCCTAGATCTCTCCATTTTTGTCGTGGGGTGGGGGACAAGAGTAACATGGAACACTGTGTTAAAGGCTATGCTCCAAACTAGGTACATAAAAGGTATCTACAAAGACTTCAGACTACCTGTCTCGTTCCTTAACCAGATCAGCCTAGCTTGATCTGCTTTGACTCCTGCCATAGTGACTGTTGGTGATTAATCAGCATGTATGGAATGACTTGCTTTAGAATGTAAACAGTAATAAAGTTAAGTTTGCTCTCAGAGTTGGTGGACTATTTGTTTCCCTCTATTGACAATTGTATCAATTCTTGACTTTCCCTTAGCATGTGGTAGCTTGTCTTTTCTCTATAACTTTCTGATATTCAAATATCACTGACAGTGGCTTGATAGGTTTAATACCTGAGGACACAGCTGGATGGGACCAGAGACTCACCCAGAGGACAATTAGGAACTTCTTTACTCTCTCCTTAACTTCCCTTAAGTATCAATTCCATTAATTGGAAGCATTATCTCTTTCTTATCTATGGCTTTTATAATTGCGCATCCATGCATTATTATGGTATTTTCTAATATCTATAAAGAATTTGAAGGCTGCCAAAGCCTGTGACATATGTTATTCATTTCTAGCTGTCAAGAACAGTTTGTGTTAATTACCTCCATTTTACAACTGAGTCAACTTAAGTCAGAATGTGAGATTTCTTTCACAGAGTCAAGCAACTATTTTATGTCTGAGGCAGGAATTAAATTCTAATCTTTCCTGATTGAGAAGCCAGGGCTCTATCTACTGCCCTAGGGAGAAAACATCTAAGGTGTAACTCCTCTGTACCAACTGGTTGCCTAGATAGGATGGGGTGTAGAGGATGGAATTAAGGAGTTTGTTTTCAAATTTTTAACTAAAGAAGATTTCATCTCAGGAACCTAAGGCCCTTTTTTATTTTCTTCTTGGCATAAGGACCCAAAACATGTTCAAAACTCTTATTTCTTGAGCTACCCTTAAGCTCCAAGGTCCCAGAATTGTCCAGTCTCCTCACAGGCTTACATTCCCTGGTGATAATGACTGCATTGTGTGCCAAGGTAGAATCTGTGAATGGCCTAGATTTTAGGGAAAATTTGCTCTTGGGAGTGGGATGGCTGCACTTAAACCCATTATATTTAGCAATTTTTAGACTCTGACACTCATGAGCAGGAGCGATTAAAGTCATATCTTAAAGTGAGTCAGTTAATGTTCTTTCTATTCCATTGTGAGCTCAAAATGGCAGCTTTAGCAAACTCTTTAGGAAGACTCACACTGTGTGTAAGAGTCTGGTTTTCAAGAATGTTAATATAAGAGGGAGTTAAAATCCAGTTAAGCAGTGACCGTATACTTCTGCCTTCATGCATAGCTTGTTATTTAGAAGCCACTTAGAACTTCTGATGGAATGCACCTGGGACTGAGATCTGAAACAGTTTCCTTCACTTCAGATCCAGAAGAAATTTCCATCTGTGCTCAGGAATAGAGATTTCCTTGATAAATCTCAGTGTTAGTCAGATCAGGAATACAGGCTCTTTCATCAAATTAGTTCTTTCTGGAACAGAGTCATAGAGGGAAGAAAGTGATACTCAAAGGCCCTGTCCTCCCATAAAATCAAGATTTGTGGTACCATTCTTTGAAGAGTGTAAATATAGCATGATGGGCATTCATGAGTTGGCCATAAATTTGATTTTCATGATGAAAATTATAATATAGTATTTACTAAGCAATTCCAAAGTATATCAAATATTGTATTTATCTGGTTTAAACTCCCATAATAAACATAAAACAAATCAATTTTGATTGAAAAACACACATGGTATAATTTGATATATTTCTCTGCACTCAAAATTTTTCCCAATCCTATAAAGCAATCTGTACTCTTAGCCTGCATAATTGTTTACAGTGAAAGACAAAAGGATAGAACTTATCCAAATTATTGCCACTATTGCTGGATGTTCTTATAGGAACTTTTAAAAAATCAACACTAATTTTACCAGAAGGTGCTGTTACTAAAGACCTGGAATTTGAAAGAGAAATGAGTCCTATGAGATTATCCATGAACAAAACACAGCAGTTGACTGCTCCCAAAGGTCGCATTTTATTTCTCTCTGGAATGTTGAAGAATGAAAATAGTGTCTTCAAATATGAAATAGTCCTATTATCAACAAGAAGACAGAAGTAGCTTGACTTTGTGGAAGAATACCTTGTATTCAATACAGAAAAGTATAGGTTCAAATCTGGCCTTGGCCTCTGCCACATGTAAGTTGTGTGATTATAGGCAAGTCAAGTAACTTTCTCCTGGGAAACTTTGTAAGATGATAAGTTGCAATGCAACTGTCCTGAAACAGTTTTCTCATGTGAGAATTTCCTCTGTCAATGAAATTCCAGGTCCAGGTTCTATGCAAAGACCTATCTGCAGCTCAGGAAGTGTATGGCTATGTTATCATTCACCAATTTGATAAAAAAAATATATCTGACCTCTACAGCTCCATTCACCTTTCCTTGTAATCATGGTGCTATGGTGGTGGAGAGGATTGAGGATGCTCAGGCTCATGCAGTGGTCAGAATGCCCTGTTCAAACACATCCAAAATTTGGTTCCTGCTCTTATCATCAATATAGATTGAAATAACCACAAGAATGATGATGATGACAACTAAAACACTCTCTCTTTCTGTGGCATTGGTCTTTCTGTCCTTTAATTAATTCTCTAAAGTGGGAATCACCCACTCTCATGAGGGCTTTCCGACAGCTTTTGCTGATCCTTAAGTATTACCCAAATGGTTCATTTATTATTTGATGGGGGAGCTTTACAGGCTATCCTTTCAACCCTGGATTAATCTAAGCCCTAGGCAGTCTCCATCTAGTTGTTTGCTTTATTTTCCCCTAAGTGGAAGAGTTGGATACCAAGTGAAAGAAGAATGCCAGATGCTCAAACAATGAACAGCATGTGGTTATGCAGACGCTTGAGTTAGCATGTATGTCCTAGACTGGTGTAATTAATGAATATGGACCCTGCACCAAAACTCAACAGGCAGACACAGGATGGAGAGCAGCCACGTGCTGCTTCTAGTGATTTCAAACTTCCCACTCAAACCCCAATTATATTTTGAGTTGAAAAAGTTCTTAGAGATTATCTTTTCTTATCTTACATTTTACATATAGAGAAGCTGAGGCCAAGGGGTGTAAAAGAACCTGCCTCAGTTAGTGACCCAACCAGAATGTATGACTCAGTAACATAAAAACAAGGAGAATCCATGCCTGACGCCAAAATCATTTGTTTTTCCACTATCTACTTTACCAAAATTCATTTTCATTTGCAGAGAAGAATACAGCATTTATGTCATGGAAGTCTCCCTAGAATATTTTTTCCCTTCCTTCCCTTGAGATAGGAAAAGAGTAGTTGCTTGAGACCTAGAGAAATGTGAAGGACAAGTAAGGAGGTCTGGCAATCAGTGGAGATTAGAAAGAGGAAGAGGAAACTAAAATAAGAAGAGGTAGGAGAATAAGAGAGGTCACTCTAACAAGGGGAGAGACCTTGAAGGTATTCCTTTACCCTATTACTAGAATGTGACACAGAAAGATAGAGGTCTTTTTCTTGAACTAATCTGAAGAGTTGCATGGGAGGTACTGTCCTGATATGACAGGGAAACACCAGAGGAAAAGAAGACCAGAGAGAGATGCCAATCACTACACCTTGCAATCAATTGGGCACAGTGGGTGCAGCTTTGACTGAAGAGGCCACTCAGCCAGAGTACAACTCCTATTTTGGATCCTCATGAATTCTGAAAATTCCCACAGACACATCATAATTAAAAAATTCGTGAGTCAAAGAATTGGACTAAAAAAGGCAAGGCTCTTCTTGTTTGGATGAGGAAAATGACTTACTGGGCAGAAAAACTTTTGCCTCCATTGAGTGACTGGGACCAAGAGTCACAGTGAGATGCAGAAGATTCACATGTTCCATCCTAATGGGAATGGTGGGCACTATACAAGCATTTCTTTCTGATTCATATCATTTCAGAATTCATTCTGTCAAGTAGGGCTCAATGACATTTGTCTTTTATCTGAGAGAAAAGTCCAATTTCAAATGCTGTCTGTACTTTATGACCTATGTGACCTTGGCAACTTATGCCATTTCTCAATCTCAGTGTCTTCCACTGTGGCTTGGACTGAAGGACTTTGAGCATACTTTCCATTTCTATAATGGAAGATCATCAATGTAAAATTGGAAGGGACATCAAAGATCATCTTAACTGGACCTGCAGTCAGGAAAATCTGGGTTCAAATCTGGCCTCATACATTTATTGTATGACCCTGGGCAAGTCACTTTACCACTTTCTACTTCATTTTCCTCACATCTAACATGTAGATTAATAAAAGGATTTCTTCCATGAAATTCCAATTCAGTTGAAGGGCCACACTTGAGGACCTAGAAAGCCACAAGGGACCTCAAGCCCACAGGTTCCCCACCCCTGGTGTAGATGATAATAACACCTACTACACCGGGTTATGATGAGGATCAGATGAGGTAACTTAAAAGAAAAACTTAATCCTCTGTATGAAATATAGTAGGTGCTATATAAATGTTTATTCCTTTCCCTCCCAGAAGAAATTTAAAAAAAATACTGAGGTTCTGGGAAATTAATAGTCTGCTCAATCTCATACTGGTAGCAAATGTAAGAGCTAGGATTTGAACCCACGCTGCCTGCAGAGCCAGGACTCTTTTAATTGCAGCACACAACCTCACTGAGAAGCTAAAAGAACCATTCCCTCAAAAATATTTATAGCAGCACTCTTTGTGGTAGCCAAGAACTGGAAATCAAGGAGATGCCCATCAATTGGGGAATGGCTTAATAAATTATGGTATATGAATGTAATGGAGTACTATTGTGCCATAAGAAATGATGAACAAGAAGACTT
>CM053769.1:462114150-462152203 GCA_028658325.1 Potorous gilbertii | reverse complement strand
ACTCTCTCTCTCTCTCTCTCTCTCTCTCTCTCTCTCTCTCTCTCTCTCTCTCTCTCTCTCTTTCTCTGTTACATAGGTAACCATCCTGAAAAGTTAAAAGAATTATGATATCCAGATATTTCTAAGCATGTTTAGTGGTGAAAGATAAATTTTATTTCCTATTTATTTTAGAAAAACCAACAATTCCTCAAGAAAACCAAAGAAAAAAAACCTCATTATATTTTCTGGTTGTTTAACTCTTCCCAAAGTTAGCTCCTCCAGAAGAAGACCCATCACTACTGACAATCTCAGGAGATGAGTCAGGAAGGAACAGGAAAGGAATCTATTACGTATGGGAAGACCAACTGGATGCCAACGTCTTTTGAAGGCACCAGAACCAAGATTTAAAGCCCTGGAGTTACCTTTGAATGTGTTCACTTAGTCAAGATGGTACTCCTCACCCTCTCAAATCTCAGAAGGATCATCAACCCACCACTAAGGTGAGCCCAGGGGCAGAGTTGGCCAGGCTGAGGAGAGGGAGCTGAATCTCTCACATTGTTGTTCAGTCATTTTTCAGTTGTGTATGACTCTCTGCAACCCTTTTTGGGATTTTCTTAGCAAAGATACTGGAGTGGTTTGCCATTTCCTTCTCAAGCTCATTTTATAGATGAGGAAACAGATACATCGGGGTTAAGTGACTTGCCGAGGTTCACACAGCTAGTAATTATCTGAAGTCACATTTGAACTTTTGAACATTTAAAGAGGCGTCTTCCTGACTCCAGGCCTGACACTTTATCCACTGTTATACTTAGTTATCCTGAGCCCCTCAGACGTGCTCTATAATGAATGGTCTTCTAGGGTTCTCACATTCTCTGCCTTGAAAATCAGAGTGAAAGAATTAGTGTTGGCATTCATTCCCAGGTACTCCCATGGCAGCCAAGAAAGGGAGACAGTGAGCTGTTGTGGACTGTGGTGTCCCTAAAGGGTTAGTTTAAATACTTTGGCTACATAAAGAAAAGATAAGGTTCATTGCGGGGCGGGGGGGGGGAACAAAAACAAACTTATGTTGGAAAATATTGATGGCCAAAGAAGAAAGGGATGGAATGGATAAATAGTGTCAAGGAAATAACAAACATGAAGTTGGACAGACTTTGAAACATAGTGGAGGACAGAATACCCCGATGTGCTATGGTACATGGAGTCATGTAGAGTCTGATGTAACTGAATGCCAAACAGCAATAATTTGTTTTTAAAATGCATTTTAATCTGCACTGAGTTCTTACTTAGCAGTCATTTAAAAAGTTTTTCATAACTTCCCATATCAAGAAGAAAAGACTGCAAGCAGCTAAAAAGAAACAGTTCAAACATTGTAGAGTCATGGACATTACAATACAAGATTTAGCAGCTACACTAAAGGACTGGAGGGCTTAGAATGAGATATTTTGGATGGTTAAGGAGCTAGGATTACAACCAAGAATCACTACCCTACCCAGCAAAACTGAGTATAAGCCTTGGGGTTAAATGGACATTCAATGAACTAGAAGATTTTCCAGCCTTCCTGATGAAAAAACCAGAACTGAATAGAAAATTTGACTTTCAAATAAAAGATGTAAAAGAAGCATTAAAAGGTTTAAAAAAACAGGAAAGAGAAAGCATAAGGGATTTGAAAAGGTTAAATCGTTATATTCCTGAAAGGTGTAAAGATACTTGTAACTCCTAAAAAATATTTTTCATTATTAGGAAAGTTAGAAGGCGTACACATAGACAGAAAGTAGAGGTGTGAGTCAAATGTGATGGTATGATTATCTGAAAAATAAAATTAAGGGATGAGAAAGAATAATGCATTACGGAATAGCTGAAGATGTGTTTGATTGTGATGGAACACTATTGTGCTTTAAGAAATGATGAGCAAGATGCTCTCAGAAAAAAAAAAGCAAAACATGGAAACACTTACATGAACTGATGCAAAGTGAAATAAGCTGAGCCAGGGGAACACTGTGTGTGGTAATGAGAATACTCATGATGATCTATTATGAATAACTTAGCTCTTCTCAGCAGCACGAAGATCCAAGACATCCTCTTGTATTTATGATGAAAGGTGCTGTCCATTTCCACAGAAAGAACTTGTAAGCATGATTGCAAAATCAAAGATACTTTTTTTGTCTTTTTTATTTTTCGTGGGATTTTTTGCCTATTTTCTTTCACAGAATGACTTACATGGAAATGTGTTTTGCATGAATACACATGCCTAATTTGTGTCAAATGGGAAGAGAGCAAAGCAAGAGAGAGAATTTGGAATTCCAAATTTGAAGAAAGGAAATCTTAAAAATTGTTTTTGCATATAATTTGGAAAAACAAAATGTTAAATAAGATCTTTTCAAGAACATTTCTCCTTTTAAATGAGAAAAGTAATAAATCTCTGGTGCTTAACACAATATGTGACACATTGTCAGCTCTTAATCAGTCTTGATTGACTGACTCGTAAACATAGTCTTGAACATGGAGTTGAACATAGTCTTGGACCAGCTTTATCTAGAAAGAGATAGGGGAGGATTACTCCCTTCTTTTCTGATCTAAGTAATTTTGTCTGGGGTGAATAATGAAGCTGAAAAAAATCAAAAATTGTCTCTGGGTGTATGTGGGGATGCTTAACAAGGGTATGGGTGGCAAGGCATCTTGCAAAGAAAAGATTTGCTCTGCAACCCCTTGGAAATAAGTTCCGTTATAGTAGAATATCCAGCCTCAGCTAACTCTGTGACCTTGCTCAAGTCATTTACTCTCTGACAAACAGAAATCTTAGGATGAATTGATAAAGGCTTGATACCCAGATTAAAGATTTAGTTCATCACATTATGTCTCTGGAGGAGACTAAAGCAAGTGCATACTAGAAAAATGAGAAAAAACAGGAAATTGATGCTTTTACAACAAGAGGTAGATTCTGTCTGAAATAGAAAATAAATAGAATTGATTACCACTATTGAGGCCCTGCTATTACTCAAGAACATAAACTATTGCGACATTAACAAATAGAACCAACTGGTAGAACTGGCTTATCTTATCACTAATAAACTCTGACCCATAATAAAGGAATGAGTTACACTGATTAGTGACAAATTGGAAAACTCCTCATTAGCTTTGGGTCAGTCTAGATAAATCCAAACAAGTATGATTCTTACTGGAGCAATTGGGTTAATGGCATAAAGATAATATTGGGTTATAGTATTATGAATTGGAATGGGAATGATGGCCAAGCAGTGCTGAGTAAAGCACTTTCCTTAGAAATAATCCCATTGCAGACATGTAGTGCAGTAATACTCCAATTAACCAGAATGCCTGGGAACATGGGATATACTGTTCATTCTGGTTTAATAATTGGCTGCCATCAAATGTCATGTCAAGTTTGGCTCAGTATTGGGAATCTTTGATTTATTTTGTTTTGACAGAGCAGAAGAAATTACCCAACACTGACCAGATGAAGTCTAGTCCCCAAGAAACAGTCTGTTTGCTAAATAAAGTAAGGAATGTGTCCTCTAATACTGATGGCATTTTACTAGCACTGACTCTTGTAGTTAACTAGAATAGTGTTGTCAATAATTATTTACAATAATAAAAACAATAGAAAATATTTCTACACAACAATTAAGTTCACGTTTTCTCATTTTCCTCACCCAGCAATTCTATAAAGGCAGATACTATCGTTTTCATCATTTTTAAAATGAGGAAACAGGCTTAGAGAGACTTGACCAGGTTAACATAGCAAGTCTGGGGCAGAATTTGAACTCAGTTCTTTCTGATTATATTGAGTCTTTCATATTTTATGCTACCTAGTTGCAGTATTGTACTCATTGACTTTTTTTTTAGTTCCATTTTCTTCATTTGGTATTACTTCATTCCAGTCTCCTCATGTTTTTCACAATTTTTTATATTCATCATTCCTTATAATGCAAAAATATCCAATTACATTCACATATCACACTTAATTCAGACATTTCACCACGCAAGAGTTTGTGTGTTAGTGAATAGACATGTGACCATAGAGTTAGGAGTATTGGGACCATTCCCTGTATGGCGCACATACACACTGAGTAGGTGATCCTAGGCAGATCACTTAGACTGTAAGTGCCTCCTGGGAAATCTCTAAGATTGGAAGCAGCTGAGGAAGCAAGAGTTTGTAGTGTGAGCATTTACATGAAATCACAGGTACTATCACATATTTTGATTCCAATTTTTGTTATCACAATAATGTTGCTATGGGTAAATATTTTAACATTTGAGTCTGTGTGTGTGTGTGTGCATGTGTGGGTGTAAGATGTTGAAATTTCTGACAGATTAAACAGCCTTTACTCAACCCTTATTCTGCTTAACTACCTATGACATTTGACAATGTTGAGCAACCTAACCCTCTGACGATTCCTTCCTGCCCTGTATTTGTGAGCCTCCTCTCTTAGATCTCCTTCTACATCTCTGACCACTACTTTATTCTTGGGGGATTTATCTTTAAGAGCCTATCTTCTAATACTGTATACCCCAAAGTTCTCTCTTTGGTTTCTTTATTTCTCCCTTCACTATGACAGTAGCTTCAACTGGCCCATGGGTTTAATTACCATCTCTATGCAAATGACTCACAGATCTGGTTTTGGGCCCCAGTAATATATCTTCAGTGTTTCTCAATCATTTCACACATTTAAATGACTTAACTTCACATTGTCTTTCACCCTCCCCAAGCTCCTTTATTTCCAAACTTGTCAGATTCTGTAAAGGGTGCCCTCTCTTTCCTCGCTGTGAAATTCACAACTTCAGTGACTCTCCCTTAATACTACTTACTCAATTATTTGCCAAATCTGGTCATCTCCTCCCCCACCCTTTGTCTTATTTCTGCTCCTATCTTTCCATTCACATGGCTACCACCCTACTTCTGATCCCCAATTTTTCTCTCATCTTAAATTATTCACCTCTCCAATCTATCATATGTATGGTTACCAAAGAATTTTCTTGTGCTAGTATGAATACAGCACTCCCTCATTCAATAAATTTCAATGTGTCTTTCTTGCCTGCAGTTGAAAATGCAAGCTGTTTTATAAAGCTTTTAAAGCTCTGATTAAACTGGTTCTTACCTTCCCTTACAATTTTATTATATATTCTTCCCTGTCCATGGTATATGGATCAGTCAAATAGGATTGCTGTACTCTAGATGGGACACTCCATTACTCATGTCCATACTTGTACAAAAGTTTCCCCAATGACCAGAATGAATCCCCGTAGATTCTCTGATGTCAGACTCCTGTTTCTGCCAAAACTCTACCCATGTTTCAGTTTTGAAATAAAGCTTTTCATTATCTCTTCTTGCTGCTAGTGCCCCCCCTATTTTATTATGATATTTATAGACATATCATATCCTCCCAAGTACGTTATATCCTTGTTGCCAGGGATTTTCTCATCTTTTTTTCTTTGTATCCACTTTACTATACACATTGCCTTACACAGAGTCAGTGTCTAATACATGAATTTTAACTGATTAATTCACCTCTACAAGGAAAAATAATAGATGAAACCCATGAGGCTTTTTCTCTGGCTCAAAGGGTATGAAGAGGATGGCACATTTCATATATATTTCCAAAGTACTTCCCATAACTATTGGACCAACATCTAGTTCTACCAGTAGAGAATTAACATATGTGTATCCCTACAGGCGCTCCAACAATGTCTATATACTTCTTTAGTTAGATGAGTAAAAGGTAAAAATTGGAGGTTCTCATTTTACATCAATCAATGCAATTGCTCTCAAAGTCTTAGGGTTTTTTTTTTAAATCGCTTTCTTCTTTTAAAAATTTTTCACTCAAGTCCTTTGTCCACTTCTTTAATGGGAAATAGCTCCTAATGTCTTAACTGCATTAATTCCCTGTAGATTATGAATGCTATAATTTTATCAGAAATATGTAGTGTATCTATCTCTGTCCCTGTCTTCAAAGTTCTTCTTTGGATGCAAATGATCAAGTATCTTCATAGAAATGATCAAAATGTGCCAAGAGCTTCACAGACAGACATGATCTAAATTTGACTTTATAACAACTCTTTTCAGTAGGCATTCAAGATGTGGTTATTACCACTTTATAAATGAATCAACTGGGACTTAAGGAGTTTAAACAACACCCCCTAGTGAGGAAAGCCAGAATACTATGTAATTGGGAAATACTTAACAAAATAAATAAAGCTACAATAGAATATAGATAATGTTAATGTGTGATTGAATAAGGCAATGTGCTGCCCACATGGGTCTTCATGTACAATTTACTGGCTCTATTTTTTTTTGAGTTGGATACCAGTGGTTTCAATTACTTGACGTTGGCTAGTAAGTGTGAGCAGTGGTATCTAAAGTCAGATCTAAGTCCCAGATCAACAAACTATCCAATTAATTACAACAGCATTTATTAAAGACAACAGTGTGCTAAGAACTAGAAATCACAGCAGTCTTTAACACCCAAGAACCATACACTCTAATGAGAAAGAGAGCATTCCCTTTATCAGTCTTTACATGACACATAGATTGGATGAATGCTTAAGATTCCTCCTGAAAGAACTAGCAGCTAGCAAAAAATCAAGATCTCCAGTCTACAGAATGTCGGATTTGGATGGGGTCTTAAAAAAAGACCTGCAAGTCTCAAAGAAAGAGGTGAAGAAGACCATTCTGGGGACAGAGAGCCAGTGGAAAGACATAGAGATGGGAGATGGAGGACAGTTTATGAACTACTATACAAGTAGACAAGTGTGCCTAGACAGTAGAGAGCATGGAGAGGGCAGTGTGTAAAATGACTGGAAAGATACAGAGTAAGAGACTAGAACTAGATCATGAAGATCTTGATAGACCATAAAGAGGAAGTTTGGGACTGGTCCTAGAAGTAAGTGACGGCCGATAGACTTTATTGAGTGGATGGCAAGTTACAGGATCATATCTTGGATTGAGGAAAATCACTTGGACAGATGTACAAAAGATTACAGAAGGAAATGAATCAAGACAAAGAGATCACTTAGGAGGCAATTAAAATAATCCATGTAAGAGCTGAGGAGGTATAGAACTGGAATTTCATCTTAGAGAGTTTTGGGAGAGAAAAATAAGGAGGACTGTGGAGATGTCTAGTCAGCTCCCCGTTCCTTGCTGTTTTCCTAGTTACATTGATTTTATTTGTGCAAAGTCATCCTAATTTTATTCAATGGCATCTTTCAGAATTGCTTTAATTGTTTTTCTTGCCATGATAAGTATATAATTAAGTATAGTGGTCAAAATAAAGTGTTTTCTTGTGGGTAGCTGGCTGAGTGCCATCATTACTTACCTTTAAGTATTACCTTGTCATTGGACCCATGTAAGGGATTCATGCAGGGCAGGGGAAGTTGGCTCTAAGCTCTTTTATGTCCCTTCCAGCTCCACAACCTCCTTTATCTCAAACTCAATGTTTCTCTGATGTCTCAGGACACTGCAGGGCTATGGTTGATTGTTTGGAACATCAGTTCTCAAAGAATTACTGGTTTTGATATAAACAGTGTAGAAGGACCCACTGGATCTATAGCAGGTCCAAGGTTCACTTACTGAGTTGTTTTGAGGTTGTTCTTATAAAATAAATTCCAATTATTAGCCCAAGTTTCAGGATTCTTACTGCTGCTGTATATCTCTCCTGTTCTGAAAAACAATGTGCCAGCCATTTAACAGCAACTGCCAATTAAACAAATTCTGCTTAATTGGAGAGCCACAGAAACCTAGCCAGGAATATTGTCCCTGATTCCATTGCCTCATGTCATTACTGAGAAAGCATGTCTTATTGTAAATTCCTATGGAGAGCCGGCAGGGTTGAGGGGAGGGAGGAAGCATCTTCTTCTGGTAGGTGCCATATGGTTTTTGTCTCTAGCCAATAGAATGGACAAGGGATTGAGTTAGCAAGTTTCCATCTCTCATAAACATATCCAGCATGAATGTGGAAGAAATGTTGGGTACCACTTTGGAAAGAGAATCCTGATAGTTACATTGATCTGATGTATGTCATCAAAGGGAGCTCTGTAATGGAAATTAAAAATCTCTGTCTATTGATAGGCCTCAGATGGAGCTATTAAGGGAAGCTTGATTAGGGGAGGCTTGTTTAGTATGAAGGCCCACACCTTTTGCTGATTGCTAATGAGGCACTGGGTCACCAGGGGTCCTGCCCTCTGGCTCTGAAAAGAGTATATAGACTCTGAGAGGAAGGTTTCGCTTTGGGGTTTGGTTTTAGAAGAAGGTTGTTGTGCCAGATAAGACTCTAGGTAGCCACTAAGGAGCCCCCTGGTTTTGAAAACCCAGATGTTGGAGCTTCTCTCTCCGGTAATGATGTATGTCTTGCCTATGTCAGACAGCTAGAAGCCTGTCTATTGTTGGTCCTGCTTGTATTTTCTCTGTTGGTATATGTAATTAAAGTAAGATTGTTTACCCCTCTTAAAGTTACTTTCATTCAAGAAAAGCAGATCTAAGAACCTATGCAGCAGGCCCTCCTCAGGGCTAAAGTGCTTGCTGCTACAAACTTGCACCCAGGTTCCAGGTTAAAGCTCCATCACTGTCTCAGTTTACACATGCTGACAACAGTTGACAACTCACATTAATAGAGCTTGGCTTGTTGCCCATGCTCAGAGGGCCCATAAAATATCTCCTAACCACTGACTGTCATGGGCACCAAATGGTGTCAACCTCCCGTTCAGTATACTCAACCACTGAATGGTATGCCACTTGCCTGTGTGATAAATCCTGGTGACAATGAGGCATCATGGGAATATTTATAAGTAAAGACACTGTTCAAGCTCTGAATTTCATTAACCTAGCAACACAGATCACATGAGCTATTGCTTACATGAGGGGGAATTTGGATGCTCTGTGCCTCTATTCTTTGGAGGTGCTTGTCTTTTTAGAAGCAATGGAGTTTTTAAAGTGTGGCCTCCAAAGAGATTGTTGAATATAGGGTGGTTACTTCATGCATTCTCAGTAATGACATGTGACAAATGAATATAAGTTGGTATTCACATAGTCATGCAATCACGTATTGAAAACACAGTCAAATGCATTACTGGTACAAGTGAGCTGACACCAATGAGGAGGAGAATTGAGCTGAGCTGAGTGGCACATGAGAGTGAGAATGAGGTAACAAATGAGAAAGATGCCAACCAGGTTCATCAGAGGGCAGATCAGAAGTTCTTTTTTGGGAACCAGAGCTATGATCTGGTTTTCTTGACCTTGGTGGTATTTCAGCGGTACAGGAATGAGGTCAAAGGCTCTGCAGTCAAAGAACTTGCATATAAATCCCTTTGATAAGTCCCTGGACCTCAGTTTACTCATCAATAAAAAGGAGTCAGGGACAAACTTGATGGTCTCTGAGAGCTCTATATCAAAGATCCTGGGATCAACATTCTCTAAGGTACCTTGGGCCTAATTATATATCCTAAACCTTGGGCACCTGGGACATCCATCCTGGGCACTCTTTAAGGATAATGAAAAGAAGATGGATGGGGAATTGGGGCCATGTGTGCATCAGGCCAGGCTCATCCAAAATAATATTAAGATAAGGAAAGTGAGTCCTCCTACTTGCCTAGCTCACAAAAAGAAAACAAAGAGTCTTTCATCTTTGCTTGGGCAATGGTTATAAGCTGACAATTTGCACAATTGTAAATAGCCCAGAACATACAGTTTTTGATTTTGAAATGGATTTGTTCCTATTCTGTGGGCATGGTATGAGACCAGCATACCTTAAAGGCATATTCCATGCTCTCTTAACTTAAGAGGCTGCAGCAGAATAACCCAGGCTTCACCCTAAAGGGAAACAGTTAATATTTCTTCACAGAACAACTGGGAATTGGCTCCATGATAGACCTGAATTTAGTGAATGATGGTCTTTGTCTTCCCAAAATGCGTCAGGGAGGTTTCCTCAGGTACGTGTGCTGCCTGATTAATCCCTACTATTTAGATCAAGGACAGTTCTCCCCAGCAGATGAGGTGTGTCTTTTGTCTAAACAATGTCTATTTACAAATATCTTTCATTTCCTACCATATGCTGCTGAGCAGTTAGTTGCATAGGCAGTGAATTCCCAAGTGGAGTCCAAATGGAAGGCAAGATAAAGTTGCCAATGTCCCAAGTCAGGAACTTTGGTGGTCTCCAGTGTATTTTGCCAGATTACTAATATCTTTAATAAAATGAAATAGATAAAGAACGGGAATGTTCAACTCAATTAAATCCATGAATAGATCTAAGAGTGAATTCTTATTTGCACTTTCTTCTATATTTACTGACTTGTAAGAGATAAGTATTCCTGTGGCCATTATTAATAATTGAATTTTATCTTGTGAGTGCCTAAGAAGCTGAGTTCTGAGGGCCCACCAGCATGGAAGGGAGATGCCTGTTTGTATGTGGTGTGTAAAACCAAAGGTAGGGAAATAGAGGGGGGAATGTGTGTGCATTTGTGTGTGTGTCAAATGCAGGCATATGTGTTTATATGGTATGTCTGCATATGCATCACGGGACTCCTGAGGTAAGGGGGAGTAATTGAGGGTATGAGTGCATGTGTGTATGCATGTTTGTGGTATGTGTATATATATGCAAGTGTGTCTTATGTATGCAAATGTGTGTGCAGTGTGCCTGAGATAAGGGGTGGGAGGAAGGAGAGTGTATGTGGGTCTTGTGTGTTCATACATATATATGTATGTGGTGTATGTCTTTTGTGCATACACATGTGTGTGGTGTACCTAAGACAAGGGGTAGAAGTATAGAGGCATACATATGTGTGTATGTGGTATGCCAAGAATTAGGGAAGGGAGAAGAGTAGGAATGTGTGTGTGTGTGTGTGTGTATGTGAATCCAGCAATTGGGGTGGAAGGATGGAAGGTGTGAGTGTGTGCACATGTGCATTTTATATGCTTACACATGTGTGTATGTGGTATGTATATGTTAGGTATATTAGAGATAAAGGGTGGAAGATAGGGTGTGTGTGTGTGTGTGTAATTTGGATGCGACTGCCCTTCTGTTTTTCTCAGCTATTCTGGAAGTTGTTGTCTAGGATACAGAAAATATTGTAGCTGAGAAATTGCATTTCATATTTCAGACATATCCTCAACGCTGGTGGTGAGTACATTTTTATAATACCTTTTTTTCCCTTTTGCCCTGGGCAAATAATATTTGGGGTTGTCATTTTTGTTTTAAAATCCGCCCCCTCTGTCTAAGATTTTGAAGCTTTTTTTGTTGTAAAAATGGAAATCATGATCCATCTGCATTTATACACATTTGGATGTTTAATGTCCCAATTATTTGGGAACTTTGCATGTACAATTAGAGCAACATCTTGAATCCTTGCTCTGTGGGCTTGGCTTTCATCTCTGTAATAGAAACAACAGCAGACCCTCCTGCTGCTCTGAACTCTAGCCAGCCAGTTAGGGAGCACAGAATGGAGGCCATGAAGCCTCCACAGGAGGTCGAGCTGTTGGCAAGATGAGCCCTCCTCCATCCTAATAGCCTGGAGCTGCCCTGAGACCAGCAGATCAATAAGTTGGAGGAACATCCCTTGTTTGTTGATGACTTTTATGAAACTAATGACTTAAAAAATTGCCAAACCCTATTTTTGTCCATCTTGATGTACCACTCTATAGAGGATTTCTAGAAAAAATCATATGGGCAATAAGAATATCTTCAGCATTTGTGGAGGGAGTACATTATCAATGAGGAAACTGATGGGCAGAATGGAGAAAGTGCTTCCCCAAGGCCACTCAGGTAATATATGCCAGATTGGGGGTTGAAACCCAGACCTTCCGACCCAAAATTCAATACATTTCTCACTGTACCACCTTATGCCCCCAAATGGATCAAAGGTTTATTAAATGCCAGAGCATTTATATCTGATTTTGCTTTAATCAGATAAACAATCTTCCTCTTTAGGGAGCTTCAAGTGGGGGCACTTTCAACTTTCCAACTTAAAATCTTCAAGAGATTCCTGGGTGGGATGAATGGTCAAAAGACTTAGCCAGGGTCCAGGCACAAGCATATGCAAGCCAGAATGTAGTGTACCTGACTCTAAGGCCAACTCTGGCTCCACTATGACTCCCTGTATCTCTCTTTCTCTGTATGGACAGCATCTCGACATTTTCACTTTCACCCAGAGAAATGGGTGGAAAGGATTTCAGGCTCCATATTCTGTCCCCTAAAGTCATGTTGCTTCAAGACTCTACTATCCCTGCTGGCCATTGGGCTTCCTTGTGTCAACTCCATATGGCACCACACAAAGGCACTAGACTTTGGCCATATCAGTATATTTATTCAGCCATTAGACAGGCTGTTTCCATTTTGAGATCCATTGGCACTTGTGGAACTTGTAGTGGTCAGTTTTTCTGTGTAATCAATCCCCTTGTTGCTGTTGGTAAAAGTTCCCCCCTCCCCATTCTGTCAAGTTTTAATTAGGACCTTGGCCTCTCTCCTCATCTCCTTTCTGAACCCATCTTGGAACTGCTACATTTCCATTGTTGGAAGAGCATCCAGGGAACATCTTAACTTGCACTGTGACCCCTAATTAATTCTTCTAACAATGCACGTGACAATTCATTGCTGGCTTTGTATTCAAGGTTCCCAGCAAGAGGCATACGGAGCCATCATCCCTGGATAGAACCTGCTCAGAGACAGCTTGCATTGTTTGGAAAGACTTGGTGTTGACTTTGTTTCCCCCACATTCTTCCTACATGGTCCTCTTTGCAGTGTTCAGCCATTTCTCCTGCTTCTTCCCTCTGGAGCCAAGCAGAACAAGCCTGGTTTCTCTTGAAGTTCTCACCAATAGAGATGTCCTTCCTTCTAAGTGAACTTGGCTCTCAATAATGCTTTGTCTTAGCCATTCAATCAAATGGGAAGCCACTGAAATGTACAAGCATCTATCCTGTGTGAGTGCGCGTGTTTTAATTTCTCCCAAGAACTGAATGGGAGATTTTAATATACTTTGATCAATCTAGACAAAATTCAGTCAGTCAGTAAATATGCATTAAGGGCCTACTATATGCCAGGCAAAATACTCAGAGGTAGGGATACAAATAGAAAAAAGAAAAACAGCTCCTGTCCTCAGGGAACTTATGATCTAATGGGTGACAAAACCCCAGAGAAGGAGGCTGAGAAGGGATGGAGGAGAGAGATAAGATTCCTGGCTCAGAAACATGATCGGGGTTTCCATAGGAGCAATCAGGTGGGCAATGAAGAGGCAACTGGCCTGGGCCTTCTCCTGAGCTCTTCACTCCAAGCTATGATAATCACTGGAGTTCCAGGGGCAGAGAGTACCACTGAGGAGTCACATCTTCCCTATTATGTTGTATGGTCTTTGCAGACAGAGACTATCATTTTCCCCCGCTTTAATCTCAGGGCCAAGTGTTTGTTGTATAGAAATTGTTTAAGAAAAGTGGATTGAATTGAATTTGTTAATGGTTGGGAATTCTCACAGGAAAATGTGAGTAGCTGGGACTCCCGAGGCACTGAATTGGGGCAGAGGTTTACTCAATCTTGTATCAGATCATTTTGGAGGACTGATAGTCTGTGATGGGATATCACTTTATGGATTTCTACTCAGTGCCAAGAACTGGGAATGTAATTCAAAAACCATCACCAGATCCCTTAAGCAATTTCATTTTTGAATGTTCAATGATCTTCTTTCCTAGTTTTCCTTTTATACAACTCTAGTCAATGTGATGGGACCTCTAAGCAGATGTATCAAATATACACCTCACCCTTTCCTGAACCAGATTAAAATGTAATTGAGAAAAAAATGACCCCAATAAATAGAAATGTAATAAAACTTAGATAATGTTAATTTGTGGTTTTCTAATCCAATATGGGCCCAAGCAATCCTTGTTCCTAATTTGGTAGCCCTATTTCTCCATGAGTTTGACATCATTGATTAAAGCAATCTGTTGCATAGATGAAAGGAAGAAGCAGGTAAGATACTAGGCCAAGTGCTTTACAAATATTATCTCATCTGATCCTCTCAGCAACCCTTGGAAGTAGATGCCCTTATTATCCCCATTTTATAGTAAAAACTGAGGTAAACTGAAGTAAAGTGACTTCCCAGGGTCACACAGTTAATAAATGTCTGAGGCTGGATTTCAACTCCAATCTTCCTAACTCCAGGTCCATCATTCTATCTACTACATGACCTAACTGGTTTACTTTTTAGAGATTGTAGAATTTGAAAGGACTGTCAATGTTACTAGGTTCATCCTCCCCTGGATGAAGTCCTGTTTAGGAAACATCTAGGCTCCTTCACTACTCACTCAATATTTTGAGGAGCTGGAATCACCAACTCTGGTCTTTCCATGAGATTGAGGACCATAGACCTCCCTATCTGCCCTGCCTCTATGTTTTCTAGACCCTGAAACTTTGGTCTGACTTAACCTGAGGCCTTCTGGGTTGTGCCTTCTTTAGTTGGGCTTTCATTGTTCTGTTTCTATAATTGGAGTGAGAGCTTTTTGAGAGCCAGGATGTCTATAGATGATGAAAAGAAGGAAACAAACATTCTTAAGCACTTACTATATGTCAAGCATGAGGCTAAGTGCTTTACAAATATTTTATTTGATGATCACAACACTGAGAGTTGGCTGCTGTTATTACTAGATCCAACACCTAAAGGTTTGGATCCAGAGGTCACACAATCCAATCCCAGCTTTGCAACTTGAAGACAGGGTTCTTAGGAAATCCCACTTTCCCCTCAGTTTACTAATCTCAGAACAATATTGCCCAACATGGCATTCCTTTTGACTCCAAATCCAGTTACATTCTGGGTCTGAGCTTCCCCAGGCTTCCATCATTCTTCCCATGTCTCAATGAGTCCTTTGTACCTGTGATGACTTTCTTCCTAACTTATAGTGCATGTCCTTGTTCTCAATCTGCTTCCTTCCTCTTATTCCACCCTTGATGAGGAGGTCTAGATCTCAGGTGCCCTACATGGAATTCCCCTACTTTGAAAAACATTGACTGAGCTCTATTTCATCACTAGTGAGTGTGCTTTATTGCTACCAATAAAGACTTGTTTTCTCTGGAGAGCTATCTCTTGCTAAGTTCTAGAGGCAGCAATATGGGCCAGTAGAAAGGAGGTGGAATTTGGAGCAAGAGGACCTGAGTTTGAAATCTTGCTCTGCCACTCCGTGTGTGTGTGTGTGTGTGTGTGTGTGTGTGTGTGTGTGTGTGTATGTGAGAGGCCTTTGGGAAATCATTGTATTTCTGTGGGCCTCTGGTTTGCCCTTCCATAAAATGAGGATTGGACTAGATAATATGAGGGATTCTTTCAACTCTATGATGTGAGGAGTTTATGATATGGATTTGACTGTGTGACCTTAGGTCAGTTATTAACCTTTTCTGGGCCTCTGTTTCCTCACCAGTAAAATGAGGGGCTTGAACTCGAATGTGCCATGTTGCTCTCAGTCTATGAGTCTCTGACTTTCCATCAGGTGCTGCATCACTGGCCTCATGGATAACCAACTGCCTTTGTTTATCTCTTCCTATTTGGCAAGAAGAGCCTCATTCACTCTTTATTTCCAGGGAAAGGATGAAGAGCAGCAAAGAACATTAACTTCCCTCACCCACCTGCCTTGGAATTGTCCTTAATCTCATTTTTTCTCCCTCTAATGTTTCTAGTCTGCTGTTTTCATTTCCCTAATCTTTGCCACAAATTACTAATAAATAGTAAGAGAGTCCATAACCGCAAATAGGTTACAAACCATGCATATTTAGGGATATTAAATTAAAATACTTGCAGAATTACTGAGCTACCAACCGAGTAAGCCATTAGCAGTGCAAATGGATGGCCTGGGTCAGGTAGACTCTCAAAGCACTTACAAACTACATTATGACTGACTCCAAGGACCCTAGGAACTATTGCTAATCCAGGGCCCTCAGGTTTAAAGCCTGGAACAGAGCAGATCTTCTAGGGGCTGCTATCCTGGGAGGAGATCCCATTCCTTGGCAGAACAAAGCAATTACAGAATGATTTGCCTGGGATGAACGCAGATGAGGTGTGGCTGAGGTTAACCAGGCTGAGTCCTGGGCCCCAGGAGGGAGGGACAACCCCATCTCAGTCTGCTAGACTTGATGTCCTCCCAATTTCTCCTCTGCCTCCCTCCCTCTCCATTCACTTCTAGACTTTACCTGCTGCTGTCTCCACTCCTTAGGTAAGGAAAGCCCAGGGAAGCAGCAGTTGCAGAAGCCATAGCCAAGGTCTTAGTTGCTATAGCAACAGCAGGGCAGCTTTGGGGAGCTACAGAATGGCAGGGCTGGGAAAGACCTAAGTAAGCATCTCATGCCTCAGAGGGAAAAGATCAAGCTTACACAGAGTTAATTGCACATTACAAACTGGAGTCCAAGCCCTCTGAGGTCCAGTCCATGGCTCTGTCCATGAAGGGCAGCATGATGGATGGAAAAAAACCCTGTAAGTAAGTGGAGACCTGAATTTGAACATTGATTTTGACCCATAGAAAGTGTGTTTATGTGAGTGTCTGTCTGTGTGCTTATGTCCTTCAGCCATGGGCCTGCAACCTCAATTTCTTGATCATAATGGGAATGAAGCTCCTAATACTCTTCATCTCATAGAGTTGTTGGGATGAAAGTGATTTATAAGTCTCAAATCTCCATAGAAATGACAGCTATTCCCATGCCCTGCTGGTCTCTGCCCTCTTCCCTACTGGAGGAGAGGTCTTTCTTGCCATATTATCGACAATACATGGAGATGATGACTTGTAAGATTAGATGCCATATTGACCAGCCTTCACTTTCCAGTTGGGAGGGCCTAAGCGTTTGGTTTGCTCCAGAGGTGACATACAAGACAAGATCTCTTTGGTGGAACTGGTAACCTCCCAGAAGAAGAACAGATGGGCCTTGTTTCAGGGTTTTTTTTCAATTGAGCCAGAGTGTTTTCCTATATCATCTTCTTCCATTGGAGAGTGATACTCTGGTACTCTTGTGTTTCCATTTAGTGGAAGAAAGAGAGAGACAGAGAGACAGAGAGAGACAGAGACAGAGAGAGAGACAGAGACAGAAAAAGGGAGAGACAGAGAGAAGAGAAGAGAAGAGAAGAGAAGAGAAGAGAAGAGAAGAGAAGAGAAGAGAGAAGAGAATTTGGGCTGGGGGAATGGGGAAGGGGAAAAGAGATAGGAAAAGGTGAAGACACAGAGAGAGGCAGGGAGATGGAAACAAGGACAGAAACAGAAAGAAGGGAATAGACATACAAGAGATAGAGGCACAGAAAGAGACAGTAATATCAAGTGACAGAGAGACAGTAGCAGAGAGAGGAGAAAAGAGAAAGCAGGTAGAGACAGAGAAAAAGATCAGAGAGAGGCATAAGGGGACTACAGAGGGCCAGAGAGGCTCACAGAGATCTCATTTCTGGGCTGCTTTGTAGTATTTCTGTGGATGGGGATTATTTCTCTTTCACTCTTTTCATTCCTACTCAGAGTAGTGACACACAGAATTAGAACACATAGTTAGAATTCAGTACTATGTGAGCCTCAAATGACAGTACATTGATGCCTGGGGAATGAGGGGGTTCTTCTTTGTCTCCAACATGATTCTCTTCAGTAAGGACAAGTCAGTCAAAATGGGTACCAGCAATGTGTGACTGATGAGCTAGCAGGGGAGTGTTCCATCACTTGCATACCCTGACCCCAAGCAGGTGAAGGACAACTCAAGGACTCATAATGGGGCAGTGGTTATGGAATAGGAATGTGTGGGCATTACAGGTGTGTCATTTAGTGATAATTATTTTGAGACATTTCTTTTATTGAGGAGTGGTCACTGGGCCAGCTTGGTCAGTTCCCCCTAGACCTTCCAAGTCTTGCTCCTCATGTGATTTTTACCCTCTCAGCCTAGGACAGTGGCATACATGGGCACACAAAGGGATCTCTCCACTCCAGTTCTCTCCAGCTTCTTTTCATTATTGCTAAATGTAATTCCAGAGATTATCCACAGAATTGCAGGAAAACAATGCCCATATGATAGTATTTGAAAGGAATCATCCAATCATGATTTAAAAAAAAAATTCCACCCCAAATCAAAAAGACCTGCAGAGTCAAACAGAGTTTGCGACTTTCAGAGGATTTCAGTGAAAATAACCAATCCAACCAAAAGATACTTTGACGCTGAAAGGGTTCTTTAACTAGTTCTTGGATGTAGCTATCTGGGGTAGGGAATCACCAAAGAGGTTAGAATGAAAACAAGCTACAATCACCGCACTTCAGTTTAGACAGCAGCAGATAAGAAAACAAATAATCACTTCATGCAATGGAATAGGGAGCTCATAGCCCCTAGCACCTCTGAAGGGCATCTATAGGTGCGGGGGAGGGGATGGGAGAACAAATAGTAGCAGGAAAAGGCAATAAAAGTTCAAATATTGGGATCAGAAGGTGCCCTAAATTGGGTTGTTGGTTTGTTGTCTTGTGGCCACAGGCATCCTCTTGGGACAGATAGATATCCTCTGTTTCCCTTCTCCCACTAGTGGCATGACATACCATGGAAAAGTTTTCTGTTGGGTGTGTGCCTGAGAGTGGTAATTAATCTTCCTTTTTAAATTTCTAATAAATTTATTTGATTTTAGTTTGAAACATTCATTTCCACAAGATTTTGAGTTCCAAATTTTCTTCTGATCTCTCTCCTCCCCGCACCTCAAGACACCCTGCATTCTGATCACATGTTCCCCCAATCTATCCTCCTTTCTATCACATCCCTCCTTTCACTTATCCGCATCTCCTCTCTATTCCTGTAGGGAAAGATAGATTTCTATACCCCATTACCTGTATTCTTAGGTCCCAGTTGCACACAAAAACAATTCTCAACATTTGTTCCTAAAACTTTGAGTTCAACTTTTCTCTTTTTCTCCCTTCCCTCCCATCCCCACTGAGAAGGCAAGCAATTCAATATAGGCTTTACATGTGTGTTAAGTAAAAGACTTCTATAATAGTCATGTTGTGAAAGACTAATTATATTTCTCTCCATTCTCTCTGCTCTCCATTTATTCTATTGTCTCTTTTGACCTCGTCCCTCCCTTATTTAGCGCTTATTTAGAATTATTCCCTTCTCCCATTTGCCCTCCCTTCCATCATCCCCCCTTCACTACACTTATCACCTTCTCCCCTATTTTCCTGTACTGTAAGACAGATTTTTATACCAAATTGAGTATGCATGTTATTCTCTTCTTAAGTCAAATGTGATGAAAGCTTCACATTTTCCCTCTCACTTCCTCCTTGTCCCCTCCACTGAAAAAGCTTTTTCTTGCCTCTTTTATGAGAGATAAGTTGCCCCATTCCATTTCTCCCTTTACCCTCCCAATATATTTCTCTCACTCCTTAATTTTGTTTTTTAGATATCATTTCTTACTATCCAATATACCATGTGCCCCATGTCTATATATATATATATATATATATATATATATATATATATATATATATACACACACATATAATCCTTCTAACCATCCATATACTCAGAAATGTCTCAAGAGTTACAAATACTATCTTCTATGTAAGAATGTAAACAGTTCAACGTTAGTAAGGCCCTTTTATTTCTCTTTACAGTTTACCTTTTCATGCTTCTCTTGATTCTTGAGTTTGAAAGTCATATTTTCTATTCAGCTCTGGTCTTTTCATCAAGAATGCTTGAAAGTCATCTATTTCATTGAGTATCCATGTTTACCCTGAAGTGTTATACTCAGTTTTTCTGGGTAGGTGATTCTTGGATTTAATCCTAGTTCCTTTGACTTCTGGAATATCATATTCCAAGTCCTATGATCCCTCAATGTAGAAGATTCCAGGTCACGTGTTATCCTGATTGTATTTCCACAATATTTGAATTGTTACTTTCTGACTGCTTGCAATATTTTTTACTTGACCTGGGAACTTTGGAATTTGGCTACAATATTCTTAGAAGTTTTCCTTTAGGAATCTCTTTCAGGAGGTGGTCAGTGAATTCTTTCTATTTCTATTTTACCTTCTGGTTCTAGAATTTTAGGGCAATTTTCCTTGATAATTTCTTAGAAGATGTTGATGGCTCTTTGTTTCATTGTGGTTTTCAGTTAGACCAATAATTTTTAAATTATCTCTCCTGGATCTATTTTCCAGGTCAATTGTTTTTCCAAAGAGATATTTCACATTGTCTTCTATTTTTTCATTCTTTTGGTTTTGTTTTGATCTTTCCTGTCAGACTTCCTGGCTCTCTTGAGTTGAAAATTCCTTTCACTCTGTTGTTTTGTAGCTTCTGCTGCTTTAGAATTTGTTTAGAATCATTTTTACAGGTATTTTATGGGTTATGAGGATAGAGCTAGAACAGGTCCATCCTTCCACTCTGCCATCTTGGATAAAGACTCTTTCTTGTCACTTATTTCACTTTGTTGTTGAGAAAAAGACCTCAATCTGTGGGGGCACATTATTGAATACATCCTTATCCATAGAGTACATCTGTCTTAAGAAAGTGGGCACTTCCCTCTACCCTTTACTTTTTTAATTAATTTATTTTCCTACAATCACTTCCATATACCTTAGATTTTCATCCCTCCCTCCCCCCTCTTTCCATCCTCCCTGCCTCCTTTCCCAAGACAGCATGCAATCTTATATAGGTTCTATACATACATTTTTATCCAATACGTTTTCATCTTAGTCATGTTGCACAGAAGAATTAAAATAAATGGGAGAAACCATGAAAAAACAAAATAAAACAAAATATAACACAATTGAAACTAGTCTGCTTCATTCTGTGATCCAATTCCATAGTTCGTTCTCTGGATGCAGAAGGCATTTTTCCTCAAGAGTCCTTTGGAAACTTTTTAGTTCCTTGCATTTTTGTGAAGCACTAAGTCTACCAGAAAAATTCCTCTCACACTGTATTATTACTGTGTACAAAGTTCTACTGGTTGTATTCCTTTCACTCAGCATCAGTTCATTTAAGTCCTTCCAGGCATCTCTGAAGTCTTCTTGTTCATCATTTCTTATAGCACAATAGTATTCCATTATATTCATATACCACAACTTGTTCAGCCATTCCCCAATTAATGGGTGCTCCCTTGATTTCTTGTTCTTGGCCACCACAAAGAGAACTGCTATAAATACTTTTGTACTTGTGGGACCCTTTCTGATTTTTATGATCTCTTGGAGATACAGTCCTAGAAGTGATATTGCTGAGTCAAAGGGTATGTAAATTTTTGTAGTCCTTTGGGCATATCTCCAAACTGTTCTCTAGAATGCTTGGATCAGCTGACAGCTCCACCAACAACGAATTAGTGTTCCAGTTCTCCCATATCTTCTCCAACATTTATCATCTTCCTGTTTTATCATATTAGTCAATCTGATAGGTGTGATGTGGTAGGTCAGATTTGTTTTGATTTGCATTTCTCTAATCAATAATAATTTAGAGCATTTTTCTGTATGACTATAGATAGTTTTATTTTCTTCCTCTGAAAATTTCATGCTCATATCTTTTGTTCATTTATTAACTGAGGAATGACTTGTATTCTTGTACATTTGACTTAGTTCTGTAGATATTTTTAAAATGAGACCTTTATCACAGAAACTAGTTGAAATTTTTTCCCCAGTTTTCTGCTTCCCTCCTCATCTTGCTTATATTAGGTTTGTTTTTTGCAAAAAGTTTTCAATTTAATGCATTCAAAATTATCCAGTTTCCACTTCATAATATTCTCTTTCTCTTGTTTGGTTAAAAATTTCTCCATTCTCCATAAATCTGACAAATATAGCATTCTTTGCTCCCTAATTTGTTTATAGTATCAGTCTTTTATCTAGATCATGTATCCATTTGAACTTTATTCTTGTGTAGGGTGTAAGACATTGATCTATGCCCAATTTCTGACATACTGTTATCCAGTTTGCCCAGCAGTTTTTGTCAAGTATTGAATTTTTATCCCAGAAGCTGAGGTCTTTGAGTTTATCAAACAGGATATTGCTATATTCATTTACTACTGTTTCATGAGCACCCAACCTATTCCACTTGTCTACCCCTCTATTTCTTTGTCAGTACCAAGTAGTTTTGCTGATTGCTGCTTTATAATAGAGTTTGAGATATGGTAGGGCTAAATCCCCTTCCCTAGCATTTTTTTCATTAATTCCTTTGATATTCTGGATCTTTTCCCACTGCCCATTATTCGCATAAGTATCTCTTGCCTGATGTCCAGCTTCCCTAGGGCAAAGGAGAGGTGAGAACAGCAGAGGAATAAGCAGGAAAAGATTGGAAAAGAGCCTCCTGTTTGCTCCTCCATGGGAGGATGAAGTGGAGAGGTAGGAGCTTTATCACTGTACCACACACATGTCTCCTATCTGGTATCCAGTCTTCTGGGGGAGGATGAGAAGCACCATTCCATTGTAGGAATTTCTTGTTGCTGACAAGTGGGAAGAGGGTACCATTCCATTAAATTTCCAGTTTGGTCTCCAGACTTGGGAAAGAGTATCACTAGTCCTTTTACTCTATGTTCTTGCCCCATTACCAGAACTACCTAAGCCTCCGAAAGACTCCACATTTAGGCCATGACACTATTGACTTAGCAAATCTCTTGAAATTTTTCAATTAATGATTAACATACACCACCCTGGTCATGCCCTCTCCATCCCAGTGATTCTGAACCCCTGTAGGTTATCATCTAAGTCCCGTTTCCTATTACCGTCCTGATTCATTATTCCCATCCCCGTCAAACTACATCCCCTGGAATCCCCAAACAAATGCTCATCCCTCCTTCCACTGTGCCTTCTGAATGCCAGGATCCATTGACAGCAAACATGCTTCCATCTTATTGTTTTCCCTTTTCCTAAATGTCTTGCCTATATCAGATTGCTAGCCATCTTGGAGAAAAGGCAGAGGAGGAAGGGAGGAAGAAAATAACTTGGAATTCAAAATCTTAGAAAAGTAAATGTTGAAAACTAAAACAAATTCCCTTTCCATTCTTTCCATCTTCTGATTCCTTGCCCTGATCACTCTCTGCCTGAGATCTGGCTCTCTTCTGACAACATGGCCTTCCAGAAGTAGCTATAATTTCACTCATTCATTTTCATTCTTTGGCTAATATGAAGGAGCCAGGATGCTCCTTGCTCTCCATTTCCACTTTCAGCTTTTCCCCCTTTCTTCATCGCCTCAGCTGAGAAAGATGGAAGCAGTGCCATAAGATAAGGGATTTATAAGGGATAGACAGTTTGGAAAAGTCATTTTAATAAGTGGGAGAGTGAGCCTATGAGGAAAGTATAAAAGTATTGCCTTCACCATAGTGGGAGTTCAGTTGATATGATAAAACGTCATTTCACTACATAATGTACTATATAGAGCACCAGATCTGGAGTAATGAAGAGTCATCTCCTTGAATTAAAATTTGGCCTCATTCATTTACTTGCCATATGAACCTGGCCTACTGACTTAATGATATTTGCGTCAGTTTCCTTATCAGTAAAATGAGTTGGAGAAGGAAATGACAAAACAACGCAAATCTTTGCCAACTAAATCCTAAATGGAATCACTAAGAGTGGGACATGACGGAAAACAAATCAAACAACAAAAATAGCATAAATTTGTAGTAAAACTAGTCAGCGGTGCTTCATGATTTTATTCCAATCACTTTTCAGTCACATGTGAGTATGATTAAGTAAATGAATGACTGGATTTACTCAATTTGAAGTTTGGTAAGTCTTTACTGGTGGAAAGACAAGGAGGTAAGAAATCAGAGGAGATCTCAGAGTTGAAATGATTCACCAAGGAAGGAGTCAACATATAAAAGAGGTTAGAATGCAGCAAAGACAGGCTATGTGGAGTGGATGGGCTATGTGAGATCTCTCTTGTATCCATCCATTAATCAATCAGCAAGGGTGTATTAAACACCTACTATTTTAGAATAATTAGGAAAATAAATTAAAAAATAATTCTATCAATGTCTTGCAGCCCTATCTCCTTTTCATCTTCAACTACAGACATATAGAATGAAATTTTAGGACAATGGTCTTTTATATGTAACCCTTTACTGAAATCTCTTGATAAGGAATGATAGGGATATATATCTATATCTATGTATGTATACACACAAACATGTATGTATTTGTGTATATATATATATGTGTGTGTGTGTGTGTATTTTTTTTTATTTCAGCCATTCAATGAATCTGCGACCCCATTAGTGTGAGTAGTCTCTCTGCTAGTACAGATTAAAATTTCTCATTCTCTTTAATTCTTGTATCACATCTTTCCATAACACTTTCATAAAGAATGCAACCCCATGCAACCAGGGACCTTCTTTTTGCTGCTTAAATATTTCATGGATATCAGTGCGATATTATAGGCAATATTGAGATAAACCACAGGATCTCAGAATTTGAAAGGGCCCCAACAAGGACATTATCTGACCCACACCTGAGCAAGAAACTTCTCTACAACCCAACCAGGGGTCATTCAGCCTTCCTGGGAACAGCTTGACCACAGTGTCTAGTATCTAGTAGGTGCCTAATATATCCTTGTGTGAATTAGTGTATTCTTCTACCTGCTGATGCCCAAGGCAGCTCATTTAACTCCTAGATAGTTCCAATAGTCAGGGGGACTTTTATTCTATCCAGTCTAAATGGGCCTCTCTGCAGCATTTCCCCATGATTTCCAGTTCTGTCCTCAACAACCAAGAAAACCATCCTCACCAACAAGCCAATGCTACTCCTCCCTCAGTTTTCCCACTTGTAAAATGAAAGCATTGGGCTCAGTGGATTCTAAAGTCCTTCCTACTCTAAATAGGCCCTGAGAGAGGAAAAGACTTGCCTGAAGTCACCAAACTAACCTTCCAAGGTGACAGTTTTAAGGGAACAGTACTCTTACATTGTGGTCTGTTTAAAAACTCATACTTTATCATTTTGCCTAAACAAACCCTTAGATTTATCCTACAAAGTCAGAGGTTGCGCTGGCTGCTCTAACTCCATGTGTGAGACCATGTGTTCAACAATTCCATTAATGAAGTTTCTCAACTTGGAGTGAAAAAGCAGGGAGTTCAAATCCTTCTCTGCTAGGTAATACTTGTGTGATTTCAGACAAGTCATTCTTACTTTCTGAACCAATTTTCTCATCTGTAAAATGGAGCAATAATATTTATCTATAATCAAAGGAATTGGAGTTGAAATTGCAACTTCCTCATGTTACAGTTGAGGAAACTGAGGCCCAAAGAAATGAATTGGCTTGCCTCAGGGACACAGGTTGGAAGAGGCAGGTTAGATATTGGAACTCATCTTCTCTTTGCAGTGTTATATCCTAGGGAATACCTGAACAAAGAATTATATGAACCCCTCCCAAAAGGAGCTTACATTCTGATGAGAGATTAGTGTCTCTAAAAAGAGATATTGTATAAATACAAAGTGAATAAAAGTAAACTTACTGAACATTGTTGACTCTAATGTAAGTAGGGGAGAATGTCACTAGCAACTGGGGGGAATCAGAAAAGGTTTAATGCACAATGTTGTGCAGAAGTGCCATCTTCAACACTACAGAGACCTTGTCCTTTGAGACAAAGGTAAGGAGGGAGGGCATTCCAGGAATGAGACACTCCCAGTGCAAAGGCAGGGCAGTGGGACATAGAGTTTTGTGAGGGGAAAACAGAAAGAAAACAAGTTTGAATCCATCACTGAATGTGAGAGGGGGAACAACAGGCAATGAGGTCTGAAAGATCGTTTTGAGCCATATACAAAATACACTACCAAATATTTTGATCAAATCTAGGAAAACCATATCATAACCATGTTATTGACCTACTAGTTCAGTAAATCTTTCAAAGACAAAAGTGAGGTCACTCAGGAATGATTTGTTGTAGATAAAGCCCTGCTGATTCTTGGTTATCACGACTGCCCTTTTTAATTATTCACTGACCAATTCTTAAATGAGTTTTTTTTTAATTTTCCCAGGAATAAAAGTCAAACTCAATGGCTTATCATGCTAAAATATCCAAGCCCCAAATTATTTCTTCTCAGGGAAAGCTCAGTAGAGTGACCAAAACTCTGGACATGGAATTAGCCAAAAACTGGGTTAAACTACTCCCTTAGCCTTTGGCCAAATCACTTACCTTTTTCAGCCTGTGGAAACTACCCTGATAGGACTTATCTGAAGTAGGATAATGGAACCTGTCATGGTGATAGGACACCTCAGACCCTGGTTACTAGAAGAGTAAGGCCATGACCCCCTCAAGAAAGATCTAGGAACTGTTTTCCCCGTTTGTCAATACAAGGTGCTCCTGATGAAGTTGTTAGACTGAAAAGCTTCTGCTTTCCTGGGAATCCTTTCTTTAGCATCACTTAAAGGTCTGAATTACAATCTTGACAATTTCTCTTACTAGTTGTGGTACCTTACACATTTGACTTAGCTTTATATAACTTTTGATAGGTCTCAGTTTCTTTATCTGTAAAATATGGAATAAAATACATTAAAAAATTGGGTCAGATGATTTTTGAGTTCCCTTTTGGTTCTAATTGCCTCTTCCTTTCATAGGGTCACATGTGCTACTTTGTCCATCTTCCTTTGAATATTTCAGCTGTGTTCACAGGTCAGGTTTCAGTAAGTGAAGACAAAATTAGCCAACCTTCATATAAACAGGAAGTGAATGAAGCTACACATCTTCTGTCCCCAAATCTTGCCACTATGGTAGAGATGATAGCCTCACTGAATGCTCATTTTATCAGGAGAAAGTTTTTGCAAGGTTGATAGGAGAAATCTTTATTTGAAAAGAGCTTCTGATATACCAATGGCCCTACATAAAGTCATACGAGTTGGAAATCTAGAGCTTCATACCTATAATCCTCTCAGACCTCAACACCCTCTCATCAATCACCACTAAGGAGCAGCCTTATAATTTCTAGCTGGGGCCTCACAGAAATCGCTTCCCTCTCTGGGCATCCAGAAGAGACTAGATATAGCTCAACCTCATCCATCATCTAGAATGATGGTAGTCACAGTCTTTCCGTTTCACCTAACATAAGGCCTCAGCTCTTAATAGACCATTATGCCTTTCTCTGGAGAATTTCTCAGCAAAAAACATCATCTTTGGGTGGTGTTGTTACTGTTGTTTCATAAGTGAATGAATGGGTGGATGGATGCATGGAGGGACCATTGTCCTGTACACAGCAGGCAATGTGTACCTATCTGCTCATACACAGTCATTTGCATGTTGTTGTCATTCAGTCATTCTGCACTCTCTTTGAGGGCATAGAGCATCGCCTGCCAGGCCCTTCTATCCTCCACTATCTCTATTCACGTTCATGTTCTTTGCTTCCATGACACTCTCTATACACTTCTTCCTCTGTCATTCCCTTTTCCTTCTGCCTCTTTTTTAATCTTTCTCAATATCAGGGTCTTTTCCAATGAGTCGCATTTTCTCATTGTGTGTCATACACATAGTAGGCAATAAATCGATTGTTGGTGACTACTGAGTGAATCAATAAATGGATGAACACAATCATACAATTCCAGACCTGGAAGAGATCTGTGAGATTATTCACTGCGTTATCCTGTGCACTTTGACATTTGGTGGTTGGGGAAATGGATTCCTAGAGAGGCTTAGTAATTTCATAAGGTGACCTCTGAAAGCTTGGAGGATGCTTATTCCAACTCTGCTTTCTCAGATCTGTCTCACCTGGTACTGGACTATACTTTGTTTTTGGGGTACTAGGGAGATTTTTGACCACCAGGGCTCATACCATCAAATCAACCTCTCAGATGTTTGCTTCCCCCTAATATTATCCACTGAAAATAATTTAGTTAGACAATCTTACATAGCTTTTAGAGAAGGATACTTATTAAGATGGCAGCAAAAGAACACTTCAAACAAAACCTTACTTCGAAATCTGTGATATACTTGCTCCCAAGTATAGATAGTGTTCATGGGAAAGTGAGTTTAAGAGGATAGAGCACATGGGCAAAAGGCTAACTCACATCACCTGGTTGTTGAATGTTCTAGTTAACCATTCATCTGGTACTCGAACAGGTCTCCTTAAATACTGTGAATGTATATTATCTGTCCTTGGCTTGACCCCACAAAGTTCTGCTAGCCAGTGCTGTCTGGAGAGCCAGAGCCTCCTGATGGGAGGACAAAGTTGGGAAGATTAGACCTCCAGTAGACCCTTAGAAGCATGCTAAGTGCTTTACCCAAGTCATCAATGAAAAAATTAGCACAAGGCCAAGCACAAGACTTAGTAGACCCTAATGATGAACTGTCAACAATCGTTCCTTGAGTTTGGCCATCCAAGCAACTTGTTTTTTTTTTCTTAATCTTGATATTTTATATTGCCCAATTACATGTAAAAACAATTTTAACCTTAACTTCTTTTAAATTTTGAGTTCCACATTCTTTCCTATTCTCTCTTTCCTCCTCTATCACTGAGAAACAAGCAATTTGATAAAGGTTATACATATGTAGTAGGCAAAACATATTTCCATATTAGTCATGTAAAAAAAAGACCAAAATCAAAGGCAGTTAAAATATATTTTGATCTGCATTCACATTCCATCAGTTCTTTCCATGGAGGTGAATGGTGTCTTCCAGCAAAGGTCCTTAAGACTTGGCTTAGATCTTTGTATTGCTCAAGATAGTTAGGTCATCCACAATTGATCACCTTACAGTATTACTGTCACTGTTAACAATGTCCTCCATGTTCTGCTCATTTCCCTTTGCATTGCATCATATAAGACTTTCCAGGTTTTTCTGAAACCATCTTCCTCATCATTTCTTATAGCACAATAGTATTCCATCACAATAAAATATAATGACTTGTTTATCCATTCCCCAATTGACAGATATCCCTTCAATTTCAAATCCTTTGCCACCAAAAAAAAGGTTGCTATAAATATTTATATAAATTTAGGTCATTTTCCTTTTTTTAACTCCTTGGGATACAAATCTAGTAGTCAAAGGGTATGTACAATTTTATGACCCTTTGGGCATAATTCCACATTGTTCTTCAGAATGGTTGGATCAGTTCACAACTCTACCAAAGGTGTAGTAACCAAGTTTTCCCATATCCATTCCAACATTTACCATCCATCCAAACACTTTCAAAATTATTTAAATATACTCCTCTCTAATTCATTACTCCTCATCATCTCCCAAGTATGAGATATTCTATCAAAAACTTTGATAAAATTAAAGTAAATTACATCCATGATATTTTGTGTTGTTCTTATCTATTATTTACTAATCCTTTAAAAGTAGCAAGTGCGGCAGTTGAGATTAGATTGTCATGACTGACCTTGGCTCTTGGAAAACACTTCCCTTTTTATATGTTCAACAACAGTCTCCATAATGGTCTATCCAGGAATTTTCTGGAAGGGAAGTCAAGCTCATCAATATATAGTTTTTAAGTCCCATTCTCTTCCCTTCTTTGAAAATCTGCACTTTTGCCTCATTTCTAAAATATAGAGAACTGAGTCAAATGTATCAGAATACAAATCATTCCCCAGTTGATAAATGGTCAAAGGGTATGAACAGGTATTTTTCAGAGGAAGAAATTAGAACTATTTACAGTGATATGAAGAAATGTTCTAAATCACTAGTAATTAGAGAGATACAAATCCAAACAACTCTGACCTACTACATCACATCCATCAGATTGGCTAACATGACAAACCAGGAAGATGATAAATGTTGGAGATGTGACAGAGTTGGAACACTAATTCATTGTTGGTGGAGCTGTAAGCTGATTCAACCATTCTGGGAAGCAATTTGGAACTATACCGAAAGGGCTACAAAAATACACATACCCTTTGTCTCAGCAATATTGCTCCTAGGACTATATCCTCAAGAAATCATAAAAATAGAAAAGGGTCCCACATGCACAAAAATATTCATAGCAGTTTTCTTTGTGTTGTCCAAAAACTGGACATCAAGGGGATGACCACCAATTGGGGAATGGCTGAATAAATTGTGGTACGTGAATGTAATGGAAAACTATTGTGCTGTAGGAAATGATGAACAGGAAGACTTCAGAGAGGCCTGAAAAGGCTTATATGAATTGATTCTGAGTGAAAGGAGCAGAACCAGGAGAACCAGCAGCCACCAGAGTGTGCGAGGAATTTTTCTGGTAGACTTAGTACTTCATTGCAATGCAAGGACTTAAAAAATTTCCAGTGGTCTCAATGTAAAATGCCTTCCACATCCAGAAAAAAACTATGGAATTTGCTCGCAGAATGTAGCAGATCATTTTCTTTTGTACTATTATTTATTTTATGATTTCTCCCATTCATTTTAATTCCTCTATGCAAAATGACTAAGGGGAAAATGTATTTAATAGGAATGTATGTGTAGAACATATATAAAATTATATGCTGTCTCAGGCAGGGAAGTAGTAGGGGAAGGAGGGGGAGGGAGGGGAAAAAATCTAAGATATATGGAAGTGATTGTAGAACACTGAAAACAAACAAAATAATAATAGTAAAAGAAAATCTGCATTTTTTAAATCTGGTGATAACCTTTCCCAAATTCCATGTTCTTTGCAATGTTAATGAGAGTTCTCTCAGTATGAATGTTTATAGGGGTAGGGAAGCCTCCTTTCATTTCAATTCCAAATTCTGGATTATCTCTAATATACCATCCATCTGAAACCACAGAATGTCCCAGGTATCATCTGAACTCCTTACGTACCCCACCCCCCCCCCCACACTTATGCCAGATATATTCAACAGAACAAGGTCCTATGGGGATTGCTTAACATTTTCAGGTAACTCCTTCCATGAAGACATGGTGGGGCAAGAAGTCAGGCCTGGAGCTATTTTAACCTGTGCATTCTGTAGCACAGGCTGAATGCTCAAGTCTGAGGCCCAGTGCTCTACCCTGTCCCACGTCACAGCGTAGCATGGATAGTAATCAGTCTCAAGACTAAGAGATGGGAAGCCTATCATGGAGGCATATTCTCCCCAAGGTCAGAACTCTATTGACTCATTCTTCCTCCTCTAGCTAGCAGCTGGGGATGAGGAAGGAGGAATAAAGGAGGAGGTAGGTGAAGGTGTAAGAATCAGCCTACATGAAGCACGATGTGAACAAAAGCTCAAGCCAGGGTTCAAATGCTTTCACATGCAACAATCAGTAAGCAAACCAACCTGTAACTCATAGAATACACAAAGACATTTGTCTAACCAATTTGGGAAAATAGGCATTAAGTGAGATTGAGCTAAATCTTCATTCAGGCATTTTCCCCAATATAATAAGAGAGTGCAATGGATTAATGGAGAAACAACACAATCACCCATGGTCACCATGACTATAATAACTTTCACTCATCCACTTGTTACTTGTGTCCTCAAATTATAACTTGCCTCCTGGAAGACCATTCCTCAGGCCTGCCACAGGAATACCTGGAAGATTTATTTGCCAACTCTCCATCTTGAATTTGGTCCCCTAAATAGCAAGGAAGAGGCATCACTGCTTACCACATGAATTCAGAGCCCTGGTAGCTTCATAGCATTACTATTGATTGGCATAATTTCTCATTATGGGATCTGCAAATATAACAATGAAGCAAGAATAGCAATGAACTCCACAGGTTATAGTACTTTTCTTCATATAATTTCTTTTGCAAAGAAGAAGAAATTTTCATGCATTCAAACCTATCAGCAGACTCTGGAGTTAATGTGGGTGTCCCAGGATCTTAGGGAATATATAAAGCAAAATCAAACAACTACCCATTAAATCTCCAAGTAAAGTTGATTTCCATTTCTTACACAAGCTGTACTGATCAAAAGTTTCCTGGAAAACACTGAGAAAGAACATGGGACCTTGTTTCGGTTTGACCTAAGCAGATTCAGTAAGTTCAGAAACCAGAACCTTTGTAGCAAAACTAATTCCACTCATTATTCTGATGCAGTGTTTATCAGAGTAATTTATCTTCCCACCGACTTTGGCCAGAGGCACCAAATGTAAGGAGATCACAGCTCCATCTAATCTGACTGCCCTTCGATCAAACATGATTTGGTTTTCAAAAGAGGAAAGAAAGACACAAATGAAGGATATAATTCTCAAGTCAGTGCACTTACTCATTGCTGGAAGAATTGAACATGATGTTTACAAGGAGAAATCTGGCATCAAGCAGCAAAAGTTTCCTAATAAGCATAGCCTTTGACCTAATAATTCCATTCAATCAAACAGTTATTCTAGAAGCACGTATTAATTGGTTCATATGTGTCAGATATTGAGCTAGATGCAGGACAGAGAAAGATATAGGCAAAAGAGCCCCTGCCCTCTAGAATCTGATTTATATCCAGGGAAACAACATATACACAGAACAGTAAATACAAACCATATACAAAGCCAATGCCAGGTGTTCAGAGAGGAGACAAATGATCATCTGAGGGACCAATCAAACTTCAGTGGAGGAGATGGGACGAGTTGGGCTGAGCTAAGGTCAACCCATGCACCCTTATGCTTAATCCAATTGTCCTTGCCACTGATTACCCCGCATAGTTCTTTTTGGTGGTGATTTCCTTGATTTAAAACTGTTTATAATCACTGTTTGCATTTCCTCTCCTCTCTCTTATAAACCCTGTAAAATCTGGCTTCCAATGAATTATCCAACCAAACCTACTTTAAAGTTACAAGAATCTCTTAAGAGAATCAAATCTAATGTCCCCTTCTTCAATCCTCATCGTTCTCGAACTCTGACATAACCATCTTGGAGGAAAGCTCAGCACTCAACATGACACACAGCAAGTGTTTAATAAAAGTCTGTGGAATTAAGAACTTGAGTGTTGACAGAAGCTTGGGATTCTATGAAATGTTGTGAACAGAATCCATTCCAGGTGTGGTGCTCAGATTGTGGAAGGCAGGAACATGGGAACTGAGATGCTCTATACAAGGTGCAATCCAAAGGCCACAATTTTGGGGGGGAAAAGGGAGCAATATGTAATTAGATTGAAAGGTAGGCCACTGTCCTATTGTGGAAGATTTTAAATGCCACAAAAGAGGTGTGGGGATTCTCACACAGAAGACTAGGGAGTTCTGAAGTGGGGGAAAAGGTGTGGCATGGTTATGCTGGGACTTTGGCTACTGGGTAGACAATGAAATGGAATGGGACTACATCCCCTCCCTTTAAACTGCCAGAGTTTACAAAGACCTTTGTAACTGTTTCAAGATGTTCACAACAGATTTACATGGAATCTGAAAGGATCATCCACACAAAGCACCACAATTACAAAAAACACAACTAGAAGCAACATGGATGTGCAATGGCCAGGAAAGAATTCAGAAGTTGTCCCACTGATAATCGTGAGACATTAAAGAGAAATCATTAAAATGTTTATTAAATATTGTAGTGTGAAGAAACTACAAAACTGTCTGCTAAGAGACAGTCCTTGAACTCAAAGGACTTTTCTTCTAATAGGGAAGATGACACCATACCTCAGACAGAGGCTCAGTCACACTTTGATGTGCTGGCAAATAAGGTAGTAAAGGAGAAACTCTTTGGTCATATCAGTTGATCAGATTTTAAATATTTCTGGTGCTGAACTGAAAGAGTGCAAAGGACTTTGTTGGGGATGACTTTCCAAGGTCTTCGGTAGATGTGGCTGCTGAGGACCTGGGTAGTAGAGTACCTTAAGAGGCCATTGCCTGATCCCATGCCTAGGATTGCTCCCCTCAAAGGCAGGGGTTTGGGATGGAGAAGGCTAAAGGCAAAGTCAGTGGTATTGAGCATTTAGAGGCACTTTTCTTTTCAGGGCTCTTGAGCTTGCCTCCCCATCAGAGGCAGTGTGTGTGATAATGAGTCCCTTTCCATCAAGCCTTAGATGTTATCTGAAATTTTTTTGTCACAGCAGTTGATCATGCCATCTTCTAGTGCTGGGACTGGCATCCTCCTATCCATATAAGTGGACCAACCCAGCTCTTGCTTCTCTCTGGATGGCTGAGGCCCAGGCTGCTCCTAGAAGGTGTTATCTTTTAAGAATAGAATCGAGACAGCACAAACCAGAACTGTAGAGCCCTGTCTGTTGAAAACCTTGGGAAGACATTTCCTTGCCCCTGTGTGGGCATTGATTGGTGCTGAGGATTTCTATAAATTAAATTTGCCCTGATTTCACAGAATTTTCATAACTTTTACACCAAACCAAATAGCACATAGCTACAAGAGAGAGGAGAGGGCACTGAATCGACTCAGTTTCTACTTATGAGCATTTCAGTCCTGGCAGATTACTTCTCATATCTGCAACTGATTAAATCAAGCACTTGCAGCATTTCAGGGCTTTCTCTTGAAACCAATCTCTAGCTAAAGAATGGCTTTGTTTACCTAGAGTGACATTTTACAGCTCAGTTCTTAAACTGGACAGATGCCTGATAGTTTTAGGAGCAAAATAAATGTTTTTGTCTACTGGCTTCTGGAGAAAGATCACTAAGTGACCTCCCCTCCCCCTTAAAAATCCCATAAGCCTAGCATACCCCACCCCACGAAGAGGAGACAGAAATCAAATCAATAAAATCCTCTGCCACAGACTTATCAATCTATTTCTCTTTCCTTGGTGAATTCTTGCTCTCTGAGAAGGAGGTGGAGCCCACTGACAAGCAGATTTTTCACTGCCAAAAGTCTTTGGAATTTCCTCCTCTTCTCTTCTCCCAGAATGCTGAGTGTCAGACTTTCAGATATTTGTTATAGAACTTATCAGTGTTGCAGAAGAGGAATTTTTTAACCTTAAATGGGGCTGTCTACATGTAGGTAAGCCAGCAGCATAAAGACCAGTATGCTGTCCTCAATGGAAAGCAAGGGTATTCATTATCCTTTATCACACTCAGCAAAGGTTTTGGGAGAATCCTCTGCATATCTGATGGCTGACTAGAGAAGCAAGACAACTAGTAACGGAGAAGACATTTAGGTATAAAAAGTGTGTGTGTGTGTGTGTGTGTGAGTGTGTGTGTGTGTGTGTGTGTGTGCATGTACGTATGTGTGAGAACCATGGAGTTATCTGTGTCCACATGGGTCTGACTAGAGTTATGAATATTGATATCTCTGGAGTCTCCTCAGCCAAACTTTTTCCAACAGAGACTGACAGGAGGGAACCAGAGAATTTAAAGCAAACGTTTTGTTATTCAGAACTTTCACTCATATCTGACTCTCTGAGATTCCATTTAGGAATCTCTTGGCAATGACACTGGGGTGATTTTCAATTTCCTTCTGCAGTTCATTTTAAAAATGAGGAACTGAAGCAAACAGGATGAAGTGACTTGCCCAGGGTCACACAACTGGTAAGTGTCTGAGGTCAGATTTGAACTTGTAAAGATAAGTTTTCCTGGCTCTAGGCCCAGCACTCTACCACTGCACCCCCTTGCTGCCCTTGGCCAATATACTCTCCTCAGCAAAGAGATGGTGGACTGGAACTATGTGTATCTACCTTCCTAAATAGGTATAGTCTAGGGAAAATAACAATCATGTTTAAGCTGAGCACCTGATTCCTATCCCTTAATAGGTAAGGAGTACCATAAGTTTTTTTAACAAAGGCTTGACCTGTTTCCAACCAAATTCTAGTTACACAAATACCACACACAGTCAACAGCAAGTAAACACATTTCTTCAAATTAAGAGTGAACAGAAATCAAAGAAGTTATGTAGCTAAGAATATTCTAGACAACAGACAGTATCCAGGATTTCCATAAAGGGAAAGTCTCTCCATCCTCCTGTGGATTGAACAAACTGCCAGCTCTTTCACTTGCTGCTGCTCCCAGTCTTCCTCTATTTTCAGGAATCTCTTCCTGCAGAGAAGCAAGAACTGTGTGTCTCCTGTCTTGAAGTTGAATGCCAGAGGACTAGATTCTCTCTTCTTCCAAGTTCTTGCTTATGTACCACCAAATACAGGTAAGAAACCTTGAATTATCCATCTCTCACAAAGAAGAAAATTTCTTGTAAATCAGATCAAAACCCCTTACCTACGTGTAGACATGTATATAAAAATTAAGAACATTCTGGAAAATAAACATTGAGGACTGTCCCATTCAGGTACTGGCCTTTGCGGGAGGTGAAGTAGGCCCAGAGTAGACTGGAGAATGATCAGAGTTTAGTAAACTAATCATTTAGAAAATCAAGGTGGGGATCCACAAACATTATTCCAAGAGTAGGATTTCCCCTTTTTTGAAGCCCTGGATATAATCAGATACAATCCATATTAAGAATGTGCTATTTTCCACAAAACATCTATCAGATTGGCTAATAGGACAACAAAGGAAAATGATAAATATGTGGGAAAATTGGAACACTAGTGCATTGTTGTTGGAGTTGTGAAATGATCCAACCATTCCGGAAAGCAATTTGGAACTATACCCAAAGGACTATAAAACTGTTCACACCCTTTAATCCAGCAATACCAATTTTAGGTCTATATCCTGAAAATATCATAAAAATGGGAAAAACATTCACGTGTACAAAAATATTTATAATAGCTCTTTTTGGGGTGGCCAAAAATTAGAAATTGAAGTTATGCCCGTCAGATGGGTAATAACTGGACAAGTTGTGGTATATGAATGCAGTGGAATACTATTGTGTTATAAGAAATGATTAGTAGGTAGATTTCAGAAAAACTTGGAAAGATTGACATGAACTGGAGGAGTCAAGATAGCGGAGTAGAAAGGCTCACATAGGCTAGCTCCGAACCCACAGCCCAAAATTACCTGTAAAAAGAACTCCCAACAAATTCTGGAACAGTGGAAGCCACGCAGCACTGGAGTGAAGGAGATTTCCATTCCAGAGAGCCCTGAAAAACCGATCCCAAAGGTCCATCACTCACTGGACAGGAGCAGAGCCCAGCCCTGCCCTGGCTGTATGGCACGGAGAGGAACAGATCCGAGCAGGCTTCAGGGATGGAATCTCCAGTGGCTGCCAAGGTCCCTCCACCCACAGATTCACAGGTCAGTGAGAGAGACGACTGGGCAGGCTGAGAGTAGAGCGGGGTGTCTCCATAACACAGGCCCCCTCGGCCAATCACTGCCTGAAAGAGATCCAAAAAGAGAAACTCTAAGGAACATTGTGGCCAAATTCCAGAGTTCCCAGGTCAAGGAGAAAATATTGCAAGCTGAAGATGGCGGAGTAGAAAGACTCACCTATGCTAGCTCCGAATCCACAGCCCATGGATTTCCTCTAAAAAGAACTCCCAACAAATTCTGGAACAGTGGAAGCCACGCAGCAACACAGTGAAGGAGATTCCCATTCCAGAGAAGCCCTGAAAAACTGATCCCAAAGGTCCGTTGCCCACTGGACAGGAGTGGAGCCCTCCCCTGCCCCAGCACCGCTGCACTGAGAGGACCGAGCAGATCCGAGCAGTCTTCAGGGACAGAATCTCCAGCGGCCGTGAAGGTCCCCCCACCTATAGACGTACACGTCAGTGAGAGAGACAGACTGAGAGGGGAGTGGGTGCCTCCGGGACTCAGGCCCCCGTGGGAGGCAGAGGCAGCGGCAGTGGCAGAGGTAGTGGCAGAGGCAGCAGGAGGCCAGAGGGTCCCAGAGCAGCCAGGAACTAGGCAGCAGCTCCATTACAAAAGGTCTCTGCATAAACCCCCTGAGGGAACTGAGCCTGGGAGGTGGCCCTACCCCCACCTGAGCACCAGGAATTAAGCTCCCATTGAAGAGCAGCCAGGCTTGCCACCAAAAGCCCTGAGGCTGGGGAGCAGCATTGGAATCTCAGACCCCAAGCACTAGCTGGGCAGACCTAGGCCTGGGGTGGAGAGGACTCTCAGAAGTCAAGTAACTGGCTGGAAAAATGCCCAGAAAGGGGAAAAAAATAAGACAATAGAAGGTTATTTTCTTGGGGAACAGATTGCGCCATTTCTCTCTGACGAAGTAGACCAATGCTTACCATTGGGTAAAGACATGGGAGTCAAGGCCTCTGTATCCCAAACATCTGAAATAGATACCCCGTGGGCTCAGACCTTGGAAGAGCTCAAAAAGGATTTTGAAAATCAAGTTAGACAGGTGGAGGAAAAACTGGGAAGAGAAATGAGAGAGATGCAAGAAAAGCATGAAAAATGGGTGAACACCTTGAAGGAGACCCAAAAAATGCTCAAGAAAATAACACCTTGAAAAATAGGCTAACTCCATTGGCAAAAGAGG
>CM053769.1:462086769-462113650 GCA_028658325.1 Potorous gilbertii | reverse complement strand
ACCTCTTTTTTCACTTGGCTAATTCTGCTTTTGAAAGCATTCTTCTCTTCATTGGCTTTTTGAATCTCTTTTGCCAAGTGAGTTAGCCTATTTTTCAAGGTGTTATTTTCTTCAGCATTTTTTTGGGTCTCTTTTATTAAGGTATTGATCCATTTTTCATGCTTTTCTTGCATCTCTCTCATTTCTTTTCCCAGTTTTTCCTCCACCTGTCTGACTTGATTTTCAAAATCCTTTTTGAGCTCTTCCATGGCTTGAGCCCATGGGATACCTATTTCAGATGTTTGGGATACAGAGGCCTTGACTCCTATGTCTTTACCTGATAGTAAGCAGTTTTCTTCATCTTCAGAGATGAAGGTTGGAATCATTTTTTCAAGAAAATAACCTTCTATGGTCTTATTTTTTTTCCCTTTTCTGGGCATTTTCCCAGCCATTTATATGACTTCTGAGAGTCCTCTCCACCCCTGGCCTAGGTCTGCCCAGCTAGTGCTTGGGGTCTGGGATTCAAATGCTGCTCCCCAGCCTCTGGGCTTTTGGCAGCAGGCCTGGCTGCTATTCAGGGTAAGATTAAATCAGGTTCTCACGTTGGGGCAGGGCTGCCTCCCAGGCTCAGTTCCCTCAGGGAGTTTATGTAGAGAACTTTTGTAATGGAGCTGCTGCAGAACTCCTGCCTGCTATGGGTGCCTCTGGCCGCCTGCTCCCGGAGACTTTGGCCGCCTGCTCCAGGAGCCTTTGGCCGCCACTGCCTCTGCCTCTGCCTCTGTTGCTGCCTCCCGAGGGGGTCCGAGTCCCAGAGACATCCACCTCCCCTCTCAGCCCGTCTCTCTCGCTGACCTGTGAGTCTGTGGGTGGAGGGACCTTCACAGCTGCTGGAGATTCGGTCCCTGAAGCCTGCCCGGATCTGCTCGCTCCTCTCAGTGCCACGTGGTGCAATGGACCTTTGGTGTCAGTTTTTCAGGGCTCTCTGGAACAAAAATCTCCTTCGCTGTGTTGCTGCGTGGCTTCCACTGTTCCAGAATTTGTTGGGAGTTCTTTTTAGAGGAAATCCATGGGCTGTGGGTTCGGACCTAGCATATGTGCGTCTTTCTACTCCGCCATCTTGGCTCTGCCCCCTGAAGCCCAAGAAATTTCAAAGCAGTATTGTCAAGTGATAAAATCAATGTTCTGCACAGTGCTCCTCCCTCAAATGGAAATTTGCTGTGTTCATGTCTCCACTTTCTACTCAGACATACTGAGGGTGGTAAGAAGAGGGGCATAAGGTTGATGGCGTCTTGCAATATGGTGAGGTTCTTTTATCAATAAGTTTCTTGGGGACCGAGGAGAAAACTAGAGAAGTCACAAAGTAGCATACCTGTTAAGATATGAGGAATGTCCAGTAGACAAGTGATGAGGGTAGATTAGAATGAAGAGAAGATTCCATGAGTTGATACATAAAGTTGCAAAATCATCTGCAAAGAGATGATATAATTCAATCAAGGAAAGTGAGAGAGAGAGAAAGGGAGAGAGAGAGGGAGAGAGAGAGAGAGAGAGAGAGAGAGAGAGAGAATAGAGAGAAGAGGAATACACCCTGGATGGGCACTTAGGAGGCATCAATGTTTTGAGCTCTAATGGCACAAGCGAAGTGGGGAGAATGGAAAACTAGATTTTGTTTTATTTTGCCTTTTCTTGGTGAAAATGGCAAAAAAAACCCAAGCCTTTTCCGATGATGGGGAAGTGCACGGAATTTGTCCAAGGAAGGAAGGGGTCTGTAGTAAAAAATAAAGGATGAAATATTTCCTTGTTGAAAACCACCCATCCCCCCAACACACACACAAATATATACACCAACACAAACACACACTCAATGCAAGTGATAGTAGAAGCAGGATTATTTCACTATCCTAGTTATCTGTCTGAAAAGGTTATTTAAATGAAGGACTGAATGAACTATTGATTGATCGAATGATAAAATGTTATCAAATGTGCCTGGCACATAGTAGGCATTTAATACACGATTGATCCTCTTCTTCAATGATAAATGGAAGAGAAAGTAAAGTACTAGTGTGGAATAGGTGTCAGAGCTCATGGAAAACTGCAAACTGACTCAGTAGTAGGCAAAGTAGGTGTCTGCCTAAAGCACAGCGTATGAGAGGTGGCAATTGAAATATTGTGTGTAAAAATTCTTGGAAAAGATTGTCAATATCATTAGACTGAAAAATCCTTTAGAACAGGTACTATTTATTATCTTTACTTTGTTCCCCAGCACTTAGTCCATTGCATGGTAAATAATGACAGTTTAAGAAATGCCTGTTGAGTTGAGTAGACTGGATTTGAGTTTTATCGACTGGAAAGTTTTCTCTTCTTGACATATGAGAATATATTTTTAGAGGTTGTTGAATTACATGATTTAAAGGGAGGGATCCAAATCTTTCTGGGATAGGAACACAGAAGAGAGATCAATTCTCCCACTGGGGCATCTAATTGCCAAGATTTAACTCATTTACCCCAATAACCTTCTGGCTTTTAGCCAAAGGTCTTTTTTTTTTGTTTTCTACAACAAAGGAAGATGCCTGGAGCTATGGTAACAGATGGCTTCATTGTCGATGATGGGAAGGCATAACAGATTGGCAAAAATAATTCTCACAATGATGCTTGCAGGCTAATGGGTCTGAATTAGATTTAACTTCATGAAAATGTGTCACCATGGTGGAGAACTTGTTTGAATAAACAGGAGGTGAGTTAGTATTAGGCAGAGAATAACAAGAGTAGATATCATTATAATTCTATTATACAGGTGGATATCCTGACTCACTATTAGGCAATCTGATGTATTTGAATAGATTTATCTCACAATGCACAGAGTGAAAGATGGGAAGGAACTGAAGGATGGGGCCTTGCCCTCTTCTCTAGTGCTCCCAAGCCAGAAAGGAGCTGTGCAAACCTTGGTGATTCTCAGGATGGCAAGTGGGCTGTGGCACCCAATGGTCAAGTGTCCATGAATGGCTCACTCCTCTGATAGATCAGCTGGAGAGAGGAACATGTTATGGAATGGATAATTCACCCAAAGATTATTTACATATTTCCTACAGATCTTTTCCAAACAATGATAGTAGAATTGAAGAAAAGGCTTGTAAAACTCAGGAATCACATTCATCTTAACTATTTTCATTATTTTAACCACAGCACCCAATATGACAGAATCCTTGCCCTCAGCAATTTCTTCCTGAGAATTTGTTGAATATATAAATGAGATATTCCTGGTTTCAAGTGACAAATAAAGAAATGTCTAATTTGCTTATATTGTAGTTATTTTCATGTTCACTGTAAAAAAGTTTGCATTCTTGAATTTGTGTGTGTGACTGTGCGTGTGTATGTTTGTAGGTGTGAAAAGATCTTATATATATTTTTGTTTTCTATGTTGTGGAATGGGAGGTACTGAGCCCTCCTTACACATATAAGCACATTGAACCTTTCAATCTTAAATACATACTTTAAAAAAGAAAACCTCAAGATTTCATTGGTGCCATTTTTCTCTTTACCACAGGCGTCACAAGCCCCTTTCTATAATATATGAGTGAGTGAATAAGTGAGTGAGAGAGAGAGAATAGTGTAGTAACATCAATGACATTATTACCAGTACTACTACAACCACTAGTACTACTGCTATTACAACTACTGTAGTCAGTATTATGTATTGATTTAGAGTCTGTGATGCACTTTACAAGTATGATTTCATTTGACCCTTAAAACAATTCTGCGAGGTAGGTGCAAATATTATTCCCACTTCACAGATAGGAAACTGAGGAAGCCAGATGTTAAATGACTTATCCAGGGTCACACAAAGAAGTGTCTAAAGTTGTATTTCATCTCAGACCTTCCTGACTCTAGGTCCAGTGGGTGGCCAAAAAATCATTCTACATCTGATATTCAGCCTTCTGCCACCATGCCTCTTTGGGCTGATCTCAGCTCAGCTGGGCCTCAGACATTGGGCACCTAATGTTTCATGGTGGTGGCAAATAAAACCTCCCTTGATTGGATTTGTCAGAGTGAGTTCCATGGCTCCAGGGGCTCAGCCTCCAAGGTACCCTTTGGGCCACAGAAAATGGTCAAGGACCTTGGTAAGGAATTCTATCACTACAAGGCTGACGAGCAGAATCCCAACACTGAAGCATGTCTCTGCACATTGCATTCTGGCACCTCTCCATCTCTGTCTCTGACCTTGTCCTTTGTGCTTTGTCCTTCACTCTCCCTACCTAGAGAGCTTCATGGCCTTAGGGGAGTTATTCCTTGTAAGCCTCCGTTTTCTCATCCACAAACAAGAGGGTAAAGACTAGACAGTGTCTTGAATGCCTTTCCCTGATCCTTCCAAGAAGAGGCTTTATTCCATTGTCAGGAAAACAGGAACCTGATAAAGCATGGGGAGGGTTACCAGCAATCTGTTCCAGTGCTCCTGCCAAATACCCCTGGCCTCAGGCCCCAGGATCTTCAGGTAATTCCCTGACAGCTCACATTGCCCCCCAATCCCAGAATCAATGTTCTCTCCACATAGGCTCATGAGCATTTTCCTGGCCAAGATCCCAGGCAAGGACAAGATTGAGAAGAGAATTCTCTGTTATAAGCAGAACCACGATTCTCATAACTCAAGACAAAGTTGCTGAAATGAAATGCCTTCCAGAATCACAGGTGGGGCTCTCAGAGATCAGCAGGGGCAAGGATATTGAAAAGCCTGCAGAATCAGACAGGGGGAAGCTTTGCCTGTGGTGACCAGGAAGAGGAAGATGCCTCACAGACCAGGTGCTAGGCCTCATTAGGAAACCTGAAATTCATCCCAGACTCATGAATATTTAAGAGTTGAATGGCAGTTTCCTCACCTTGGACATATTCTCTCATAAAGTTTGTGTGACTTAAAGACACTGCAGGACCTCTTCCCTCTGGTGGATGCCATGAAGGGCTATTGGTTCAATTGTTGTTAAACAAGCCTGTGTGAAGCTCCACCCCCATACACACCTCCTGTGAGCCAGCCAGGCTGCCCAGCATAACGACAGAAGTCAAACAGGCCTTGTGCTTCGAAGGCATCCTCCCTTTTGGTGACGACCAGAGCTGACTTCCTGTGGCATTTTGCTGCAGCAGGCCATTGATCTGACTAGAGACTCAGAAAAATGTGTAGAGGGAGGTAGCCCAGGGGGGATCACCTCCAGTTGACTGGCAGAGTGTGAGCCTGGCACAGGTGAAACACTGCCTAAAGATCCATGAAGGGGCATCTGGCAGAGCGTCTCATCTGCATCTCAGCAGACTCCATACATGGCAGCATGTACTGTGTAGTGATCAGAATAACCTATCCCTTCCCCAATCTGAAGACAGAGAATGTAGTGACTTCATTAGGCCCCTGAATGGGGGATGCCTCTGTTTGAGTTCAGCTGCCTCTAGTGGCCAGGGTTCACACTGGCATCATTAGGAGCTGTTCTGTGGCTACAGGACCAAGCTTCCTGAGCAGAATCCCTTGGGAGATCACTATGCACCCAAGCATGAGGCTTTCTCAGGAATTTTTCTGGCAGTTCCTTCCTTCTCCATCCTTAAACTGATGACCACTGAGATGGTTACATCCCAAAGTCAACATGCACACAGATAACCCCATGTGGCCCCTCTGGAGATATAACAATGCCATTGGTTTTGCTAATAACTGAGCTTTTCCCGCAAACTTGTGTAATTCTATTATGGTCATTTGTGGGTCCAGATAAGCACCACTGGTATCATATCTCATGTTATTGAGGCAGCTGGACCCTCAGAGCTGCACTCAAGTGGATGAGATAGTCATGTGTATGCGGGGGTGCTTAATAAATGCTTATTGGAGGATAGAGGCAAAGGGACAAACATTTATTATCTGTTATATGGGCAACACTATGTTAAGTTCTTTACACACATCTCATTTTATCTTTACCAGAACCACATGAAGTGGATGCCAGTTATGCTTGGGATGCCTTCCCACCTCACCTCTGCCACTCCGATTTCTTGGACTTCTTCCATAACCTGCTTCACCTGCACCTTTCTGGAAAACCTCTCCCTCTCCTTCCTAATGCCTTCCCCTGCCAATGGGCTGTCATCCACTCTGTACCCAGCTTGTAAGTATGTGGTTCTTCACAAAGGTTGGCCTCCTCATTATCATGTCCTTTCTTTTAGGGCAGGGATGATCTGAAGGGCTTACCCAGGCCTTGATGCTTCTCTATTTGCTGACTGACTGACTGACTCAGGTGCTTCGTTATTCACCAAGCAGCCAAGTTGTTCTTGAGCTCATAGTAGGACTTCTTATTCCTTGAATCCTAGGAAAGACAGCACAGACAGATGACTGGGCACCTTGGCCATGGTCAATGGAGAAACCATCATTTCAGATTCAGAGTTCATCAAGGATAATCACCATCCTGACTTCCCCACTATTGTGTTTCCATGTTATTCTCTCATTTTGCCATGATAATGTTAGGTGGTGTGGTGGAGAGAGTACTGGACCTGGAGTTAGGAAGACCTGAGTCCAAATCCAGACTGATACTTACTAGTCATATGACCTTGGGCAAGTCACTTGACTTCTGTTTGCATGAGTTTCTTGAATAGCAGAATGGACATAATAATAACCCCTCCTCCTCAGGGTTGTTGTGAGAATCAAATGAAATATTATTTTTTTTTTGGAAAATGCTTAGCTTAGTACCTGGACCATATTGTGATGGTGATGATGATGATGATGATGATGATGACGATGACAACTATAATCCTCAGAACTTTTAGGCTAGATCTGACAGTAAAAACAGGTTGATCTCAAAATTGTAATTGTTCTTCTTCATCAGAAAGGAAGGGGGAAATCATCTGGTCACCAAGAAAGTAACCTTCTATGCTCTTATTTTTTTTTTCCCTTTTCTGGGCATTTTCCCAGCCAGTTGACTTGACTTGACTTCTGAGATTCCTCTCCAACCCCACTCAGATCTATCCAGCTAGTGCTTGGGGTCTGAGATGAAAATGCTGCTCCCCAGCCTCAGGGCTTTCAGTGGTGGGCCCGGCTGCTATTCAGGGTAAGATTAAATCAGGTTCTCAGGTAGGGGCAGGGCCACCTCCCAGGCTCAGTTCCCTCAAGGGGTTTATGCCGAGACCTTCTGTAATGGAGCTGCTACTGAGCTCCTGCCTGCTGTGGGAGCCTCTGGCAGCCCGCTGCCTCTGCTGCTGCCTCCCAGGAGGGCCTGAGTTATGGAGACACCCCGCTCCCCTCTTGGCCAGCCCAGTAGACTCTCTTACTGACCTGTGTGTCTGTGGGTGAAGGGACCTTCGCGGCTGCTGGAGATTCCGTCCCTGAAGCCTGCTTGAATCTGTTCCTCTCCGTGCAGTGCAGCCAGGGCAGGGATGGGCTCTGCTCCCGTCTGGTGAACAACAGACCTTTGGATTCGGTTTTTCAGGACTCTCTGGAACAGAAATCTCCTTCGCTCTGTTTCTGTAAGACTTCCACTTCTCCAGAATTTGTTGGGAGTTATTTTTAGAGGAAATCCATGGGCTGTGGGTTCGGAGCTAGTGTATGTGAATCTTTCTACTCCGCCATCTTGGTTCCTCCCATAAAATTCTGATTGTAATGAAATGTCTGAAATATTTTCTAATATTGCTTTATATTTGAAATGCCTTTTATGCCCTTGAAAAATGGTCTGAGTATCTTCCTAAAGGTTAGTAGCCGTGCCCATAAATCCCAGCAGCAGGCTAACTGTGTCACAAGAAAATCTCCCAGTTCTAATTCCAGCATTTACCTCCCCCATTAAGCCACTAACTAGATAATTAACTAAGAAGTAAAGACACCATCAGCTTTATCCTCATCTTTCTTCTCATCACCTCCATTAAGAAACTGAGTGTGCAGAATGATGTACGACCACAACTTCTCAGCTTCTCAGTTTATTTCCTCACCCATGGCCAGGAGTGACATTCTTTGTACCCTGGCAAAACCAAACAAAAAGTAAGTACTTTTTAATTTTCTTCAGAAAGATGAATGCCGCTTAATTTCCTACAGGTGTTTGGATGTTACCCACATGATGTACTTCATCAATCACTCTCAGTGATTAGAATGGAGCACATGGACTGAAACAGGTGATGGGATTGAAGTGCCTGTTAAAGGCACAGCTCTACGAGTGTCTTTTGTTTCCTTTATAAATACAGAGATTAGGTTTAGGGTTAGGGTTAGAATCAGCTATGTACCAGAAACATCCTCAGAAAGCCCAGAGCAAACCTCCACCCTCCAGCTCTGTTCGACTGGAGGACGATCTGTTGCCTTCTGGGGAAGGTTCTTTATTGTACTACTGGTGAAGGAGTCAGAGGAGTCCCAAAGGAAACGTTTGTCCTCTTATGCATGGGCAGGGAGATGGGAGATGAATTCTGAGTCCCAGCGTCGGCAATGTGTGTGTATGTGTGTATGTGTGTGTGTGTGTGTGTATGTCCGTACGTGCTTGTGTGATCGGTGTGTACATGAGGTGCCTGAAATGGTTTTAAGCACATTTCAACCCCACAAGCTAATTTAAAGTTTTCAAGGGGAGATCATTTGCTAGTTAGATTTTTAATGAGTTTATTTGAAAGCTCAAAAGCTATAGTTGTGCAACTTTCTCTGTTCGAGATTTGAAAAGTAAGTTATAATAAGGACAAAAAAAAAAAACCTGACATTTAGGGAATCGCTTAAGGTTTGCAGAGAACTTCATTAACCCCCCATCTTATCCTCACAATCCTGCAAGGCAGATGTTGTTATTACCCCTATTTCTGAAGAAAGGAAACAAAGGTAGAAAGGTTAAGTGACTTACGCAGCTGAAAAGTGTCTGATGTCCCAAGTCTTCCTGATTTTTCTTCCTGAGACCTAGGGCTCTATCCCTTGCCACCCAACTTAATGAAAGAACAAACATTGGTTCTCAACATAATGATGCTTCCAAGGTGGTTGATATTTAATAATCAACACTGTTTCCTTACTAGATAATAAAGAAGGATGAAAGATTTCCAGTCGAGATGGATGGATATATTTGAACAAAAGTGCCACAAGCCCCACCCTGGATTGATAATCTGGGATTTGGATACACACACACACATATGTATTTATGTGTGTATATAGGTATGTGTGTATGGCTGTTTTATATGTGTACACAATGCATGCATGCAAGCACTAGATATATGCATATGAATATACATGCATGTGAAACATAGCATATATGCAAATATATGTATGTATAGATATGTTCTTTTTATATAGAAAAGTCAACAGAGTCTTACTATTGCTCTGTTCCTTCTGCCTCCCAATCCAGACTCCTCCCTGACTCCCAGAGTCTCTTTTCCAAAGGGATTTCTAACCTGAAGTGCTTATAACCAGAATTTCACTGCTTGAAAAGCACTTAGAGACATTTTCCTCTCTGGGCTCCACCACAGGCCTGTGAGGCAGAAGTTGGGGGTCATCTTATCACCTTTTGTACTTGAGAAAACTGAGGCTCCAAGAAAGGCCAAGTGACTTACCCAGGACCACTCTAGATCAACCTGTTGTTATCTCTGTCATTTTGTTTTCATTTAAGTCATCTCTTACTAGGAACAGCACCAGGCAATGGTTAGGGGAAATCTGAAGAAGAAATGTCAAAATAGAAAAAAAAATGAAATAAACAACATTACAAATATTCTTTTTCAGAAGCTTGTAATGCTTATACTTCTGAAGCTTTTGAGAAAAATGCAATTACCTGAATGCTAAGATCCACCATTTCATTATATTCATACACTATATCTATGTGTCTATGGGCCTCATGGGGAGTCACATGTTTTCTGTCTCAAAATAGGCCCTTTATGGGATCCCCTCCCTAACTGCTTCTGGACCTCATCATGTCCCTCTAGAAGGCTTCCCTCCCCTCTCTCCACCTGACATACACTTTTCATCTCTTTTTCATGAAATTGTATGGTTGAGGGCAGACTCTGTATTCCTTATATTGGTGTCCCCAGCACTTACCAGAATGCTTGGAACATGTTAGATGCTTAATAGATGTTTATTAATGAGTGGACTGATATATATATATATATATATATATATATATATATATATATATATTTGCTAAACTAGCAAATAATCTCCCCTTGAAACTTTGAATTAACTTGTGGAGTTGAAATGCACAAAGAGCCATCTCAGGCACCTCATGCACACACACACACACACACACACACACACACACACACACACACACACACACCTACATGCAGCCGATACTGGGACTCAGAATTCTTCTCCCATCTCTCTGTCCATACATAACAGGACAAACACTTCCTTTGGAACTCTTCTGACTCCTTCACTGTGAGTACAATAAAGAACTTTCCCCAGAACCAGAACCATATACACATACATACATATATATGTGTGTGTGTGTGTGTGTGTGTGTGTGTGTGTGTGTGTGTGTGCGATGTAAAATCATCATGGGCTCATAGCAGGAGATTATGGAATTCTAAGGTTAACAGATCCCACACAAAACTATAAAGAAAAGGTAGGAGAGGTTATTGGACAGGTCAGTGGAGGATTACTGTTGATGTGGAATGCTGGCTGAGGGCATCTCCTTTGGCAGCAGAAGCTGGATCCTAAAGGGAAGGAAGCTGACCCTGTAGATGGCTATATTTTGAGAAATTAGAACTAGTTCTTGCTGGAGTTTGAGACAGGTGGATGGAAGGAGGGTAGGAATTGTGTGAATTCTCTGCACATCACCTGCCCATCCCACTCACAGCTATACATGTGCCTGCCCTGCTCACCTACCGTCACACATTTACATTTCAATCTCACCCACAGTCGTACATCTGTGTATCTAAAGTCGATCCATGGCCATGGCCACTTTGGCTGTGATCAGAGGTGGGCCCAGAGCCAGCAACAGCTACTTTGAGAGTCCTTTTCTCCCTGACCCTGCAGGGGACATGTGTGGTGGCCCAGTCACTTGGTTCTTCTGACTCTGATTGGAGAATGTGTCTTTGCCACACAGTGACTTTGAGTGACAGTTGGCTGAATCTGTTTCTCTTGGAGCCAGGTCCTCTTAAAGGACCCTATCCTGTTGCAGAAGATAATGCCAAGTTGTACTCTTAGAAGACAGGAGGGATGAGGAAGGATTCTAGGAATTCCATGGCTCCAGGTTTTCTCAGTTCAGTCTTGCATATTTCCCATAGGTGAAAGAAGTGTGTGGTCTGTGTCATGGAGAAGGGTTCTTGGGTGTAAAGGCTGCATGTGGAAAGGAAACTTGTTTTCTTTGGCTCAGACTATCTTATCTTCCTCTCTGGCCTTAGGTACCTCATTTGCAAAGTAGGGAGGGGGTTGGACTATAGCCTTACACAAACCCTTGGCTGATGAAAATGCTGTTACTGAGTGAATGAGATCTTGGCCATTTTCAGCAGTTATTATGATTCACCAAGATTGCAATGCAAGAGCACAGGCTTCAGAAACCACAAAGATCAGTGACTTTAGCACGACACTTAGGAGTCACTTCCATAGAAACTGACAAGGTGAAAAATCATTCTTCCCTGTTGACCAGTCTCCTAGTAAGGAACTAATGTGCACATAGCTTGTTGGGATTTGGGAGGAGAGACCCTCTCCCTCACTAAGCCCTTATTCCAGGCCTTTGCCAGTCCATGGGGACCTATCTAAGTAGATGCTTCCTAGGAGGGCTCCAAAGACCCAAGGTGATCATATATCAGTGAGGGTATGGGGTGTTCACCCTTCTGGTGTGAGGGTTTGATAAACCCTTTTTGGGGCTGTTCATCCACCTTTGATGTCCATCCAGTTCTCACCTAGGGCTCCAAGTAACTGTAGCACGCACAGTAGCCACACCCTGGTAAAAATCATCTTGGCAGATGGGCAAAAGCAGGTTGAGGATAACTGCCAGGCTTCAAACCTGTTAATGAATTGGAGGTGTCTGCCTCATGGCCCTGAAGACCTTCCACAGAGGAATATGCTGATGAGAACAATTTGGTCCAATACCCATGCAGGAGACTAAAGCTGGCATTGTGACCACTTAGAACTTAGTCAGACATAAAGGACTCCAACGTCATCCACCACATTCTGGGCTCTCTCTAGTTGTGGTGACTTTTACCCTGCCACTGCACTTGATGAATAAGGAAAGAGCTCCACCCTGGTATTCTTTGCAAATCTCGTGGTGTTTACAGCTCAGATACAACATTGTCATGAACTAGAGGCCCCCCTCCACCTTCCCCACTGCCGGGGACAGCAAATTTTTGTGTTCTGTAGATGACGGGATATTAGTGGGCCTGGAGCAAAGTGAAAGCAGGCTTCTGAGGGTTCAGTAATGAGGACACAGTGAGAGCAGGTCTTTATGGGAGCCTCAATGAAGCGAGTGGAGAGAGGGATGCTACACCATCCTGGTTACAGCCCTCAATGAACCCATGGCAAGAACTCGAGATGCAATGGAAGAAGACAGAGATTCGAGGCAGAGAGCCTGCACCCCTCTGTAATGGCAGACAGCTCACTTAAGGGATCCGGGCCTCAGTGTAATCATCTATCAGACAAAAACGGCATCACTTGTAGCATTTGCCTTGCAGGGATGCTGTGAATCACTTGTAGTATTTGCCTTGCAGGGATGCTGTGAATCACTTGTAGTATTTGCCTCGCAGGGATGCTGTGGAGAAGGCCATTGGTACAATGCAAAGACCTCCAAAAGTGTAGGTTGTCACTGTTAGAGGTTAACTGGTAAGCCAGTACATGGACTTTTGCTCAGGACCTACTCTATATGCTGGGCTAGGCCCTGAGATTGATAACATGGAAGTGAATTGGTCCCTGTCTTCTGTTGGGAGAAACCACAGGAATATAGACCAGCAGTAGCAGCAGCCAATAACAATAATAAACAACTAGTCCTCTAAGGTTTACAATACACTTGCCTTTTATCTTCACAACAACTTTAAGGGATATTGTTCTTCAGTCATACCCAACTCTTCATGACCTCGGGTCTTCATTGCTCAGTTCGGGTCTCAAGCTCTACCCATTGTGGCACCCAGCTACTTTACTCAGAAGAGCAGTTATTGTTGTTTCTGAAAGAAAACATTGATAGTTGGGGGAATCCAGAAAGATGCCAAGTCTCAGCCATATTTTACAAATGACTTTTCCTAGTTCTCAATGCTATTTGATGCTATACAGGCATCAAATGCAAACTTATATGAACACATGTGTATACATATTGTAAGGTCTATGCCTGTAAATATAATGCATCCTGGTAGGTGCATATACATATTTTTTATGCATACACACATATATGTATGTTTTCATGCATACTGAATACACATACACATATAAAATGCAAGGAAAATCGTTCACTCTCTTGGCATACAAAATAGCTTTCCTCCTCCTCTTTCTGAAGTTTTTATTAGTTGTATCAAGAGTTCCCAGAAGTTTTAAAGGAAGAAATTAAACCTATCTATAGTCACATGAAAAAATGCTCTAGATAACTATTGATTAGAGAGATGCAAATAAAAACAACTCTGAGGTATCACAACACACCGATTAGATTGATTAACATGCAAAAACAGGAAAATGATAAATGTTGGAGAAGATATAGTAGAGTCAAAAGACTAAGTTATTGTTGGTGGAACTGTGAGCTGATCTAACCATTCTGGAAAGTAATTTGGAACTAAGCCCAAAGGCCAATAAAAAAACTGCGTACCTTTTGACCCAGCAGCACCTCTTCTAGGGTTGTAACCCAAAGACATCATAAAAATGGGAAAAGTTTCCACATGTAAAAATATTTATAGTAGCTCTTTTTATGTTGGCTCAAAACTGGAAATTGAAGGGATACCCTATCAATTGAGGAATGGCTGAAAAAATTATAATATATGAATTTAATGTAATGTTATTTTGCTATAAGAAATGATGAACAGGCAAACTTCAGAAAATCCTAGAAACTGATACTGAGTGGAGTGAGTGGAACCAGGAGAACACTGTATACAGGAATAGCCACAGTGAGCATGGACTGATTTTGATTGAGAAACTGATGCTGAGTGGAGTGAGTGGAACCAGGAGAACACTGTATACAGGAATAGCCACAGTGAGCATGGACTGATTTTGATTGACTGAGCCTTTCTCAGCAATGCAAGAACGCAAAATATTTCCAAACAACTCATGATGCAAAATGCCATCCACATCAAGAGAAAGAACTATGGAGTAGGAATGCAGAAATCAAACAGACTATTTTCTCTTTTGTTATGTTTTGTTTTGTTTTTTCTCATGGCTTCTCCCATTCACTATAATTATTCTATGCAACATGACTAATGTGAAAATATGTTTAATGGGAACGTATGTGTATAGTACATATAAGATTGCATGCTGCCTTAGGAAAGGAGGAGAGAGGAATGGGGAGAAAATTGAAAATTTAAGGAAGTGAATGTTGAAAACTGAAAACAAATTAATAAATTTGAGGAAAAAAGGAATTCCAATTGGATTGATGATCCTCACTTTCTATGTACATGATACCAGTTCATATGTGTGTATATATACACATATGTGTATATAAATATGCATACATACATATACAGATAGAGGCAGACATAGGGACCCATTGTATGTATACAATTGTTTGTATATTGTATCCCCTATTACAATGTAAGTTCCTTGAGGTTTGCCTTTCTTTGCAGCTCTAGTATTTAGCACAGTTCCTGGAACATGTTGTTGTTCGATTGTTTTCAATCTTGTCTGCTTCTTTGTTATCCCATTCAGGGTTTTCTTGCAAAGATACTGGAGTGGTTTGCCATTTCCTCCTCCATTTCATTTGACAGATAACGAAACTGAGGCAAGCAAGATGAAGTGACTTCCCTGGAATTACTACAGCAAATAAGTGTCTGAAACCATATTTGAACTCAGGAAGATAAGTCTTCCTGACTCCAGGCCTGGAACTCTATCCACTGTGCTATTTAGTGGGAAGAAACTTAGAGCAGGAGAATAAACCATAAGGCTATTGCAATGTATTGTCCAGGTGAAAAGTAATGTGTATGTCAGATGTATCAATATATGGGAATATTATTTTATGGAGGAAGTAGAACCCAGAGCCCAGCACTAGGCCTAAAATATGGTAGTCATTCATTAAATGCTCCCAGAATGAGAAAAGGTTGCATGAGACCTTGTCATTTTCTTAGTAGTTAAGGAATGCTTCTCAAATTGAACTGAATTTCCAGCCTGAAAGTTTTTCAAGAATACATTCTGTACTCCACCACCACCATCAATAGCAACAAAAAACAAAAGAAAAGCAAAAAACAACAACAACAGAATTTCTGAAGTTGGACCTTAAGGAATTGGTCAAAGTTCCTATTTTATTTTCACAAAGAGTGCCCAACTTAGCTGGGAAACTAATCTTGCTATCAAAGTCTGGGCTCCTTAATTAATACCACATAGAGAAAATTGGATCATAATCACTTGACATATTTTCTGCATTTATTTGTTTCCTGTGAGATATGAAAATATTAACATGTAAAAGTAACACTCAAGAGGAGTGTTTGATGTACTTCCAGATAGATTTGGATGTTAATATTCTGCAATTAGAAAGAAAAGGTCTTGCATTTTAAATTGATGGATTTATTTATGTTTGGTTTGGTTTTGCAAACATCTTCCTTTTTTGAGAGTCTTATTTGGATCTTAATGAATGTAGTTTTACAGTTTACTGATAATTCATCTGAGTGGATTGGATTCAGGATCTTTTCATTTGTTTTCCTATTAATTCTTTGTATCATCCTTTCTTTTCATATTTTTGAGGAAATTACCTGTATGCTTTCTTGAAATAATGGTCTGATTATTATAATTTTCTTACTTTACTTGAAAGCTTAATAAATCAGATTTCCCCCTTCATGAGGTGTCCTCTAGGTCAAAACTTTTCATTTGCTTTACTTCCAAATCTCTGTTTTTCATATTGGGTTACTTCCTGGCCTATATTTCTAGCTTCCAGTTTTGAGATTTGCCACCATTTTTTCTCTAGGTATAAACATTCTGTTCTTTTTTGATGTTATTTTAAATTCCATTGATTTTTCCTATGTAGTTTCCTCAAATTTGACTTTTTTATATTGCTGAAATATGACTTAGATATATCCAATCATTCTTCTTCTTATGTATTTTGTCATTGACTCTCTTTATCCATGTAAGTCCTTTTGTGCATCCAGGAACTGCATTATGATATCTGGAGAAAGTATTGTTTCATTTCTACTGTTACTACTGATGTTGGTTTATACATTTGCTTTTTCATTCCATTACCTCTGCTTCTTTTACTCTCTGGTTTTTATTATATTATATTTTGTAATTATATTATTCATTGTTTATGAACTATTTGACTTAATCATTGTTTTTTGTTATTTGTCTTTATTTTGAGAATTTCTGTCCTTTATATTTTCTTTGTAATGTTTCTTTCAATGTGCGTGGTGTTACCAAGAAGGTATGTTATACTAGGGATTCTATTATCTTCCCCAAAATCTAGAAATATCTAAAAAAATTTCCGTTAAAATTCAGCATAAAATTACAATCTTCCACATCTAAAGTTGGCTCACCATTTTGACTTTTTTCCAATTTTTTTCTTCCATCTCTCTGCTACATTTCTTCTGCTGCAGACAAAGTATTTATTTTATCATTTTATGAGAGAGTACTCATGCTTACTTCCAAATTCCTAGTTATGGTCCTCTCCCTGCCCAGAATGGTGTCTCCATTGATTCATACCCTACCCATCCTTTCAAGTCCCTGGCAAAGTCCTCCAGATTGGTTCAAGAGGGATAATTGCCCTCCCTTCTTTCTTTTAAATCCCACTATTTGAATAGATATCTGAAACTGCTTATTAATGTCTCATATCCTCACATTGTGCTGTTATTTCATTTATTGGGTGTCTGCCTTGCTTCCCTATCTAGAAGAGAAGTTTCACCAGTGCAAGGGCTGTGGTATGACAGCTGAACACCACAATTACTACCATAGTGTCACACAGACAGCACATGTCATCCTCTCCCAACCACCCCTGAAATAAAGGCTCTAATAATTCTTTTGGAAAGACAATGTGGAGTCAACACAGTTGGTACTATTGCCATATCATGTGAAAATCATGCATATTACAGACTCTCCTGTGCAGAAATGAAGTCTATGTTGAGTGACTTCATAAAGAATTGGGGTTTTGTTCAGTGTGGAGACTCTTTCTGACTGGTCAGGATCAGAACTGGAGAGTTGGAAGAGAGATCCCCAATGCTGGGTGTTGTCTAGCCTGAACAGAAGAAGAAACCTCAACACCATATTGTTCCAGAAACTTTACTTGCATATAAGAACCTCATGGAGGAGGAACCTACCACCTCTCCAGGCAAAACGTGCCATTGGAGGAGAGTTCTTAGAGTCACAAACATTTTTTTTAGATAAATTTGCCTCTGTTTCCAAATTTTTTCTTGTTGTAAACCTTGTGGCCAAACAGAGTACACCTTAACTTGGGAATGATTAAACCTTTTCCAAACTTGCATAAATAATCTTAGGTCTTGGTCTGAGGAATAGAGAAGTGAAGTCACCCAAAGCAATACTAAGAGCAGGAGGCAGAATTTGAACCCATGCCTTTCTGACTCCAAATTTGTTTTTGTTCCATTGAGCCAAATTATACATGATAAATATTGTAAATTAAGTAACCACAAAAAAGGCTCTTCTACATTGACTGTTGAGAAAATGATAAAACCATGATGACTGATTTGGAAGAGAGAAAGTTTTGAAGGACTTGAAACACTGAACCGAGGGTTTTCTCTTTAATCCTAGATATAATAGGAACCACAGGAATTCATTGAGTGTTGGGAGATGGGAAAAAAGTGTGTTTGAAATGATAAGACCTGAATATTAGGAATATCATTTTGACAACTAGGTAAAGGATAAGCTGAAAGGAATAGGATTGTGAATCACCAGGTGATGAAGCTCTATGTTAGGGATGTTATCAGGGGTAGAGGATAAAAATAAGGTGAACAAGAAGTGTTTTGAAAGTATAATCAACAGGTTGGCAACAAATTGGATGGGAGAGGTGTGTGAGAAAAAGTGAGTGGAGGTTGACACTTATTTTGTGAGTCATGGCAATTAGGAGGAAATTTGTTATCTTCCATAGTAATAGGGAATTTGGGAAAAGAGTGGAATTGTGTGTATATCTCTTCTGTGTGTGTGTGTAAAATAATGAGTTCAATTTTTGACATACTGAGTTTCAGGTCTCCCAAGGATATCCAGTTTGAGATGCCCAGTAGCAGTTGCAAATGCAAGACTTGGAGGTTAGCAGAAAGTTTGGCGTTGGATCAATACTTGACTCCAGAGGAATTTGGATTTAAATCTGCAGAGCAAGTACACACATGGATGAAATGACAGTTCACTGAAGAATTAGTCAAATGAACATTGAGAAAAGGAAAAACCATGACAAGAAGCCAGAGTGGCTTGATTACAAACATATTATGGAGGATGAAGCTCATTTCCTGTTTTGACAGGTCTGCTAGATGAGTCCATCAAGGGAATGCTGTAGATATAAGTTATGTAGATTTCAGCAAAGCACAACAAAATTTCTCATGCTATTCTTTTTTGGGAAAATGAAAGATTGCTGCATAGACAATCACCCAATTAAACAGAATGGAAACAAAGAATAAATAATATATGTCAAACACTGTACTAAATACTAGTATTACAGGTAAAAAAGACAGAGATGAGAACAAACCCTGCTCTCAAATAATTCAAATTCTTATAAAGGCAGACATTATATGAGAGACTTCAGGTGCAAGGTGATAAAATGTCTAGCAATCCATAGGATGCAGCAACTGATGGATTTGGAACTATTTGACTTGGTGGTGTGATTTTACATTGTAAATAGGACTCTTTTTGAGTATCTCAGGGGCATGTGCTATCCCTTGTGCAATTTTCAATTTATTGTTTTAGATAAAGACATCAAATATAATATTGTGATGCATCCATTCATCCAGGCAATGAGATTCATGATGAACGAGTAAAGGACAGGGAGAAGCACTTAGGCAGTTGGAAAATCAGAAGAGCATGGTCAGAATAAAGGACAGGGAAGAAAGGATATCCAGGAGTAAGAAATATAGTAATCAAATAATTCAAAAATGTTGCAGAGACTTTGAAAAGGATGAGGATTGAGGAAAAGATGACTCCACCCAATGAGACTTATCTGCTAGCCTCCCAAACACTCCTTTACTCAGAGACTTCAGTCCTTGTCTCATGGTCTTTCTTCCCTTTTCAATTCATTTTTCTCATACTAGGGGACTTTAACATATATACTGACACTCCCACATGAACTGTCTCAACCCCCAGGTCTTCAACTTAACTCATTTCCCACGATCTAGTCCTCCTCCCATCCTTAACATGACCTTGCCATCTCCACAGATGCTTTTACTTCAATGAATTCTGAAGTTTCTTTGACAGATTGTATTCAGTTGCAATTCCAAATATCCCCCTGCCTTTCATCCCCTAACCCTGTTCTTGGTCCTCAAGGTGATCTTCATTCCTTCCACTTCTCACTGCTCTCTTAGGCCCCACCTTTGTTCTAACTATAATTTTCTACCCTCTTGATCCAAATAATTTCAGATTAACACTGATCTCTTAAGTTCCTTGGCCTTTTATCCAACTGAAGCTCTTACTCTGTCAAGTCATCAAGCTTGGATTGAGTCATCACCCATGGATTCTGCTCCATGTCACAAGCAACTGAAAGGAGCTGGAGAAAATCAGGACATCAGACTGAGCATGTCCATTCCAAATGCTTACATTATGTACTCTCAAGGAGATGCTCACTACAGAAAATTGATCCTTTTACACATCTCTAATTCATTCACTATCACATTCTCCTTACAGCTTTTCCATATCTTTTCCTCCCTCCTCAGTCCTCCCATGGCTCCCAACTTGCCTCCAACACTGAGCTGAGAACCTTGCTTTATACTGCACAGCAAAACTGAGACCATTCAGCACAATTTCCTCTGTTGTCTTCCTTGTCATCCTGAATCATTCAGATACATCCTGATATTTGTTCTTCCACCTTTGTCTCACATAGAGAAGTTGTCCTTCTTCTTGCCAAGGGAAAGACAACCTATATACATGTCCAAATGACTGAATTGGGTTCCATGTTTCCCAGTACTTTTCACCCTTTATCATCAGACTCATTTTCAGTTTCCCCCTGTCTACTGGAGACTTCCAAGCTGTTTATAAACATACTGGCATCTTCCCTACACTCAAAGACCCTCTCATTTGATCCATCTATTCTTGTTAGCTGTCTTCTGTTTGATATCTCTTCTCCTTTCTATGGCTAAGTTTCTTGAGTGCATGAGTGATGTGTGTATGCCTTTTCCCTCACTTTCTTCTTAACTGTGTTAAGACTACAGTCTGAATTCCAACTTTCATGTTTGTCCTTCATTGTCAGAGAAGACCACGCTATCAAAGAAATAATGACATGACTTGTCCTTGACTTTGTTTTGAGTGAAGGAAGGCTGTGCAGGTCACTAGCCTCACTTCTCCTACAGAGCTATCTGAATCCAGTGACCTGATATTCCTCAGGATGACTGGAGATGGCCCAGCATGCACTGGGAGACCTTCCAACTTTATAATTCAGCTGACAAGTTACTCTGTTCCAGAAACCACACTGAGCAATTGGAATACAAATGAACAAATGGGAAAGGGAGGAGAGGTGAAATAAGAGACAGGGGTATAGTGGAGAGAGCCTCTGAGGAGAGATGAGTATAACCTGGAAAGGAAGGAAAGTGTAGTTTTCATGGGCATTTTCTTTAAAATAGAGGTTTTGGGATAAACCTGACACTGAGAAGGAGAGGCCACAGGAGCGTAGGAAATTTCTGGCCAACCCAGGGATGGAGTGAACTGCCAGAGAGAAGTGGTAGAGAAAGGCTGAAAAAATCTTTTGCCCTTCTTTGTATCCCGAGTGCTTAGCACAGTAGCTGGCATAGAGTTGATGTTTAACAAATGTTTATTTATTGACTGATTAACTGGCTGATTTATTAACTGATTAAGCTGCAGCTGTCAAAGGAGAGCAGCCTTGTGGGAGCCCTATTTCATTTATGAGTCACATGCTTCTGAGGTTGCTTCATAAGGCCAGGACTGTATATGATTAAGCATGAGTCATTCTCCATTTTTTCCATAGGATTCCTATAATCATTTCTGTGCACCACAAGATAGCTAGTTTGCATCTTGTAAACTGGGAAAATTATTGGCCCCTTTCCTTTCCTCAAGTGATCCTCAGTCTTGTTATTTGCCCTTCTATTTTTTGAAATTATACAGACCCCAAGTGGGCACCACCACCACCACTGTGGTCAGTCCTGGCACTGCATTATTTAATTTGGCCTTCTAGCCCCCATACATCCAAAATATTATCTTCATAGTATGGAATGATCTAGGAAAAGGATGGAAGACATGCAGTCAATATGATAAACACTGGAGAAGAAGGTTAGGTCCCTGGTATTAGTCTTCAAATTTCTGTTAGTGAATGTTTTCAGCTGTGCTATTCTGACATCCTGTTCTACCACCCTAAACTGTGGGCACAGCTTCTGACAGCATTGCCTGGCTCTGTGATCTGTGTTCTCAAAACAGCAGAGTATTCAGAGTGCCAAGAAAAATGGGAATATTTTCCTAAAAGATGTTGTTGAAAAGTTGTTTCTTGATGTCATCAGATTGTGATTAGCAGACATTCAACAGAGCAGTGATACAATTTAAAGTCTTGCAACCTCTCATAAATAGGAGAATGACCTGATATCTATAGCTCCAAATGCATAATTCAGAAATCCTCAATGAGGAGGGGGATTTTTTTTTTTGGAGTACTGACAACTTTAGCTGGTCTTTCAGTCTTCCCACATATATATCACAGAAGAATACAGAATCAGACCATGACCTGTTACTTCACAAATCTGTTGCAAAATGGATAACTGAAGAAGTCATCTGGCTAAACCAATAGGGCCCTTGGGGAGAAAGATTTTTATCTGAAAGAGTTAATGGCAGGATGTTAACCTAGGCAGGTTCTTATTCCTGTTGTATGCCCTGAAGAGCTCCTCAACACTTAGTATGTTGCATCTGGACTGGTTTAATTATGCAGAAACCTTTCATCTAAACAATATGGCTTATGCAAAAAAAGAGAATATCATCACAAAATTTCTTGACTTTAACGAGCCCACTTGGAAGCACTGAAGAGAATTTCTTGTTAACTATTCAGTTGACTGCTGAATTTGCCGGGAATTGGCTGCATGTGCACTCCTGAACCTCAAGATTTCTTACTGTTAATTCCATGTTTTTCTCTGTTCTGGAGGTTTTCTTTTTGGAAGATTTGATCCAGGACTGAAATGAAAATGATTCCTTACATAATGTGGAACCATTTTTGGAAAGAATTGATGCAGGGATTTTATGGCCATTTTTTTGGCTTACTATTCCTAAGTTTATTTGCAACTGTTTATTTTATTGGGTCCTGTACTTTAACCCAATTATCAACATTGATCTTGTGGTCAATTAAATATTTTCATTAGAAACCCAAATGTAAGAGTGATGCTGACCCAGCTCAGATAAGCAAGACTCTAGCAGCTCTGAGCTGTAAAATTTAAAGCATGGTGAAGGCTGTTGGAGGAGCGCTGGAGCAAATGGGATGGGAAATGGATGGGACGGGTTCTGCTTTTCTAAAATTAGTTATAAAAAGCACAGCTTTTGTTAAAAGCTACATAAAGATTTTCTTGACATGGGGAAAAGGAATAATAATTCCTAAACTAAGATTGATTTATTCAGATTGTACAGTAGTGATACTTCCCAGTTACTATAAGTATCTCACAAAGATGATGATGACAGTGAAGGACTCTTAGATCTCCTCTGGGAAGACAGGACATACATTAAAGTATCATGGTATTAAGTTTTGTGTGTTTCCTTCTCAACAGGTCTTCTGAGGTCTAGTTTGATAGAGCTGGTAAGTGACAGAAAATTGCATTTCAAGCTCGGATAATGGGAAAATGAAATTCTGCTAGGCAGGACCTTGCCTTCTAAATGTTTATTTATAAGTGAACTTTTTAGAAAAAAGTGTAACTTTGTGGTCAATTATAATATGGACAAACAGCTGCAGACAAGAAGTGCATAAGAAAAGAAAAACAAAACCACACTTGGGTTCAGGATATTTTGTTTTTGTGTCTTGTTTGTGACTTGTTGGGAAATATCATAGTGAACACTCTGTTGACACTATTCTCTTCTAACCACTCTTAGAGTTATTTTTAGGGTGACTAGGTGGTACAGTCCCATCCTGGATCACTGTCATGTCATGGTGAAGGGGCTTGGGTAGCTCAATGAAACTCTGAATTATGCCACGTACATGGATTGTAGTGGAAATTTCTGATAAAAGATGATCCCCTGAAGACAGAAAGGACAAACCACTCCAGCATCTGCCAAGAAAACCTAAATAATAAAAGAGATCAAAAGACAATCCCCTTGGGCTGAAAGGGGTCCAACACACTACTGGGAACAACTACAAGTGCTCAAGAAAGAATGAAATGCCTGCATCAAAGCTAAAAGGAAGCTCAGCTGAGGATGAGTCTGATGGCAAGAGGAAAGTTCAATGCTATAAAAATCATTATTGAACAGGGACCTGGAATGTAAGATACATGAACCGAGGGGAGCTGGGTGTGGCAGAAAAAGGAAATAGATTAAACATCATCCTCTTATTAGTTTAATTGGATGGGAATAGGTGAATTTGACCCAGGTGACCATTACATCCAATACTGTGAACAAAAATCTCTTAGAAGAAATAGAGTAGCCACACAGTTAATGAAAGGGTGAAATAAACAGCACTTGAGAATAATCTAAAAAAGGAAAAACAAAGAACAATCTCTGTTCTAATCTAACGCAAGCCATTCAACATAACAGCAGCAAAATTCTGGGCGCCAACCACTGATGCCAAAGAGGCCAAATTTGCTCAGTTCAATGAATACCTACAACGTCTTCTAGGAAAGTCAGCTATATACATATACACACAAACACACACACACACATACACACAGACACAGACATACAGGCACACACACACACATATATGTGTATATATATATATATATATATATATATATATATATATATATATATATATATACATATATATCACATTCATCATAAGAGATTAGAATACAAATGTAGGAAATTACAAGAAAGTAGAAGAAATCATTAGACCACAGAGGTATGAGCTAAATAGCATCCCTTATGAATATGAAATGGAAATGATGAATTGATTTAAGGAATGAGATCTGGTGTGTAGAGTGCCTGAAGAACATGAACAAAGATTCACAATACAGTGGAGGAGGCAGAAACAAAACAAAATCCCAAAGAAAATGAAGAACAAGAAAGCAAAATGGTGTCTGATGAGGGTTTACACATAGTTGTGGGAAAAAAAGGAAAGGGGAAGTAAAAGATATACCCAACTCAGTGCAGATATAAAGAGAATAGCAAGGAAAGAAAATGATTTTCTTAAAGGAGAAATGAAAAGAAAATGAAGAAAACAAAAGAACGGAAAAGCAAGAGACTTACAAGAAAATTAATTGTCAAGGTGCATTGATATTTTTCATGTAACAATTGGCATGAAAAAGACAAAAAATGGTAAGAATGTAATAGCATTAGAATGTATTAAGTAGAATTTGCAGGGATTATAGAAAAGATCTATACAAGAAGGATCTCATCGTCACCAATTTGTATTATGGTGTATTTACTCATCTAGAACAAGATATCCTGGAGAATGAAGTCAAGTGAGCATTATGAAGTGTTTCTAACAGCAAGGCTAGTGGAAGTGATGGAATTCTAGCTGAACTGTGTAAAATCCAAAAAGCTGATGCTGTTAACCTGCTGTACTCACTATGCCACCAAATTTGGAAAACTCAACGGTACCCACTGTATTGAAAGAGATCAGTTTATGTCCCAGTCCCAAAGAAGGGCAATACCAAGGAATGTTCAAATTACTGAGTAATTAGGCACATTTCACGTGCCTGAAAGGTTGTGCTTAAGATTTTGCAAATGAGCCTTCAACAGTATGTGAAGGAATTATCAGAGGAGCAGACAGATTATCAAAGAGGCAGAGGAACTAGAGACCATATTGTTACCATTTGCTGGATTATGGAGAAAGCAAGGAATTTCCCCCCAAATCATCTGTTTCTGCTTGATTGATTATTACCAAAGCCTTTGACTGTATGGATCAAAAGAAAATATGACAAGTCCTTAAAGAGATAGGATTACCATATCATCTTATTTGTTTCTGGAGGAACCTGTATGTGGGCCAAGCAAGTTAGAACCAAACATGGAATAACTTAAAGTTTTAAGAATTGAAGGATGTGTGTTGTCACCTTATTTATTTAATTTATATGCAGGGTACATCATGTGAAATTTCAGACTAGATGAATCAAAAGCTTAAAACAATAAATAAATAAACAAACAAATGAATGAATGAATAAGGGTAATGATAATTATAAAAAATTTCCAGGAGAAATATCAAGAATCTCAGACAGAGAGATGATGGTATAAATTGAAGAATTAAGAAACCTCCTGAAGAGAGTGAAAGGGGAGAGTATAAAAACTTGCTGGGGGCTTAATATAAAACAAAACAAAATTAAGATCTTGGCATCTGGTACCATCATTTCCTGGGAAATAAAAGGAGTGTTAGATTTTATATTTTATATTCTTGGGCTCAGAGATCACTTCAGACAATGACTGTAGCCAAGAAATTAAAAGATGCTTGCTTCTCAGAAGGAAAACTATGGCAAATCATTTTTTTATATAAATTTATTTATTTAACGTTTTGCATTAATTTTCATAAAATTTTGGGTTCCAAATTTTCTCCCCATTTGTCCCCTCCACCCCAACCCAATACACTGAGGATTCTAATTTCCTCTATCATCAATCTGCCCTCTCTTCTATCATCCTTCCCTTCTTTTGTCCCCATCCTCTCTTTTGTCCTGTAGGGCCAGATAACTTTCTATTCCCCATTACCTGTATTTCTTATTTCCAAGTAGCAAGAACAATACTCGACAGCTGTTCCTAAAACTTTGAGTTCCAACTTCTCCCTATCCTTCCCTCCCTATCCATTCCCTTTGGGAAGGAAGGCAATTCAATATAGGCCATATCTGTGCAGTTTTGCAAATGACTTCCATAATAGTCATGTTGTGTCAGACTAACTATATTTCCCTCCATCCTATCCTGCCCCCCATTGTTTCTATTCTCTCTTTTGGTCTTGTCCCTCCCCAAGTGTTAACTTCAAATTGCTCCCTCCTACCATTGCCCTCCCTTCCATCATCCCCCCACCCTGCTTATCTCCTTCTCCCCCACTTTCCTGTATTGTAAGATAGGTTTTCATACCAAAATGAGTGTGCATTTTATTTCTTCCTTTAGTCAAATGTGATGAGAGTAAACTCTATGTTTCTTTTCTCCTCAGCTCTCCTCTTGTTCTCTCCACTAAAAAGTCTCCTGCTTGCCTCGTCAATGAGAGATAATTTACCCCATTCCATTTCACCCTCTCTTCTCCCACTACATCTCTCTCACCATTTACCTTGATTTCTTTTAAAATATGATCCCATCCTATTCAATTCACTCTGTGCTCTCTGTTTCTGTGTGTGCATGCATGTATGTATGTCTGTGTGCATGCATGTGTGTACATGTATATGCGTGTGTGTGTATGTGTGTGTGTGTAATCCCACCATCTACCCAGATACTGAAAAATTTCAGGAGTTACAAATATTGTCTTTCCATATAGGAATGTAAACTGTTCAACTTTGGTAAGTCCCTTATGACTTCTCTTTGCTGTTTACTTTTTCATGCTTCTTCTCATTCTTGTGTTTGAAAGTCAATTTTCTTTTCAGATCTGGTCTTTTCATCAAGAATGCTTGAAAGTCCTTGATTTCATTGAATGACCATATTTTCCCC